>CM060884.1:30940000-32140000 GCA_030762935.1 Hymenopus coronatus
GAAACGTTACGCCTTTAACATATACAGATCCAGAATTCGACTGCAAAATTGGCAGGATTGTAGAGATACCCAAAATAAACAATTTGATATAGACAAAATATAGTCTACTGGAGTGTTTATTACAGATAAAATGCATTAAGGGTTAAAAACTTCATGATCAAGCCGCAGTGGACCGTGACGCGAGTATCTGGATTTCGGAGAGCGTAGGTGCAGTGTATTATTTAGCACTATGTTTAGCATGTGAGCAGCGGGAATCGAGGGAGTTGAAGGTTCTAGCCTACAAAGATACATTTATTTTTTATGTTGTTCCAGTTTTTTGCATTTGATAATGAGCTGTTCGCATTTTGCTACGTTACTCAATATTCGTACTGACAAATAAAATAAATGTAATGTACGATTATTATGTAGGTGCTAAGTTGCTCATAGTTGCAACAATTGCATTTAAATCCTGAAGCTATAAATTTATCCGTACCCCTCGAAGAAGTTAATAAATACAGTGTAACACATATTCACGTGTTATACATATACATTACAATTGTAGGTACAGTTTACAATTAAGAAATAACATTATCACTGTGTCAATGAACTTCAAATTAAATAAAAATGAACAACTTCCTCTGAAGTAAAATAAGTACCTTCATAAAACGAATTAAGAACTATGTACTAGTCAGAAAAAATTACTTTTACTTTTCATCTCTGCATGAAAGGCAAATATAAATAGACTTCGAGAAATAATACAATATACAAAACACAATATACAAAGCACAATATACAACAGGTCACCAGAGGAACTTTTCGATGTGACGACCTGCAACATTTCTGCAGAGATTAGACCTATGAAGAAATGAACCTCGCACCCTGTAAGAAATTCCAGGATTGTTTTGAACCTCAATACAGGAAGCTGAAGTACGTACCTAATTATTCGTCTAATGTAACGGCAATCTGGCTAGCTAGGCTCTTAAACATGCGAATTGGTATCTTGTGGCAGCAGAAAGCACACGAGCACTGAAATTCGCAGCTTAAACTATATTAGAATGTTAATCTGGGTGTTCTCCATTTCACACCTCCTTGAAACATTTTATGTTCTTAAACTTTCACAACATGAACACATTAACAATTCACTATTCTCACAATGGCCACGCATTAATCTGGGCATTAGGTAAGATTTTCAGAAGCACAAGTCTCCCAGGATGATAATAGCTCAAATGGTTAAAACGGCATAATACCTGCATATGTATAACCCAAGTACTAGTGTTGGAATCCTTGCAAGAGCCCAGAGTTCTTTAGTCCTTCACTAAAATCAGAGCTCAAACATGTTTCAAAGCACACCTTGCATACATTTTTTCAACAAGGTTAATTGTTTTATTGGATTAATCTGCGCAGATTCCTTGACAATTACTACATTTAATATCCAACACTATGTAGATATCAGTTACAGTCTTATGAAATTAATTTATACCAGGGAGTTTATCGCTTTGACTGCAGAAATGTAAATTAAGTGTATTACTGCGGAACTTCAGAGAGCGGAGAGATCTTTGTATTGTACCATTCTGGTAAAATATAATGTAGTAACACTATGTTTTTACACTCCACGCTACATATAGAGGCATTTGTTAAGTAGTTCGGCCCTTGCCGCGTAAATTTCTTTTTTTTTGGGGGGGGGGGGGCTAAAGAGGAAAAAGGCGTCTGTCAGACAGTCTCAGTTCGGGGTGTTTTATACGCACTGGCCTTCTCAGAGTGGAGCGGTAAGTGTTTTCATATGGCGTGATTAGCCGTTAATTCTTTATCGTAAGGGCTAAACTGTTCTCCTTTATGTTACGTGGACATGCTTGGTGAAACGAATATTTAAATGCATTTGGGTTTTGTGAAAAGGTTAACTGTCATGATTTCTCATAGTTATTTCGTTGCCAGTTACGTGAAATATTAAGACATTCTATAGTGCATTTCACTGATTTTAATCTTTGTTAAAATGTTGAATTATGGAGAACTCTAATCTCATTTCGAGTTTAATAGGAATGTAACTATATTACGTACATTATTATTTTATTTAGATATTAACATTGTTAAAATTTTCATAGTTTATTAATTATATATATTATTGTTATAAAATGATACTGGATTCCATTTTGTTCATTATAGGTAGTGGGGCAACACATATGTAATTTGTGTCTGCTGTTACCATGTTGATTCTTTATTGCAATTTTGGCCTGTTCTCACATTTTTCATAAATGGGAGTTGTCAGGTGAAATCACCCAAAGTACTGACAGACAGTACAGTATTGTGGATTTTGATGACCACGCGTTATACCGACTCACCCACTATTACGTTTCAGCGGAGAGTTCCAGCTAAGTACAAATGATCTCAAATAAGCTGAATTATCAGAGAACTGGCAATCTTGCCAAAGTTACAAACCCAATAATTTTAAATATCGTGTTGATTGTGCACCAATATTTCATTCCTTCGAATGCTGACATACAAATGAGACATCCTCAGTCGAAAAGACTCACACGACCATATTCTTTTAATTTTCGGCCATTGATGAGCGATCCAGAAATCGTGCTACAATTTTGGAAATTTTGGCAAAAGGAATAATAGGTTCCCCATCTCAAAACAGTTTATTTAGAACCCTTATATAATCCTACCAATTTGTGTGGCCGAACTCTGGAACATCTCAAATGTTTTTAAACTTCCTGATTTTAAAGTATTGTAACTTTTTTAAACATGTTGATTATAGTTTTAAAAGTCTAATATAGCATAATCATACAAAAGTCCCTAACCGCAAGAATAGCTGCAATAACATCAAGTTTCTGCAAACAAGCAGCGTAGTTCGTTTCATTCTCAATGAGTTTTATATAACTGGAAAACCGCAAGAAGTAATAAAATCTCATATGTTCCATTCACAAGATTTTCTCTAAATTTCTTCAACAGTTTATTGTTAAAAAGCTTATGCTTGTATTTACTTCATGCTAATCGAGGAAAGATTATCAGAAATGGTCTTATTACTTGTTTCATTGCGAGTAGAAGCGAAATGAGGGAGTACCATAGGTTAAAGTGATAGGCAAAAGCCGGTTGCTGTGTGACTGAAGTGCCTTTGTTTGTATGTATGGACAAGAGTTGACAAATTCCTGTATGAGAAAAGTATAAATCTTTCAAAGCTAAACCCCCCCCCCAAATATCTCAAAAACGATCAACTCCATGAAAAAAATGTATGTGACATAAATTGTGTGTTTTATCGTGATCTACATTTTTATGTAGTAAGTCTTTGTCTACCTCTTACGGCTTACCAGTTATGCAAAATTCAATAACAATCACCAAGAATAAATAGCTCTTTGGAGGCTATTTCCAGAAATTTCAATATAAGAAACTTTATTTAAAATCGTTAGAGCCATTTTTGAGAAAATCAAAATTTTAGAAAAAAGTTCCATGTAAAGGACAGTTTGGGGTGGGAGATTTTCTGAAGATTCTGAATATTTTCATGTCCCATCGTAGCAAGATTCGAGTTTGGTATTTAACGGTCTTTTCGTTTTTGAACTATGCTATCCACAGACACAAACATGCATTTCCGGTGAAATATCGGTATCGAATTTTTGGGTGCAATACAATACCTTCTCTATACACTATGTAAATAGTACGTATAGAGAAAGTAAAAATGTATGAATCGTCAAGTTATTCAGCTTTTGACCAGTAAATATACTTACTTCAGTTTTCATTTGTTTCTGAAATACTTGAAGTGGTGGGTCACCTGTTTTAATGAAATTGTAAGAATATATTGTGACATTTTCATAAATTAGCGACCTGCTGATTATGGTGTCTCAGCTGGTGCAAAAAATTACATTAAAACAGTGTATAGTATTGCTCTGTTGATGGTAGCCCAGGAAAAATACACAAATAAGACACGTTATTTGTCATCCATCTTCTCAGTAAGCGGCTTTCTTCAAGACAAGCTATGCATGAAATAACACAAAAAACAGCATAAGCTTAAACCCACTGTTATAAAGAAATGTTGCCAAAGTAAGGCAATACCTTTTATTTAATTATCTAGAATGGTATCTAAGTGTACAAGCCGATAATTATTATAGTATTATCTGATTAAGAACATTTCAGGGAATGATTTTCATTTTAATATTCAATGTAGTATTAGAAATGAAAATAAATAATTCACATCCCCTATATTTTACTTTCTCTGGTCCCGTGTGTACAATGTACATAGGGTTAGAGAACTATTGTGTTCCAGCCAAAAATTCGATGTCGATATTTCACCAGAAATACTTGTTTTAGGGCCCCCTATCCAAAAAAAGCATTTTCAGAAACAGGCCCGCCCGCCCAACTTTGGACAGCATAGCTCTTAAAGGAAAAGACCGTGGAATACCAAACTTGGTATTTAAGCTTGGTATTTTTCAAGGATGCGACACAAAGATTTTCAAGAAAATCCTCCCACCCCTAACTACCCTTTACATGGAAAATTTTTCAAAAATTTTGTTTTTCTTAAAAATGACTAACAATTTTGATTAAAATACCACGTATTAAAGCCATTTCTATTACAAATAATATATATATCTTGAATTTTCTTTTCTTTCTTTATGTTTTTTCGTGGAACTTACCGTTTTCGAGATATTCCTTATTATTAGTTTCAGTTGTGAACTATCTATTCTTTTCTCAGACGGAAGTGTCCGTTTTTCTTTTGTTCTACTCCTGGCCAACAAAGAAGCGATTTGCAATAACAATCGTATAACGACAGCTTTTAAAACATTTGACTATCACTTTAGTGCACTCCCCTAGTTCCAGTCTACTTATAAGGAACTAAGTAATACAATTCTGCTTGTGTTTATTTCCATTAGCATGGTGTTGAAAGAAGAATTATCTTTTGTATGAAGTTTGTTTGTAGAGTTGCTAGAGAAGGTCATGTGAGTGTAACACATAGTTTTTGAGATATCGGTTCCTTTAACCTATTACGTCATATTTTACGAATAAAATGGATGAAATGTCGCCTAGAGGAGCCTAGGGTTAAGAGATTATTACTCATATTCTCAGGATATTTTGTTGGAATATTAGGATGATTCTAAGGCTTATGATAGCAGAAGAGAAGACTAGACTAGTTATAATAATAAATTGAGTAGCCATTTTAAAAATTGTCAAGTTCGCCCTAACAGAGATTCGAACCTCTTAAAAGTGAGCGAGACACGTACCATCTCATTAGAGAGGCGGGTCGCTATTTCTTCCTTTCTTTTTATGTTCTGAATAGGGAAGCAAATATATTAAACATTGCGTTAATAAACAGAGTAATGCCATTTTTTCAGAGTTTTTGATAAAAGAACAAATACGAGTATTTCCGAGACAAAGCACTTTTTGCGGGGACACATCCGAGTCTGGCATTCACAAAATGAGAACAAATGTATACAATAAACCTTTAATTAACACAAAAGGCTTCTCTCCATCTGCAATATTGCCTACTAGGTTCTCCAGCGTTTCAAAACGAAAGAACTGCAGTGATTTCATTGTTAATAACTCTTAATAAACTGAGAGGTATTATGAGTTTCAGTACGAGATCTTTATGGCGCAGTAGTGAAAATATACAATTGTGTGGCTTCCTAGTTGAAGTCGAAATAAACCGTTTATTGTTTTCATTAATAGCTTTGGTCATTCAATACAGTCTACTTAATAACTAATGGCGGTAATTCCGATAAAAAATATGTAGTTAGGAAAGAGATTTAGTTTTTTACCACAAGCATACTTAAAACATATGGAATTACAGCTATTCATATTAACTATTTTTAAAATATGTTACGAAATTTCTATAGGGTGATTTGGCTCTTCGTATAATAATTTGTGGAAGTTTGCATTGATTGTATTGCCAGTATTTATTTATCTCATCACGATAATATGCACTCATCTTTCTAGCGCTTGCATAATAAAGGTAAAGGAAACATTGCATTTATGATAAACACAATTTCGGAGCAAAGAATATACATATACAGTAGTGAATTAATTCTGGACACCTTTTTGGTTAAATGAACCTTCGAATTTGAATATTTCATTCCACTCTCATTCAGAATTATTCTCATGTGATAAAGTGTAACTAGGACGTGTTACTGTAATATATTATTGAACCATAAACTGGAGATAATGTGAAAGATACCATATTTCCCTAATTTTGAGCCCCCTGTTATTTGTGGGAGTAATCATGTATTATATTTCATATTGGATGCACAATAGCATGAAAAGTATATTTGGGAATAATACCTTTTATTGAATACTGTATGCAAAATAATATATAATAAAGTATTAATTACTATAGAAGCGGGGAGGCCAAAATGTGGGAAAATCTGGTGTTTCTAAAATTATAGTATTCAAGCTGGAATTTTCATAATCCCAAAATTAATAGATTTCTTCAAATGTTGAGCTTCTCTATGAATACGAGAGCAATAAGTCCAATTTTCACATTGATGCAATATAAAATAAAAAACATTATATGTGTATATTTATAAAATAATAAGTTTCCAAAGTTGGGTCAAACTAAACCATAAGAGCCAAATTAGCTGTTTTTTGGGGTAAAGGATTCGATAACACCTGAAGGCTATAATTAATCAGATAATAATGATCCTGAATGAAAGTTGAATGCAACATTCAAATTTGAAGGTAAGTTTTAGCAAAAAATGTCTAGAATTAATGGAATACTATACATATATACATACATACATATATACATACATATATACATATATACATATAAACATACATATATACATATATACATACATATAGGTATATACATATACAGGTGTTAATGAACTATATCGAAATATTTTCACAGAATATGTAGATTACTTAAATAAGTAATTTGAGATAGAAGACTTATGGCCTGTTTATTGAAATTTCGAAGTAACGGCTATAAGTTTCTGAAGTGCCAGTGCACCACTGGTTAATTTATCAAACATTCGAGAGCATAACACGAAAAACGAAGGGACATATTACAGCGTACTTCTCTAGCGTAGTGGTTATGATGCTGGCTTTCAAGCGAAAGATAGTTTCCGAGTTCGGGTCTCGTTCACGTATCGCGGCACTTCGTTTGGAGTGAAAAAAATAATAAAAAACATTTATTCAATGACAGGAATCGAACTCATGACCTTTGGGATTGCTGCTTCCCGCGTTATGGATTTTTTTTTTTTTTTTTTTTTTTTTTTTTTTTTTTTTTTTTTTTTATAAAACAGTAACGGAGTCTGATCAGGACTCCGGTACTGTATCCCTATTTACATTTTCTCCCCGTAGGTTTTACAGATTACTGGTTTACTGGTTTTACTGTTTCTTTTACAAACATATACACATTGCACAAACATATAACATCCATGCCCAAGGCGGGACTCGAACCCACAGCTACCAGAGCAGTTGAAAAAACGCCTCCAGAGTAGGCTACGTAACTCAAGAATGTAGTAAATGAATGCTCAGTGTCGCACTGTCAAGTGATTAGTTCGAGATTTTACAAATTCTTGCGACATTAAATCTTGAGAAAGCTAGTAACGAGCTGCTAAAATTTGATATTTCTATACTCGAGCAGCAGTTTTAAAGACATTCTAAGACATTTTTTGAATCTGCTTTGCTTTAACACCGACATATCAGCACCTCATACCCACAAGTTTAACGCTATGTAGTTGCGTTATGTTTATCCGGGGACCATGCATTGCCGATCTCAAATTACTTATATCAGTCACGTGCACAATCTCGCAAATTATGTCAGTGTAGTTCATTAACACCCTGTGTATATATACATATGAGAGAGAGAGAGAGAGAGAGAGAGAGTGTGTGTGTGTGTGTGTGTGTGTGTGTGTGTGTGTGTGTGTCTACCCATTTGTGTACCCTTGAACAACAAAACTTTGAAACAAAAACCGAGCGAGATGCCTCAGGTGGTTGTGAGGTCGCGGGTTCGTTTTCCGTGACCGACCTAGCTACATGCGAGTTTTCCTCCTGTCACCAGGCGATGCTGGGTAGGTTTGCTTCATCCGAGTTTCCTGTTCCTCCATGTCGTTTCCATTGTCTTTTCATTCATCCATCCATCATCCTATGGTTTCTCTCAGTGACAGCGAACGTGCTCGATGTGGCGTGGCAGGGAAAAAAAACAAAAAACTATCAAAGTGACTATCTTCATCCCCCGACTTCGACTGGTTGCCAAGGTGACGACCGCGGGTGTGGGCGTTAGACCCCATGTGAGGCGGGGCCTGCATGTCCGATTGATAGGGCGCATCAGTCTAAACTGTATGGAAACCTGTCAGTGTCATGCCGTCGATCCTAGTTCGGATATATCCACCTACCTCATCCCGGACTCCAGGGGCGCTCCTTCGTGAAGCGTAATTGCAATAATCTCAGGTTCGGTGCCAAGTCCCCTCCGGACGTGACCTATCCTAAAAACAAAAAAATAGTTGTTACATTCATTTTCAATGCTCTTGATATAACTGTGACAGCACAAACATGAAGATTAAAACAATAGATTGTTTCCCATTGTAAGTATGCTCATATTTTCCAGCGTGTTTTAAAATGCTGCTGTAATACTCTCTTTTTTATATTACGTGAGGATACCTGATATGCACAGGCCTCTTTCATTAACCCTTTCCAGCCCAATTTATTTTCTATTGAAATTGCTTTTTGAAAACTCATATATTTGATCTTTTATCGGTAAATTGATTGTCTAAACTTCTAAAACATTGAACAAGATTTCAATGTCTCAGGTTAACCTAGGTTTGAATTTTCACTACAATGCTACAGCGATAAAGGATGGGATGAGCTCAGGTAAAATAAACATTGACTGGCATATACTGGACTGGAACTTGGTAATATTGTAGCGAAATGAAGTTCTGTATTTATTAGACAAATTATATCGTTGAAGGGATTATATTTTCGGTTTACTTGTTCTAAGCAGTGTTAATATAAATACATTTAAATAACATACACGGACTTATTGAACCCATCTCCAACAACACATACAGATACTGATGCCATATGACACCATTGGGCTGAAAAGAGCCGATGCTGTCCCACATTTCTGTGCAATGCAAGCGGATTATTATTAATTCAGTGCATTGGAATGATAATATAGATGTTTTGATAATTTCATGTAACCAAAAGTGGATAATTATTGTTTGAAATTTCGCACATAGAAATGTTTTTCTATTGATTTAAATAGTTTACCAGCTACGAATAATAGGAAATCGAACCACTGAAGCCTGTTGAAATTAAAATCCTATTATGTTGTTTCTATCAGCACCTAAGATGCGTGGTACATGAGAGTAAAATATAGTATACAATCTTGGAGGTGAACACGCGCAGAGTTTGAGGACGAAGTAAGGATCCAGTATTTACAGTTTTTTCCGCTCTTTTATACGGTGATGTTCATGAAGAAAATTTCACGCTATTTTAAGATGATTTTTGTTTCCTTTCTCAGACATATGGTTGTTTACGTAACAGGTCACAACTAACCAATATAGAGAAGTTCATAAGAGTGTAAGGCAATATTTTATTTTGTACGATATTGAATATTTGTTTGCATTACTATATTTCATCTAGATGGTAGGACGGACATGTGGAAGAAAACATCATTTTTTTCAAAAATTAAACCATAGTAATATATGTGCTTTTAAAAATCTCCACCATAAAATAGATTATTCATCTAAGTGAATTTTAATATTTATGGAACCTAAGGCTGCGTGGATTATACCACGCCCTCTTTTTCTTAATGTGTTATCCTGGGTGAGTTTCTTCCATTTTTGACGCGCAAAGCTCTAAACTTGTATCGTTTAATTAGAAGAATCTGAATAGGTTTACTCAAGCTTTTCTCGTGGTTAAAGCGCTGTGGTTTTCCTTGCGTATGATGAAACAAAGTTCTGCAATTGAAAATTGTTTGCTTGTGTCCGTAGTGAGTTTTTCTTCTTTGTACATTTCTAAGTGTTGAGTTATGCCTTGCTTTTGCAGTAAATTTCAAAAAGTGAAGAGCAGGGTTGTAAATAACGTAAAAAAATCTGATGTGTTCCATTCACATGACTTTCTCTACATCTCTGCAACAAACTATTGTTAAAAAGTTTATTTTTCTATTTACTTCATGCTAATCGAGAAAAATTTAGCGGAAACCGTCTTCTTACCTGCTTTCATGTAAGTAGGAGGTAAATAAGGGAGCACACTAGGCTAAAGTGATAATCCAAAGCTGGTTGCCACGTGACTGATGTTCCTTTGTTTGTATGAGAAAAAAATGTAAGTTTTTTAAAGCTGAAACCAATAACAAGGAATATCTAAAAAACGATCAACTCAAGGCAAAAAATACATATAACAAATTGTGTGTTTTAACGAGCTCTACATTTTCTATTACGTAAGTGTTTCTCTATCTCTTACGATTTACTAGTTATGCAAAATTCATTCCGAATTAAAATGATCTTCAGAAGCTACTCCCAGAAAATTCAAGATATACATTTTATTTGTGGTGTACATATCTTTAATATGTGGTATTTTTATCAAAATCCTTAAGAGTCACTTCTGAGAATCAATATTTTCGAAAAATTTTTCACGTAAAGGCTAATTTAGGGTAGAGGATTTTCTTCAAAACCTTCGTGTCGCATCTTTAAGAGGATACTAAGCTTATATACCAAGTTTGGTATTTTACCGATTTTTCGTTTTGGAGTTATCGTGTTCACAGACACACACACACCTTTTTCTAAAAATTCTTTTATTGGATACTGGGGGTCCCTAAAACGTCTATTTCCGGTGAAATCTTGGTATCGAAATTTTGGATGGAATAACTTTTCTAAACACTATGTACATAGTACGTGTAGAGAAAGTGAAAATTTATGACGTTATATGTCCACTGTATACCAGGAGGCCCAACTGCTGTACATCTAGTAGGTGCAGACATCCCTTGGTGCGTTAAAAGTGTTGAAGTACTCAACAGGGATGTTTCAAGTTAAAACCCGCCAGTGAAGAACTGGTAGACC
The DNA here is from genome assembly GCA_030762935.1 of Hymenopus coronatus. Taxonomy (NCBI): domain Eukaryota; kingdom Metazoa; phylum Arthropoda; class Insecta; order Mantodea; family Hymenopodidae; genus Hymenopus; species Hymenopus coronatus. The sequence goes on from CM060884.1 coordinate 30,950,968, forward strand.
GAGCTTCGTTTTTCCTCTCGCATTGAAGGCAACCCGCTCACGATCTTCGCTAATTGCAAGACGTGTAAAGCGAACTTCACTCCACTGGCAGGTTTTAACTTGAAACAGCCCTGTTGAGTTTCCCAGCCTTTTAGCGCACCAAGGAATATCTACACATGTCAAATATGGGGCAGTTGGGACACCTGGTATAAAGTGTTACAGTTACAGAATTAATTTAATGTTTAGAACTTCAGACGTTAAAAAAAAAAAAAAAAACTTAATGAAGCAAATGCTAGGGTTACATAGTTCATGAGAAGCATTGGTATTGGAAGAGAGAGTACACATTTAACGCGCGGAATTATGAACATACCTTCACCACCACTGCGATATACTGATACAAACAGGAAGCTTCTAAATCATAACAAAAATGTTTGTGATAAATCCATGACCAATGCAGTTAATGAAGCAAACGAAACGTTCCAGTGTGTGTATCACCTAATGATAACTTGGTGAAGCGCGGGTTTTCATCTCTTTATGCAGTGTCAACCGCTGCGCGTATAGATACAGACAAGCGTTAGATGCTCAAGTGATGAGCAAATACTCCACAGAATGCTCAACAAATGCAAAACTAACAATGAAAATGAAGAGGATTAGCAAACAGCACTTGCCAAATCTTGAATGGCAAATTATCAAGAATCATCCGGAGGGATGGCGGCAGTTGATATGAAATTAATTTTTAATCGTTCAGAGGAAAATTATGGTATGCACTACACAAAATACCCAAGAATAGTGTTTCCGATGTATTCAAAACAGAATTGGAAAGCAAACCATATGGTTCTTCATCCGCAGTAGAGAAGGTCCAGAGTCCAAGAACAGGTCGTCCAGGTTTACCTGGACGGAGTGTAAAGTCGCCACAGTACCTAACCGCTAAAAGCGGTTTTACCTGTGCGATATTATAGGGGAAAAAGTTTTTGTTCACAAGCTTTTGTGTCTTCGTCCGCCGGGCGGTGTTAAAATTCCTCCGCAGCCTTAGGGCTGAGTGTAGTCGGTCACTTGGGCGGTCACCCACCCAAGTGGTGACCACGCTCAATGCTGCTTAACTCTTGTGTGGCCACCGGGTTAAGCAGGCCAGGTGGGAGGGAAGTTGGTAGGATTATGGATTTGGGTGGGTGATGTGTTCCAGGTTAGTCAGAGGGGGCAGGGTTTCAGCCGGGTGGTCTCCCAACCGGCTGCCACCCCTTCCGTTGCTGTATAACCTGGGGGCTTGTTTGGATTAAGGGATGGCAGTCTCTCAGGCCAGTGGACCGAGAGCGTCCCTTGGCAGGGGGTAGGATTTTCTCCTTCTTGGCGCCCTATGGTCGTAGTCGCCCAAAGTGCGCACCAGAGGGTTAGGGTGAAAGGGGAGTTTATCATACAACGTGCGGGCTCGTTCCCTCACGATGTCGATGTTTTCGGGATTCCGGAGTAGGTATGTAGGATGTGAGATGGGAATCTGTGCCCAGTATCGTAGATGGTAGAGAAGGTGTATTGGTCATACACAAAACAGAATGGGCTCAAGATATTAAACATTAAAGGTTAAATTAATTGAAAGAAACTAGAATATGGAAAGTCTGAGTAAGAGAGACATTTAAAATATACAAATATATTATGGATCTGCATTAAGAAATAATATTGGCGATTTAGTAATTATTCATCAAGCTATTTGGGCAATTTATTTTCACAAGTTGTCAACAAAAGTCAAATCTTAGCATGCATTCGGTGATGCTCATAAACAGCTTGTCACAGTCAATAATTTACGTCATAAAATGTCCTAATCTGGAAGTCCTGTCCCACAACAGTATTTTGTTTCTGGAACGGTTGAGCAACTAGGAGCTTATGATTCAATTTTAGTGTACAACAATAGAAGAATTAAAGCTCTCAAAGCATTTGAATTTGAATCTGGAACATTTACAAAGAGGATACTTCAGGACATTGACAGGAATTGAATCAGTGATGCTGATCATGCACTTCAAAGACTCTAGAAAATGGCTAAGAGACAGAGATTACTAGGCAATTAGGTTTAATAATAAGAATTTTATCTATGGGATTTGCTGATTTAGCTTTTTTCATTTATTAACTCATGCTTTATTTAAAGCTTTATTATTTATGTGTGCAGGAATGGTTATTGCATGAATAATAAATTTTGGAAGATGAAATTATGTTTTTTATTTGGATTGTTTATTTAATAAGAATGAGATGTATTTAAAGGAAACAAACTGAAGAGCAAGATGAAGACCAGGAATATCGTTCTGGAGAGGTTTAAAGTACACGACACAAAGCATGTTTACGACATACTTTTCTAACTTTAAAGCTCGTTTTTCTCAGTTTAAAATTTTCTATATATAAAGGGCATATCCTTAAATAGCTGTTATAGATTTACAACAGAAATGAAACGTTGCATACTTTTTTGTTACTGATTAATAAACAATTCCCTTCTAAAGGTTTGATTAGACAGTCCATATAGAGATATTGATTTGGGTAGAGGTGTATTTTTACACTGTTATTAAAGTGTTAAAAGAAATGTTTTTAGGTAACTAGTACAAAATCTTCAGAGATTTGTTAATTATGGCACAAAGAAAATGCGCACAAGGTATTAATACATATCCTTAATACCCAATGAGGAAATTTTCCATATATGCTGAACCGGCAGGGTAGGTTATGTTGGTTCATTATATACATCACTGTAACTTTTATCTGGATGTCTGCAAGTCATGGTAATAGCAACCCATAATGCTTAGTACCTCAGCTAAATTTTGGTCAATAGCTCCAGTAGTTCAAAATCTGTGGCTAGTTTAATTTTGCCATACATTTTGACCCAAGCGTCCCCTTAAGTAAAAGTTGGATGTGTTACATTCACATGACTTTCTCTACGTGTTCTATAAACAAACTATTCTTAAAAAATGTCATTCTTTTATTTAGATGATGCGGAAAAGCTTTAGCGGAAATTGTCTTATTATTCGCTTCCTTTTAACCAGAGACGAATTCACCAAAATAAAGTGACAGTCAAATCTATTAAAAGCTGGCGCGTGTGTGATATTATTGAAATTACTTGCACAGAAGTGAAAAACAATCTGCTGTGTTCCATTCACATAACTTTCTCTAGCTATTCTATACACAAACTATTCTACAAAAGATTTTGCTTTTTTATCCACGTTTACTATTTGAGATAAACATTATCAGAGTTTGTCTATTACTTGCTTCCTTACAACTAGCAGGAAAACAAGGGAAAACAACAGACCAAAGCGACAGTCAAACCTTTTAAAATCTGGTCGCTATGTGAAACAATCGAGTTTCCGTTCTCTTTGTATAGTCGCGATGGGAGAAAAGTCTGGTGTTCTCCATTCACATGACTTTCTCTACATCTATGTAACAATTTATTGTTAAAAAGCTTATTCTTCCATTCATTTCATGGTAATTGAGATAAACATTTACAGAAATAATCTTACTAGTTGCTTCCTTGTGTAGAAGAGAAATAAGGGAATACATTAGGCTAAAGAGACAGTCAAATCTTTTAAGAGGTGGTTGTTATGGGATTGAAATCCGTTTCTTTGCATGGCCAGGAGCTGACAAGTTCCCGTATGAGAAAAATATTTTAAAACAAACAAATAACAAGGAATATCTCGAAAACGTTCAACCCCTTGAAAAATGTACACGAGATAAATTATCTATTTTAAAGAGATCTACATATTTTGTGTAGCTAGTCTATGTTCTTCTCTTTCAGTGTAGCAGTTATGCAAAATTCCGTATAATTCATTCATAATAATGAGGTCTTCCAAGGCTATTTCCATAAAATTGAAAGCATAGTTTGACATGCAAATATCTTTAATACACAGTATTTTAATCATAATCGCTGGAGCCAATTTTGAGGAACACAAATTTTCAAGATTTTTTTCTATGTAAAGCCTGGTTTCAGGTGGGGGGAATTTTCTTGAAAATCTTTTTATCGCATCCTTGGAAGATACTAAACATAAATACCTAGTTTGATAATTAACAGTTTTTTCGTTTTTTTCGCACTCAAGGAACCTCAAAACATATTTCTGGTGAAATCTCAACACCGGTTTTTGGGTGGAATACAAAATCTTCGCTACCTATGTACACTCCATGTACTATTGCAGTAGAGAGAGAAAAAAGTGGCAAACGAATATGGATGACCCATTTAACAAAATTACTATTTATTAAAATTGAAACCAATAGGTATAAGGGGAATATCTAGCATTTGCTTAGCTCTATAAAAGTGCGTTTTATTACCTGTGTTTGAGAGGGAGAGTGGGCTAGAGAGAGAGAGAGAGTGGGAGTGAGGCAGTGAGAGTGACGTTGAGGGTGACTTGTCACCTGTGACCGTGAGAGTCAGAGTGCGAGGGTGAGAGAGGTGGTGAGGGGGATGTGATGTAGGTAGGGGGTGAGGGGGAGGGTGAGAGTGAGGGTGAGAGTGAGTGAAGGGGAGAGAGGGGGTGAGCGTGAGCGAGACCGAGAGAGAATGTGAGTGTCACAGAGAGTGAGTGTGAGAGAGGGTGTGAGGGGGAGGAGTTGGTGTGTGATGGTGAGTGTGAGAGGGAGAGTGCGTGTGAGGGGAGTGTACGGGTGAGGGTGAGTGAGAAGGGGGGAGATGGTTGTCTTTTTTTTTTTTTTTTTTTAACAGTAACGGAGTCTGATCAGGACTCCGGTACTGTATCCCTATTTACATTTCCCCCCGTAGGTTTTACTGATTACTGGTTTTATTGTTTCTTTTACAAACATATACACATTGCACAAACATATAACATCAATGCCCAAGGCGGGACTCGAACCCACGATCCCCTGCCCACGAAGTACCAAAGCGAGACGCTTTAGCGAGCGTGGCCAGGGGGACCGGCTCAGTTGGTGAGTGTGATGGAGTGGGGTGAGGGGGTATGTGTGGCGGTCAGAGGGGGTGAGTGGAGTTGTGAGGGGGATGTTATGAGAGAGGGATGAGGGGGCGACAGGGGATAAGAGGTGGTAAGCGTGAGTGAGAGGGGGTGACAGGGTAAAAGGAGGTGAGTGGAGTGATAGTGAGAAATAGGGTGTGGGGTTATTAGGCGGCAAATGGGGATAAGATTGAGGGGGAGGGTGAGAGTGAGCAAGGGTTGCTGAGAGGGGGTCAGAGGGACTGAGGGGGAAAGAGGGGGTCAGCTTGAACGAGACCGAGGGTGTGTGAGAAACTGAGCCGGTGTTTGAGAGTGTGAGCCTGAGGGTGAGGGTGAACATAGGAGTGAGAGTGAGAGTGAGAGTGAGGGTGAGGGTGAGCATAGGAGTGCGAGGCTGAGGGTGAGTGTGAGCCTGAGGGTGAGGGTGAACATAGGAGTGTGAGTGAGAGTGAGGTGGATACGAGGTAGTAAGGGGGTGTGATAGGGTGAAAGGGAGTATGAGGGGGAGCGTCAGAGGGTGAGGGGGTGGGCATGAGTGAGACCATTAGAGAATGTGTCACAGAGAGAGAGTTTGATAGAGGGGGTGAGGGGCGGTGAGTGGATGTGTGAGGGTGAGAGAGAGAATGAGGGGGTGAGAGAGAGGGTGAGGGGGTGAGAGGGGATGAGTGAAAGATAGTAAGTGGGTGTGAGGGGGAGCGTAAGCGAGAGCGAGAGAACGAGAGTGTGAGAGTGAGAGTGAGAGTGAGGGTGTGAGAGAGTGTGAGTGTGAGAGTGAGGGTGTGAGAGTGAGGGTGTGAGAGAGGGATTGGTTGAGAGAGATAGTGAGAGTGGGAGTGAGATAGTGAGAGAGAGAGGCTGAGAGAGTGAAAGAGAGTGAGAGAGGCTGAGAGAGTGAAAGAGAGTGAGCGAGGGTGTGAGAATGAGTTTGAGATTGAGAGTGTGAGAGAGAGTGTGGAAGAGAGAGAGCAAGTGAGTTGGTGAGGGGGTAACGGTTTAAAGGGGTTGAGAAAGAGTATGTGAGGGAGGTGTGTGTTTCAGAGGTTGAGGGTGAGTGTGAGTGAGAGGGGGTGAGAGTGTGTGAGGGTTTGTGTGAGGGGGAGGGTGACATAGAATAAGGGGGTGAGAGGGGGTGTGAGGGATAGGGTGAATGTGTGTGAGGGGGCTGAGCGAGAACGAAACCGAGTGTGAGGGTGAGTGAGAGGTGGGGGTGAGGGTGAGTGAGAGGGTGGAAGTGATTGAGGGGGAGGGTGAAAGTGATTGAGGGGGAGGGTGATTGGGTGAGCGTGAGCGAGAGCATGAGGGTGAGTGTGAGAGAGTGTGAGGGGGTGAATAAGGGGGTGAGTGAGAGAGGGATGAGGGGGATGAATGAGTGTGAGGGTGGTGAGAGAGAGTGAGGTGGGGTGAGCGAGATAGTGAGCGTGCACGTGATTGTGGGGGAGAGAACGAGAGTGAGGGTGTGTGAGTGAATGTGAGAGTGAGAGCGTGAGAGTGAGAGTAAGAGAGAGTGAGAGAGTAAGTGAGGTGGAGAGGGTGCAATTGGGCGAGGGGGTAAGAGTGCAAGGGAGTGAGGAGTAGAGAGTCGAAGGGGTAAGGGTGCAAGGGAGTGTAGGGTAGAGGATCAAGGGAGTAAGGGGAAGAATGGGTGATGGGGGTGAGAGGGGGTGTGGTGGTGTATGTGGGTGGGTGAGATTGAGAGGGTGAAAGTGACGGTGAGAGGGTAGATTTAGGGTGAGAGGGTGTGGTTGAGGATGAGCGTTAGCGCGTGAGGGCGGATGTGAGGGAGTGAGAGGGAGTACGTGAGAGAGTGAGAGAGTGTGTGAGAGAGTTTGTGGGGGGACAGTACAGTTAAACAAAAATACAGTTAAATACCTAACTTGTTATTAACATTAAATAGCTTCCAGAGATGCGATACAAAGTTTTTCAAGATAATCCCACACCACATACTAACCTTTACAAGGATTTTTTTTTTTAATTTCGTCTCTCAAAAATGGCTTTAAGCATTTTTATATTAAATTGCACATATTACAGATGTTTACATTTGAAATAAAATCATATTTTGAATTTCTAGAAATATTCTCTGAAACCCTCTTTATTATGGATGAATTTTACAGAATTTTGCATAACGGTGAAACTATGAAACCTTACTGCACAAAGAATGTAGATCTCGTTAAAATACATAATTTATGTCATATAGGTTTACTTGAAGAGTTGACCGTTTTCGAGACATTCCTTGTAATTAGTTTTAATTTTAAACTAAGTTTTTCTCTAAACGGGACCATGCAAAGTGAACCGAATCTTAATTTTGTGACATAGCGACAAACTTTTAAAATATTTTATTATCGCTTTGGCTTTGTATTCTCCTGTTTCCCCTCTCCTTACAATGAAGCAAATAATAAGACCAATTCTGCTAATGTTTATATAAATTAACGTTATGCAAATAAAAGAATACTTTTTTGTAGGAATGGATAACACATGTAACAAGCTAGAACAAGTTTTGTTAAAGGAACACATCAGATGTTTTGTTCAGTAAGCTATTCTCCATTTGATACGGTTTGCACGTTATATAAAACTAATCAAGCATGAAGTGGTTTTCAGGCTGTTTCTGATCTACTATTTCATTTGAATAGCGCCATTAACTACAATGTCCCTATACTGGGTTTTTAATTTGTGAAGTTTTCTATATTAGCTGTAAATTATTGACATATTAAGGTAATGATTCATATCATTCATATCATTAAACACACGCACATTCACTCTCACATGCATACTTCCAGAATCTGTGGGGGATAGGGAATAATTCCGGTTAAAGAAAAATTCTGCACCCCAACCGAGAATTGAACCCGGAATCTCCAGACGAAAAATCAGCTCGCTGTCCACGGGAACCATTGAGGTAGCAACATGTTTTTAAATAATTACTCTTTTACGCCTTTTTTGCATTTATTTAGTATTTCATGCATTTTTTATTACAATAGCTTTTGCAACTCCACCAGCTTAAGCCACAGCAAGTTTTATGCTTAACAATATGCTCCTTGTTACCAATATCTGTGTCTGTCTGTGCCTCGCATAGCATACAAAAGCTGTCCAAGTACTTTTGGTGTTATTTGAGTATAAATTACGTGTTTTATTGGACCTTAATAACCAAAAATAATCCTGGAAAGACTCCTAAAGCCTTGTAGTTCCAGTCTAGAAATAATGCATTTGTAGATTTAGAGGAAAAGATGTTTATGGTTGGTTAATGTTCCTTTAAATGCCTGTAAAGTAACGCAAAGATTTTGGCAAGTGCAACTTAAGACTAAACTTAATAGACATATACAGTCAAACCGCGAGCAATGCCTGGTGTTTCAGCTAGTAGGATAAAAATGTATTATCTTAATATTGTAACATTATATTCATTGAAAACTTGACAAGTGAAACCTAACTAATTAGTTAATTAAACGTGGCACTGGTGATGACTATCCGATTTAAATGATATTTAGTTACACAAGGTATTTGCAATCGTGTAGATATGTTTAAAATATTGAAATTTAACTTGCTGATAGATGAACAACAACGAGCAGCTTGATATCTGTTCGTAAAGAATAAAGAATATCGAGTTGTTTAATCGATGTCTTGTACTTATTTTGGAGCAGTATAATATTGATACATATATTACGTTTATAATTAATTTTAACTAAAGGCCTTCCAAATTCGATTGGTACTTGAAATGTTACATAAACTTTATATGCAGAAAGAAAAAAATGTGATGTGTTCAATTTACAAGACTTTCTCTGCATCTCTGCAACAAATTATTGTTAAAAATTTATGCTTCTGTTTACTTCATGCTAAGTGAAAAAAAATTAGAAATAGACTTATTGCTTGTAAGTAGAAGCGAAGAAAGGAAATACCATAGCTTAAAGTGATAGTCAAAAGCTGGTTGCTACGTGACTGAAGTTCCTTTGTTTGTATGGACAGGAGTTGACAAATTCCTGTATGAGAAAAGTAAGTTTTACAAGGCTGAAACCAAAAACAAGGAATATCTAAAAAAAAAAGATCAACTCCACGAAAAAAAATATATATAACATAATTTGTGTGTTTTAATGTGCTCTACATTTTTGTTTACTAAGTTTTTGTCTATCTTTTACGGTTTACCAGTTACTCAAAATTCCGTAAAATTCATTCAGAATAAAGTAGTCTTCAGAGGTTATTCCCAGAAAATTCAAGATATACATATTATTTGTCAGGTATATATCTTTAATATACGATATTTTAATCAAAATCGTTAGAACCATTTTTTAGAAAATCAAAATTATCGGTAATAATGTAAAGAGTAGTTGGGGGTGGGGGATTTTCTTGAAAATCTTCGTGTTGCAGCTTTGCAGGATACTGAACTTAAATACCAAGTCTGGTATTTAACGGTCTTTTCCTTTTGAGCCCAGACACACAAACACACACACATACAGACAGACAATTTTTCTAAAAATGCTTTTTTTTTGGATTCAGGTGGTCTCAAAACTTGTATTTCCGGTGAAATCCAGGTATCAAATTTTGCGTGCAATGCAATACCTTCTCTATAAACTACGGAGAAATGAAATCAGGGCATTAAAGTAGCATTCTTATAATTGTCTCCTTCTCCTATTTAAGTACAAATACTTATAAGTACTCCCCTCCACACTTCTGTAATTAATAAGAAATTGCACCTAAAGGTTGTTGAACAAATTTAGTCAGATATTAAATTCATTCCTGTAACAGCATTTTAAATTAGGTTGCCACTAACTAGTCATTTAAGCAAGTACAGAGCGAAAGTTTCGGGTTGGAGACTGCTGATGTTCGTTATACGTGCTAGCAAGCAGTAATGAGCCGTGTTAGTATGCATTCCGCGTAACACGGCTACGCTCGGCGAGTGTTGCACTAATCCTTGCAGACCTTTCCGTAACAAAATTAATTGTAAAATGCAGTTCCATGTTTGTAATTATACATGAACGTAAGAAAATAATCCGATTATTCTGCTCAAAACGGTTGAAATTATTTAAAAAATTGTGATGCGTTACATTCATATGTTTTTTCTACCATTCTTTAACAAACCGTTTTTAAAAAATCTGATTGTTCCATTCACATGACTATCTCTACATCTCTGTAATAAATTACTGTTAATAAGCTTATTCTTCTATCAAGTTCATGCTAATTAAGATAAACATTAGGAGAAACGGTCTTATTACTTGGCTCCTTGCAAGTAGAATGGAAATAAGAAAATGCACAGGCTAAAGCGATAGTCTAGCCCTTTAAAAGCCGGTCGCTATGTGAAACAATTGAAATTTCAATCTCTATGTTTGCCAGGAGTAAGCAAATGAAAAACTAGAAAGAAATATTTATTCGCGTTTGAGAAAAGCTTAAATGGCTTAAAATTTAAGCCATAATCCGGAATATCTCGAAAACTCTTAAAAAAATGACATTGTCTTTTTAATGAGATTTAAATTTTTGTGTAGTGCGTTATTGTACATCACTTACGGTTTGGCAGTTCTACAAAATTCATCTAGAATGAAAAGCCTTCAGAAGCTATTCCCTGAAAGGTCAATATATACATTTCGTTTTTCATAAACAAATCTTAAAAATAACGCATTTTAATAAAATCTTTAGCACTTTTTAAGGAAATCAAACTTTTCAAAAAATGTTTCATGTAAAGGGTAGTTTGGTGTGAGAGAATCTTCTTGAAAATCTTCGTGTCACATCCTTGGAAGTTACTCAACATAAATACCAAGTTTGGTATTTAACAGACTTTTCGTTATTGGGCTATGTTGCCCCGAGACGCACGTATCTTTTTCTAAAAAAAGCTTTCTTAGGCTTCAGGGGGTCTCAAAACATATTTCCAGTGAAATCTCGATATGGAATTTTTGAGTGCAATACAATACCTTCTCTATACGCTATGTGCATAATAAGTGTGTTTGACCAGCAGCAATAAAACGAAAACGACATTCGATTTGAGAAAAGTATGCATTTTAGCATTGAAATCAACAACAAGGAATATCTTTGAAATGGTTAATCCCAGATTTATGTTTGAAACAATTGTGTATTTTAACGAGATCTACAATTTATTCATTAGTAAGATTTTTGTCTATCTCTTATCCTAAAGTCATACAGAATCAAGACAACTTCAAAAAGTATTCATATAGAATTGAACATATACATTTTATTTGTCATTTAAACATCTTTAATTTACACCATTTTAATCAAAATTATTAGAACCATTTTCGAGAAATCTAGATTTAAAAAGAACCTCTTGCATGTAAACGTAGTACAGGGTGGAACATTTTCTTGAAAATCGTGCTACATCCTTGAAAGATTTTCAACTTAAATATTAGGTTTGACAGTTATGGACTTTTCCTTTTGGTTATGTCTTCACGAACATACGCAAACACATGCACTCGCCTACCTTTTTATAAAAATCTGATGTGTTCCATTCACATGATTTTCCCTACAACTTTGTAACATTGTTAAAAAGCTTATTCTTCTAACTACTTCATGCTAATCAAGATAAACATTAGCAGAAATTTTCTTATTACTTGCTTCCTTGTAAATTGAAGGGAAATAAGGGAGTGCATTAGGCTAAAGGGACACCAATTTTTTTAAAAGTGGTTGCCATGTAGCTGTTTCAGGTTCTTGGCTAGCCTGGGCGTTGACAATCTTCCGTATGAGAAATGTTTCAGCATTTTATAACTGAAAACAATAACAAGGAATATCTCGGTAATAGTCAACTCCACGAAAAAAATGTATACGACATAAATAATACGTTTTAATGCCATCTACATTTTTGTGCTATAAGTATTTGTCCTAGCTTACGGTTTACCAGTTATGCGAAATCCAGGGAAATTCACCCGCAGAATATTCAATAATTCTGTTTTACTTGTGATGTAAATATCTTTAACATATTGGTATTTTAATCGCAATTGTTACAGGCATTTTTGAGCAAACAACATTTTCAAAACATTTTCCGTGTAAAGTTTGAGGTGAGGGCAATTTTCTAAAAATCTTCGTATCACATCTTTAAAACTTAAACACTTAACTTAAAACACCCAGTTGTTATTTTACTGACCTTTCGTTTTTGAGGACCTTATTTTGGATAGAGGGCATCCTAAAACATGTAATTCCGGCGATAGTTTGATATTTGTTGGGTGTAGTGCAATACATTGCAATAAACCAAATGAATTAAAATAATTATTTCCATAAGTACGGATTATTGCAATACATTCTCTAGGGACAAAATTATATGTAGAGAAAGTAAACATTTTTTTTTGGATAGATGAACCTGAAAACATTATTTCCGATGATCTATCACTATCAAACTTTTAGGTGAAATACAATATCCTCTCTTCTACGATGTACATAAATTGTTTGCATATGGTACACAAAGTAATAAAATTGACCGAATTCGGTATTATGCCTTAAATAAACGACACAGAAAATTGGTTATGTTCAGCGTCTTGCCTATGCATGGCACTTCCATTTTAATAGCTAACTTTACGTTATGGCAGTGCTTTGAAATGTTTTATTTAGCCGAAATTTATTCTTGAAAAGCATGTTAATTTATCTATTTCTGAACACTTTTCTTTACGCAGGAGTACGAAGTTAATTCATAATAAAGAAAATTATAGAAATAGTAAGAAAAATTAAAATACCGAGCGGGATACTGCAAACAATAATGTCTGACGCATTCTGTAGATCCCAGATTCAATCCCCGTCGCCCCCTCACTCAGACCCGCCAGTTTTTGAGGTTTCTCCTGGTCGGTAGGTGAATTCTTATGTGGTACATCCACTACCACGACATCCCTATCCATCATTTGTTACACCCATCACTTCCTTGCCATATTATCCTCCATGATCTAGGGGGTAACATTCCTCTGGTACCCATGGTGGCGGGTTCAAACTCAGTGGAGATCGATTGATTTTTTCCGGGCATAAAAATCCTTAGCATAGCTTCCTTCGGAAAGGAAGTAAAGTCATTAGTCTTTCAGCTCAATATAGGTCGGGACGCAGAAAACCGCAGCGGTTAAAGAACTCCACAAATAAAACTCAATTTAATTTCTTACCATCTATTTCGTAGTTGTAGAACCAGGGGACCGTATTCGGAGGGTTGCGGCTGCGTGGTGTTTGTGCGCTCTGTAAAGGTTGCTTCTTGGGTCATTGCGGGGGGTCTCCAGGTCAGAACCGGGCACCTTCGGAAGTGACGGTCATGGGCTTGCAGGAATCTTTTGGGCGACACAGAATGTGTTCTATCTTTAACATTAGGTTCCTCCTCCGTGTTCATCCAGATCTGGTCTCCCTTCGAGTCTCTCCCCTCATTCCTCCCTCCCAAGGACCGCGTAAGTCACAAAGAGCCACAACTTGATGCTGTGCCAAGTGACTTGGGGCTCTATATACAATAATCCTAATTCTAAAAATTTTGAACTATATTGAAACTACTGCTAAATAAAGAAAATAGTACGATTTGCTTAAGAAAAAAATAATGGATTTCTTTGTTCATTATAATTTCATCCTATACTGCAAAGTTTTCATCTGAAAAGCTATTGTTTTAATCGTTGCATACCTACGGCTATAGAAACATAAATATATAATATTAGAATAGAAATACGATATATATAATTACATGAACTATATAATTATTATATAACTGAAACATATGCAATGAAATACAAATGTATACTTAGATAATTAGATAAGTACTCCACAAACCAAGATGTTTAAAAAAAGCAATAACATTCAAATTTGCTACGCTTCTGATTAAAATACTTTCACTCATAACACATCAGTCAGTCACAAGTTACGCAATAGATAATAGGATACAGGACGATAAGTGCATCTGTGGAGATTGAGAAAGACGTTCCAACTATATGCAAAGATCTTAACGGACGAATACGACACATTTTTGATGATAGTGAATAATAGAAATGCTTACACCAAAATACAGCTAATCATTGTCAGCTTTTCAAAAGCAGCATCAGTATCAATTTTGTTAACGTCTGAACTGGTGGTCCGTTAGTAACGCCTGGTAGTGTTGATCAAACCAGCAACTGAAGGTAATGTGGCTGCTTGCGCCCAAAGTTATATTTAAATGCTACATAAATTAATTGTAGAAAAATGTTACGAAACAAAGGGTGGTAAAGGTTTAAATTGCAAATTCAAATATAATTAAACTAAAAGTCGGCGACAACAAGTATACGTATCAATAGTTGGTTTAAATGCGCTTTATTAACATCTGCTGTATGCGTAAATGCTAAGTGCACGGAGTGCAGCAGTTTCAACTTCGCACGAATGTTAGCATGAGTAGGAAGTGATTAAAAATACAATTTCAATATCTATCTCCGAGACATAAACTTTACAGAGGAAAAGAGAAAATAAAACAAAGTTAAGCCGTGAGAAAGAAACTTGTGTGTTTCCTGAAAAGCACATAATCACACTTGGTTAATCAGGCATAACTACTAAAAAGGAAATGCAAACAAAAACTTCCCAAATAAAAGTAAAAATGTGCAATAAATCATAACGTAACGACCATGATAGCAGTCTTGTTATGTCAAGAAAGCTAGTTCATGACTATGCAAGCAAAAGAGTGAATCCATTATGAAACACGTTTCACTACCGTTCCCCAAAGTTTAAATTAATTCAAACTTCCTTTTTCTGTTTCCTTTATACAAATTGCTTCACTATTTCGTTTGTTTGTTTTCTTGCTTCTGAGTAACACATTCGTGCATTTAATGGAATGTAGATTATGAAAGGCAACTGTTAAATTATGGATGTTTACTTTACTTTCCGTGAATATATCGTTTTTGAAGTAGGTGGTGCATTCTGATGAACTTTTTCCCTGCCCAGAATATGCTTTGTCTTGTGCAAGACTATGCATTTAAGCGTTCTGAAAAAAATACCAACTGCATAAAATTATATTTCCTTAAAGTGATGCATTCATCAAATTTCACCTAACAGAGTAAAGCAATAAAAAAAAATGTGTGTTCCATTCAAATGACTTTCTCTACATTTACGTAACAAATTATTGTTAAAAATCTTAGGCTTCTATTTACTTCATGCTAATTGAGAAAACATTAGCAGAAATAGTCTTTTTACTTGCTTACTTGTAAGTAGAAGCGAAATAAAGGAATAGCATAGTTTAAAGTCATAGTCAAAAGCTGGTTGCTATGTGACTGATATCCTTTGCTTGTATGGAAAGGAGTTGATAAGTTCCTGTATGAGAAAAGTAAGTTTTTCAAAGCTGAAACTAAAAACAAAAAATATCTTAAAAACGATCAAGTCTACAAAAAACATGTATATAACGTAAATTGCGTGTTTTTACGTGCTCTACATTTTCTGTGTGGTAAGTTTTTGTCCATTTCTTATGGTTTAGCAGCTATGTAAAATTCCGTAAAATTCATCCAGAATAAAGTAGTCTACAGAGGCTATTCCCAGAAAATTCAAGATATACATTCTATTTGGCAAGTAAATATCTTAAATATACGAAATTTTAATCAAAATCGTTAAGAAAATCAATGTTTTCGAAATTGTTTCTATGTAAAGGGTAGTTTGGGGGGGTAATTTTCTTGAAAATCTTCGTGTCGTATCCTTGGGAGATACCAAACTTAAATACCAAGTTCGGTTTTTAACGATGTTTTTGAGCTATGCTGCCCCCCCCCCCCCCACAAACAAAGGGACATTTTGCTAAAAATGCTTTTTTGGATTCAGGGGGTCTCAAAACATATATTTCCGGTGAAATCTCGGTATTGAATTTCTGGGTGCATTACAATACCTTCTCTATACACTATGTACATAGTCCGTATAGAGAAAGTAAACATATTTTTTCATAATAAAATAATATGAATTCTATACTTTAAGAATGTGTATTATTTTTATATTCTCTATATAAAACATGATACGTAAATACTGCACTCCAACCAAAAAATCAATGTTGAGATTTTTGTAAAAAGTAAAGTTTTTAGAAAAAGGTCCGTGTATGTATGTTTGTGTTCGTGTGTCTGAACAGGATAAGCGAAAAAACAGTAAAGTACCAAACTTTGTTGTTTAATTTCAGTATCTTCCAACGATGCAACACTAGGATGTTGAGGAAAAACCTCCTGCAACATACTATCCCTTACATGGAAAAAAGTTCCAATATGGTATAAATTATGTGTTTTAACGAGATGTATATTTTTGTGTAAATAAAAGTTTTTCTCAAAGTGTGAAAAACTTTGATCACACAGTGTTGAATAAGTAGTAACATTAATAATTATTTGTATTAACTAGTGGAATCAGCTATTTGAATTATTTCAAGAGAAGGCTTCAGTTGAACAATGTTACCGTAGAAACGTTAACAATTATTTGTATTAACTTGTGGAATCAGCTATTTGAATGATTTCAAGAGAAAGCTTCAGTTGAACAATGTTACCGTAGAAACATTAACAATTATTTGTATTAACTTGTGGAATCAGCTCTTTGAATGATTTCAAGAGAAAGCTTCAGTTGAACAATGTTACCGTAGAAACGTTAACAATTATTTGTATTAACTTGTGGAATCAGCTCTTTGAATGATTTCAAGAGAAAGCTTCAGTTGAACGATGTTACCGTAGAAACGTTAACAATTATTTGTATTAACTTGTGGAATCAGCTATTTGAATGATTTCAAGAGAAAGCTTCAGCACACTAAGGATGCCGTAGAAACGTTAACAATTATTTGTATTAACTTGTGGAATCAGCTATTTGAATGATTTCAAGAAAAACCTCGAGCACACTTGGAGCAGTGATTTGATCACGGTAGTCTTAATATCGTAGCAACGTTGCAATTATTTATATTAACTAGTAGAATCCAGTTGCGAAATTTCTGTTCGCCATCTTTCATTTGTTCTTGTGTTTAATTCTCCTCTATTCCTTACTCTCGCTTTCCCATTTCTCTATCTTCCTTCTTTTTCCCTTTGAAATTTTGTTCATTTGTGCAACCTACATATTAGGAGTAATTTTAAACGGCAATAAAGTATTGAATGTTATTCACCGTGGTCAGTGCCTAAAGCGTAGTTTTGTAACACGTAAGCGGTACCGGGAATCGAACGCAGGTTTTCCGTTTAGTAAGGAGTTGTATAACCACCGCGCAGTTATTCACCAAAGCAACATTTTTGTTATGTAATATAATTCACTGGGCCGCGCAGTGGCTCAGTGGTTAGACCACTCGTCTCTCACCTAGACGGTCCGGATTCGATCCCAAGTGCGAGATTTGTGGTGGGAAAAGTGGCGCAGGGCGGGTTTTCTCCAGGTTCTCCGGTTTTCTCCAGGTTCTCCGGTTTCCCCCGCCATCGCATTCCACTGCTGCACCATATTCATTTCATGTATCATCAGTGTCCTCACCTGTAGTAAAAGTGGGCATTAAACACTAACAAAAACATATACATAATTCATTATAGCTAAATTATCTTGAATTGCACTGTATTCTTTAGTACTATCTTTAATTATTGCTTATGCTCTTTGAATGAACATGTTTCAATGTTTATTCTGCATGACTTCTGCATGATCTAATCACATTTACATTAATGAAACGCCCCATAGGCACTTAATTTGTGGGTTACAATGAAGAAAACGTGATGAAATGAAGCGTCTTCTTCCGTGTTGATGTGAGAACTTCTAACAACTTAATTCGAATCTGAATTCCAAATAACGCGCTTATGAAAACATAGGCGTTCTTAAGCAGTTGACTTCAAGTTAGCTGCACTCAAACCATCATCCGTATATAGAACGTGCACAATAGCAACCTTGAAAAAAATGTCAGACAACGGTGGGAGACTCCCCACGCACTGTGATCTATAAAGATCTATTGCGCGCTAATACCTTAGAAGGAAGAGGTGAAGGGAGGGAACCACGGTAAGTTCATTCCGGGACCAGATTCGCCGTGCAACCGGCAACATCACAGATACCAGGTCTCGACATACCTAGACCACAATGCCGCCTCAACGCCGAGAGCAGCATTTACAATGCACAGGCATCCGCACCATCTGCCAGCGCTGCCACACACCACAATATTAGAAGCACACCTGAAATTATAAGTAAATGGCACGGAAGCGAATGGTGGAAAGAAAATCAAGAGAATACGCGTACACTTTCGCCTGACCCCAAGTCAAGATTGCTCGGTCGACGAGGATCGAAGTCATGACCTCACTAATGCAAGTAGACGTTACTGAGGCGTCTCTCCTTCGATAGGCACGGGTAACTGACGATAGGTTTCATGTGGTCTCATGATTGGTCTGCACAAGAATGTAGATTGTACGAGGTGGTGGCATTGGTTTGATATCTATATTATAGCGTACAGCCCGGTAACAGTTCAATCTAATTTCCATTCACTCTAGATTTAGTGCTTGGAAATTCCTATATCTGGTTATGAGTATGTAAATGTTGATAACAATATAAACTCTAGCTTTACAAGTATAATGACTGCTCATTTCCATTACTTTAAATTACGATATTTCAGTTATTTAAATTGTTATTTTAAGTCAAGGTGACTTCTTACATTCTCTACTCCATACAGTAAGCAGATTTCACCGAAATAAATATTTTGAGTCCCCCCACAAAAAAAAACAAAAAACATTTAAAAAGGATCCGCACACATTGGTATGTGTGTATGTGTATGCGTGTCAATATGAATAGCATAATTCGAAAACGTTGAATAAATGCCAAAATCAGCATCTTCCAAGGATGCGACACGAATATTTTCAAGAAAATTCCACCACCAGAAACTACAACCGAGATCGAAGATATTTTGAACATTTTTATCTTTTCACAATTGGCTCTAGGGATTTTGATTAAAATACCGTCTGCAACAGATATTTTCCTGACAAATGAAATGTATATCCTTAATTTGCAGAGAAATAGTCTCTCAAGTCCTCTTCATTCTGGATGAATTTTGCATAACTGATAAGCCATTAAATATAAAAATTGTGGAGCTTTCTTAGGCACGTAATTTATATTAACTACAACTTTCTAGTTCCTTTGAACGTACTATGTACATAGTGTACAGAGAAGGTATTGAAATGCACCCAAAAATTCAATATCCAGATTCTACCAGAAATATATGTTTTGAGCGCCCTGAATCCAAAAAAATAAAAAAGCATTTTGAGAAAAAGTACGTGCATAGCTCAAAAACGAAAAGTCAGTTAAATACCAAACTTGATATTTCAGTTGAGTATCTTCCAAGTATGCGGCACAAAGACTACCCTTTACGTGGAAAAAAATTCGAAGATTTTGATTTTCTCAAAATGCCTCTAAGGATATTAATTAAAATCCATTTTGTTTAAGATATTTACATGGCAAATAAAATCTATATCTTGAATTTTCTGGGATTAACCTCTGGATGAATTTTGCCGAATTTTGTTAAATTGCTAAATCTTACTGCACAAAAAATGTAGATCTCGTCAATACACACAACGTTTTTGTAATGGAGGCAACCGTTTCCAAGATATTCCGTGACATTGGTTTAATCGTGAAGTACTTTTATCAAACAATAGGTGTCGGCTTTTCTTTTGTATTACTCCTGGCCAAGCAAAGAAGTGATTTGCAATTACAATCACATAGCGATAGCTCTTAAACATTTGACTATCACTTTAGCCTAGTGCATTCCTTTAGTTCCTTAGTTTTAAGTAGTTTAAAATTAAAACTACCAACAACGAATATCTCATGAACTGTCACTTCTACATAAAACATATGACATAAATTGTGTGTTTTAAAAGATTTAGACTTTTTGTGTAGTAACTGTTTGTTCATCTGTTAGGTTTGACCGCTATGCAAAATTTTGAAATACTCACCCAGAATAAAGAGGTCTTCAGACACTACTCAGAAAATTCAAAATACAGTTTATTTTTCATGTAAATATATTTAATATACGGTATTTTAATCGTAGTATTTAGAGCCATTTTTGAGAAAATCTTGATACACATCCTTGGAAGATACTAAATTTAAACACCAAGTTGGTTATTAAACGGAATTTTCGTTTTTGAGCTATGCTTTCCACTAACACACATTTTTTTAAAAATGCTTTTTTTTTTGTCTCAGTAAGCCTCAAAACATATATTGGAAATCTCGACATCGAATTTTGGGTGGAATACATTACCTATTCAGTAAGTACATTTGTACATATGGATTAGAGTAAGTTGGTGTCACCTTTCAAACTTTTGCCATCACTGTTCTGCTCACAAATCAGATACATCAGAATGGCCGCGCCATGGCCGAGTGGTTAGACCACAGGCCTTTCGCCTAGATGGCCCGGGTTTAATCCCAAGTGACCACATGCGAGATTTGTGGTGGAAAAAGTGGCGCAGGGGCGGGTTTTCTTTGGATTCTCCTGTTTCCCACCATCACATTCCACCGGTGCTCTATCTTCATTCCATGTATCATCAGTGTCATCGCCTGCGGTGCCACAAGTAGTAAAACCGGGCGTTAATCACTACTAAAAAATACAACTGTTTCAAACCATACTCATAGATTTTAACAGGTTCAAGATTACCATTAAAGTAACTATTATCAACGAAATGACAAAAGTCGCAAAACTTAAACTTATGATATAGCTTTCCACCATAGAACTATTTCATTACAGAGCTTATTTATTTTCAAGTTGTTTATATCCTTTGTTACTGCGATTTGCTTTTAAACAGAATAGGATCGTTCATCGCACTGAGATTGGGTCAGGGTTGATACATTTTAGGAGTCTTTATTATAAATGTTAACAACTAGAAACTGTCGCACATTGAAATCTATGCAACATTTGTCGATATTTTAAAAACTTTTGAGGCTTTACTTATAATGCCATTCTCCAGATAACTATTCTTTTATAAACAACATTTTTATATTTACTTCCGTTAAACAGCATAATCATTCGTAGAAATATTTTTATTCTACATAGAAATTAAATAGTGTATACAAGGTTTACCGTCGATTGTTGAATCTCAATTTGAGAAAATTATAAGCATTGCAAAATTAACATTAAGAACAAAAAGTATTTCAGAAATGGTGACTTCTACGAAAAAATCTACCTGCGATAAGTAGTTTTGGTTTAACGCGACCTACGTTTTTATGGTAAACTTTATATGATATGGTTTACCAGTTATGTAAAGTTTTTCATAATGAAGAGGCCTTCAGAGGCTACTCCCAGGAAATGCATGATGTATATTTAATTTGTCATAATATATGTTAAACATATCGTGTTTTAATCAAAACTAAACAAATTGTGACACCACTTTTTTGACATCTATAACTATTAGCAAATTCAAATTAATAAGAAATAAATCAGAAATGGGTGCCTCATACAAAATAGTCGACTTGAGGTAAATAATTGTTTGATTCAACTATATCTGTATTTTTAAAGGAAGATTTGTCTACCTCTCTCGGTTTAGAGTTACATAAAAGACATGCGGACTTCAGGGACTACTCACAGAAAATTATACATTTCATTGATCATAAAATATTTTAACGTATTGTATTTTAATCAGTATTGTTACATTTTGAAAAAAATGGACATTTGCAAAAAATTACGCTTCTAAATGTCACTTCAGTGTTTTCGAACGATGCAACAACATGGAATTCAGGAACATATTCAGACTCCGAACTTAAATACCAAGTTCGTTTTGAGCTTACACACACACACGCGCGCGCGGGGCGCGCGCACAAATACGAACAAGGATATTTTTCTAAAAATCTGATATGTTTCATTCACACGAGTTTATCTACATCTCTGTAACAAATTATTGTTAAAAAGTCTATTCTTCTGTCTACTTCAAGCTAATTGAAATAAACATTAGTAGAAACGATAATCTTTGTAAATAGAAGGGACATAAGGAAATACACTAGCCTAAAACAATAGACAAATCTCTTAAAAGTCGGTTGACCTGCGCATAAAATCCGTTTCTTTGCATTGCGGGGAGCTCACAAATTCCCGTATGTTAAAATTGTTAAGTATTTTAAAACTGAAACAAACAGAAAAAGATGTCTTAAAAATGGTCAACTCCACCAAAAAACATGTTTATTACATAAATTGTGTGTTTCAATGAGATCTACATTTTTTGTGTAATAAGGTATTATCTATATCTTAGGGTTTACTAGTTATGAAAAATATACAAAATTCATTCAGAATAAAGAGGTCTTCAGAGGATATTCCTAGAAAGTTCAAGATATATACATTTGAGTTGTGTAAATATCTTTAATACGGTACTTTATTCCAAATCGTTAGTCACTTTTAAGAAAAAAATGTCGAAAATTTTAATGGGAGGGTGGTTTGGGAGGGGGGGATTTTCCTCAAAATCTTAAATATCGCATCCTTGGAAGATACTAAACTTATATACCAATTTTGGTATTTTACTGAATTTTCGTTTTTGAATTATCGTGCTCATGGGCACAAAACACGGAACTTTTTCTAAAAATGCTTATTTTGAATATAGGGAACACTAAATAGTTATTTCCAGTGAAATTTCGGCATCATATTAATGGGTGCAATACCATAATTTCTCTATAGACTATGCACATAACACGTGTTGAGAAAGTAAAAATGCTCTCGTTTATTAAAGGATGTTTTCCCAGTGAAATCTCGGCATTGGTTTTTTTGGATGGAATACAAAACCTTCTCTACCTACTATGTACGTAGTAGAGAAAGTAAATAGTGAACCATGAGGCATCGCACAGTGTCCTAGTAAATTTATACAATTTTATTTCACTATATAGGTATTCCAAAATCAGGTGGAAAGATACTGACGTGATATGGAGTTTGAATTATATTAAAGCGGATAGAACATTTCGGTGTGCAGTTTATATGTAACCCAGAAAACAAGCGAAAGTTTTGGTGTGCATTCTCCCACGCCCGCCGTTAAAAGCAGATATTTTGTCCCTTGTGGTGTAATTTCATTTTCACCCAGGACATGCTGTATCCTGTTAATTTTTGTAGCAAAGTGTAAAACCAAATAGGATGTTAATTACTGTATTTATTGCCAGAGAAGAACACTATGAAATTCCCAACAAATATGGAGTTTAATTGTAATTTAACGAGACAGGAAACAGTAATTCCAATGCAGTAAGTATCCAAATACCATGTACAGTAGGCAAGTAAAATGGTAAAAACATATTTGATAAGTTATTAATTTAATGTTTTACACATTCAGGAAGGTTATCTACTTAATTCAGTTTTATAGATCATTGCAAGTTCATGCCCTATATGTCTACAGAATGTTGTTTCAATAAAGGATGATTACTTCCATGGTACAGAGGTCAGCGAGCTGACATCTCATCCGAAAGTCCCGGGTTTGATTCCCGGCTGCGGCGGTGAATTTTTCGTTTACCAGAATTATTCCCTCTCCCAGCAGAATCTGGAAGTATGAATGCGAGAGTGAATGTGAGAGAGTTTAATGGTACTAAATCATGAACCTAATGGCAATAACCTAAGTTAAATATGATTTGTTTCACAGTCAAAACCCCAGATCTGACCAAAGAAGTTAAAGTGGCTTTACAAATGTAACAATCAAAATAAATTAATAATTAAAATCTGATGTGTTCCATGCACATGGGTTTTTCAATGGTAACAAGTTATTGTTGAAAAGTTTATTCTTCTATCTACTTCATGCTAATCGAGATATATATCAGCAGAAGTGGTCTTATTACTTTCTTCCTTGCAAGTAAAAGGAAAATGAAATCAGTTTGAAATCAGTTTCTTTCCATGGCCAGGAGTTGACAAATTCCCTTATGAGAAAAATTTTAGGTATTTCAAAATGAATAACAAGGAATAACTCGGAAGTGGTCAGCTTTATGAGAAAATATCTGATGTGATCCATTCACATGACTTTCTCTACATCTCTGCAACAAAGTTTAGTTAAAAAGCTTATGCTTCTATTTACTTCATGTTAATCGAGAAACATCAGCAGAAATAGCCTTAATATTTGCTTCCTTGTAAGTAGAAGCGAAATGAGGGAGTACCATACGTTAAAGTGATAGCCAAAAGCTGGTTGCTATGTAAGTGAAGCTCCTTTGTTTGCATGGACAGGATTTAACAAATTCCTGTATGAAAAAAAGTATGTTTTTTAAAGCAGAAACGAAAAATCAATAATATCTTAAAAATGATCAACTCCACGAAAAAACTGTATATGACATAAATTGTGTTTTATCGCGAGCTACATTTTCTGTACAGTAAGTTTTTGTCCTTCTCTTACGGTTTAACAGTTATGCACAATTCCGTAATATTCATCAGGACAAAGTAGTCTGCAGAGGCTTTTCAGAGAAAATTCAAGATTTACATTTTATTTGTCAGGTAAATATCTTTAATATACGATATTTTAATCAAAATCATTACAGTCATTTCTAAGAAAACGAAAATTTTCGAATTTTTTCCATGTAAAGGGTATTTTGGGATGGGGGGAATTTTATTGAAAATCTCCGTGTCGCATCCTTGAAAGATACCAAACCTAAATACCAAGTTTTGGCTTTAACAGTTCTTTCGTTTTTGCGCTATGCTGCCCACATACACACCTTTTTCTAAAATTCTTTTTTTGGATTCAGGGAGTCTCAAAACACGTATTTCCGGTGAAATTTTGGTATCGAATTGTTGGGTACAATACAATACCTTCTCTATACTCTATGTACATTGTTCGTATAGAGAAAGTAAAAAAATTAGAAAAAAGTCAGTGTGTGACTGTGCGTGTGTATCTCTAGACACCATAGCTCAAAAACGAAGAGGCCGTTAATACCAAAATGGGTATTTACGTTTATTATCTTATAAGGATGCAACACGAACATTTTTCAAGAATATCCCGCCACCCCAAACCACCTTTTACTTGGATAAATTTTTCAGAAATGTTTATTTTCTCAAAAGTGGTTCTAAGAATTTTAATTGGAATTTTGCATAATAATGAAGTTCAAATGACAAATAAAATGTATATCTTGAAGCTTCTGGGAATAGCATCTAAAAACCTCTAATTTAGCTGGATTTTACATAGCTGGTAAACCTAAGGGATAGAGAAAAAACTATAGTAGAAAAAACGTATCTGCACGAAAAATGCAGACCCCGGTAAAATACGCAATTTATGCTGACTGTTTCAGACATATTTCCTTTTATTGATTTCAGCTTTAAAATATTTAATACTTCTCTTATACGTGAATTTGTCTACCCCTGGCCGTACAAAGAAACGAATTTACACCACATGGCAACCAGCTTTTAGAAGATTTGACTGTTGTTTTAGCTAGCGCAAACCCTTATTTCCCTTCTGCTTCCAAGGAAGCAAGTAAAAGTTCCATTCCTGCTAATTATATCTCGATTATTATGAAGTAGATAGAGGAATAAACTTTTTAACAATAATCAGTTGCTGGGATGTACAGAAAACCATTTGAATGGAACATAACGTTTTTATAACAAAATTTCCAATTAAGGATTTTGTGAGAGAGGAAAAGAAAAAAGAGAAACGTGAAATAGATTACGAAAAATAAAAATAAAATGTATATGACATTTATTTAGACACTAAAGTAATTTGAAACTTATAATCAAAGGTATAATTGAAGGCAGGAATAGCAAAAGAAGTACCTGGAACAAATTAAAAACATGGACCGTAGAATGTCCGAAAAATTTAAAAAGAAGGCAGAGATTAGAATAGAGAATCGCAACAACCGTTCTATGCTTTTTTCGTTTATTGTTATTATTAATTATTATTATTAATATTTATTTTTGTAGCCTAACAGCATTTAACCTGATTGGTCATATCAAACAATGAATAAAATCGGTGAAACGATGCTCAATCTTTTGTACATACCTTAAAGTTACTTAACATTCGTCTTCTCGGGATAAGGGGAAAACCCGATAAAAAAACTTATCCCAGTAACTTACCCTAAGCGAGATTCGAACTCGCTACCTCTTAATACAAGGTTTGATGAACAAAGATTATCATCATCTTTATTATAATTATTTGTATTATTATTATTGTTGCTGTTCAGAACTGAAGGTTGTACATTAAGGGAACAAGGTACTCTAAAATGGTAAAAAATCATTTTATTTTGTTTTAAGCACTAATAAAATCTCTATTATTTTAAGTTTTAGAAAAATATACTTCTGGGGGGTTAAAAGGATTTTAAAGCATTTAAATAGCATTTAAATGCTAGCCTGCATTCCTTTAATCCTTTGTTGCCTGTCGGTACCTATAAGTTCCGCTTATTTTGAGCACAACTATACAAATAGGGTTGTGCTCTAGAATTAATTTCATGTTATACTAACCTTCAACCATAAACGACAAGTAATCAAAGACTATTTTATTTTGTAAAAATATATAAAACTTTTGCCCTAAAATGACAGTGATTTTTAAGTAAATAAAAGAGAAAACCGACGTAACTACAGCCAAATGTAGCCCCATTGACTTCCAAGCATCACACCGATTATTTTACTTGGGCTCTCCCCGTCATTTACCACAGTCACTGGGATTTGAAGTTGCAACATGTGGTTTTGAATGGATGGCCAGTCCATTACCTATCACCTAACACTCAGTCATTTGAACTACTGTTTTAGTACTGCCTTTGGCAGGATTACAAAAACTAGTTTAGAAGAATTTAAACTTTTAGTTGGGAAGAAAAATATTAATAAGGCTCTGCTGTTATTTTCATTTCTATTTTCTTTATTACTTTATATAATAATGTTACAGATTTATTCGACAAATATTTTTACCAGAACTCCAGTTTTAAACTTGAATTAAAAGAAAAACGGCATATGTAGTATATTAGTGCAGGCAACTGGGGGATAAAGCTGTTGGCAATTATCCTTTGTAGAATACAGTTAAATACAGTTTTCTCAAACAACATTTTCGAATACTTATTTATCTTTTTCTCAGAAAGTGTAAGCGATAGAGAGCTGAAATTTTCAGTACGTGTATATAACACATAGTTGAACTTTTGGAACCACAATCATAACTTTATAATATGTAGTAATGATATTAAAAAAGCAATAACGTTGCAAAATTCCACATTTTTACTTTTTTTACCTTGAAAACTGTTTTTTTTTTCAATTTCTAGTGAAATTATGTATATATAATTGAGTTTCAGAAGATAGCTTATTATACTAAAACAAGTATGCAAATGTGTGATTCTATTCTGCAAGTAATATCAGAGAAAAGGGTACATAGATTCACATGTTTTAAAAGCAATTTTTAATTTTTCTCCGTTGACTGAACAACTTTTTACAGACTCAACCACCTAAGTTATCAATGCAGAAAACAATTTAAAATAATTTTTGTGATTTGTAGAATAATTCATAAAAATTTCAGGAAAATCATAGAGAACTTTAAGGGCAGTGGTAAGTTAACTCACATAAGCTGTATTATGCATATGTTCAGACTACCTTGTACCCTCTAGGGGAGTCGAAATGCTCTATTCTTGGAATGTTAAAGTTTGACCCATTATCTCGGCAACTATTTAAGTTAATGACTTAAATTTTTCAAGGTATATTCAGCAATACCTTTTCTGTCGATTGATGAAAGCTAGAACACTTCTGTTCATTAGAAGGAAAGGTATGATTTTTTTAATAAGACTCTTAAAATTCTATTGAAAACTTATTATTTTAAATGTTAAAAAAATAACTAATCCATGTACATAAAACCTTTTTCGTTAAAATAAAACCCATTTAGGTGCAAATGTTTGATAAAAATTTCAGCCCTTATTGTCAATTACGTTTTGAGATAATGGGACATTTACATACAAAATTTTACTTCATAAATTACTTTCAAACATAAAATCAATAAAACATGCATCCTAACTTTCAAAACAAAGCTTCGCAGCATTTTGAAACTCTCACATGAAATAAATACGAGCAGGATGCCAATGTTGCCAATAGCTAAAGTAAAACTTTCTGATCAAAATAGGAAAGGATCTCTTCTCTAACATTAATATTTACAAAGTTATTGATGTTTTACCAAGTGAGTGTACCAAAATGCTTTTAAAAACTGCTACGCAGGACTATATTTAACAATAGTTTTAAACTAGTGAAAATTAGCGTACGTACCTCTAAGAAAGTTATACGACAATCAGCGGAAGATTCGAAATAGTCATATGCAATTAAAACACGAAAATGGAAAAAAATTATAAAATCGCATTTCGACTCCCCTTAAAGAAGAATTTACGTATATGGAATGTCTTGTCTTTTAATTTAATTAATAGCTTGCACCAACCAAAGGCTATCGATCTCTTTGTGTAAAGTGATTCCTGCAAATTTACGTACGCATTTCGCCTCAAAATCAGCAACTCGGTGGAAATGATTATTCTCCTTTAGATCGCTCTTTCAATTTAAGAAGGTGTGATTGGGGGAAAAAGGAGGCTCTGATGAAACAAAACAAGTGCTATACGACCCATGCATTCGTTCGCGGATCGGAAGAAGGGCAGTGGGGTAAGCGGCAGAATGTAGGGGGGTGCAACAGGCTGTATGGTTTCTTTGGGTTGCCGTCATTCATCTACTTCCCGCCCAAACGTGACCCCTGACCCATTTGGCACCGTTCCATGATAACGTAACGTGCCGAGAGTTGGGGGTGTCCCGAACTAGGTAGGGTGGCGTGTGGGTGGCGTAGGGGACGGTTTCAAACTAAACGTTCCTCTCCCTCCTACCACATATTGCAATTTCCTCCGCCCTATTCCGCCCCCGACTGACTGAAACAGGTGGCGTAGGGTAGGGATGAGGAGCAACGGAGATGAAGCTATGTCCGACGCGGGAAGAAGGAAGGAGACCGCTGGATCCTCTTGGAGTTTCTAACCTCCCTCTCCATTGGCTGTGCAACGCAGCGATTCCCGCACAGAGGCAATGCTCACTATTGGTGGATCGGAGCAGTGACGTGAATAGCGTGTGGAAACAGGACAAGAGAGGAAAAGGGGGCTTATAAAATAATTATAGACGCGTACTCGGCGACGCGACGGCCCTCCAGGACGTTCTCTGCACTTGTTGGAGGTCTGTTGTGGTGGCCTCTTCAAGCTTATCCGCATCTGGGAACATACACTCACACTCTCCATCCCCTTTCGAATCGCACGCCTCGACGACGCCACCTGTAGCGATAGTCTGAGAGAGAGAAGCGGCAGCGTTCAACCAGGAGCATCCTCACCGACGGCAACAATGGTACACGCGGCCAGACATCTGGTGCTAATGGTGCTGGCACTGACAGCACTTTGCGGCGCCTGGCCACAAACCGTCATGGCCATTGACCTAAGTCGGCTTTATGGCCACCTAAACACTAAGAGAAATGGTGAGTTCACTTGGCACCACCACCACAGTTCAGCCAACATCTACAACAGCCAAGCACTACCAAACACCAGTCAAATATTATAATAATAATCATCACTTGCTACCATTTTCAGAACATTATATATCTGCACCATATACTCTTATTATACTGTGTTTGCACCTGTTGTATATACTGTTATACAAGGACATCAACATAGGCATTGTGAATGTACACATATATAAAACGGCACTTTTCATGTTTGCATTATGTCTGTCTTCTTTTTCTGTGTTGCACTGTTTTGTGTCATTGCACCCTGCACCTTGACCTACCCTAACACACACCAAATTGCACTATGTTGCATCACTAGCTTTAAGATTTTGGACGCTGGTGCGAGGACATCAGCTCTGCAGATACGCAATCTTCTTCATTCCAGTGGGTTTGTTTCACACTTATTTTTGTTGTGGTATCTGCACTTTATCACTTATGTGTACTTATATGTCAAACAATTAATATATATATATATATATATATATATATATATATATATATATTTCCAGCATTTGGTTTAGTCATAATTTCTCGTTCTATCGTACAATAGAACAAAACATACGCTTGAGAAGACAACCTGAAGATGCAATCTTCCAGAGTGTCAAGCGTATTATAGATGTTCTATTTTCTAAGATGTAACCGGTGGTGGATGAAAGGATATATTGCTGTTAGACTTTAGTTTCCTACGTGTGTTTTGAAGGCCACAGCGCGTGAAAGCTGTTTCTCTCTACGAGATGGGGTACAAACGGTCATACACTAATCAATAATGCCTGGGAAAACACGATACGTTGACCAAGGGGATTTTCTTAAGGCCTTTTCGCAGTTCTTATTCTCGGAGTCCTCCAAGAACTCGCTTCTGTTACTTGCTCTTGGTAGAAATGATCTTAACTTACTTTTACTTACAAAACTTCAATATCATAATCTGAACCCTGAGTTATATAATCCTGTGACGTTTTATACTCTCTTACGGAAACATTTAGCAACACCTAAACACAGAATTTTAATAGAAATGTACTTACGAGATTCTCATCAATTTATGCATAATTATAGATCTAAAACATTAATACCGACTACTCTATACATTATAGATGGCATTCAGAAGCTCTCGAACCCACACAGAGCGTAAAGATATCAACCATTTCAACAGATGCTTTATAGGTGCATATACATTTAATGTAACATACTAAAATAATTAAATTGATTTTACCCACAGTATACAAATTAAAACGTAGTGTGCACATTAAAAATCATCTTTGAATCGTGCGACTTTCATTAATGTCCATATAGATTATAAAAAAAAACTCTCAAAACTTAACGTTTTCGTAACAGACTTCTTAAAAATTAAACATTTCCACTCGTTATAGCGAATAATTTTAGGAGTGTTTGCCAAGAATATATCTGTGTGTGTGTGTGTATAAATGCAGTTCTACAGTTGTTATGATTTTAACAATTTTATTAATTGTATGTATAATTCGAAGTTTTTAGCATTGATACTAGAAGTTACAATATACTGTCTTCGAAGCAAAAGAAGTTCTCAGAAAAATTTGACATGTTATTGAAGGGGGAATGAATGGAATGCAAATAGTGAAAAAAATATCACACTAAATATTAGTTTATACACGATATGACTTTATAACTGTTGAAGAGCTGCGAAATTACATTATGGCTGTACAATTTCGTCACTAATTCTTACAGAACTACAGAGCGATAGGCGCAAAGAGCTGAATTTTTATTTGCAGTTGGTATATTTAAATGTCTCCAAGTATGACTTTTAACATTTTTATTCATGTAAAATAAACATTTTAAATTACCGGTAACATCGGTGTGAAAAGTTAAAATAATAAAATAATATTGGCTGTGCAGTTTAAACAGTGAAATCCTTCCAAACATTTTAACGGACATCTATAAATTCAAAACGACTTATCATTTTCCTCCCAATATTTTTAGTATTTGGATTGCTAGCTTCGTTAACATTAGATATATATCAATGAGTAAAGGAACTAAATACTATTTACAGAAAAACGTATTTTTGGAATACAATTTTAGTCATAAAAATGTATATTTGGAATGCATTTTTTCTATGTACATAGTATATATTATGTAGAGAAATTTGATGCCAATATTTCACTGGAAATACAAGTTTTAGGATCCCCTGAATTCATAAAAAAAATTTAAATAAAAGGTCAGTGTGTGCGTAGGTCCGTGTACCTGATAATTAAAAAATGTTATTGAATAATTTAAATAAATCGAATATTCAGTTAAATGCCTTACTTCATAATTTAATTCAGCAATTTCCAAGGTTGCGATACGAAAATTTAAAGAAAAAAACAGAAAAATATACTTTATATGAAAATTTCTATAATTTTATTTTCTCAACAATGGTTCTAACGATTTTAATTAAAGTACCGTATATCAAAGATACTTATATAACAAATAAAATGTATATCTTGAATATCCTGGTAATAGACGCTGAAATCCTTTTTATTCTGAACAACTTTCATAACTGATAAACCGTAAGAAGTGGACAAAAGCTACTACATAGAAATGTCGAGTTCGTTAAAACACACAGTTTGTATCCGCACAATTTTTTGTAGAGTTAACCATTTCAGAGAAATTTCTTTTTATTGGTTTCAATTTTAAAACACTTAAAAGCTTTCCTCATACGGGAATTTCTCGACTCCTGATTGTAGAGATAGAGAAATGCAATCACATAGCAAATAGAAAATTAGATATAAGATTAAACTTTATAAGGATAATTTGTTACAGAGACGTGGAGAAAGTAATATGAATGGAACACATCAGTTTTTTAATCTTAAAATACAATGACGATATGGTAAGAGAGAGGTAGGTCAGTTTTAACTGGTGATTAATAAATTAATATAATGCGTCATCAATAATTAATACTGCGCTCTATTGTGATGTATCCATGTGCTAATAAATCTACTAATTTACAGTTCCTGAAACGAAACTTACCGCTCCGAAAAAGAAACACTAACGTAGCAAATTTTCTATAAAGATCAAGAGAAATAACGGATTTTTTGACAGCTGTTTGCTCGACTTTGGCTGTTGTTAATTAGGAAGAATTTATTTTTCTAGAGTTTCCTTTTATGGGCAATTTCCCTTGTAATGAATGAACCTATTAGTAAGAACACAGACCATAAAATTCTAGTTGCCTCTCTTTATATCCTCACTTCTCTCATTTTGTCTCCCTCTACGTTTTCATTACAGCCGTGCAGTTTATTACTCCTTTTTGTACTTTTTGCCAGCCTTTCTTTTCTGTTCTTTCGCGTATTTACTTTTCCGTAAGTTTTAGTTCATAAAATCCACTTCTGTTTGCT
The DNA here is from genome assembly GCA_030762935.1 of Hymenopus coronatus. Classification (NCBI taxonomy): domain Eukaryota; kingdom Metazoa; phylum Arthropoda; class Insecta; order Mantodea; family Hymenopodidae; genus Hymenopus; species Hymenopus coronatus. The sequence continues at coordinate 30,983,452 of CM060884.1, forward strand.
TTCTGAGGGAATTCTGGTTCTATACAATACAAAAAGATTCGTTTTCTTTACACTGAATATTGCGTTATAAATTTCTCGCTAAAACGTCCAAGTTTCATCTCCAAAATGTAAGTTATTTTCAAATTATAATTTAAACAACTAAACTTTGGACTAAAACATGTTATTAAGTGCAAATTGACATATGCTCTGCTTATTAGGGCGTACTAAAATCTATGTGTAGGCTTTAATATATTTTATAGATAAGCGAAACGTTTATACTTTGTATCGGAAACGTCTCTTTTCCTTTGCAGTGAAAATAATTTGTAATACTGTTTTAATTTAAATACATTTAAAATGAAAATTAATCTTCTGTATAACTTTGATATGTAATAGAGTTTTGTTTTTGTATAAGCTCCATTCCATTGTTTAATTAAAGTTTAAATTATTACAACGTAGATGATAAAATAAGTTGCATTGTATACAGTGTTCAGTGTCCATATTCAACTCTAATGAAATCTAAAAAAAAAAACATGATGCGTTTTTAAATTTTAAATATCAGTTTATTATATTTAAATTTCTTCAGTAACTTCAAGATATGTAACTTGCTCCAACTGATATATGCAATAATATGTGGAATCTCTTAATAAGAAATCAACTCTTATGATAGGAATTTCGCTGATTTCGCTTCCTATATTTTTAATATGAGCTTGCAGTAGATTGAACAATCTATAACTTCGTTAACAATGAACTTGAGTTCACCTTCTTTCATATAATCTAGTTACCAAAGGCATTAGATGTTTACAATGACAATTTAGTAAGTATTTTATCCCGAAGCTAAAGTAAAATACTTAAACTTTATTTTGAAATTTTCGTATAAAATATTTTGTTTTTGCAATCTGTGTTCAGCATTCTAATATAATATGTAGCGTTAAAGATAACGCTCATTTCTGTATTAATTAACCTTTCTGAATATTAACTATGGATCTTTCGTAAGAAACTCGAAATATAGGTAGAGATTCCGTATTGTAAAACCTAAAGTACAATTATGCCTAGGGGTACCGAAAATCAAACCTGATAATAAAGATCAATTAAATGGGGGTGGTATTGAAAATAAGAGGGTAAAACCGAAATTTTAACGATAAGATAAGCAGAGTGGAAGTTCATATCAAAAAGTCATTTACTTAAACAGTTGTACAAAGTCAAACGAGAAAAATAATTATTCGTAATTAGAACGTAGTTAATGAAAGACTTGTTAAAATCCACATTTTATGTTGCTGTGTTGAAAATGAAACCATATTTCGCATTAGATAAATACGTATTTATCTAATACATGATTTCATGTTAAAAACTTTTAGTGCTGACGCATGTATATATAGAAATCTTTAATCCATTAATGACAATTGCTTTTCAAATAGATAAATTCCAGTGAATACTTTTTTCTCAAAATGTATCATAACAGCGTTGAAAAACGTATCTGTCAATGTCCCTCTCTCTCTCTCCCTCTCTCCATGCTAGAAGAATACGTTAGAGATGTCAGTGTTTTAAGATTTTTAATTGTTAAACTTTATTGCATTTTCACAACATTAACACATGAAAAATATTATACTTACAAAACCTTAACCTAGACTGTTAAGCCACACGTAAGTCCGAAATTCTCTTTTACACACGTAAGGTATTTTTCTGGTAAATTGTTTATATACTTCGTTTTAAATATAAACATATACATAGCTTCTATGTGTGGCATATAAACACATACCTAGAAAAGACAGAATCACAGAAGCGTAAATCAAAGAGCTGAAATGAATATTTGGAATGTTCACCACCCCTACTGAGAAATATCTCCCTTCATACACTTTTTAACTAATGTTATATATCCAGATGCATCAATATTACAGCTATCAATATTGCATTAGGTATATATAAATTCTTAACGCTCTGGAATTATTTTGAACACGTTTCTTTATTATTTTGTTTTATTTTAGTATGCAAAGGACCAAAATACAATAATGGTCGAATTTTGGGCATTCTGAATGCTACAAAAAAATTAATCAGGAATTTATGTATGGTAAAATTTATATGTGCCTCCAAATAGCTATAAAAGTTTTTATATGCTAAATTAATCTTTCGATAAGAATCTTCTCTGTAATCGGAAACATTTGCAACGTGTAAATAAGAAACTTCTGTTGTTCATTTCAATATGGGGTGTGCTTGGAAGCAATATTTTTAGCTTTGGTAATATGAATTTAACAAGAGAAATATGACGGCGTGGATGCCGTGAGGGTCAATATCAGTATATCGATGTTTTCAATCAAGTAGATATTTCCATACATTATGGTAACCTAAGTTGCCAACATAAAATACTTGACTTAACTATTGCATTTTGAATTGCAAATATCCTTTTGAATGGGTTGACGTACACTTTTATTATATTGATCACCGTTTTGATTAGACATTATGTATAAAGCCTACAAAAGTTTTTTCGAAAATTATTAATCAGCAAAGCCAAGATTTAAAGAAAACAGCTATATAATAACACATAATTAATCTGCAGTTTTTTGCATAATTATATTGCAAACAGTTAAGTACCAAATAGCTGATCACCTTTTAATTTACGAAACTATAATCAAAATTTGTTTGCCAAATGTCTATATTAACAACATGCGATTTTTGTCCTAATGTTTGCTTTTTTTTATACTATGACCTTTGTTTGATATCAAATTTGAAGTGTTGAATGGTTTTGTGTGTTCACTCTTATAGAAATTATTCTCCAAAGAAAGCTTATTTTGTATCTATTTTTTAATCGAATCAACTTTCATTACACATTTAAACGTTCTGTTTCAAGTGCAAGAGCACAGTAGATTAAAGCGATAGACATATTTTTAAAAATCGGTTCGCTATGCGACTACTTTGATCATTATTTTGTATGATCACAGGAAAAAAACGCAGAGTAGCTCATTACTTGAACGAAATAAGTGAAAATTCAACCCTAAACAAAAGGAACATACGGGAAATAGTAGCCTGTGTGGTTAACGGGATAAATATTTTTATATAGTAAGATGTGTCATTATACAAAAAAGTTCATTCAGCTATTCGCAGAAAATTCAAGGTAGGTCTACATTTTATATATTTTACCCAAATCAATCAGCCATTTTTGAGGAAATCTAAAATAATGAAAACTTCTGCATATATGAATAGTTGGAGTTAAGGATTTTCTTAAAAATCTAGAAAACTCTGAACTTAGACACAAAGTTTGTTATTTAACCGACTTTTAAAAACATGTCATTTCATGACTCAGCGATCCTCAAAACGGGAATTTATGTTGAACTCTCCTGGTATTGAAATTTTGGATGGATTGCAATACTTCCTCTGCTTACTATAGTCGGAGAAAGTAAACAAAATTTCTGCTTCGTGCTTAAAGTACTCTCTCATGGCCCTCTTTATACCAGCGAAAATAACTTGAATATCAGAATCGCATCATTTTCAGGGAATACTTGAATCCAATTTTGTATCAATAAAATATTAATATTTATAAATTCAATATCTTTGGTTACAATATTTTAATGTTAATAAAGGTAAGGGGAAATTTATTTTCGAGTAACTATTAGATCGTTCAAATGCTTTCCAAATCTTATTATTAGTTATGTTTATGTTATACTATTTAATAGTATAAATATTATTATAATAATATAGTAGTAGAGTGTACTTCGTTATTTTTTGCACTAAGAAGATCTGATAAATTTCAAATTACCTAACTAAAACGCATATTTCTATACACTCCCAAGAGTATCGATTTGTCACTACGGCGATAATTGGTTAACATTTACCCTAATACATATTTACTCCGTAATTAATATATTGCATTTAATGGGAGCCGAAATGGGACTTTCACCATTTTTTTTTCCATTTTCATATTTTAATTACATGTGAATATTTGGAGCCTCCCGCTCATTTTGGTATAACTTTCATTGAGAGATGTTCATTTTAAATACTTTAAAAATATTGTTTAAACAGTCCTGCGTAGAAGGTTTTTTAGAACATTTTGGAGCACTCCCTTGATTAAACATCAATGACTTTGTAAATATCGCAGTTAGAGAAAAGCTCTTTTTCTTATTTTGATCAGAAAGTTCTACTTTAGCTATTTGCAGCATTGGTACGTCGCTGATATTTTCTTGGTGCAAGGGTTTCGAAGTACTGCGAAGTTATGTTTAGAAAGTTCGGTTATGTATTTTTGTTTATTTTTCGTTTGAAATTAATTTCTGAAGAAAACAATTTTCTATACAAATGTCCCATTATCTCAACTAATTCACACTAAGGGCTGAAATTTTTACCGCACATTTGCTCATAAATAGGGTTTATTTTAACGAAAAAGTTTTTATGTAAAAATCATAATTTTTCATTAAAATTTGAAGAGCTTTATTTTAAAAAATCATACCTTCCCTTCTAATGCACAGAAGTATTCTATTTTTCATCAATCAATATTAAAGGCGTTGCTGAGTATACCTTGAAATTTTACTTAGCTATCTTTAATATTTGCCGAGACAATGGGTAAATCTTTAACATTAGCAATATAGGGTATTACGACTTCCCTTATTGTGTACTATTTTCTTTACGAGAGAAACGCAGCAGCAAAATTCACCTCTGGTAGGGTTCAGATAAGGAGTGCTGGTTTTGGCTGGGGTGAATATTGATCCGACCAACGGCAACAACCTTTCTTACATTTATTAATGCCTGGTAGCAATTTCAAGGCCGTTCTTGGTTTTCCTTTCTGATATAGAGAACCCTCTGGGACCAGCAATTGTTACAATTATGTTAGTGTCTTTTTTATGCAACAAACGCAGGTAAGTCAGTGTCTCTCACACGAAAAATAATTTATTTGATTCTTCTTCTTCTCTTATACCTAGGAATCACACAAATTCAAATTTCGTATTGGTATATGATCGGATACTCTCGTCAATTTGCGAGAGTAATACGAGTAATTTTCTAAATATTCTTGTTTCTTCTTTAATTTGCTACATTTATAATTTATAGTTATACAGTTTCTATATTTAATCCTAGCTTAAAAGCCTCATCACTTCCACCTTTAGTTTAATTTAACTATCTTCTAAATTTTCCTGATTATTTACCATACAAAATTCCAATAAAAGTATTCACTTCTAAATCTTATCCATTTTATTTATTTATTAGTCCGTCTACTAAACGAGTTTACCTAGTGACACAGAATAAAACAAATATTTAGGGATTTTTTTACAAAAAATGTTATAAGTGAGGATTACAAAAAAATATTTTACCATACGTTATAATAGTTATATTAAAATTAAGCTAGCGTTGTGACAAAGATTATAAAACATGAGCAACAATAATAAAAGAGAAAAAAAACTACAAAAATAAAGCAATTTATAAACATAATGCATTTTACATTCTGTTTAAACCATACGAGTGATTTCTACGGAATGTTTTATGATGTTTTCTGCGGTTGTTTGTTCCAGAAAGTTGCTCGTAAAAAGTTTCAGGACATTCGTTTTATAGGAAATTTATCAATTTTTATGCCTTTAACTTCTGCTTGTTTTATAGTATCAAATTTTGCTTTATGTGGAATACCTTCTATTATTTCTATAATTTGCCCTCCATTTCACAAACAATTTGCAATTATTTCTCGAGATCAAAAAAAAAAAAAAAAAAATAGACTTACTACTGTAATTTTTCTGAGAATGTATTGTTCTTTAAAATATGGTATCGTGGGCTCATATATTTTCTGTTTTTCCAGATGAACTTGAGGTTAGTCTTTATTCAGTTCAAAGCGGATGGTTTGGTTGGTTATTTCTGCTTCTGATTTTCTTCTATTTATCGCAATGATGTCTGTATGATGATTACTACCACCGTCCAGTTTCACGTAGTGCGTTTCCCTTCTTTCATTATAGTTCATTGTCTTTAACACAGTTCTCATCATCGTCATACATAATTATTTTATTTTAATTTGTATTATTTTGCATCTTTTTCTTATTTATTTACAAGGCATTTATTTATAATAAGCATATCCCATATTAAAGGATACATTTCGCTAAGTGCCATATTTTTGCAAATATTAGCATTACTTACCTTTCCTAAATCATAGATTTTATGATCATGGAAGGTGCCTAATCTTCGCGATTCATAATTATGTTTATTTTAAAAGAAAATCCAAATTTTAGTTACAAAAAGGAATTCTGCCATTTGGGACAGATATAAACAGTGCTTATAATATATACATTTAAAATAAGTATTTACTTTCAGTTTATGTTACTCTCAATGTTAGTAAACACAACCATGCTCACTGGTAGCTATTGTTAGTAATAACCCATGAGTACCGCCAAGAATTCAATCCGAGAGGTCTCAGAAATGGGTTTGGAATTTGGGAAAAGGTACGTGAAGAGCATTAAAAGGAATAATTAGATGGTTGTCTGCTGCAAAGCTTAAAACTGTAGAAAAACTGATAGCTTATTACTGATAAATTATGTTTGCGATATTTTAAAATTGACCAAGTACATTACCTCTAGAAAATAAAATTTTAAAAAAATCCTAAAGAGTGACGTTAACAGTAGCATAATGTTAAACCATATTAATTTTTAACCCTCTGTTTGAAAATTGGGTGTTCGGAACTTTGTTTTGAACAGGTTTACTTTAGGGATTTCTTAAAAACAAACGGAATTGGCCGATTCTCAAAACATTCATTATTGATATTCTATGCTACAGGATGCAGTACTAGCTAAGTACAAACATTTTCGTATGTTTTTTTCAAAATGCTCTTAATTATTTTATTAAAATTTTAGGATATTTAATGTTTAATAAAATATATTGTTTTATAATTGATAAACCATGAAAAACCTACTAACTACAAAATCTGTGTATAGTTTACTAAAATATACAATTAATATCACTGTAGCATTATCCGTTTTAAAATATTCGTTGTTATATTTTTATACCTCTGTAGGTTGCACGGAAGGTAACCATTTGTAAAGAATAAACATTTTACGCGTATTTTTTAATAACAACGCTGACTTACTGTAATATTAACTCACTATATCAATACGGTATTTTTAACCAAATTGTGCTTCCAATCCAGTCCATATTGTTTAAATCTACTCAAAAATGTATCAAGAATAATCCGGCATGAATAGGATAATCACTTTGTGTGAATGCTATAAAATAAATACAGTATCAAATAAAATGATTTCTGTGAAATTTTAGTGGCAAGAGCAAGTCGTGTGAAAACAATATATAACTTAATACTGAAATAACACATTTTCCTCAAGTTTATTTATTTTGGAAATGACAAAAGTTTCGTATAAAGAAGAACTGCGGGGTTGTGAAAATTAAATGTTTATTCTCCGATGTTGTGCCTCCAAGATATTTTAGCTTAAGTGCGCTAAATACTTGTTTTCATTTTTTACCAATCTAAATCGGATGCTATAAATATAACAAACGTATAATAAAGTCATATAGTCAATACTGGTATTGACATGGGGATACTTTTTCTTCAAATGAACGTTGCTAAATATATTTCAAGTTTTCCAAAAAGTATCTTAGATGAATCTTTGCAGTTGTTTTTCACCTCATATTATCTATGAACTTCAAGGACATATTTGGAAATTAAATGCCAGATTTTGTTTTGCTGTGCGTTTCTTTTTGTACACATTTTTAAGACCAAGGTTTCGAAATATATTTCAACAAGAAAAACTACTTAATCAATGAAATTATTGAAGGAATGAAATACTCATAGTGAAAAATCGCGGATAGGCCATTTGAACGGCCAGGAGCAAAACAAAAGAGGCGAAAAGAAAGATCATCTCCCATCTGAGAAACGTATAAGTGGCTCAAAATTTAAACCAATAACAGGAATATCTCGGAAATGGTTGACTACAAAAAATGGACATATTCTGAATTGTCTCTTCTAACGAGATCTACATTTTTTGCAAGGCAAGTTTTTGTCTGTTTCTTACGGGTTTCTATTTATGCAAAATTCATTCACAATGAAGAAGCCTTCAGAGGCTTTGTCCAGAAAATTGAAAATATATATTTTGTCATGTAGATATGTTTAATGTATCGTATCAATTAAACCGTTAGAGCCATTTTTGAGAAAAATGCATTTTCCAAAAAAACAGACCCATATAAAGAGTAGTTTGAGGTGAGGAGGGGATTTTCGTGTTACATCCTTGGAAGGAACATTTTTAATTAAATGCCAAATTTAATATTTAACGATCTTTTCATTTTTGAGTTATGGTGTCTCAGACACACATATATACACGCGCGCGGGCGCGGACCTTTTTGTAAACATGCTTTCTTGGACTCAGAAGGGCTCAAAACGTATGTTTCCAGTGAAACCTCGATACAATAACTACCTAGCTACTATTTGTGTAGTACGTGTAGAGAAAGTAAAATATAACCATATCAACTTCCATTTTGTACTCTATATAATATATTTTAATAAATAATGAATATATTTAAAATTAATGCAGTGAAGAATAATTTAACGTTTTAAATAATTTGTTTTCATCACGTGGTCTTATAACTCCCGAAAAACAGTATGCCTGTCGCGACTCAATTATATCACTGTGTTTAAGTTCATTTCGAGTTATTCAAATTTAAAGCTAATGATTTATATATAGGTACTGCAAAATTCTAGACAATGTTATGCACCTTAAAAATAAATGTGCGAGTTTTCTCGGGTATATAATATTCCCTAAAATGAATGTCTTAAATGGCATAGTCATGTTGTTTATCATTGTCTCACGTGTATGCACTAAAGTTGGAAAATATTTTTTGTTAAAAATAGTCACCTTTACAACCCTTACACGAACGTCAATAGATTTTCGTCCAAGGCGAGCAATGGACCAGTAATATAAAACATAGGGACTTAGAAACTTCAGTTATGAAAATTAGGAAGAAAGAAGGATAAACCTTTTTGGAAAATGTGGTCACAATTTATATCCTAGGTAAACGTATTGAGGTGCTGGTGTTGCATAAGAGAGGTTTATTCCTCCGGAGACGCCAGAGAGATAAACCCCCGCGGTTTATGTTTTCGATTACTGCTCCCGTGGGAAATTGTTATAAATGTATCCCATCACAGAGCTCGATAAATACTCGCACATGAACTGCGATCATCAAATTATGCGAAGAAATTTTGGGAGCATACGAAGTGAATCGATAAAAGGTAATTATTTTCTAATAAAAACGGTCTAAGACATAATTGGCAAAGATGTTGATTTTCATGTCAGGTTCATAATCATTTACCGCTCCACTTCTTATTGACTGGACTTATGAAATCTGTCTTTCTCTTATGAAACCGCGTTATATAAATAATTCATTTTCATTTTTATTTATTACATAATGCTTTTATTATAAAATTTAATTTCAATGGTTATGTGTTATATCATTTTCAGTCTTATTCATTTATAATATGTACTGACATTTATTCATTTATTACCCTCTCTTTTAGTACATATTTATAGAAGGTTCGATACCCCTATAGCAAAAAATGTTTTTAGAAAAATTCGAGCACACAAGTCCGTGAATACAACGCAAAAACGAAAAGTAAGTTAAATACAAAACTTGAGCCTCTTTCCAGGATGAGATACAGAGATTTCAAAAAAAAAAAAATCTCCGCACTCGAAACTACCTTTCACTTGGAAACATTTTTTAAAATGTTGATTTTTATCAAAGATGACCCTAACGATTTTGATTAAAATGTATATTAAAGATTGTGTGCCAAATAAAATATATATCTTGAATGTTTTGCATAACTGGTATACTGTAAACGATAGACAAAATGTTGCTAATAAAAATGTAGATCTTGTTAAAACTGAATTTATGTCATACTTTTTTGAGTTCTGGTTCCCGAGATATTCTTTGATGTGTGTTAAAAATTTAAAGTACTTAAGCCTTTCCCAAAAAGGAAGCCTTTCTCGTTTCATCTCTTTTTATTTCTGGGGATGGAAAGTGAACCGAATTTCAATGTTAATCTCGACAGTGTTTAAACATTTGAGTATAAATTAGCCTAACGTATTGCCTTATTTCCTTTCTAATTACAAGAAAACAAGCAACAAGACAATTTCTGGCAATGTTTTTCTCGATTGGCATGATGTAGATAAAAGAATAAACTTTGGTAAAAATATTTGTTCGCAGAACAGATATGTTCCATTTACATAAACTTTTATCACATTTTTTTTATAATATTGCTAAACTGTAAGCGAATACTGCTTTATCGTTAGTTGAGTGCAACGATCTGCGTTCAATGAAGATCGCTCTTTGGAAAAATCTTGTTTATTTTTTGGAATTGATGGCACGGGTTTACTCAAAGTAACATATAAAGTGGAACTTTATTCACTTTAACATGATATCATCCAACATGTTTATCTATCCTTTATTTATTTTAAAGGATTATAGAATTTGAACTGATACATATATTTTTTAAACTTTCTTAGCACTTCTATTTATATAGCTATTTATATCACCTGAAATATTTTTTTTTTTACTATCAAGCCACTACCTCCCGAAATTCTGTAGAGCTATATTGTATTAATATTCTGCCAAAATTTTCCCCAAACAAACATAAATGAGACTATTTTTGTTCTCATTTAACTGTGCGTACGCAGTTTAGTGATTGGACTATGATATATCAAATACGAGAGTGAAAAAGATAAAGGTTATGCGAGAACTAAAAACCTAAATTGGTCTACCTAAACATTTTATAAAAGGTGTACAGAATATTACCTTAGAGAAACTGAATCTACTGTTTGATAATTTAATTAGCAGGTATAACCAACTCGCAATCACGCCGTATCTGTACTGTGCTCACGTGTTTGAAGGTGATTGGTCCGTCCCGGTAAGGTGTACACTTCTGCGTCAATCCCTACTTCAGGCAGTAATCCGTAGTTGCATTGCCATTAAAATATTACGGGTAGGATAGCTGCAGACTGTTATACAGGTCATACATAACCTATATTTTGCTATAAGAACGAAACAAGACTTTGTTAGTGGAATATTAGCACTGGGAAAACTATAAAATTAAAATCGGATGTGTTTCATTCACCTTTCTTTCTCTACATCTCTGCAACAAATTATTGTTAAAAAGCTTATGCTTCTATTTACTTCATGCTAACTGAGAAAAAATTAGCAGAAATAGTCTTATTATTTGCTTCCTTGTAAGTAGAAACGAAACAAGGGAGTACCATAGGTTAAAAGGATAGTCAAAATCTGGTTATTATGTGACTGATGTTCTTTTTTTTTTTGTATGGACAGGAGTTGACAAATTCCTATATGAGAAAAGTATAAGCTTTCTAAAGCTGAAACTAATAACTATTAACTTCACGAAAAAAAAAGTATGACAAATTGTGTGTTTTATCGTGATTTACACCTTTTGTGTACATTTTTGTCTATCACTTACGGATTATCAGTTATGCAAAATTCAATAAAAAATCATCCAAAATAAAGATGTCTTTAGAGGATGTTTTCAGAAAAGTCAAGATATACATTTTATTTTTTATGTAAATATCTTAAGTATAAGAGACTTTAATCAAAATTGTTAGAACCATTTTTGAGAAAATCAAATTTTTCGAAATTATTTCCATTTAAAGGGTAGCTCGGGATGGGAGGATTTTGTTTAAAATCTTCGTGTTGTATCCTTTAAGGGTCTTTTCGTTTTGGAGCAATTCTGTCCACAGACACGGACATACACAGATCCACAAAAATGCCTTTTTTTGTATTCAGGAGGACCCAAAACATGCATTTCCGATGAAATCTCGGTATCGAATTTTTGGCTGGAATATAATACCTACAGGTATAGAAAGTAATAATGCAACACAATTTACTAAATAGTGATGGTATTACAAAGAATACTTCAAACTAAACGAATATAAAGTATAGTGAATTCCCTTTTCAATCTCATACTGCATATCGAAATGACGCTGAAAATTAAATATTTACAACACTTACACTTATTTGTCACAATTATAATAAATAGCACCACCACTCTATTCCATAAAGAAGTACTCGGCTTCCAATTCAAGAGTGAAAAGTTGATATCGTGGGCGCACAGCAAACATTTGCATCGCGACAGCGTATTGGTTGTGATTGGTTTATAGCCTTTATCTGCAATAAGCTGAAAAACAACCCCAGCAGAGACTTTAAACCACAAGTCTTTATTTTTCCATAAGAAATAAAGGGAAAAAGATATTTTCTATCCTTCTTGCAATAAAAGTCGTCCTCTTTTAATGCCTGCAGCTGTTGATAATATTAACCTAATAGTACAAACTTGATTAGCCGGCATTCCCATCCAGTTTAGCGTACGACTTATTTCCATCAATAAAACGAGTCCTGATGAAAGCAACAGGTAAAAAAGAAAAAAAAAAATCAAGCGTGCTGCGAAAATTTGATTATCTACAGGCTGTTGCTTCAAAATGCTTCCATGAAAATTTTCCATTAGTTAATTAATCCGAAATGGCGCATCCTTATATGTCATTAGCGGCATGAAATTAATTTAGATTCTGTTTTTATAACAAAATTAAACAGACATTGTATACTCTAGTTAAACTGCGTAATTTGTTTACCCAACAGCGATGTCAAATGCACACAGTTGCCATGGAATATTGCAAAACGAGCTGTCTAAAAATACATGACATAAGATTAATGTCAAGTATTAAGTCAGATTTAACTAAACCAAACCATATAAGCGTTATAACGTTTCCGTAGTTGGCTTACCCTCCCCATATTTTTAAGCTGACACCCCTGGGACTTACAAGCGGATGCCTAGGGGTCAGAGGCCTGTCGGGGAGCCAACGGCATGAAACCACCTGATGGAGAACCTAGAAAGAATGGTCGGCCCGTAGCCAGGAATGAGCGTGAGGAAGTAGGTGCTGTTCCTAATTATCAAGTTTGGTATTTGAGCGATATTTCGTATTAGTTAGGTTTCTCACACACACACCCACACACACACACACACACACACACACACACACACACACACACACACACACACCATTCCGGTATCGAAATTTTGGTTGAAATGCAATACCTCCTCCATGTATGTGCTATGTAGTAGGTAGTGAAAGTAAAGTTTGAATTTATTAATAAAACGGTTTAATTTATTATTATTCCTAACAAGGATTTTTGAATTTTAAAAATGATTGTTTAAGGCATTCAAGTTATTTTAAAATTACTGAGTGAAATTCAATACACTTTACACAAATTACGCTATAGGTTTTTATATTTAATTTTTATTTCTAATAGTGACAGTCGTCATATATTTTAAGCTGTATGTATCAGAATATTTAATAAAATGAGCATCTACAAATGTAAAAGATAAGTAAATAGTACTAAGCATGCATTTAAAGGGCGAAGCTAATTTAGTAATGTTACTACATTTCGTTCGTTTTGACAGCATGAAACACCAAACAAGTAGAGTTTTACATGAATTTGATCTCACCGATTCTGATAATGTGAAGTTTCGAGGATTGAAATGACTGCAATTTGGTATGGCCGTGAATGAACAGATTTTTACTCGCACTGTTGTCTGATGCAAATGAAGTGGTCAGACAGCATGTTGTACAACATCCTTGCCGGGAAAATCCCTCGGCAGCCACAAATACCACTGCCGGAAGCCCATTCACGAGGGCTGCAATGTCAAGTGGTATAATGTATTGTGACACAATTAATCTAGAGATATGATTAGAACAGATGATTTCGTATAAAACACATTGTTCACATCTGATATATATGGGTTAGAAATATGAATACCCCTCTGGCTTACTGTAAGATGTATTCAAGTTTAAACTTCAATCTCTAATAATTACAATTGAAGCAGTGGAACACTAATATTAATTTCCCTATCCTTCTATCGTTTATTAGCGAGTATAAAAATTCTCTTATAATTCTATTTTCCCATCTATTACATTTTAATTGAGATAAAGCTTTGATAAAAGCTTTATATTCTCTGAAAGAGTAATATTTTCAAAAGCGCTGCTTCTGCACACTTTTATATAAAACGTATTCATATAATAAAAAGAGACTATGCTTAATTTTTACAAGATCTTTTCGGAAGATGTAATAAAATGTAAAAATTCTGATACGTATGAGATTTCATAGATTAATTAAGTTTATAATCAGTAGATTTGTTAAATTAAAGTCTAGAAAAATTACTTAAATGTCGCTACCAAGGTATTACACACTTAAAGTATTATCCAATTAAGGTAACTTAGCATAGCATAGTGTTTTGAAACTTTGCTACATTACACCTTTCGTTATAGATACAAAGGAATAGTGATACTCAAAAACTTAATAACTTTTAACACTCCATACAATTAACACTTAACTTTCCGTTTTAATATACCGTACAGATTTCATGTAATCACGAGAAACATGACGATCGAAAGCATTTATTTATTTTGTTTATTTATTGTAGCTTAACGTCCTTTAACCTGGTTGGTGATCGGACGATGAATGAAATTTGGCGAAACGATGCTCAAATGATATCAGGGTTTATGGAGCTTAAAGTTACTCGACATTCGTCTTCTCAGGTAAAGGGAAAACCCTGAAAAAACCCGTATTCGGGTAACACCCCAAGCGAGATTTGAACTCGTGGTCCGTTGAATGTGAAGCAGGCGCGCTACCACCACATACCCAGGTGGACACTTTGTTTTATTTTATATTGTCCCATTTAACTTCTATGGTTAAATCTGAAGTTTGCTTTAAAAACTGCTGTTGGTGTTTTACTCGCTGAACTGTAGGGCATACATTCACTCCCACACTACCATACTCTGAGTGGGACAAGGATCGATTCTAATTAAAGAAAAATTAACCGCCACAACCAGGAATCGAACCCGGGACCTCTGGATGAAGAGGACCACTCGATCGTAAAGGCAGCCGAAATAGATATAAGAATGATAAACATATTAAACAATAATAGATATCTCGAAAACTGATTACAGCATAAAAAGTTGGAAAAAAGTGTATATCTTAAAGAAGTCTAAATTTTTGTGTAGTGCTTTTTCGTCGATGCATTAACATTTACCAGTTATACAATGCTATATATATATATATATATATATATATATATATATATATATATATATATAATTCGTTATAGCCATTTTGAGAATCTCTAAAGTTTCCAAGAATCTTCCATATAAAGGGTACCTTGCTGTGAGGGGATATTCTTGAAAAATCCACGTGTCACATCTCTGGAAGACTACTGAACTTAAATACCAATTTGGTATTTAATTGTTTTATATTTTTGAATTTTGCTATTCAGATACACACACGCACTTTGAGAGTTCAATACCTTTAGAGTTATTAAAACATATTGTTTAAAGCTATACGTTTTATGAAATCTATCGCTAAAGTGTTTTTAAAATAACACACCCTAACACAGGAGCACTAGAAAATCTTCAAGAATCAAATTTTTAATTCAAGTACTAAAAATTTGATTCTTGAAGAGCAAAAGAGCAAAATTTCTAAAAGCACTTATTCTGAACATATTTATATAAAAAGCAATCATCCAATAAAAACAACTACCCTTAATTTTGTCAAAATGCTTGGGAAGATACGAGATTTTGTAGATTAATTGTTTAAATCAGCAGATATATTTGCTAAATTAAAGTATGTAAAAATTATTTTTAAATGTCGCTTCAAAAGGTATTTAATCACTTAAAAGGATTTTCATTATATTTTTCCATTTTCATGTTTTAATTGCACAAAAATTAAGAATCTCCTGCTCTTTTAGGTATAACATTCATAAATGTATGCTAATTGTAAATAGTTTAAAATGTTGTTGAAAAGAATCCAGCGTAATAGTTTTTACTTTCTCTACACATATTATGTACATAGTGTATAGAGAAAGTATTGTATCACCCAAAAATTCGATACCGAGATTTCACCGGAAATACACGTTTTGGGTCCCCTGAATAAAAAAAAAGCATTTTTGGAAAAAAATCCGTGTGTGTGTCTGTGTGTCTTGGTATTTAAATTTGGTATCTTCCAAGGATGCGACACGAAGATTCTCAAAAAATCCCCCTACCCCCAACTACCATTTGCGTGGAACTTTTTTCGAAAATTTTGATTTACTCAAAAATGGCTCTAACGATTTTGATTAAAATATCGTATGTTAAGGTATTTACCTGACAAATAATATGTATATCTTGAATTTTCTGGGAATAGCCTCTGAAGACTACTTTATTCTGGATGAATTTGCATAACTGCTAAACCGTAAGAAATGAACAAAAACTTACCACACAAAAATGTAGAGAACATTAAAACACACAATTTATGTTATATACATTTTTTTTCGAGGAGTTGATCGTTTTTGAGATATTCCTTGTTTTTGGTTTCAGATTTGAAAAACTTGTACTTTTCTCATACAGGAATTTATCAACTCGTGTCCATACAAACAACGGAACTTCGGTCACCTAGTAACCAGCTTTTGACTTCACTTTAACCTATGATACTCCCATATTTCGCTTCTACTCACAACGAAGCAAGCAATAAGACTATTTCTGCTATTTTTTTTTTCTCGATTAGCGTGAAGTTAATAGAATAATAAACTTATTAACAATAATCTGTTACACCTAAGTACAGAAAGTCATGTGAATGGAACACATCAGATCTTTTTAGAAAATTTTGGTACACTCACTTGTCAAAACATTAATACGAAATAGAGAGCTTCGAAGTATTGTGGAATCATGTTTGGAAAGTTAGGTTACATTTTTTTTAAATGTTATGTTTGAAAGCAATTTCTGAAGGAGTAAAATATTCTGTAAAAATGCCGCATTATCTCAAACTAATTGCCAGTACGGGCTGACATTTTTGTCACACATTTGCACCTAAATAAGCTTTATTCTAACGCAAATTGTTTTAAGTGTATGGGTTATTTATTTTTTTAAGCTTTAAAAGCTTTAAGCTTTAAAAATCATTCAGCTTTATTTTAAAAAAAACCATACCTTTGCTTCTAATGAACATAAGTATACTATTTTTCATCATTTAACAGTGAAGGTATTGCTGAATATATATTGAAAATGTTATTTCATTAACTTAAATAGTTAATGAGATAAATGGTCAAACTTTAGCATTGGCAAGATAGGGCATTTCGACTACTTGCCACGTGGCGTTTTGAAACTTTGCGCCCGCACGCGCGTCCGTGTTTGGTGATATACAGTTTCAAGTGGCTAAATTTCACCCATCGACCTCTTAATAATCTGTTGTTTCGTCTGTTATAATCTCAATGAACCATGCAAGCTCAACTTCCCATACATTTAATTGGAAAGGTCATTAACAGTCAAACTGAAAAATTCAATGCCATGGCCAAAATTTGCAACAAAGATCTCCTGATGGTTCAAATCCCGGCCATGGGATAAAACTTTACAGTCTGATTAATTATATTTCTTCAACTCTTGTCGTATACATGGAAAAATCTATTACGATGTGGTTAACGTTTCTTCAAAGCTGGATGTTTTGAATGAATAGTAAAATATCATCCCGAACATCCTCAAGATTCCATGCTAGGCAAAATTGACAAGTACACCTCTGAAATCCTGCTCTAAGCAATGAGACAAATTGCTTACGTATCCGCTCATTACGCAAAATATTTACGGCAGTCAAACAATTCAATTTCCTTAAGGGAGTCGAAATGGGTTTTCGTAATTTTTTCCCCACTTCCATGCCTTAATTGCACATAAATATGTCGAAACTCCCGCTCATTTTGGTATAACTTTCATAGAGGTATTGCAAATAGCTTAAAATATTGTTGAAAATGATCATGCTAGTAGCTTTATATAACATGTTGGTAGTCTCTTGGTAAAACATTAACAACTTTGTAAATATTAGTTTTAGAGAAGAGACCTTTTTTATTTTGATCAGAAAGTTTTACTTTAGCTACTTGCATATTGGCATTCCATTCATATTTACTTCATGCGAAAGTTTCGAATTATTGCAAAGTTGTGTTTGGAAAGTTTTGTTACTCTTCTTTTTAAAGTTGTGTTTTACAGTTATGTTATTTCTGAAGAACTAAAATTGTCTATACAAATGCTCCATTATCTCAAACTAATTAACACTAAGGGCTGAAATGTTACCCCACATTTGCACGTACGTAGGCTTTATTTTAAGGAGAGATTTTTATTTTTTTAAATTTAAAATTATCATTTTTCAGTAAAATTTTTAAAGCTTTATTGAAAAAAATCATATCTTTCCTTCTAATTAACAGAATTATTCTATTTTTCATCATCAGCAGTAAAGGTATTGCTGAATATATATTGAAAAGTTTAGTTCATTATGTTAAATAGTTTTTGAGATAGTGGGTCAAACTTTAACATTAGCAAGATAGAGCATTTCGACTCCCCTTAAATAATCCTTAAATAAGTCTTTTGTATTCATCTGTGTGAAGTAGTGACCCTTACACTACATTGACAATCAGTTCTCAGTTTTCAGTATTTAATATGTTGCCAAATAGAAGCTATAAAATATATTAAAGCACACTTGAACCGCTGATTAGTTCCTTACAATAATCATAATACATCTAATTTGATCCAAGATTATTTACCAAGCACTGACCAGTATAAGCAAATAAAAGTAGATTATTAAAATGTTGCAATAGAAGGAGTTTCAAATTGGCGAAGCTTATACGTAATCTTTGATATTTATTAATTCGGTTTAGGAAAGCGTTTCTTAGATGATCATTAAAATTCTTATTGGTAATTTCTATTTTAACAATATTTATTGTAGAAGTTAATTTAACATTTTACCTTAACACTTCTTAGGATTAGCAGGAATACCTCACGATATTCAGACTATCCAGATGCTTATACCCCATGAAATATTTTTATTCATTTACTTATAGAACTGCTGAAATCATGTTTGGCAATTTCACTCCGAAGACTGTGATATAGTGTCGCTTATATTAAAACAAAGATGGGTTACTGAATGTCTCCGTGGTCGAGTGGTCAGCGAGCTGACTTCCTGGCTGGGTGGGAATTTTTCTTTATCCACAATTATTGCATATCCCCCACAGAATCAGGAAGTACTATGTGAGAGCGAATGTGTGTGGGTGTGTTGGAGGAAAATAACATGATTTAAACCAAACGTAAAAGAACTTACAGACAACGAATTGTTTCAAGTGCAAAACCTCCGATATAAATGAAACAATAAAAAACTGAGTTACTCAACAAGTGTGTTCAGAAGCAGAATTAATTTAAATCTAGATTTTGAAACAAATTTGAAAGAGTATTTTGTCAGAGTAGAGTGAATCTCATTTGCAGACACACATTTTGAGATAGTAATGAAAACTCTAGAGTAAAATAGTCTATACTTCTATTGCAACGAATCCCCTCCAATAAGGAATTTTAAATGTTGATCCGAAAGCATTTGTACCTCTGCAGTGGTGAACACTAGCCAACTCAAGAGCATTATGTTTTCAGAGGAAGCAATTAAAATTTTGTATGCAATGGCTGGATCAATTACACTAATTACAGAGCCCTGAAGCACGACGTCATGCGTAGGATTAGCCCATTTGTCCCTCTGAACGGACAGGATTAGCGGGTTTATCCATTGGATGCAAACATTTAAACCGCTGCGATGTAAATCATAGGATTGGCTGGTTGCACAACTTTTATATCTTGTAAAATGGCAGAAGTTTAATTTTCCAGTTGGCATAAATGGGTATATTTTTTCTAACGTTATACTTGAGTTTTTAAAGTAGAGTAGAGTGAGCTAATGGCTGAAACATGAACTATAATCTATTTTATTGGGTTTTGTTTATTTGTAAATATATTATACTAGTGAACATTCTCGTACGATTGAGAAAAATTAAAATAATAAAAATCAATTTAAAGGTATTATTTGTGGAATAAAGAAGTATTCATTTATTAATAATTCTAATATAACATTAATATTATTATTTAACTAACTAATCCGAATACTAGGTTAACATATTTTGCAATATACACATTTTGGCGCAAAAAATATAAATGGCGTGTTATTTATGGACGCTCTTTAACAGCATCCCATTCTAAATTGGGAGTGAAAGACCGCTTAATTTAGCTCAGATGCCTCTCTATCATGTTTGAGGTTCTTTTACATGCCGTAAATCTACGACACGGGACCAACGGCTTTACTTCCCTTCCGAAGGAAGCCATGCTAAGGATTATTATAGCTTAAGTTTAAGTACAACAATGAATTACAAAGAACAAAATATAAAAGCATGAATATGAATCAGTAATAATATTATAATAATAATTTTATTCGATATGAAGTTAATACAAAATAGAGAATACACAAAACAAGAAATAGAAATAAAAGTTACGGCAACCATTGATTATTTCTACCAATAATATTGGCCTAATTTACGCTAAAATATGTATATCTCGGATTTCAAAATAGAGAGAATTTCAAATATGAAGATATGATGCTATGATTATAGCAAATGGAGAGGTGTTCGATGAAAAGATGTTAGGGATATACACATATACAGATATTTTGATGTGTTCATAATCCTTTCAGGCATAGGTAGTTTCAATTGGAACTACCGCAGTATTTACCACCTTGAATGGCTCAGTAATGTATTGACATCTAAACCGCTTATCTCAACTTCCAGAATCTCCATTTGTGGGCTTGTTTTGAAGAGGTGTCTTTGAAAAGATAAACATATATTCAGAATTTAGAGCACAATTACTGGTTTATTGCAAAGCAGCCTAAAATTACTGTTTGCAATGCTTTGTAAAGTTTGTTAAAAAGTTAGTATAGTAATAGATTTGGAAAATTTACAAAACTATTATCAATCTGGTGCTTCATCATCCAGACATGCTGTGTCACCTATTATATGAACCTTGACCCACCCCATTCTAATAGAGCACCTAGCACCCAAGACTGGCCACACATCACCGACAGGATATTTCTGGCCGTGAAATAGAGGTTGCAAGGAACAGTTAGATTAGAACAAACACCCACATGGTTCTTAAAATAAAGGAGTTTTGTATCGGATTTATTTTAATTTAGCATACAGGTTGTATAATAATCGTTCAGGAGACATACAAAGCATATTTATGTGTCTGAAAGGTTTAATGTGTTTCCACTTTGATGTATTAGCTATGTTTTCCTCTTCGGTTAACAATTTTCTCACAAAACCACCACATAGTTTACATTATACTCAAGTTTTTCGCAAGATCTTAACTGAGCCACAAAATAGTCAGTATAGAGTATTCGTTTTGCTTCCGCGTAGTCACACATCGATGCGTGACATGCTGGCCTAGGTAGTGTGGAGTCATTGGGTTTATATAAAACATTCGAACTCAGTTCCGATACATCATTTATTTTAGCGAGATTTCCCCAGTCAGCGTTAAGCCCTCTGATCTGCCATTTTGAGGAAAATAAATACGTATGATTTGGGTGTGGCTAGCAACTAAAACAGACTATTCTTGATAAGTAAAACTATTCTTCAGCAAATGAACCAAATACTGCTGTAATGTCGATCCTCCATTGTCCTCAATTAGCAATAAAAATATGTGTGCTTATACCGCTACAAGCTTATATATGAGATTAAGGGAATGTTAAAAAGACTTCTTTTGGTCAAATTATTAGAGTAAACTTGGTAAAGTATATATCTTTAATAAATCTGCCTATTTTAAAAGGCAACTTGCTCTCTCCTGTTACCACATTTAAACATGAAAAATCTTTGGATAACATTAATGCAGTGCGAATAAAAATAATGTATATTGATGGTAATATATTAATTTTTGAAATTACAAGATATTTTTACAAATTTTTGCGTGATTCCTCCATCTGAAGCTTAATGGTGCCTAGCAATAACAGCAGGAACAATTCCGTTTTTATATCAAGAAATGTTTTCAAAATTTACATTTGTACAACCACTACTGTCATAGAATATTAGTAAACATTTAGCAAGGATACAATGCAGCGTGTTATTTTCCAAAATATTTATCCAAAAACATTCTGACCAAATAAAAAATATTAATAGCCTAAAGGCAATCTGTTAATACCACCATCTTGAATTTAATGATAATTTAACTATAATAATTAACGTTTTATGTTCCATGAACGCATTTTCAAAAAGAGTGTGTAAATGTGAATTTCAGCACCTCAAATTAGTACTCTCTAAACGTACTATGTACACAGCATATACAGAAGATTTTGTGTTGCGATCAAAAATTCCATACCGATATTTCCCGAAAATACATGTACACTATTTATAATTTTTTTTTTTTACATTGCGAGAAAAGAAATATAAAGTAAATTTGTAATATGAAAATCTTTGGATAGTTCTTGCCTCAAACGTCACGGTATTAATCGGAGCAATAAGCATAAATTCTGATGTGTTCCATTCACATGGCTTTCACTACATCTCTGTAACAAATCTACTTCTATCTACTTCATGCTAATCGAGATAAAATTAGTAGAAATGGTCTTATTACTTGCAACCTTATAATTAGAAGGAAATAAGAGAATATACTAAGCTAAAGTGATATTAAAATGTGGTTGTCATGTGATTGGAATCCCTTTCTTTGCATATCCAGGAGTTTACAAATTCCCATATGAGACCATTTTGAGTATTTTAAAGCTTAAACCAATAACAAGGAATTAATCCAAAATTGAAGGAAGAGAATATTCCCAGAAAATTCAAGATACACATTTTATTTCTCGTGTAAATATCTTTAATGCAGCATTGTAATCAAAATCCCTAAGCCATTTTTGAGAAAATCAAAATGCTCAATTTTTTCCATGTAAAGGGTAGTTTGGGGTCTCAAAGCCTTCGCGTCGCATCTTTAAATACAAAGTTTGGTATTTTATAAATTTTCATTTTTGAGTCATTGTGTTTACAGACACACTGACAATCACACATACACACACTATATAGAGGTTTTTCTGAAAATGTTTCTTTTTGGATACAGGGGACCCAATAAAGTTATATATTTTTTGTGAAATCTCAGTATCGAATTTTTGGTTGGAGTTACAGAAAAAGTAAAGATTAACAGCTTAGATAAAAATGCAGCGAGTTTTGTCTACAATTTTACCCAATTATATATTTTTAGAAAATGCTCATAAACCAGTCTATGTTTACATGCTTCTATGATGTTGCAGAATACACGTCTGCAGAAAAAATAATGTCATACTCTGTATATTAATACTTTGGTACAATATTGTCAAATAAGCTCCTTGATTTTTATCTTACATATCTGGCTTATTTCGTTTATTCACTGAGCACTTTGCTAACAGATTGTTTAATGTATTCTTTGCACGTAAACAGAATTCTCTCTTTCAGCTCTGGATTTTCACGTTATCTAGTTATCCATAATCTCAACGCAACGGGATGCTAGCACCTCGTATACTGTCCATAAGTAACCCATTTAGTACCTTCTCCATCAGAAGAGAATGAAAAAGCTAATCTCATTTTTGCTCTTCCCTTCTATTTCTGTAATATAAGTAGACCTCTTAAATTTATCAGAGCAGCTGACATTTACAGCATTACACCCGTTCTCTTTGCACTTATTGCTTGTGTCATGTTTTCATTTCCTGACGCCTTGCTAGTTTTATCTTCTTTATAGAAACGCCAAAAGCTGGTACAGGAGTAGGCCAATGAAAAAGGTATGGTATATACCTATTTATAGCACATCGTTCTATATTTTACACCTATTTCTCAATTATACTACGTGCAACAGAATTCCATGATTGTAAAATCTTATGAAGGCTTTCTTTTATCTTTCATGGTTTTGTAGAAAAGCGATGTGAAACATACCTAGTGATTGGATAGGTATACTGAACAATTCAATGCCATAGCCAGGATTTGAACCACGGATCTCCCGGTTTCTAGCCGGTTTCTCTACCACTGAGCTACCATGGCAACATGCCGGCATAGCATTGAATTTCTCAAGTGACTTGCATGTTTCCCGGTAAACCACAAGGTGTTCTCAAATTATTTTGAGATGACAACCCAAATGGTGACTTACAATGTTGCAAGTACTTAAGTTCCAGGATTCCTAGTATAGCCAAATATTATGGACAATGATGATAATTTTGATTGTTTACTCACAGAAACACTTTATAGGTAGCTCAGCTAGAGATCGGGAGATCCGTGGTTCAAATCCCGGCTATGGCTTTGAATTTTTCAGTCTGACTGCACCTACCCAGCTCCTGTCCTACACACTGTTTCTGTGAGCAAACAATTAAAATTAGTACCTAGTGATATTTGTTAAATGTATGTTTTTGCTTGAATGCGAGTGAAAATGTAACAGTTGAAGGTAATATGAGCAAATGTAGAGGAAAAATTTTGCTTTCCAATATCGCTGTGAAGATTTTAGTGCATTACAGGGGCGATATTGCCTTTGAAAATGGTTCTTAATTCACAATTCTTTGGCATGTTTTCATGGTAACCCTTTTAGTGCCAATTACGATCTAATCGTGATCCGAAAATTCTGTGAGAATTGCCAATTACGATCTCACATCCTATGCAATGCCATTTTCATACGTTTTAACTCTTTCGTCGGGAGAGTCTGTGTACTTTGGTGTTGGTTGAAACATGGCATAGTCTACCCAAAGGTTAGGAACCGAAGAGGAAATAAGATCTGCAGTTCGCGATTTATAAGAAGAAAGTGCGTGACTTTGAATTTTCAGACCTCGATAAGAGTGTTTCTGACATCAACGTAAGAGAAAGATATACATTCTAGCTTAAGCGATGAAAATGCATCTGATAACAACCACCCTCGTACTCATGCAAATAATCAGTGCACTTATAAAAGTGGATTTATGGAGATGTAACCAGGCCACGCATCTGATGTGAATCAACCATTCAGCTACGCAGCAACACTAGTGCTGAAGTGTATAATATACGTATTATGTTATATTGCTTTATGCCATTTTCATTAATAGTGGTATATGGTTGTGTGTTTTGGCAAATATTTTCAGTTTTCAGCCTTCAGGTTACATAAATTACTTTTTGTGTTTTAAAAATTAAACACCAGACAAAAACAGGATGGTGTTTAGTAAAGACATATCTCCAATTTGATTTAAAATCTGTGGTAAGGTTTTGTATGCATAATTATTGTTTATTTTTAAATTTTTAACCTTCTTTTCAATTTTTTCCGTTGTTTCTAATATTTTAAATATATAGAAGGAACTTCACATGCATATTATACATATAGAGTAGACAAAGGGTTAAAATGTCTTTTTCAGTTAAACGTTTAATTAATAAGCAATAACATTAAAAGCCTAAAGTGTACATTGGCGTCAAGATAAATTCTTATATTAGAATTTAATGAAGTGCAAAAAAACACATTATTTTACTTAAACATTACATCCCATGACAAACAGGTGATTACAGATAGAGAAGTAAGTGAGCGTCACTTATTTAATCGTAGTTTGCTATAGTAATTTCAAACTAAATTAGGCTATATACAAAATAAAAAAGTGTAGTTATGACGAAATGAGTGACTTAGGGAAGGAAGCCAAAATAATAAACGTAAATTAGTTATATAAACCAAAGGAACTTCCTCTTAATCGTTCCATATTAGAAATATAATTTGGTAAAACATGCGGAAAACATAAGTGCTCAAAGACTAAAATGGAATAACTTTTATTCGTCTTTATATAGGATATTAAAATTTAATCCTCGTTTTGTAAATTTTAAATTTAATTTATATATTAAAATGTCAAATTTAATTTTAGTTATTACTTAAACTAAACTTAAGTAATAACAATACAAAATTAAAATTTCTTCCAATGAATAAATTATTTCCTTACAGAACCTTTACTTAGAGGATGCCATCATTAGTATGCAAATTATTGTTAAGCAGAAAATTGTGGAAACTTAATCAGTTATCCGTTAAATGTCTAAATCCTTTATACTCTTTAAAACGTTAAAATCCTTTTATAGAATTAATTTTCGAATCAAAGAGGTTACTGATCTCATTAAAGTGCATGCTTTACAGCAGATAATGTATTTTGATCTAAGTTAATCTTCTTTAAATTTAAATTAGATGTTATATACGGACGTATAACTACTGTAGTTCTCAGGGTCCTATTCTATATTGGGCGTAAATGACCGTTAAATGTTGCTCAAAAGCCTCTTTTTTCAACTTTGAGGTTCTTTTACGTGTGCAAGTCTACGACATGGCTTTACTTCCCTTCCGAAGCAAGCCATGATAAAGATTTTTACGCCTGAAAAAAAAACGTATCACTCTTCACCGAGTTTATACCCGCGACATTGGGAACGAAAGGTTAGCTTATAAACCCTAGACTTCTGAGTTATCATTATTGCTTTATTAAGTTATTTATCATTGTGTATTTGATGAAAATCTATAAAAACAACGTACAGCTACTGTCTCCATGGTGAGTGCTCAGAAAGTTAACTTTCCATTCACAGATCTCGGTTTGATTCCGGTCAAAGTGGAACATTGTTTTTGCTTATGAGCTATTCACTAACGTTTTCTTTGCTCTTTTACATAGAAATTGGATGCGAGAATGAAAGCGCTTGTTAAAATCAATTTTAAAAAAAACAACGAAAGCCAACGGTAACCTATCGTAAATGTTCAAGAGTAAAATCAACAGCAAATGTTTCAGTCAAAGCCCACGCTATAACAGTTAAAGGGGACTATAGAAATGAATAAAACTTTGCAGCTCTAGAAAATACTGATTCTATTTTTAGTTTCTCTACACGTACTATATACATAGTGTATAGAGAAGGTATTGTATTGCACCCAAAAATTCGATACCGAGATTTTACCGGAAATACATGTTTTGGGTCCCCCTGAATCAAAAAAAAACATTTTTGGAAAAAGGTCCGTCTGTGTGCGTGCATGTGTTGATAGCATAGCTCAAAAACGAAAAGACCGCTAAATACCAAACTTGGTATTTAAGTTTGGTATCTTCCAAGGATGCGACACGAAGATTTTTAAGAAAATCCCCCCACTCCCAACTACCCTTTACATGGAACTTTTTTCGAAAATTTGGATTTTCTCAAAAATGGCTAACGATTTTGATTAAAATATCGTATATTAAAAAGATATTCACCTGACAAATAATATGTGTATCTTGAATTTTCTGGGAATAGCCTCTGAAGACTATTTTATTCTGGATGAATTTTACATAACTGCTAAACCGAAAGAAAGGGACAGACTTACTACACAAAAAGATGTAGAGCACGTTAAAACATACATAATATATAAATTATATATTGTATAAATTTTTTCGAGGATTTGATCGTTTTTGAGATATTCCTTGTTTTTGGTTTCAGCTTTAAAAATCTTGTACCCTTCTCATACAGGAATTTGTCAACTCGTGTCCACACAAACACAGGAACTTCAGTCGTCTATTAACCAGCTTTTGACTATTTCTGCTATTTTTTTTTTTTTTTTGTATTAGTGAATGGAACATCATATTTGTATTCGCTTACCTAACATAAATCTACGGTATTTGCGGCTACAGTTGGCATAAACATGGACTTTATTTGCTTTTAAACAAGATCTTTTGACTATGCTCCTTTATTTTGCCCGAGGTATTTACATTTTCAGCCAGTTTTTCACTTATGTCGTTAGAGCCCTTGTTTATTTATCAGCATCCCAGAGGCGAAAGCCTGTTGCGCGTTCCTCTTAAGACGTAAGTAAACAATACACTCTCGAGACAGCTCAACGCAATGGTGTATTCACAGAATATCTTTGGCCGGCAATTCAAACACAAGGGAATTTCACACATCAGCAGAAACTCGGAAATTCTTAATTAAATTGTTTTCTATGAACCTTACTCACTTGGATATTCTTCAAATACATTTACTTTCACTTTTACTTCAATTTAAGGAAACATTGCCAGGAATATGCAAATAATATCCCTCCTTCAATATAATTTCTACATCATATGGAAGGAATCTAAAGCTTCAGTACTAAACAGTTGACTTATATTACTATATGAGATTAAGTAGTTTTACCTTTTCTTTGGCATTGAAAACTGCAAAATGCTGTCGAAGAACTGCACTACATGACCACATGCAAAACAAAAAAAAATCTGTGTTCCATTCACTTGACTGCCTCTACCTGTTTAAGTAAAGAAATTATTCTTAAAAAGATTATTCCTTTGGGTACGTCATATTAATCGACATAAGCATCAGCAGGATGGGTCTTAACTCTCGCTTCCTTGTGAGCAGGAGGGACATAAGTGAATACGCTTAAGGGATGGCCAAATCTTTTAAACACTGGTTGTATGCGATTGAAACGCGTTATTTTGCATGCCATATTCCCGTAAGAGAAACGTTCAAGTATTCTAAAACTGAAACCACTAACAAAGAATATCTCGGAAATGGCTAACTCTACGAAAAAAATTTACAATTGACATACATTGTATTTTTTAAGGAGATATTCATTTTTTGAGTAGAAAACAAGGTATATATTTCAAATTACGGTACAAAGTACATGTATGCAATAAATATTAATTTTCTAATCCATTTAATGTAAAGCTACTAAACATAAAATCTTCACTCGATTTCTAGTCTGCGTCAAATCACTTAAGAGATTTTATTTTTGCTTATGTGTTCGGAGTGTCAAAATTTAGTATTAATTCTAGATTAAAATGCGGATACATTGGCATATTAAAATAGTTAATAATTACATCCTTACTTGTAAGTAAAGAATATAAAACTTTTATATTAAAATATATGCTCTAAAATATTAAGTATGTACATTAAATTTAAAACCAGTTTACTTGGCTTTAAAAGCCTGTGTTGCTGGCAATACAGGAAAAGAATTAGGTTGATTGTTGATTTAAGCATTGTTCTACAGAAACAAATGAGTTATTATATACTGTTTAAGAGAAGCTTTAAATATATTGTAGTTGCTAACGTTTTCCTTGAAACTACTGGGGAGATCATTATATTGTATGTTTCTCGACAGACTAGTGCCCAAGATTGCAATTCGTTTGTATATGTCAACCAAGGTTGGCTTGTAAGACCTTGGGACTAGAGGAGAGTAATCAGTTGAAGAGAAAAAGATAAATTCCCGCGATCAAAAGCTGTGTGTTAAGAGTATAAGCTCTTCGAGTGTTTATTCAGATGCATTGACACGAGCCAAGTCCGGATTCACAATACCTCGGCTTTCAGTGCCAATGCTCTACCACTGAGCTATCGTGACAGAACGATACTACAAAATATTTAACATAGATGGTATATGCCTTTCTGGAAACAACAGAGTTTTGCATTAGAACAATGGATACTTCCCTTTTGCCTGGTGTTAAAATTACGAATTTCAATGTTTGCTATAAAGCTATATGGGTTATTGACATAAACATTTTAATGGATAATATGTATGCACAAGGTTAATCTTAAACTGCTTAGTATTTCAGAGTATATCAATGTTCTAGCTTCTTCCATGCTCTTGTTTCTAGTTCATTGTTTTGTTAGCATCAGCTCTTTATTACGCATTCTTCTCGGAAACCCTTTCATCATGCTTTAATTCAATTCCTCCAAGAACCCAGTTACAACGGGAATCCCTCCATCTCTTGTGTTCTTCCTCTGTAATTTATCTACTCACTGCTGTTAAGTCGGTTGGCTAATTGGTCCCTGACCGAGGTGCCCCCTCCCCCAAATAAAAAGAAAGGCAACTGAGTTGGCAGTGACAAACGATATTGTCATTTCCAGATTACAGCTTTCTTTATATGTGATGAAAGTGCTAAGACCAAAATCTTTTCCTTCGTATACGCCCAGAATAAATCAAAGAGAAAATATTTAATTCATTCGATTAGAATGCAAATATGTTATGTTAATTCGTAAACTTCGTTTATCTTCATTGCGAATTCATTTATTACGCAAATAATAATAATAATAATAATAATAATAATAATAATAATCATAATAACAATAATAAAATATAATAATAACATTAATATTAATAACAATAATACATAAATTGCCATATTCCCCTTAACTGTATTAGATAAAACGATTATTGGTCTCATTTTGGTTTCATACGGTTTAATTTCTTGCCTTTGGAATATTACATAAACAGTTACATTTCTTAATTTATGTCTCTTCGATTTCTAGTAATTGTTTTGAGACTGCTGCTGGAAATTGCATTTCGTCTGAAACAGTTTTACGGCTAAATTTTATTTAAGTTATATTTCGCTGCTATGTAATGTGAACTGATTTAACAACTGTTTCCTTAATGTGGCCTCCAGTGCCTTTAATAGCGGGTACGAGAGTCCAAAAAATTAGTCATAGTATCAAAAAAAAGTTTGTATTTCGTAACCGTTACTAGATGGCAGTTAAGTTTCAGTTATACCGTAATGGAATTTCGTTGCTCTAGGCAATGGAATCAACAAGCTTGTGCTTCTTTAGAAAGAACGAATTTCGTACAGTGATTAAACACTTCCACTTAGGAGACTTAACACCCGAAGAGATAAAAGCCGAGTTGAATGAAGTTCAGGTCACTTCTGCTCCTGCGTTTGCAACAATCTAAAATTGGATAAATGAATTTAAACGTAACTGTACATCCACAAATGATGAACATCGTTTCGGACGTCCAATAGAAGTGACTTTCTCTGAAATTGTTTACAAAATCCACGATATGGTTTTGAGTGACCGACGAAGGCATATCACAAAGTACAGTGTTTTCGACTTCCAAAAACTAGGTCTGACAAAGGTCTCGGCAGGATGGGTCCCGGGTTTGCTCTCAATGGAGAATAGACGCAATCGTGTGATCGATTCGGAAACTGATTTGGCACTGTTCCGTCACAATTCCGACGAGCTTCTGCGTGGGTACATAACTGTGGATGAAACATGGATACGCTACTACTCCTAGAGACAAAAGTACAGTTGAAACAGTGGGCTTTATAAAGGGGAACCAGCTTCAAAGAAGGCAAAGGTGGTGAAATTTGCAGACAAGAAGATAACCTCCGGTTTTTGGAACGCACGCAGAATTATCTACTTTGATTACTTGCAGAAAGGAAAAACGATAAATGAAGAGCATTGTGCATAGTTATTACATCGGTTTAACGGATAAATCAAGAAAAAAACACCTTCATCTGGCAGAGAAAAAATGCTCTTCCATCAAGAGAATGCAAGGATGAATACTTGCGCAGTTTTTATGGTGAAAATTGTGGAGTTAAGGTTCAAATTACCATATCCTCCGTGTTCACCGGATTTGGCTCCCAGAAACTTTATTTCCAAACTTGAAAAAATGGCTCGGTGGAAAATGATTCACCTCTAATGAAGACGTCAACTTCCAAACGGGTGCCTATTTTGAGAACCTCCGAAATCGTACTTTTTGGAAGGCTTCAAACAGTTGGAGAAATGCAGGGAAAAGGTATTCAGCTAAAAAGAGATTACTTTGAAAAATAAAAAAAATTACCAAAAGTAATTTGTTTTTTCTATATTTTATTGAGGAATTACTGAACGTCCATTGTATTTTGATTTCCAAACATAATTTACAATTTTATATAATTAACATCACATAGAAGATATTTAAAACGTTATGCAATATTTTACAATTTTTCGTTTCAGATTGATCAAGATGGTCAATAATAAAACGGCATTTATTATCTATTACTCCTGGTAGCGTCGTTAATTACAAATTTAGAAGTTAAGGATATTTGCAGGATTACAAATAATGTTTGTGTTCTCGAAGTTATTGAAATACTTTGCAGGGTTACCGGGATATATGAACTACATGATAGAAGTAAAATAGTCATTTGAGTGTTCTGTCACTGTAGCTCAGTGGTAGAGCATTGGCACTGACAGCCGAGGTATTGTAGTTCCGGACGCCGTGTCAATGAATCCGATTGAACTCTCCAAGAGATACAAAACACACAGCTTTTGATAGCGGGAAATTATCTTTTTCCTTTTCTTTAACTGGTTACTCTCCTCAGCCGCAAGGTCTTTCAGGCCAATCTTGGTTGACAATTACAAACTAATTACAGACCATTGGCCTAAAACATGTTACACCAACCATAAAAAAAATAATTAAAATTAAACCCACTAAAATTAATAATATTAATAATTCTTCTACCATTTACTATCTGTGGTTGGCCCCACAGATTTCTGAACATTGTCCGTAAAATACTCCAGGACGATTAAATCAAACAAAAAATGGAATCTATGAGTATAAAAATATACTGTAAAGTATGTAATAAGTGTTGTTGAGAAACATACAATATTATATAGAATATTTAGGCGAGTCATCAGCCACTACTTGATATGCTGGTAAAGAGGGGAAATGAAACATGCTGACGAAACGAATGATAGAAAAATTATCCAACCCAGAATTAGACCAGCGACAGGATTAAAATACTGAACAAAATATCTTTGGTAGGCTAGTCGACCTCAGCAGTTAAATCCCGGAATTTCTAAAGTCACGTCGTAATAATATATCTTAAATATCTGATTTAATAAACAGTTTTTCAGTTCTTACTCGCAAGATTTAATGAGTACCTCATTATTGCACATAATTAATTTCGACTAAGCTTATATTGAATTCTTGTTTATCAGAACATAGTAAATGCGAACACTGGTACTGGTCAGCATTTCATATGAATAGTGGGCTACAGCTGATATTTTTAGCCTATTTACGAAAATTATTACAAGGAACTTAAATGGAGGTCATTACTAGACCTTCAGTGCTTAAAAACAAGACAGAATACAAGAAAGAACCACTGCATCCATCATACATTAAGACTAACTCTATTCTATTTTATTGCCCATTTATAACGAACGTTCATATGTAAAGAAGTCAATAAAACTAAGTTTAGTTTAAAAGGAATATAAATCAGAACCAAGAAAAATAATGCTTGCAAAGTTCTCATGAACAAAATTCTGGAAAATTCAGCAAAAGAGTTTTGATTCCCTTCAGCAATACCAAATACAATCCAGTATTTATGAAAATAAAGAATTAGTAATGCATGACATGAAAACTACCTAATTGTATTCGCAATGAAAACATATATAGTGTTAATGTGTCATGTGGAGATACCATTCAGGATAAACATAAACACAGATGCAATTTATTACATGTAAGGCAATACAAGATTTGATACAGGATCTTGCGGAGATTTATTCTATAATGGATGGACAGCTATGGCTTATTGGATTACACAGAACCCACTTGTATTAAAGTGAAACACATTTGAGGACTCTTATGACTTATTAACTTGCAGCTTCATATTCAGTCGATTGTTATTTCCATAATCTCATGCGTGAAGTCAGACATCATTACTCTCAAAAATTTATATTCTGCACGAGAGAGAAGGCACTCGAAAATTATGAATGAATTATTGGGCTTCATTGATTTATAACTTCAACGACAGTTTGTATGAAGGAAACAATCAAGAGACGGCTATTGCGTGTTGCTTTCAGATACACAGTTGCAAGCATGAAGGTTTAGACTTTGCAACCTTTCATGTAATTGGATGGTTTAATATGAATAACCTCATCAACTAATAAGAGCTACAAGACTTCATGTTTAACTTTGCTTTTTAATTGCTCTTTTACACACTTTTCTATAGGACACAATTGAAAGGTAAAGTCTAAATGAAAAGACTATAGCCGGAATTTGAACCATAGATGTACAGCTTTTCGTGTCGTTGCTCTATCAAGCTATTTTACTTGGTAGCACGGTAATACAAAAGCGCGTTACCGCAAAGGCACAGAAAGCCGGAGATTCAAAGTTCAAATCTCGACAGTGACATTGCATTTTTTCAATTTGATTCTATGGATGGCACACAAAAAACCGTCCCAGAGTACTAGACTGCTCATTATCGACGCCAATTGCCATTTATTGTAGCGAAGCTGTTGCGACTATCTTTTGTATTGCCTTTACGACTTGGTTAAATGTATCCTCTTCAAGAGTGAATCCCAATAGGGAGGCGTACGTGTCTACCGGTTCATTTAAAGAAACACGGGACATTTTCGCAAAGAAGTTTCCTGATGTTTCCTTATCAGCAAAGAGCTGAATTTGGTGACAAAGTGGTCTGTTGCAAACATGCACAAAAAAAATAAATAAATAAAAAAAAATATCCCTGATCTTCTCACACTTGCTGTGATCGATGCTATTAAAAAATGAACGATTCAGAGTCTAAAGAAGTCGATATGTAAATTGTCGCAACAAATGAAAGATTCGCGTGGTCTTGTCAACGTTTTTTTACACCATATAGGGATAAAACCCTGCAAAATGACATGTGTCTTAGATCCGAAAGAGGAAGATAAGCTAAAACATGTGAATTACCGCACGTGTCTATGTCAAACAGTTGAGAATGCAAGGTTGGATCCGCTACTGTATTTTGTGAGTGACGAAACCAGGTTCCATCTGACAGGAAATTGCGAACTCCCAGAACAAGACATTGGTCAACAAATAACCCATAAACGATTAATGGTTAACCTCTTTTATGGTGAAAAAATGGAATGTGATGTACATATTTTTGGAAACAGTAAATACGATGTGTATATGCGAATCTTTGACCCCCCCCCATGAACGCCGGAGCGTTCGCCGGTATTAACCACTTGCGACTTAACTGTGGAGTAGTCAGGAAAGAGTGTAGGTACGCAAATAACCCAAAACGACAGAAGACTTGAAATACAATATTCATAATGAAATTTGAAAATTAATGCGCAGAGTTGCCCAAAATATATATTAACATGCTAGGAGCAAACTTAAAAGGATTGAAGCACAGATAGGTCATTTTCAGCATCTAATAAAATCAATGCAGTAGAACTCTACGTTAGGTTAGTTGATATTTCTTTTATTGTCTAATAACTACACGTTTATCTATTTGCTGCATCTGCTCGATGTGGATAACAAATTGTGCGTAATTGGCGGGCGAGGAATCTGCTCTCGATTGTACTTTACTCTGCACTTTTGTTGTGATGTTTCACGATAAAGCACAAAAAACTCATAGAACTCATCAGGAACTACCTCTGTGGTCGAGAAGTTAATGATACAGATTCTCAATCTAAAGGTATAGGTTTCGTACCGTGGTAGGCGAATTTCTCCATATTATTAATATTCATTTCCTACTCACCACTGAATGTATGTGTGACTGAATGAAAATGAAAGTCAAATATCTAGCCTTCAGATTAGTAACGTCATATGTATTTCTAATCTCAAAGCCTTCATATTACCATAGAAGTTAAAGGACTCTATACAAATATAACAATCAAAACAATTGCCTTTATTTAAGAGGAAAAATAAGAA
The DNA here is from genome assembly GCA_030762935.1 of Hymenopus coronatus. NCBI lineage: Eukaryota > Metazoa > Arthropoda > Insecta > Mantodea > Hymenopodidae > Hymenopus > Hymenopus coronatus. The sequence goes on from CM060884.1 coordinate 31,018,617, forward strand.
ATAATTGCCACACATTAATACAGTATGAACCATATCTTTGAGTTAGTTATACATATTAGTAAGTTTTTGCTGAAGAGACATTTTTTCTAAGCAGAAAATGCCACAATTTCGATTTTAGGAAGAGAATGTAGTGTTCTAGATATAGAGAAACTTTATTTTAGTACAGAGATGCACAACCTCCAGCGAAAGAGGGGAGGCATTTTGCCGCTTAACATTTTTCGTGGATCTACGACGCTTTCGTGCACTCGTTTAAAACAAAAAGCAATCAAACAAATCTATCTAATATTTAGTTACCTTTCAATATGTCATTGCTATCAGCCGACAGAAAGAGTGAGTGTATCGAAGCGACTATGACGTCCTTAGCTCCTAAGAAAAGAGATTGGACATCATTGCTTTAGTATCCTTTGTACGAGATCGCATACAGTAAAAAGCGTATTTGAGGATCTTGTTTTTACGCCGAGGCATATGAATAATTTAATTTATACATGCTTTCCTTTCTTTATAGACATAATTTATGTATCCTGAAAAAGCCAATATAATACTACGAAACTATTAGGTTTCACTTACAGCCTCACGAAATTAACGTCTACGCTATTTTCACGCCCTTATATACGCGACCTAATAGAACGGTCGATAAATACAACCGCACTCTGTAATTTCACGACAAACTGCACGAAAACTACCATCATTATGAATACATTTGCATCTGTTGCATGCAATGAGAACTCCATGGTAACGCCGCCCTCTCCCTGGAATAGTGCATGCCAAGGAATCGTTTGATCAGGGCCGGTTTGACGTCAGCAGAACTCCAAAAACTCTATGTGGTTACGTCTTCGTAGCAGATAGGTCAAACTTTCGTAACGAAACTTCTAGTTCGTTTGACACATTACATTTGAGATGTCTACATCTCAACTTGAGATCAAGCCATATAAATTAGCAAATTTACTTTGCCCTGACATCTTTTTCTACTACTTAGCTATAGTAAGCAGAAGAATTATTATATTCCGCACAAAAATTCGATGCCGAGTTTTCATCGGAAATACATATTTATAGACTTTCTCAATTAAGAAAAGTAGTTATAGATAAGGACAGTCAGTACGGTATGTGTACATGTGTGTGGCGAGGAGGGTATGTACAGCAGATACGAAATCTCGGTTATATACCAAACATAGTGTTGGTTAGGTAGAGTCACACTGAAAAATGCAATCCCATAACCGGGATTTGAACCACGGATCTCCCTGTCTTTAGCCGGTTGCATAACGACTGAGCTACCATAGCAACATGCCGGCATAGCATTGGATTTCTCAACTGACTCGCATGTTTCCCGTTAAACCATAGTGATCTCATGGACATATACCCCATCCAACTTCGCCTATCAGGTGTTTCCTACTGTTTGTGCGACGCCCCGAGTTGTGAGGAAACAACAATGTTGATAACTCTGCTTTGTGCCACTTTTCCATCAAATTCCTGCTGATTATGGAGTAAATAACTTTTAATGATGTTCCTAACCTCCATGCAATGGCTTCGTGTGGCTGCCTTTCTGCCTGAAACTTCCTTTACCATGACTGGAGCATGACTAGTTGCAGGTCACGGGTTTGCCTGTTTCTTTCCTTTTGGAATTTACCCCAAACAAATCATTCCCTTTTTAATGAGCACAGAAAGTATTCCTTTATTGAAAGCAATTCCTCTTCTTGTACATCTATTCCTTATCGTTATATACGAACAGTGCACCGACATTTTTAAAACTTACCTTAATCTCCCACACCTTATGGCAAAAAAAAAAAGAAAACTATATTGCTGCATCAGAGTACAACTTCGTTAATCTCACTTAGGATTTGACGAGGGTTTTAACGCGGCTTGAAACTTCGAAAATGACATTACCTGTGCGTTATTTTAAAAAAATGTACCCATTTGCACCGAAAATGTTACTCTGCTCACGACTTTCAAAAACCAGCAACACCAGGTTAGATATCTAGCATCCTTTGATCAAAGTACTTTTAGACAATGGAAGGAGAATATAAGAATGTGCCGGTGACAATCACAAAGTATCGACTCACACAAGCAATCTGGGCATCGATTCCAACCTTTGCTCTATTTGAAAAGACTCCGACCAAAGAATGAATTGTGTGCCTTTACTTCGGCTTTCACTGTTCTAAAACCCACAATTAAAATATACATTTTCCGTATGCATTTATTCGTTCGATATTCCTTTCCGTATTTTAATAGTCTGCAGTATATTTCGAGTCCACGCATTACGTATTCATTGCGGTTTAGATATACTGCGCCATCTGTCTCCGTCACTCCTGCAGCATCCATTTTGCCATTATATCCATACAGTTTCCATAAATTCTCTATGGAAGAAACTTACATATTTTTATTCCATATCCTTCGCTTCCCTACATATTTGTCTTGGGGAAATTTTATATACGTGTTCTTCCTCTTCTTCACTCCCTCATCCTCAAGAAATATGTGCGCCTGGGGAGGTACTTAGGCACTTATCTGTTCCTGCGCAGGACGTAAATACCACGTCAGGAACAAACCGCCTGTGAAACATATACTCCAACCGCATCTAAGTCTTACTAATCGCTTGTATGCAGAATTCAAATGTTAGAAACAATAGTCTTTCTGTATTTTATTTGTTCCTAATTTTAGAAGCTGTACCTTTGGTGGACAACAAAAGAACAAAATACATTAGCTTCAATGTTATGTTTTCATTTGAAACTTCGACATATTTTGCTTCACTGCAACCACCTTCGTTAACTTTTTCTACCATGGTCAATGTACACATAGGTAGAGTTGAAATTAAATGCGTTTTATTTATGAACGTTCTTTAACTGCTATGGTTCTCAGGGTCCCATTCTATACTGGGCGTAAAGGACCACTTATCAGGTTTGAGGTTCTTTTACATGCCGTAAATCTACGACACGGGACTAACGGCTTTATTTTCCTTCCGAAGGAATCCATGCCAAGGATTTTTACACCCAAAAAAATCCATCGCCCTCTTCCGGGTTTGAACCCGCGACCTTGGGTATACGAAGCTGGAATGATAATCATTACACCGCGAAGGGCAACAATAGGTGGAGATGGAAGTGTGTTCCATTAATAGATTCGATACCAAAAAAACAAAAACAAACCTAAAACCAAAAATCTGTTTTAGAAAAATATTTGGCTGTCAATTGCATAACTGAAAAACTAAATGTCTCTTAAACACAAAAGTTAAATATAAAGTTCTACATCTTCTAAGGATGTGGCATGAAGATGTTCAAGAAAATTTCGTCATTCTAAAATATTCTTTATACAAATGTTCCGAAAAAGTAGATTTTCTTAAAATGGGTCTAACGATCTAGATTAAAATATCATATGTTAAAGATATATGAATGTAAAATGTATATCTTGAATTTTATGAAAATAATCTCTGATGTCCTGTTCATTATGGATGAATTTTATACAGCTGGTAAACCGAAGAAAATATGTTTTTAATAAACATGCGGGACTTTGATTTTCCAATGGTTTACTCTTAGTTTCTGGTATTCCCGCAAGGTGTAAGGAGAAAATAGTTAACTGCAGACTCCAATTGCCAAGATCAATAAAGTTAATGGATTATCATTAATTTTATCAATAAGATTTACTTTAATACTATATATAAGTCTTAAATACATATATGCGAAAACTGTCATGGTCTGTTTCTGATGTTCATCGTCTAAAAATTCTGGGATATTTTGCCGTATTGATGTATTAAAATAATTTTACGTAACGTTTAGTCCCCGATTATGGTGGTAGGTATATTCAGAGATGAAATGTGGTTTTTGAAAAACTATATGGTTTAAATCATACATTTTAGTTTATAGTTTCAATTTATGAACCTTCGTATTAACAAGAGGTAGGATGAAGAAATGTGTTGTTCTGGCTCAATTCCATCCCCCCAATACACATTCAAACGAATCAACGTTTTCCTTTTATTCTCTTTGTTTAATGGAGGAAAAACGGGCTTAAAGTAGAAATCACTGTATATTAAGGAAAGTCAAGTTTAATTCTAATCACATATAATATGTGAGATCTAAACTTAGATAATAATCAAAAGTTTTGTTTCAAGAACCGAGCCAGGTAGTTCAGGCATTTCGGGAGGTCGTGGGATCGGTTCCCGTGTGGCGACCTCTCTGACTCAGGGCTTTTTCGGGGTTTTCCCGGGTCTCTAGAAGAATTCTTCAATCCATTTCATTTCATCCGTTGGTCCTTGTAAGTGTCGACGAAGACTGCGGTGGTGGCATCCTCTCGCAGAGATGATTGCGCATTGGAAACTCAGCTCTCGGTGGCAGAGTGGATCCGAGAGTCGTGAGCGTTTATTCAGACCTGAGGTATGGGCTCCTAGCGCTCACTGCGTCGAGATTAGGAACTGTTTGGGACCTGTTAGTGACTCCCAGTCGCAGTCTGGCTCTGACTGCACTGTGTAATTGCTCTCATCTTATGCTCTTCTCCCAGGGTCTGACGTACAAGAAGCCTAATCACTGACGAGGTGCCGAATCCCCTCCTGTATACTACACTTAAATGCCCTCCGATATACCCAAGGTCGCGGGTTCAAACCCGGCGGAGGACGATAGATTTTTTCGACCATAAAAGTCCTTAGCTTGGCTTCCTTCGGTAGGGAAGTAAAGTCGTTGGTCCCGTGTCGTTGATTTACGGCACGTAAAAGAACCTTAATCCTAATAGAGGCGCCTCTCAGCAAAATGAAACCAATTTAGAATGGGGCACTAAGAACCACAGTAGATAAACTGTGTCCATAAATAAAAAACTCCATTTCCACTGGACTTTGTCTCAAGACGTTCAAAAATGTCAGAAACCGTGTTTTAAGAACGTTTATAATGCTTAAAAACTAAACAGTTCTAGCCAGTTTACTCTGTGAAAATACACATAAGAATACATTTTAATAAGCACATTTAAATGTGTTCACCTTTCACAATGGCTTACGTCAATGATCCGACATCAAAACCAACCCTAATGACATCAAAGAGAGAAAACGTGCTATGTTGTAACCTGTTTTCTACCAGGTTTTCACTTTAAGTACGGTTTGAGAATCTGGGACACAATTTTCAATGTGAATTACTGAATGGTTTTAAGGGTTACTTATGCAAGGTCTTGATATGCTGAATCGAGTACTCAAATCAACAATCTGAATTGGTCGCTCCTCCATTAAAAAACGACGTGATGCTCCAACACATGGCAATCATTGTCAGAGTTCCCTCTCCACTAGCCATATAATTGGAGATTACCTCCAGCACGCCGATCAAAGCTAGCAACGTGATGTTCCTTGGTTGTGACAGCTCTCAGACATTGCGTACCCAGTTTGTCAGTTATCGGGGTATTATAATGCAATTTAAGCCGAGTTGGCATTTGTCAAGGTAACCCCATTGCTTAGAGCAACCGGCCAGAAACTAAAGATATCCATGGTTTAAATCCCAGCAATGGCATTGAATTCCTCACTCGACTTCTACCTTTCCAAACTTTTCCTACACACGACTTTGATAAGACAGTGACTATCATTATCATCATCATCATCATCATCATCATCATCAACAACAACTCTTCAGGAGAATTCTCTCGTTCCGGCCACACATTTCTTCCCATCTTTTTTCCGTCTTCCTATTGCTTGTAGCCTAAAGGTTTATATTTATATGACTGAAATGGAATGCGAGAGTTATCCATTCTTTGTAAATTACTTACATTTTTCTTTAGTTATTTCTATATTTTCTTTTAATATAATTTTGTCCGGTGCATCCTTTTACTGCTGGAAGATATTTCATTTCTGCCGCTTGTATTTGGCTCCACTCTTTCTTTTAAGTGTCCATGTCTCCGAAGCATGTAATAAAAACGGAACAGCGATTGTCTTATAGCATTTTAAATTGGTAACTATTATCATATAATTTAATTTGTATTTTGTTATACTTCTCTGTCTACTTCTGCTGCTTCTTTTTGCATTCTATATTCTAGGCTTATAACCTGTTTAGTTCAGAATCAAAGAGTCTTTCCAACGTTTCTTTGGCCTTACAGTTGACCTTTCCATCGATTGGCTAGTTAGATGAAAAACCTGACGTGTTACACTCACATGACATTCTCTAGCTGTTCTAACTTGTTGCACAAGATTAATCTTCTTTCTGCACCTTGTAAATTGAGGTACTCATTAGCTCAATGTTATTACTTAGTTCCTTATAAGTAGGAAGAAAATAAGGGAAATCACTAGGTTAAACATACAGTCAAATGCTTTAAAAGCTGTCGTTATGCGATTCTCATTAGAAATCTCTTCCTTTCTTGGACAGGAGTAGAACAAAAGAAAAACGGACACTCCCGTCTGAGAAAAACGTAAGTACTTCACAACTGAAACTAATAACAATGAATACCACGAAAACTAAGTTCCACGAAAAAAATGTATATGATATAACTTGTGTACTTTAACAAGACCTAAATTTTTTGTACAGTAAGTTTTTTGTCTCTCTCTTACAGTTTACTAGTTATGCCAAATTAAGCAAAACTCGTTCAGAATAAACAGGGCTTTAGAAGCTATTCCCAGAGAATTCAAGATATACATTTTATTTGTCAGGTACATATCTTTAATATAAAATATTTTTATCAAAATTCGTTAGCCATCTTTAAGAAAATCAAAATTTTCGAAAAAATGTCCATGTAAAGGGTAGTTTGGGGTGGGGGATTTATCTCAAAATCTTCATGTCACATCCCTGGAAGATACTAAACTTAAATACCAAGTTCGGTATTTTAGCTAGTTTTCGTTTTTGAGTTGTATTCACAGACATACGGACACACACGGACCTTTTTCTGAAAATGCTTTTTTTGTATACAGGGGGGTCCTAAAACATGTATTTCCGGTGAAACCTCGGTATCGAATTTTTGGGTGGAATACAATACTTCTCTATCCCTAAATACATTGTACATACGGGGCTAGAGAAAGTAAAAATCGGTTTGTAAGGGGGGTATTTAAGTAAAACAAAATCTGATGTTTAAGTATAAAATCCATTCACATGTTTTCTCTAGCTGTTCCACAAACACAGTTTCCTTACAATAGATTATTGCTTTAATCAAGATAAACATTACCAGAGTTGGTGTTACTGCTCGCTTCTTTGTAAGCAGGAGGGAAATAAGCCAATGCACAAGCTAAAGTGATAGTCAAATATTTTACAAGTCTGTCACTAAGTAAAACAATTGAGGAATGTCTCGAAATAAATATATATACCATAATTTGTGTATTTTAATGAGATGCATACTTTAATGTGGTAAATTTTACTCCATCTCTTACGTTTTACCATTTTTACAAAAGTCTTCCAGAATAAAGAGGTCTTCAGAGGCCATACCCATAAAATTCAAGATATACAATTCATTTGTCTTTAAAATATCTTAAACATATGACGTTTTAATAAAATTTGTTAAGCGCCATTTTGGAGAAAATTTAAATTTTCAAACACTGTTCCATAAAAAGGGTAGTTGGGGGTTACGGGATTTTCTTGAAAATAATCTTGTCGAATCCTAGGAAGCTACAAACTTAAATAGCAAGTATGGGTTTAACCGATTTTGGTTTTGAGCTATGCTGCCAACAGACATACATAAACACAACAGAAGTACACAAACACACCTTTAAAAATCAACTATCACGTTAAAAATTATATTTGATCTATTCTCCGACGTAATATTACTACGAAGCACAAATTATTTCGTCACCTTAATCTTTCTGTATGCTGAGGAAATGTATCCCTCAGACTTGGTCTCTCGAGGACATTCCTTCCCCGACGAAGTCAGGAGAAATGTAAAAAGGTTTCAAAACTTTCCTTACTGAAAAAATTTTTCATTGTTAAAATAGGTTATGGACACAAAATTAAACAATTCGTGACCATATAAAAAATCATCTGACGAAAACAAAACCGCAAGAAATTCTATCTTCACTAAAATGCAACCAAGGAGTAATAACATAAAAACACAAAATGACTTAAAAAAACTTATTCTTAAAAAGAAGGCTATCAAAAATATAAACAAAACCTATACTAGACCTTGCTTCAACGTTGATGATACATGGAATGAAGATGGAACACCGGTGAAATGTAATGCGGGGGAAATCCGAGAATCCGGAGAAAACCCGCTCCTGCGCCACTTGGTCCACCACAAATCCCACATGCGATCACTCGGGATCGAACCCGATCCATTTACGTGATTTTGAAACTAAGTAGATATGCACCAATATTATAGTGAATGCTTTGTAGACACTGTTGTAATGACGCTCTAAAATACAGATTTGTTATTCTAGAGCGTTTTTCAACTGAACCGTATCTGTTTTTATTTCACCTTTAACTCTTTGCACTTTTTACAAAGCTGTAATCCAATACACAGCGTTTTTGACTGAAAAGCTATCTCCTGAACAGATCCTCTCTAATTAAGAACCTAATTAATTATATTGCTGCACTTCATTTAAACGCAACCAATGCTGAAAAAGATCTCTTAATTAAGATTTTTATTGTGGCGCTGCTAGCGGCACTAAGCTAGTGTAAAACATAAATATGAACAATTTAAGATCTGTTGATTAAATATTTAAATCCGACAATACAAAGGTTCTACTTAGTGAACTTTATTTTTGGATAAAAGCATATAGATGATGTATTTCTTCATATTTTTCATATCCTGCTTATTTGTAACAAATTTAAGAAAATTATGTGTGTTCCATTCACATGACCTTCTCTATATCTCTGTAAAATCATTGTTAATAAACTTATTCTTCTGTTTAAAGCTAATCAGGATGAGCATTAACAGAAACGGTCTTATTACTTAGCTACTTTAATAAGAAAGGAAATAAGGCAATACGTTAGGCTTAACCGACAGCTAAATACTTTAAAATGTGGTTGTCATGGAATTGAAATCCATTTCTTTGCGTGGCCAGGAGTCAAGAAGTTCCCGTATGAGAGAAGTTTAAGTATTTTAAAGCTGAAACAAATAACAAGGAATGCCTCCAAAATGGTTAACTCTACGAAAAAAATGTATCACAAAAATTTGTTTTTTAACGAAATCTACATTTGTTGCGTAGTCAATTATTTTCTATCTATTATGGTTTACGAGTAATATAAAATTCAGTAAAATTTACTGGAGTTCATTAACTATTCCCAGAAAATTCAGAATATACATTTTATTTGTCACGTAAATGGCTTTAATGTGCGGTATTTTAATCAAAATCGTTAGTCATTTTTTCACAAAACAAAATTTTTGAAATTTTTTCATATACAGGGTTATTTGGGGGGATTTTCTTGAAAATTTTTGTGTCGCATCACTGTAAGAAACTGCATTTAAATACAAAATTTGGTATACAGGTCGTTTCAAAAAGACACCAAACGAAGATTGCAGTCGATTAGCTTACACTTTGACTTGTACGAAACTTGATGGCACAACTTTCAAACTCTTCTATTTAAATTTTTATGTGTGTTTAAACATAGCACACATTTGGGATTAGGCACCGAAGGAACAACGGTTATCATACGCCACATCCACATGCTACATTTTTGATTACTAAGGTAACCTGTCCCGTGTCGACGTCTCTTATCAAACCACGCCTACACCACGCGACTGGGACCTTCGCTACCTGTCGGCATCTCTCTTGGAGTGGGTCAGGCTCGTGCCAACTGGTTATAAATGACTGCCTAATCCATGGTGATTTTACGACAGTTTTTGTACGTGCCGAATTTAGAGCTGAAAATTATATTCACGTATCACGTACAGTATGACCAACAAGGTCCACATCTTCGTTTGGTGTCGTTTTGAAACATCCTGTATAACCGACAATTTGTTTTTCAGCTATGCTGTCACAAGAGCTGCAGATACCGGTGACCGCGCTATATAAAGTGTCTCGCTTTGGTGCTTCGTGGCGCACGGGATCGTAGGTTCGAGTCCCACCTTGGGCATGGGTGTTTGTGTTTGTAAATGTGTATATGTTTGTGTATGTGTATGTAAAAAGGAAAACGTTAAGAAGTAATAGTTCAACTAAGGAAATGTAGGAAACTGGAAAAAAAGAGGAAAAAAGAATACAGCGCCGGAGTCTTTACAAGGCTCAGGAACTGTATTAAAAAAATGAGACCCGCGCGTTGAAGTTTTTCCAAAAATGTTTTTTTTCGAACTTAGGGGACCTCAAAACATATTTTCGGTGAAATCTCGGTGTCAAATGTTTGAATGAAATACAATAATTCCTCTATGCACTATAGTACGTATAAAGAAAGTGATAATTGTAGCAGTAACACGTTTCGCTTATCTTAAATTGTGCAGAATCTCTAAAAACAGCTCGGCTGCCGCGTTTCGTGCTTGACGGTAATAAATAGCAGCAGGAGCCTTGCTGACAGTCTGCAATTCTTTGAGGACACCAAAGCGTCACGTTCCATATCCTGAAAGCTTTTTGGTTCTCTTTGGCACCTACTCGCGAATCGATTTATCAAAAGTGGGGATGATAGATAAAAGTTGCTTTGAGCTGGCAACTGCTGCTGTAAGTGAATAAGCCGATGTTACAGTCACCTGTTGCACTTGTTTTACGATTGTAAACCACTAAATGGACCATTCTTGCCAAAATAAATGTTCCTTTTCTTCGGCAGTTGATTCCTTCAACAGGAAGGAAAGTCTCCCATAGTCTTTCCTCATATGATTCAATAAAAAATTCTATTAATATTTCATTGATCACTTTCTCTACATGTACTATGTAATACTGTATAAAAATTTGATGCAGAGATTTCACCGGAAATATGTTTTGTCCCCCCCCTGGATAAAAAAAGAGACGTGTGTATGGACATCATAGCTTAACAACGAAAAGACCTTTGATATTTAAGTTCGGTATCTTCCAAGGATGCGACAAGAAGAATCTCAAGAAAAGCCCCCACTCCCAACTACCCTTTACATGCAATTGTTTTCGATTTTGATTAAAATATCATATATTAAAGATATTTACATGACAAAATGTATATCTTGAATTTTCTGGGAATAGCCTCTGAAGACTGCTTTTTCTGGATGAATTTTTCGGAATTTTGCATTACTGATACAGCGTAAGAGATGGAAAAAACTTACCCACAAAAACTCCATTTTGTCGAGATAAACATTAGCAGAAATTGTCTCTCACTTGTTTCCTGTACTAGGCTAAATCGATGACCAAATGTTTTCAAAACATAGTAGCTATGTGAAATCCGTTTCTTTGCATGGCTAGGAGTTTACAAATACCCGTATAAGAAAAGTAAGTATTTTAAAACTGAAAGCAACAATAAAGAATATCTCGAAAATGATCAACTCCACAAAAGACGTATATGACAAATGTGTTTTAACGAGATGTACATTTTTTGTATAGTTAGATTTTGCTTACCTTTTACGGTTTACCGGTTATGCAACATGCAACAAAAGGCATTCAAAATGAAGAGGTCTTCAGAAAATATCCCCAGAAAATTCAGAGTATGCATTTTACTTGGCATATATCATTAAATTGCGATATTTTAATCATAATCCTTAGAACTATGTTTGACAAAATAAACATTTTCGAAAATTTTTCTATGTAAGCGTAGTTTGGAGTGAGGGAATTTATCTCTTGGAGGGTGCTAAACTTAAATTCCAAGTTTTGTATTTACCCGTCTTTTCGTTTTGGAGTTGTGGAGACCACAGACACATGGATATACATACACCCCCCCCCCACACACACACACACACACAAAGGCCCATTTTCTGAAAATGAAATGCTTTTTTTTTGGTTTCAGGGAAGCCTAAAACAAATATTTCCGGTGAAATCTCGGTACCGAATTTTTAGCGGAATACACTGTTAACATAACACATGTAGAGAAAGTCAAATTAATTCGTTTAAAGCTACATTTGAATGGTTTTTGTGAGATGTTATTCCTTTAGATAAGGGACATCCAGACTTGCTCTAAGAAAGATATTAGTAAAAACTTTATTTGTAACAGCAACATACCTTATCAGTATAAAACCTGCTTGGCTGCATCTCTCCTTCTTATACGAAATTTCATATCATATCTGCCATACGTGGAGGAGGAAATCAGGCGTCCGACCGCAAAATTCGACTACTCTTTTGCTATTCCATCAGCGCCCTCGTTCGATCTCTTGGGGATTATATCCCCCAAACACATCGCTTGAGGCTACACTTCCTCAAAAGACATGCGAGTAACTTCAGTAACAAAGGAACAGTATTACCAACAGCTGCAGCTGATGCAATTCCTTGAGGAATACTTGCATTGAAAATGTACAGTTGCGGCCCCAAAATAAAAGAAACATTTGGCAAAAAGCTGTATGGCACCTGTATGATTTTCCCCATCCCCTATATTTTTATTAGTGACTATACAAACTATTCTTACGAAATGTTATTTTTTTATTAATGACCAGAGCTAGGAAGTTAGTACCATTCGCCGTTCCTTATATAGATTGCGACTGGCCGTCTCGCCGCATCAATACAGTCATGTATAAGAACGCACGGTGGAAAGGTAAACCAAACCTATTGTCAAGTAAATGTTACTTTTTCAGAGAACAAAAATGGCTTATGAGAGATTCGTATAAGCACACCTACTTAGATAACTATATATGTAATAATTTGTATATTGTACATAAGGGTGACTAACTAATATCTATATATGTACATTATGAAAATAGGCGAGCAATTACAACAGATTGTAATATTTACTGATCGAATGTTAAATAATATCCAAATAATAAAATTAATTTCTTAAATATCTTCAGATTTTTACTAGATAAAAACGAAAGCAGGAAATAAACTAAATCTTTACTCATCTGCAGCAGTATCACTGAAAACTATATATACTTCTGAAGACTTTCAAATGAAAACCTCATTATACGTTCCGACAAACCTAAATCTATAATACGAAAAAGTTGATTCCACTTCACAGGGGCATATTTGAAATGTTTTATCAGTTTCGTTTCAATATCACCAAACAAATGGAATTGTTAGGATCATCTAAAGGTGCAGTTTGTATGCGGTACATCACATTAAACCCTACATTCTTTTCAATTCCATTTTTTTATTTTTATATCAGGAAGGCTGGTCGTGGATTGGTAGATCCATCTCGACAGTTCTTCTACATGCCACACATTTTCAGTTCGGCTCCAAACCTCTGGACTGTAGCAGTGTAGTTGTAGGTTAACTCTTTGGATAAATTTAAAATTAATAATATACTTCTGTAAATCTGTCACTAGAAGTTTGACAGCTGTATACTAGAACTGTAACCCGCTTCTAAATAAGTACATGAGTAAGTACATTGCTAGAAAACGTACTATGGTTGTAAAACAATTTTGTTCACATTTGAAAAGAGCAAAGGCTTATTCGAATGCCTTTCTTCCTACCGACGTGGTTCTGTGTCATGCGGCGAAACCTGTTTTGCAGTAGTGGGTTGCACTGTACGTTGATCTTTGCACGCAAAAGTAGAACCTCATGGTTTTACCAAGCCTGGCCACTCTTACTTGCATAATGAAATTGGTACAAACTTCCTAGCTCTGTCAATGACATATACCTTTGCAGAAATTACACATTTCGTTGTATAATTAAAGCGAGTAGCAACAATCAAATAGTCATGTTTGGACTCTCTATGCTGGCAACAAAAATCCACAAACTTTCCTTACAATCCTGAGAAGCAATGGTACAATAGATAAAATACTGACCAATTTTAACCACCAACAACGGATATTACGAAATTAGTTGTGGCATAATAACGTAATTGCTGCCGCGCCATCGTATTCCACCAGTGCTCCATCATCATTAGTGTTATCGCCTGCGGCGCCCTATATAGTAATTTGGAATAAATTGGGTGTTTTAAAAACATCTGCATTTGCTGTGTTGTAAGTTTTCGTTTATCACTTAAACTTTACCAGATATATGAGATTATACAAATTTCCTTCCATATGTAAAGGATATTCTCAAAAAAATTCAAGTTATACATTTAATTTGCCATGTAAAGAGTTTAATATGTGGTATGTAATCAAAGTCGTTAAATCCATTTTGGAAAAAAAGAAAATTTCGAAAAATGTTTAATAAAAATGTTTGCTGCGGTTGGAGGATTTTCTGTTGCATATATGGAAGCTTGTTTGATCTTTAACTCCCCTCCACACATATTGTCGTCATTCTAAAAATGCTATTTGCATTCAAAGCGTGGCAAAGCATGTATTTCCGGTGAAATCTCGAAATTGAATGTTTGGTTGGAATACATTAATTCTACTACTTACTATACGTAGCAGAGGAATAATATGATGTGTTACAGTTACACAACTCAATATCAGAATCTCTCAAACCAGTAACATTTTAAGCTCTATGTTTGGCTCATGTTTGTTGTGTGTGGCCGCTACCAGAGTTTGCTTCTCAGAACGAGCCAAGCCACGTTCCTTTGACATTGTCCCTTGTTTACTGTATAGACTCACTCTGTCTCTTTTTTCTTAACGTACTCTATTGTTCCTGTGTACGGAAAATAAACACAAATTACTTTTTTTATTCTCATATATGTATAAACTATACATTTCACTAATGCCTGTTCCAAAAAGATTTTTATACAAGCACACAAAGTCATAAAACTACGTTTATGAAAAATACAAACTTTGAAATAATAATTAATGAAGGTGGAAATTATAACACATGAACAGATAACTCAGAATTAATTTTAAAATGTCCTCCTTGCTCAGTATTATATATAAATGGAAATAACTAGAGTAGAGAGGCTGCCTTCATATGGGAACGAGTTATAACTCATTACTGTGTTTACCATAATGCTATGAATTAAATTGTTTAACACATACCAAACGCTCATTCTGTTTACCAACAAATTTTGGACCTTTGTTGCATTTTGTTAATAAGGATTTATTTAGCTCTGGTTAAACTACACCACTTGAAAGGCCAGTAAATCAAGCAAAGCCGTCCATCACAGTCAGCAAATATAGCTTCGAATATGCCTCTTAGAACGAGCTTGACCCTACTCAGGCAATTTAGATTACACGCTCACCTCATAAGTTTTGATGGTTACATATGCTGCTCGATTCACGTTGTCCTGTCTTAATTTGCAATCTCAATTTCGAACACTGCACGTCAGTAATAGGTAGACAATAACACAAGCTAGCGTTCCGCCTTACGCCGCTGCTTGCGTACGAATTGTATATGTAACTAACAGCAACCAGTCACGAAGCTTGCGGTGGTACCTTGGAGTCCACAATCTACCTGAAATTCCATATAGCAATTTTTCCAATTAACTTACGAGAACCATACCATGTTCCGTTAACAGCTTCAATTTTAACAAGAATTTACGCTCCAAAATGGATACGCACATCAGCATACTACATTACTTAACTGCAAAACAACGTTTTATTTGGATAAAATTAACTTTCAAATGCAGTCATTTAAGAAATGGTACATTACAGGAGTAAATTATTCAATATATATTCTGTATATTTATCATTTTCACTCAAATATTCTAGAACATCTGAAAATATACAAAATAGAACAAAGAAGGAAACACACGTAGGTAAACTTGTTTATATATTTAGCCATAAAGATTGGTCAAAAGATCAAAGATAGTAATCAACATTAATCCACTGCAGGGTGACAATATTTTGGGGTTCAAAATATGTTATTAAAGACAAATGTATACTGAATAGTAGCTTCATAAATATCAGTATCCATGTGAAACTATGAAAATAGGTTTAAGGAGTAGAACACTTAGAAAAGCAGTTACATTTTTGTAGCTGTAGCGTTTCCACAACTTCCTTATTCAGGCGAGAAACACAGACATTTAAAGAAATTCATGGAAACTTCAGAAATGAGATTTATAAGATTAGTAATAGGAATAAAATTCAGAAGGCATTAGAAACAAATAAAATATACACAACTTCATGATTACCAGAAGAATATATAGAGCATACAGAGGGCAATCCAAATAGAGCTTTCTACTACTCTTCAAAAGGGAGAAAAATTGGTCGTCCTAAATTTAGTAATTTTAAGGGGACCAAAACGGGCTCAAGACGAAGATGACAAAGATATCAACTTAAATTGAAATTTGTTCTTAATTTATTCATTGTCTTATCCTGCTGTAAAGAATGGTAAACATATATTTAATAGCAGTATTGTAACGTGGTTATAACAAACAAATCCAAGACTTAGTAAAAGTTCTGGTGGACGCCCCCATTTCTCTGTCTAAGACATACACAAAGATATCTTCCCAATAGCTTGTCATAATCAATAGTAATATATTTATATACCTGTCAAAGATAAATAAATTAAATAAATATTGTTCGCATTAGACAATTTTGCTTAATTTATAAATTGCAATTGAAAATAGCTATGCATAAACAAAGTTGTATAACTCAATTTTGTTTAGCTAAACAATTCTGCAATATATTGTTACATAAGTTGTATTTTTGCTATCTGTATTAGATTTGCCGATATAAAGCTTTGCGGAAATTATTTTATTTTCAAGCAGAAAGAGGATACAGAAGACAATACAGCCATACATTTTAAAATGCGTCGCTATATATTGCTTTTGTAAACCCATACTCTTTCAATGACAACACTTTAAAGAAACGTCTTAAGTATTGAAAAATTTAAACCAATAATGGCGAACTATCTCATTTATAGCTTGTTTAAATAAATGTATGCTTTAAATTTCATGATCTTTTCCCTGCACTAAATTTGACTATCTCATATGATTTAACTATTATATAAAATTAATTGGAATGAAGAAAACTCTACAGAAATTCCCAGAAAAACCAACACACCTACATATTTTGTCATTTAAAGTATACTAGAAATGTATTATTTTAATTAAAGTTCTTGTAGCCATCTTTTAGAAAATTAAAAATATATTTCGTATATAGATTATAGTTTGGGGTGGGTTAATTTCTTCATTATATTCGTACATTTTTCGTTTTTGAGTTATGTTACTCATATAGACCGTCTGAATTACAGCCACACGCAAAGAAACACTCAAAGACTATTTTTTCGAAAAATAGTTATCTTTTTACTTTCTCTACACGTATTATGTGCATAATGTATAGAGAAGGTATTTCATTTCACCCAAGAAAATTGATACCGAGATTTCACCGGAAGCAGACGTTTTAGGGTCCCCTACATCAAAAAAAAAGCATTTTAGGAAAAGGTCCGTGTGTGTGTTTCTATTAGTTTGTGTGTCAGTATGTCCATGCGACTGCGAGCACGATAATAAAAACTAAAAGTCGGTAAAATGCCAAACTTGGTATATAACTTTAGTATCGTCCAAGGGTATGACACGAATATTTTGAGGAAAATTCCCCACCCCAAAGTACATTATTTACGTGGAAAAATTTTCGAAAATGTTTAATTTCTCAAAAAAATTTGATTAAAATAATGTATATTAAAGATGATTATAGACCTCTTTATTCTGAATGAATTTTACTGGATTTTTCATAACTAGTAAATCGTAAACGATAGACAAAAACTTACTACAAAAATATGTTGTCTCGCTGAAACACACAATTTATGTCATATACATTTGTTTCGTGGAGTTAACATTTTTTAGATATTCCTAGTTATTGATTTCGGTTTTGAAATACTTAAACTTTTCATACACGGGAATTTATCAACTCCTGGCAATGCAAAGAATTTGATTTCATCCCCATGCAACCGGCTTTAAAAGATTTATTATCATTTTAGTCTAGTGTATTCCCTTTTTTACATTCTACTTACAAGAAAGCAAGTAATTAAGACAATTTCTGCTAATGTTTATCCCGATTATCATGAAGTAGATATAGAAGAATAAGCTTTTTAACACTAATTTGTTACAGAGGTGTACAGAATGTCACGTTATTGTAACATCAGATCTTTAGTTACGCTATTCACATATAGTCTGAATTATAACCTCACACAAGCGCTACCATTTACATGAAACTTTTTTCCGACACCTTTTATTTCCTTAAAAATGGCTCTAACGAGTTGGATTAAAATATCGTATATTTAAGACAAAATGTAAATCTTGAATTTTATAGGTATAGCCTCTGATGGCTACTTTAATCTGGACTAATTTTACGGTAATTTGCATAACTACTAAACCGTAAGAGATGGACAAGAACTTACCACACAAAAAATGTAGAGCACGTTAAAACATACAAAGTACGTAACATATATTTTTTCGTGGAGTTGATCGTTTTTATATATACCTTGTCTTTAGTTTCAGCTTTGAAAAACTTATACTTTTCTCATACAGGAATTTGTCAACTTCTGTCCATACAAACAAAGGAACTTCCGTCTCACAGCAACCAGATTTTGACTATCACTTTAACCTATGGTACTGCCTTATTTCACTTCTACTTTCAAGGAAGCAAGTAAGAAGACTATTTCTTCTATTCTTTTCTCGATTATCATGAAGTAAATAGAAGCATAAGCTTTTTAATAATATTTTTTTAGAGATGTAGACAAAGTCATGTGAATGGAACACATCAAATTTTTTCGAAACATTTCTCTCATTTTTTAGTGGGGTTTATAAATGTTATTTTTGGCGAGATCGCGATATCTAATGTTTGGGTAAAATACAGTACTTTCTCAAATTGCTGCAAGTACGTATATAGAAATTACAAAAAACAAATGAAAGGAAATGAAAGTTAACGTGGAGATTTGCATTTTAAGTACAGCAAAAGCTAAAATATCATGAAAAACATTCGCTGTTTAGTAAAGTGACATAAGAGTATTAACAGAGTACATTTGAGAAATAGAGTAATGCAATAATCACAAGAACGCGACACAAGGAAAGAGTGGTGCTGCAAATGAGATGATTATTTAAACAGAGGAACAGCGTCAGTAACGTAGATGCTTGGTTTACTTTGGCGCTGCAAGTTCTGCATGTAATTAATACTTCGTTTCTGCTGAGAGCAGCTTTCAGTTCTGTGTTTACAGTTACGTGCTCTCTAGGCGTGTAAATATGTGTTACTGAGTGTACAAATTCAGGAGCCTTATTAAAGAGAATTAGTTAAGAGACCAACATGATGTGAGCACGACGATTACTGTATTACATTCTATTTTGTAGTTCAACCTATCACCTGGTTGGTATTTTCGAACGATGAATGAAATTGATGATTCAGCTTAAGTTACTCTTCTCAGGATAACAGAAAACACCGAAAAAAATCTTTATCGGGTAAAACACTATAAGCAAAATTCGAACTCGCAACATCTTGAATGACTTGTGTGCAAGGAAGTTTATTAATTTTGACTCAATATCAATCCGTGTTCCATCTAAATTCTGATAACATAGAATAAGAAGTCTTATTACAATAGATAAGTAGCGGAGGGCGACACAAAGGGGATTCCTTAAGCATGTTTACTTTCTCTATATGCACTATGTACATAGTGTATAGAGAATGTATTGCACTCCACCAAAAAATTCGATACCGAGATTTCACCGGAAATACATGTTTTAGGGTCCCCTGTATCCATAAAAAGCATTTTCAGAAAAAGGTCTGCGCGTGTGTGTGTCCGTGAACACGATAACTCAAAAACGAAAAGTCGGTAAAATACCAAACTTGGCATTTAAGTTTAGTATCTTCCAGGGATGCGACACGAAGATTTTCAGAAAAATCCCCCACCCTAAACTACCCTTTACATGCAACTTTTTTCGAAAATTTTGATTTTCTAAAAAAATGGCTCCAACGATTTTGATTAAAATATCATATATTAAAGATATTTACCTGGCAAATGAAATGTATATTTTGAATTTTCTGGGAATAGCCACTGAAGACTACTTTATTCTGGACGAATTTTCCATAACTACTAAACCGTAAGAGATGGACAAAACCTTAACACACAAAAATGTAGAGCACGTTAAAACATACAATTTATGTTACATACATTTTTTTCGTGGACTTGACCGTTTTTGAGATATTCCTTTTTCTTGGTTTCAGCTTTGAAAAACTTATACTTTTCTCATACAGGAATTTTTCAACTCCTGTCCACACAAACAAAGGAACATCAGTCACATAGCAACCAGCTTTTGGCTGTCACTTTAATCTATGGTACTCCCTTATTTCGCTTGTATTTACAATAAAGCAAGGAATAAGACTATTTCTGCTAATTTTCCTCGATTAACATGAAATAAATAAAAGATAAGCTTATTAACAATAAGTTTTTACAGAGAGATAGAGAAAGTCATATGAATGGAACACATCAGATTTTTTTTAATTGTTTCATTATGAAAATGTGAAGTGTTTTTGACCTATTACATTTATTATGAGAGAAGTACGTAAATCTTGGAGAGTATGTTTTTTAATGGTTTTCTTCTGAGTTATTCCATTGTTTCGTGCTCCAAAAGCCAGTTCCTTGAAACCGCTATACTAAATATAGTTCCTCATAATATTTATTTTATGTTTACATATTTTATACATAGCCTCTATTCACAAATGATAGCACCGGAGAATAAAATGTCACCCTATTTAGAATATCTGTATCTTGCTTTACCTTTCTCTTCTCAAAAGCCTTCCCAAAAATAAAACACTAAGGCAACTAATAGTATATTGCGCAAGTTACACTTATTAGGTCGAGGATGCATATTGGGAATACGAGACCCACAGGGCCGGGATTTACCAATCATTGGAGATCTAACTTACAGTTCATACTTTTTGAAATGCTTGAAAAAACTGTAAAAGAAAAAACAATAATAAATCAAATAGCTTTTCAATATTTTATTTTAGTTTTTCATTTGTATGGCTCCCTTTAGCTTCAGTGGTTATATTGGGGGCTTTGACCTGTTAAACAATTCGTATTACTGTAGGTTTAGAACGTTAGGATAGTCAATTTTATAATAATAATCTCTCACACTCATACTTCGAGATTCTGGTTAAAGGCAAATTCCCCGCCCCAGCAGGGAATCGAACCCAGGACCTCCGGGTGAGAAGTCAGCTCGCTGACCACTCGACCACAGAGAAAGTCTATAAGCAACGTCTCTCATCTTCTATTCTATATAATAAATTTATAATTTGCAAATAATTCATTAACGTCCTAAAACATGTATGATAACACACATTTCGTGCAGCTATAAAGAAAATACTTTTGCCCATCCCTAATATGTGGTGGTAGTGTGTATGTTCCATTTTCAAGAGGTCTAAAATTTGACCTTGGTTAGGGTAAGTTACACGATTAAGGTTTTTCCGGAATTTTCCCTTATCCTGAGAAGGAAAATGCCGAGCAACTCTAAGCTCCATTACCCCGGACACACTTAAGCATCATATCACCCATTTTCATTCATCGTACGATATGACCTAACAGGTTAAATGACGTAAAACTATAACCACAAAAAATATATTTTTACAGTCTATCTTCCATTTCTATTTTTCTTTTTACTTTCTCTTGACATACTGCGTATAGTGTATAGAGAAGGTATTACATTCCAAAAATATCGATACCAAGACGAACCTATAATTCAAGATAACTGAAGATATGTTTAAAACATTTGGAATTTTAATAAAACTTCTAAAATCATTTTTGAAAAAAATCATATGTAAATAAAGAAAATATTCTGTGGTTTTTTGAAAGATGCTGACGTTTAGATATTTAGTTTTCGGTGCAATATTGATTAAAATGTTGGAGGTTGTAATCAACATTTCCTATGTTTACTGTAGGTAAGCAGTAGACGAGTACAAATTAATTTTACGAGTGTTTCAGTTTAACATAACGAGCATAGTAAAGTACAGTAACATACTTTGGAATAAAATACGATTTTCATTACTAATGTCAGATTTCATATATCCATTATACAGCTAGCGGAAGAATAATATGGAGGAGAAAATTGTAGAGCAGAACGACAGAACCAAACTATTAATTTTAGGATTAGAAGCATGATACGAAAAGTACAGTAACATATTTAGAATCTGACTTTATATGTCATTTCATCTGCAAAACAAAATGAAATATAAATCGTAGGGTCTCAAATAATGAATAATTGTACTACACAATGAGAAATTAATCATTATGTGGACGCTCTTATTGTAAAAATGTAGAATGCAGAAAACAAAATGTTTGTGCATACTGTATAGCCACTCAAAATGCAATATGTCCTAAAAAGCTCAGATTGAATCATCATAATTTTGGTTTTACTTTCTCTATATGTACTATGCATATAGTAGGATAGAAGATATATTTTCGGTGAAATCTTGACTTCGAATTTTTGGGTGCAATAATATATTTTCAGGTCCCCTGAATCCTAAAAAGCATTTTCAGGGAAAGGTTCATATGTGTGTCTGTGGACAACATAGCTCAAAAACAAAAATACCATAAATACCAAACTGCTGTTTAAGTTTAGTATCTTCCAAGATGCGAGAAGGAGGTTTTCAGAAAAATCTTCCACCCCACCCCACTATATGCATTGTACATACGTGCTAGAGAAAGTAGCAAGTAAAATCACCAGGTAACGTCAAAATGATAAAATAATATAAGATCATAAAAATCGTCATTCTGATTACCTTCAAGTCTTCGTAATTATTTTGTAGCCATATTAAAACCTTTCCTTCGTTACGCATACACTTCTCTCTACGACTCAAGTTTTAGAGATAGAGAATGGATTAAACATTAGGAAATAAATGCAAACAAATGAAGGCGCTGATACAAAACACATAATAAAGTTGAAATATTAAGTAAATCTGTTTCCATAGACGTACATTAATAATACAAATACAACTATAGCGTAATTATTTTAGTAATGTTTGTTATCCTGTTCAAACTACTTCGCAAGCTTTCAAAGAATCTTTATTTGCTTTCGGTTCTACTTCAGCTCTTGCAGTGGGATTATATCATTTCAGACTCCTATCAATACTTCCACGTCTACCTTCGAAAAGTGTTTTTAAACCATAAGTTGTTAATTGATAGCTTCTTTTCTGTATGTTTAGTACTATGAAACTTTAATACACTTGGCATCTCAAGCGATCATATTGTCTGATGTGTTTTCTCAAGAGAAAGAAATATCCAAGCAATTTGACTAAATGGGGCACGATTAATTAAAGCTGCACGCGACTTAATACTTAAAGGAGATCAAACGGCATTATAAACGTCCGGGTGTCCTCACATTTCAGAAGCGGGTAGAGACAGTAGGTTATAGAATTGCATTGGTGCACAATATTCGATATCGGGATTGTTATATTAAATTGATAACTACTTTATAGATAAATAATGCAGAAACAGTGAAATAATCCAAACAAATATTTTAAAATAAACGAATAAGTCACGAGGTTTTAATTCTGTTACCTTCCAAGGGTAATTAACGATGCAAGTTAGCATAGAAGTAAAGGTTCAATTCATAAGTCAGTAAGTTCAGAACCCTGAAAGGTGGCTGGAAAACGTACTTAGGCCAATTTCTGGGAACGAGACAGGAAACGCAAATGCTGAGAATTTGGCAAGTTAAAGAGTAAAACACAATCTCAGATGTTTATATGAAGTTTAAGATTTGCCAACGTATTACGTAGGAACTTTGTTGGGGAATCACGACGTAGGCGGGACTAAGGTTAAAGAAAGGGTGTGTATCTCGAAATGCAATTATATTACGTCCTCCGTTTCTTCGCCTTACAAGTGACAAGTTAGAAGTGTCATGATTACACCAGCTTTGCCCACCTGGGTAGTGTGGTGGTAGCAAATGCCTCACATTCAACAGGTCGTGAGTTCGAATCTCACTTAGGGTGAGTTACCCGATAAGGTTTCTTTTCGGGGTTTTCCTTATCCTGCGAAGACGAATGTCGAGTAACTTTAAGCTCCCTGGACCCCGGGATCATTTGAGCATCATTTCACCAATTTCATTCACCAACCAGGTTAAAGGACGTTAAAAAAAGAGAAAAAAGAACAGCTTAGCGGAGATCGTTACAAAATTGTTATAAGGCAGTTTAGAGTGTCTCGATAATTTATACGTGTTACTTTTACTATAGAATTTGCCTACAACACTAGGTTATTAATTCACTGGAGCTTAACACATTTAATACGACACATTTATAATTTCTCGTGCATGTATTCAGAATAACTTAATTATCGCAAACTCGTTCAAAACAGATTAGTTATGACTCTACATTAAATATTCTCAATAAATTTTACTGGTTCTGTCCATTCTTAATCCACCCATGCATAATCTGAGATGAAAACTCTCCAGCTTCTGCCATTTGCTTTCCTGTACTAAACTGCTCATGGAGCTGAACCATACACAATAAGTTCTTTGTTAAAGAACACCAATTCACGAAAAATAATATTGAAAGAGTAAAGTTTATGATCTTTGGAGAAATATGGACCTGGTCATTATTTATTCATTTCACTTTCCAATGATAATTTTAAATAGTAAGTTTGGTGGCAATATTATTTCAGTGTACCAGTGTCAAAAGCATGTACCCTTAAAGCATTTTTAAATTTATTTGTTTCTTATTTATTTTATTAGTAAATAATATTACCAAATATAAGTTACTATAGAGAATCAAAACTTATTGTTACTTATTCTATGCAATCTTTTTCTACTAAAGATATAATATTTATGGTTAATTAACACTCCAAACAAATAGTAATTTATCTATAGAGTTTTTGGGTACGTTATTTAGCGTTATAAATTGAAGGAAATAAATCATGAAATAATCTGGTATTCATTGGTGACGTGATTGTAAGTGCTTCGTATGTTCGCAAACGAGACGCATGAATTCCCTCACCCCCCCCAAACCTATATTTCAGTAGACTTCTATTGCCTAGCATATTGAATTCAAAAGAAAGGCACTTACGTTCATTTTATTCCTCAAGAGAAGTGAGCATATGTTAATCAACTGCGATGGAGTCTAATGTTAATACATATTTAATACTGTTTTATATTTTTATAAATCTAGAATGATATTTAATTCAAATTTATTAGTTTTATATCCTTAATATTTATAATTAATATTGTTTTTATTAAAGAAGATAAAATGTGTAATTGGTTATGATTATTTTTCATATAAGTAGTAATAATTCCATGGCACGGCAGCTCACATGGAACCTTGGCCTACCACTTGGCCACTGCGTCCCCCATCTAACGTCATGGATGGGGTGCAGTATTGGAGGGTGAGACGTGGTCAGCGCCCGGCCGGTTAATGCGGTCCACATGACCTGGAGCCGCAACTTCTCCATTAAATAGTTCCTTAACTGGCCTCCCAGGGATCTCGCGGGGTTAAGTATATCCCGGACCAGGTCTCCCAGCGAGGGGAAAATCCCCACAGAGAATCGAACCTAGGTCTTCCTCTTGGTAAGCAGCCGTGCTACCACCGCGCTAAGAAGACGACTCCGTATTATAAATACAGTAGGATAAATAAATTATTAAGATAGCTATTATAGTATAGTAATTAATAATTAACTATTCTGTATCTTTCGTTATGATTATTTGTCATATTATAAGTACACTATGATAAAGCAATTATAAATTGAAATTTTATAAGATAGTAATTAATATTTAACTATTCTGTATCTTTCAAAATACAAATGTTTTGCAGTTTTGTTGCTCAGAGAAAACAGTATCAAAATATGATTTCATACACACACTAAAATTAATGGGGCTTATTTCCAGCCAGAAATAACAAAGATATATTTTAAATAGCAATGACGGAATATCGGAATTACATCATAGCTATAGAAAATTACTGTCACGCGAGGCATACTGAGCCAATTATACACGATATTGATCACGGAGGCAACCTGCTTAAATGGTAAGGTTACATTAAATAATACTTGTGTGTGCCTGCGGTTATACTTGAAATGTTATCCTCCTAGATATAAAACTAACAGGCAATGAGTGATGTCAGCTCGACATACAGCTGGATTTTACTCGAGTAGGTTTAGCTAGGAGAGCAGGCATACGCTTGAAATATTAGACAGCCGTGTAGACCTACACTACTACAGTGAAAACCACTCAGGATAATGAAGTAGCATATTCGTGCGGTGGCTGGAGAGCACATTACGTTTATTGTGTGCTGAAGCAGACACGTGTAACAGTCTTAACTTCTTAGACTTCGCACATTTTTAAACAGAGAGACAAATTCATTGCTGCTCTTTTACCATTTAACTCATCTTCCTCTGTCTCTTTGGCATCTACGACTGCCTTTAACAAAGTGACAATTTTACAAGTGTGCTTCTAAACCCTGTAATTTTTTGACGAAACTACTAACTTCCACAATTTTAATGTATCTGTATTTAATTTCCACATACTTAAACAGATTCTACTGTCAATAATTTTTACCTCAATATTTTCTCCCTAAAGAACACCTTATCAATTTACTCATTTTTATAGCGAAACGAAGCTGTAGCCAAAACGAATTATTTTATACATTTTAATAAATATTCCTAATTTTAAAATTAAGCAAGCTTTACCCCTAATTTGGGATACATTTCAACCCTTTTTAAAATCTTCGGTACAATAAAACTTCATTTAAACAACTTTGAATATGCCATAGCAGTCCGACTACCTATCCAACACCTGTCCTACAGAGGGCTTGTGGGAAAAAACAATTAAACCAAGACTTTGAATATGTTTTCGAATGCAACAAAATACCATATTGTGTTGGTAATTGCAACTTATAAAATTGCGTGTTATTTATGGACGCTCACACTACTGTGGTTCTCAGCGTCCCATTCTAAATGGGGCGTGAAAGGCCGCAAAATTTTGCAAAGAGGCCTCTTAATCAGGCTTGGGGTTCTTTTATGTGCCGTAAATCCACGGCAGGGGACCAACGGCTTTACTTCCCTTCCAAAGCTAAGAATTTTACGCCAGAAAAAAAACCCATTGGCCTCCGCCGGGTTTGAACCCGCGACCTTGGGTATATGAAGTTAGCATGGTAACCATTACACCACCGAGGGTGACGTTTCCAGGGTGGTGAATAAGCTAAGAGAAACATGTTTTTATGTGACAAAACTTTGGCAGTTAACCAAATTGTCCCACAGGATGGTCTTAAAGGGGAGGTCACTCCGTTTACGTGGTGTTCAAATGTGCATTCTGGGGTGCAAAAACTGCACACACAAACGCACACAGATATATTATTTTATTGACAAAACATTTTCATACCTATCATTTATACACTTTGTATTCAATGGGCTTTTTATGCATTAATATTCTGGTTTTTCTCAATAAAATGAACGGCTATCAATAATACATTTTTTTCTAAAACGTATTGCTTTTTATAATGATCTCATATCTTACTAAATTATAAGGCTCCAATTTGTGTGTGCCAATAGTGTTTTGGTGAATTTTATTCCTTTCAGTTGAATTTTACTTTCTCCACATAGAGCATGGTACGTATGCAAAAAAGGTGTTGCACTTCACCCAAAAATTGGATACTGAGATTTAAGCAGAAATACATGTTTTAGGGTACCCCAAACAAGAGCATTTTTAGAAAAAGGTCTATGTGTGCAGGTGTGTGTCCGTGTGATTGAACACATAACCCAAAAACAAAAACTTGGTAAAATACCAAATTTGGTATTTAAGTTTAATATAGTCCAAGGATACGACACAAAATTTTAAGTAAACTACCCTTTACTTGGAAGATGTTTCCAAAAATGTTGATTTTCTCAAAAAATACTAACGATTTCTATGAAAATTTCGTATGGCAAATAAAATGTATATTCGAATTTTCTTTAAATAGCATCTGAAGAGCTCTTCATTGTGGATGAATTTTGCTGAATGTTGGATAACTGATAAACGAAGAGAGAGACAAAAACTTACTACACAAAGCACGTAGATCTAATTAAAACAAAATTCATGTCACATACATTTTTATGGCATTGATCATTTTTTTAGATATTTCTTGTTTATTTTCAAATACTTATATTTTTCTCATACGGAAATTTTAAACTCCTCTTAATGCAAAGAAGCGGATTTTTTACACAGGAAAATCAGTTTTTAAATATTCGCTTGAGCTTAGTGTATTCCTTTATTTCTCTTCTAATTACAAGAAATAGAACCACATCTGCTAATGTTTATCTCAATTAACATGGAGTAGAGAGAAGAATAAGAGTTTTAACAATACTTTGTTTTAGAGATGTAGAAAGGCATGTGAATTTAACACATCAGCCTTTTTAATTTTTACTTTCTCGACATAGTACATGGTACGAGTATGTAGGTAGAAAAGGTAGTGCACAACGCCAAAAAACTCATATCAAGATCTCACCGGAAATGCATGTTTTAGGGTCGCATATAAAAATACATTTTTAGAAAACGTTTCGTGTGTGTGTGTGTGTGTATGTGTGCACGCGCGCGCGCGTGCTCCATTGTATCCATGTTTCTATGAACACGACAACTCAAACAAAAAGTCGGTAAAATACTAAACTTGACATTTAGTTTGGCGTCTTCCAAGGGTACGATGCAAGATTTTGAAGAAACTCCCCCAACCCAATTACCTTTTATGTGTAAAATGTTTCGAAAATATTGATTTACTCAAAAATGAGTAACAAGTTTGATTAAAGCATCCTATATTCAAGATATTTATATGACAAATAACATTTATCTTGAATTGTATAGGAAACAGCCATTAACGCCTTTTTTATTTTGGATGAATTTTGCAGAACTGGTAAAGCGTAAAAGATACAAAAATTTACTGCACAAAAAATGTAGATATCGTTAAAACACGCAGTTTATGACAAATTCATTTTTTTACTATTTCTGAGGCATTCCTTGTGATTGGTTTCAGATTTAAAATACTTACACTTTTCTCATACGGCAATTTTACAACTCCTAGCCATAACAAAGAATTTCAATGACATAGAAACCAGCTTTTAAAAGTTTTCACTGTCGCTTAGCCTAGTGTACTGCCTTATTTGCCTTCCTCTTACAAGGAAGCATTTTTACTATCTCGATTAGCATGAAGTAAACAGAAGATTAAGCCGTTTAACAACACACAGACTTTTTTCTAAAACATCGGACATGCACAGGCTCTATTATTTCATTTTCAGCATTACAGTAATTTAATACAATTTAATTTTGAACCTACAGTCAGGCACGCATATTTTGGAATGCAAACATATTTTACAATTTCTTCACTTTCGTTGAAAAAATGATAATTAATATTGTAATTTAGTCTGAACATATTAGACCAATGTGGGCTAACGCTAGTATATATATATTTGCCAACTTGGCATCGTGCAGCTTTAACCACAGGAAGCGAGTAACGGTCAGGGAGGAGAAATTACACGCAGAGCTGAAAATCGAATATAAAGTTTACAAATCTAATGTGGTCTATTCATATGACCTCAAACTTTTGCGACAAAATATTCTTTCAAAAGCTTATCATTTTAGCTTCTTAATGGTAGTCGAGATGATTATGGGAAATTATATTGTTAGTAATAATTATAATAATAATTATAATAATAGCAAAAATAGTCTAATTCTGTCATACCAACAAACAGACTGCTCTATTTAGATTTAAAGGCTTTTTACATGAAGTAGCAGACATTCCCTATGAAAAACTCCTCTGCTAATTATTCAGAGCACCCAAGAGTATGAAAACTGTCCTCAAGGAGATGTAAAGACCACAACTTCCGTGGCAGTTTAAGCCCAAACGTGTGTATGCTTTTAGCTTTAAATTCAAACTTGTATATTTCCTAAAGAAAGACCGCAATGCTTGTGTTGGTTTCCTACCATTCATCAGCCATTTTTATAATTTATCTCAAATTACACAAGTGGTATAATATTGGAATTAGCTAACTTCAATCATGTTTTTAAGCTACAGCTTTGAAATTGCAATACTACTACTGGTTTTCCTAATGTATACAACAATCTGCTAGAGTAATCAAGTTTACACTGAAGATTTCATTAATAGAAGTTCTGCCATTAATGCATTTTTGCTTTTCTCTGCTTTTTATTGTACCAACAAGATCAACTTAATTAGGTAAACACAAACCCATTTTTTAATTTCTCTATTAACATGTGTAATTGGAGAAGTTATTGTATTCAATACCAAGATTTCAATGGAAAGACATGTTTAGAAAACCTGAATCCAAAAAAGGATATTTAGAAAAAAGCTGTGTATGTGTATAGCATTTTGGACAGTATAATTCAACAATGAAATGTATGTTAAGTACAAAACTTGGTATTTAAGTTTATATCTTTCAAGCAGCGACAGGGATTTTCAGGAAAGTCCCCCTATACCAACCTATCACTTATATGGAATATTTTTCGAACATTTTTATTTTCTCAAAAATGGCTCTAACGACTCTAATTAAAATATACGTTTAAGATGCTTTCACTACAATTGCAACTTATTTTCCGAGTTTTCAGGGCTTAACCCATAAACTATAAGAGATCACCAAAATGTTACTAAACAGAAATTTTTATCTCGTGAAAAAATCTATGTCCTACCATCTTTTTGTAAAGTTAATCGTTCCGGAGATATTCTTTGTTATTGGTTCGTATTTTACAATACTTAAGCTGTTGTCAAATAGAAAATCGTCATTTTTTTTCTTTCTTTCATTCTTACCTATTAAATTCTAGCCGTGCAAAGAGACCGAAATTATTATCATCATTATTACTATACAGTTTACCAAACAATGTTCCGACTGTAACTGGCATTGTGTAGGTAGGGTTCGCTCTCCGTCGGCCGCTCACTCTGGCCTTGGGTTTTTCCGCCGTTTTCTTGTGGCCGCTTAGGCGAACACTGAGGTGCTGTTAATCTACCACGGTCGCTTTCTCCGAGTAAAACTCTCATCCCACCCTGGTTGCGCTGGTTTAGGCTAGTAGCCGTTGTAGTGGCATTCTTCTGACGGCCTCTCGGCACCTGTACAGCCTTCGCGGCTGCCATCTAGTGCCACTGTTACAGACTTCCGTGCATCTCTGTACTTGGCTCCGTCACAGCCGATGTGTTGGCCTTTGGTTTCCCCTCCTCTCATCCCTTCCACGGGGAAGGTGGTATGCCGCAATAGGTCGCATTTGCCGAGGTACCCCACGACTCTAGCATACTCATAACTCATACTCAGTAATTAGTTTTATTTATTTAAATTTCTGGGTTACGTTGCCCCATTTTGTATCTGCCTATGACGTAGCACTAAATTTACAGGAAGTAGGGATTATTATCATATGTGCAAACCATATGCACGTTCACAAAGTAACACACAAGGGTAACAATACATTGCTTTGATGTAAAGCGCCCGTCGACGGCACACGTGTTCACTCACACAGGTGTACCAATGGTCCCAGAATGGAAAAAAAACCGCCGGCAACATTTAACTGTGAACATCAAATCAAACCGCTCACGCACGTGTGGTGCTTATGGATCGGCAAGATATAGACGCGTGTATTTCGTACGTAGTCACAATGTTCTACGTACGCGACCATATTGGTTGATTGGTTGTAGATCATTTATAATCTGATAATATATGTTGGATTTTAACCTGTCTAATTATTGTTATGAGTAATAATTAAAAAGGTAAAATTTTCAAAAATAATAAAAATTAGGATTTTAGTAAAAATTTAAGTAAAAGTCCTTGGGAGACTAAACAGAGCCGATGTATCGAGTGAGCATTCTCAATCGCCTGAAAGGCCGGCAACTTCTTCGACAGCTACGTTACGCGAGAGAGTATCGTTGTACTCGCGAACAAGCCATGCCTATACGGTCTGTGGACCCGTGCGACTGTTGAAATTCTATGTATGATATAGCTATGTTAATAAATACACTTATTCATTCATTCATACTTTCACTATCCCGTATTTACAATGTACATATTGGATAGAGAAAGCATTCCACCAAAAAATTCTATGTTCGAGATTTCACCAGAAATGTGCGTTCAGGTAACTCGAGTTCCAAAAAAATTTTTTTAGAAAAAATGTCCGTGTTTTTGTGGACAGCATAGCTCAAAAACGAAAGGAACATTAGCAAAAAAGCAAACTTCGTATTTCAGTACAAAGATGCATCACGAAGCTTTTCAAAAAAAATCCCCCCACCTCAATCTACCAATTACATGGACGATTTTTGGAAACAGTTTTTGTCAAGAATCCCTCTAACGATTTTAATTAAAATACCGTACGCCAAGATATTTACATTGCAAATACAATTTATAGTTTTAATGTTCTGGGAATAGCTTCTAAATATGAGTGAAGAGAATAAGTTTTGCAGAATTTTGCATAAGTTAAACCGTAAGTGATAGACAAAAACTGCACAAAAATTGTAGATCTCGTTAAAACACAAATTTTGTCATAACATTTTCTGTATATTACTAACATATCCATATTATTGGCTTCAAATTAAAACTACTTTAGCTTTTCTCAAACGGGAAGTAACATTTCGTTACTATTCTCTTTTTTCTCTCCCGGCCATGCGAAGCGAGCCAAACTGTAGTTGTTTCACATAGAACCACTTTTGACTATAAATTTAGCATAGAGCATTCCCTTACGTTCCTTCTACATACAAGAAAACAAGTAAGACAATTTCTGCTAATATTTCCCTTGATTAGCATGTCGAAAATAAAAGAATAATCTTTTGTAAGGAAATTTGTTTGGTAACAGCTAGAGAAGGTGATGTGAGTGGAACACATCCGATTTTTTTTCTACTTTCTCTACATCTACTGTGAGAAGGCATTGTATTGTACCCAAAATCTGATACCGACATTTCACCGGAAATATATATAATTTAAGACCCTCTGAATCAAAAAAACAAAAAAATTTTTAGAAAAATGTCCGTGTTTGTCTGTGTGTGTGTGTAATCAGTATATTCCTTTAAATACCGAAGTATTTAACAAAGACACGAAGATTTTCAAGAATATCCTCCCACCCCCAACTACCGTTTGATTTCCTCCAAAAATGGCTCTAACGATTTTTATTAAAATATTGTATATTAAAAATATTTACATGGCAAATATAATGTATCTTGAATTTTCTAGGACTATCCTCTGAAGATCTGTATTCCGAATGAATTTTTCTGAATTTTGCATTACTGGTAAACCGCAAGAAATTTACAGAAACTTACTTAATAGAAATGCAGAGCTCTTAAAGATACACAATTTGTGTTATATACATGTTTTCATCGATTTTGTCGGTTTTGAGATATTCCTTATTATTATTTTCAGTTTTAAAATACTTACACTTTTCTCATACGGGGATTTTTAGCTCCTGGCCATAAAAACAAAGGCACTTCAATTATATAGTAACCAGCTTTTTAAAGATTTGACTATGATTTTATTCTCGTGTATTCCCTTACTTCCCTTATACTTAAAAGAAAGCAAGAAATAAGATCTTTTCTGCTAATTTTTTTCTCAATGGTCATAAAATAAATAGAAAAATAATGTTTTTACAATGATCTGTTGCAGAG
The DNA here is from genome assembly GCA_030762935.1 of Hymenopus coronatus. Lineage (NCBI taxonomy): Eukaryota > Metazoa > Arthropoda > Insecta > Mantodea > Hymenopodidae > Hymenopus > Hymenopus coronatus. The sequence goes on from CM060884.1 coordinate 31,051,911, forward strand.
ATGTGAATGGAACACACAACATTTTTTGAAGAGTGCTTGCTTTTCCTAACCCACAGTGTGTCTGTCTGTCTGTCTCACGGTCTCCCTCCACCTTCACTTCCACATTGTGTTACTCTCCCTATTGCTTAAATATGAAAGAGTAATGTTGCATTCTACGCAGAAATTATATACCCCAACTTCACAGGAATAAAGAAAGAAAGAAAATAAAAATTTAAAACCCTTTCGCTCTATAAGCACCGTGCTAGGTAAGTGGGTTGCTGTGTTCTCCCTAACCACAAAACTGTTTACTTGGAAACATTTAGTATTTTTTCTTTCATTCATTCTCAAATACTGCTCTAAACGTATTATACTAAATAAAATCAGTTTGGGATTGTAGGACAATTTAAATATACATATTAAAATTTCCGTGAAAACTAAGAGTGCTTATCTTCATTTATTTTTTTGATTTCGTATGGTTGAGAAACCATAAAATATGGACGAGTTTGATAAGAAAACATTACTTTCTGATTTAAGTTTCGATATCTTCACTGAATTTGTGCAAGTGATGCGTTATCTCTGTAAAATGTGATTTTTATTTTTTCAAGAAGCATTAAATTTAATCCTTACTTCAAAGTTAAAGTTCTTTTGTGGGAAGTAATTGACCTATTTTAGAAATGCTTATTTTCATGGCTGGGAAAAACAATGGATCGGTATTGATAATTGTTATTTCTTTAAATCGTTTGAAAACACTTTAATGTTAAAATATGTGTGTGAACTAATTAAGTTAGTAATGAATTCAAAATCTTAAATAATTAACCCATAAATTGATACAGCTTAACGTGGTAAGTATAGCGTTCCAGTTAATAGAACATTTTAGGAGGTTATCCATATAAGGCACCTTTAATTTGTTCCAATTTCAGCCAATTTAGTTTTATTTAAACGATTAGTATATGTACTATTTCATACAGAGTTACTCTCATAAAATGCGGATCAAATAATCTAAGGTTAGCGTAAAGTAAATAAAAGAATATACCAGGTGTATTTGTCAGTTTGGATGTCTGTGGATAAGCTGATTAAACGCTAGCTTACTAATTCCAATGTAGCGGGTTCAAACCCGACCCATACTTATGGAATTTAAAGTTGACAGCTCCATATCAGTAGATTTACTGGCATGTAAAAGATTTTCAGCGGGATGAAATTCCGGTACATCTGTGGTGCTGATATGATCCAGGTAATTGACAACGTCGTTAACCTTTTTGTGACGTGTATACGTGTGCAGTATTTCTTTGTGCGTTAAAGGAGTTGAAGAATTCTATGCGGCTATAGTTAGTTCTAAACAAGTTATGTTAACTTACACATCAGTTATTTTAAACATGTACCATAGAACCTTTCTGGTTATATTTTGAGTTTCCAACAGCCCATTTACCTGTTGGGCGTTTAGCCCATTATATGGCGTGTATCCATTATGCCTAGTTAAACTAAACAGCGCAGCGTATAGAGAAGGAACTAGACTAAAACTAAGCGAATTAAATTATAAATAATTTAGCACATAGTATTACTGCCTCTAAGGAGTATACTGTAAAGTAATTATAATTAAAATGTAATATTGGAAGCTGAATAACATCGCCAAGGTGATATTTTATACCTTAAAGGAAAATAAACTAAGTAGATACAATTTGGGAGTATTTAGCCTGCTTTGTGGTTTTACTAGTCGATTTCATGAGTAGAATAATATGTGTATTATTATTATTATTATTATTGGTAATGTGCAAGAATAAAAAAATCATCAATTTTGAAAAACATTTTCCCTTAAAAATAAAATGCTTAGAGAAATATTACTAAAAGTGGGGAACAAGTAGGAACCTTGAGATGAAACTAAGAATGCATTAAATGTTGGCATAAACAATAGCCAAAGACATACACATAACAAACGCCGCTTCTACATGATCTGGACAAGCAAAGCAGTTTACCTAAGACTAAAAAGTAAGCTTTCATTTGTACGTAAGGTAGGTCTTTCACAATTTGGAGCTTCGAATTGTTTGTGTAGTACTGCCTTGGATTTTCCAATCGGATTTAGGATAATGCTGAGAACCGGTCTCGCTGGCTGAGCGAAAGTATAGAGTGGATTTATGCAACGTCATCCGGTGCATTTGGGGATTTTCTGATACTCTCCGACTGCGAAATAACTAAATGTATAGGAGATGTACGAAATGTGCTGGCAAGTTTTGGTGTTGTAGCAGCGAGCACTTATTGTTTGAAATTATTCCAATTGTGTCCGCTGTTTTTCGTTCTAACACTGTTCCCTGCTGCACTCGAATATTTAGTAACTTCTATATGTAATTTTCCTTCACAAAAAGGTTTATAAGATACCAGGGCCATTTTTTTCTCAACCTCCAATAGGCTATAAATAAAAGACGATATCATAAAAAACAATTATCTTATTACTAAAAAATGTGTAAACTTATGGTTACTTTTGAACATAATGACCGAAAAGATTGAGACATTTGTCGTACCTGTGCACTAGCTTAATATACGCTTCAAAAATGTTGCCAGCAATTATTACAAATGAGCATTGACGTAGTTTTGAAAATCTTCGTTGGTTTGAAAATGCTGCCCCCCTAGCCACGTCTTCAGTTCAGGGAAAAGGTGAAATTTGCTGGGACCAGTTCAGGACTGTAAGGCAGATGATCGAAAATGTCCCATTGAAATTGTTCAAGGAGCCAATGTGTTGTGCCAGTAGTGTGCGGACGAGCGTTGTCATGGATCAACACAATTACTGAAGTCAGAATTCATCTTCGTTTGTTTTGAATGGCTCTCCGAAAATGTCAAAGAACGAAGATCTTCAAAACAACGTCAATGCTCTTTTGAAATCATTGGCGGCAACATTTTTTGAAGTGGATATTGCAAAGCTTGTGCACAGGTACGATGAATGCCTCAATATTTTCGTTGATTATGTTAAAAAGTAACCATAAGTGTACAAAATTTTTAGTAATAAAATAATTGTTTTCTATGAACTTTTCTTTTATTTATGGTTATCGGAGGTTCAAAAAACGGCCCTCGTAATAAAAGAGATCGTGAAGGAATTCAATATTCGGCTCTTTCCATTTTCAATTCTGATCTTCTAATACATTTTACTGCTTTTTGTCAGCGTGTTCTTTTTCTCCAATTAAACTTCTTTAGAGTTTTTATTTTACTACGCTCCTTACACCATCTTCCTTTTCCGATTATTCTCTTAGTTTTCTGCCTGAAGGAGCAGGTTCGGATATGCTTTACGCCTTTTCTCGTCATTAGTAGTTCCATTCAAGTGTTAAGAATAAGCCTTTTACTTTATATAATTTTGAGCTTTGGTTTATGAATCTGGATGGCGTAACTTTATGAAACTCGACGTCGTTACTTTTGTTTTTAAAAATGTTTGAAAGAATTTTAACAGGCTAAATATTTTTAAAATGTATGACATTACTATTAACGCTAACTTTTGTTTCTATCTAAGATATTGAAAGTAAACTAGAGAATTTGGATTCATTGTTGGGAATTCTCTGAAGCTACATGTCGCAAACACTAGTGACTACTGCGTCCATGAAAAAAAATCACTTGCATTAAAAAAAAAAAAAAAAAAAACGCGTATAAGCGTTAGTACAATAACATAAATAAGAAATAAAACTAGTTAGGGATCTAACTAAAGCGTGACTAAAGTTACAGTGCTTGCATATAATCATCTCATATAGTAGGATAACAGTGGACTAGAAGCTATCAATCTCTTATAGATACTAAATACTACTATTAATACTACTGTTTTACTACTAATATTACTATTACCGCTGCTCTTAATAATAATAACAATAATAATAAATAACTTCTTTTATTATAGCTTTAAATTCTTACATATATTACTAAAATACACACACGACTTCTTTGTCATAGAAAACTCCATTAATATTTTCCCTACCACTTGTCTAGAGTAAGTGAAAGAAGTATTTTAAGCCACTCGAAAGTTCTATAAAAAAAAAAAGAAAAAAATGTATATGCGTGCGTTTATACGTATGTGTGAGCAGTCTTTGAAGACCATGACTAAAAACGGAAAGTCGGTTAAATAGCAAACTTAGTATTTAAGCGTATCGTTATCTAAGAATAATACATGATTTTTAAAGCATTGTATATCAGAAATTTTTACGAACGTTTATTTTGTTTTGTTTTGAAACTGGCTTCAACGATTTTAAACGATTATACTTTAAGACATTTTATGACAAATTAAATATAGCCACGAATTTTCTGGGAGTAGCTTATGAATTCCACATCATTCAGAATGATTACTGTATAATCTGATAAACTTAAGGGTTATACAAAATCATACTACTCAAGAAATTCAGATCTCGTTAAAGGACATATTCGCACATTCTTGACATGCAAAGAGAATGGCATTTCAATACGCTCCATAAGAATTACGGCAATGAATCTCTCAAATTTTATAATGAAATGTGTAAGCGTGAACTGAAGCATTATCTGGATCAGCAATAAATAGCCAGAATAATACAATTTGGGAAGCACGATTTATTGAATAATAAATAGACAAAGATAAAAGAATGCAACACATTTTTACTTTCTCTATACGCACTATGTACATAGTGTATAGAGAAGGTATTGTAATGCACCCAAAATTTCGATACCAAGATTTCACTGGAAATACATGAATTGGGTCCCCCGAAACTAAAAAAGGATTTTTAGCAACATGTCCGTTTGCGTGTCTGTGCGCGTGTGTGTCTGTGTATGTGTGGGGGTGGGGCATCATAGCCCAAAAAACGAAAAGACCGTTGAATACCAAACTTGGTATTTAAGTTTTGTATCTTTCAAGGATGCGACACGAAGATTTTCAAGAAAAGCCTCGCAACCCAAACTACCCTTTACATGGAACTTTTTTTCGAAAATTTTAATTTTATAAAAAATGGCTAACGATTTTGATTAAAATATCGTATAGTAAAGATATGTATCTCACAAACTGTATATCTTGAATTTTCTGGAAATAGACTCTGAAGTCTACTTTATTCTGGATGAGTTTTACTTAATTTTGTATAACAGGTAAACCGTAAGAGATGGACAGAAACTTAGCACACAAAAATAGAGCACATTAAAACATACAATTTATGTTGTATACATTTTTTCGTGGAGTTTATAGTTTTTTAGATTTTCCTTGTTTTTGGATTTAGCTTTGAAAAACGTATACTTTTCTCATACAGGAATTGGTCAACTGCTGCCCATCAAACAAAGGAACTTCAGTCACATAGCAACCAACTTTTGACTATCACTTTAACTTATGGTACTCCCTTATTTCGCTTCTACTTACAAGGAAGCAAGTAATAAAACTATTTCTATATTTTTTCTCGATTAGCATGAAGTGAATGGAAGCATTAGCTTTTTAAAAATGACTTGTCGCAGAGAGGTAGAGAAAGTCATGTGAATGGAACACATATTTTTTGTCTTCTTTTGAAATATCGATATAATTAATGAAACTACTAATTCGTATAATGTTTGCTTCTTTTGTTACCTTGTTTCTAATTGAATGAGAAATGATCTTCCATTGGCGGCAAGATTTAGTTTCTGGGCTTGTGCAAATCACGATTGGAATGAGTTATATCCATTATTTGACTTACCCTCCCGGACCGGTGTTAAGGAAACGACCAGCATTAACGACATTGAACTGCGTGTGCGTAATTTATTACATTACAGGTTACACTCCCGAAATTTTCGATGAGAATTTAGTTGATCATTAGCGGTAAAACGTGGCTTTAAAAGGATGTTCCGTGGACATGAATTCACGGCACGTCTTTGGCACACGCACTTTCTGCCTGTTCGGTAAATGTGGTTGGGGATCCATCATCTGGTTAGGGGCTGCTGATATTGCAGAGCGTGAGTGCTTGGAAACTTTGGTTAGTTAAAGTCTTCTCAGTTATTCAGGGCAGGTGCTTAAGAAAACCACCAGGAGTAGAACACTTCCACAGACATATTCGAACCATTTAAATATATGGATACAAAATTCGCATGGGACTCATAACCACATATTTTTACTTTCTCTACACGTACTATATACATAGTGTATAGAAAAGGTAAGGCATTCCAATAAAAAATTCGATACCAATATTTTAACAGAAATACGTGTTTTGTGTCCCACTGAATCCAAAAAAATAGAAAAAGGTCCGCGTGTGTGTCTTGTCAGCATAGCTTAAAAACCAAACGTCCGTTGAATACCGAACTTGGTATTTAAGTTTGGTATCTTCCAAGGATGCGACACGAGGATTTTCAAGAAAATTCACTAACTCATACTACCCTTTACATAGATAAAAATTCGAAAATGTTTATTTTCTCAACAAATAAATGTATTTAGTTCCTTTACAAGTAGAACTGAAACACAAGAATACATTAGGATAAACCGACAGTCAAATGTTTTAAAATGTGGTTTCTGTGGGATTGAAATCCCTATCTTTGCGTGGGCAAACGTTGACAAGTTCCCGTACGAGAAAAGTTTTAGTATTTTAAAGCTGAAACCAATAACAAGAAATATCTCAAAAATGATCAACTCCATGAAAAAATGTATAACATAAATTGTGTGGTTTATCGTGATCTACATTTTTGGGCAGCATTTTTTTTCTCTCTCACGACTTGCCAATTATTCAAAATTCAATAAAAATCATCCTAAATAAAGAGGTCATTAGAGACTATTCCCAGAAAATTCAAAATATATATTTTATTTGGCATGTAAATATCTTAAATATAAGAGATTTTAAGCAAAATCGTTAAAGCCATTTTTTAGAATATCAAAATTTTTGTAAAAAGGTTCCATATAATGGGTACTTAGGGTGCGGGGATTTTCTTGAAAATCTGTGTCGCATCTCTGGAAAATAGCACACTTCAACACCAAGTTTGGTACTTAACGGTATTTTCGGTTTTGAGTTATGCTGTCCACATGCACACATTTTTTCTAAACAAGTATTTCTTTTTGCATTCACAAAACATGTATTTCTGGTTAAATGTCGGTATCGAATGTTTTGGTGCAATACAATACCTTCGCTATAGACTATGTATGTAGTACGTATAAAGAAAATAAAAATCAGACCCTGTAAATGCAAGATTTTCGGAGAATTATGCTATTGTGCCACAGTATCTTTGGTAACCCCTGTTTTTATTCGCCTAGAACCTACCTTCGAACATCTAATGGGCTGCCTGTCATTGAGCCGAAGTTTCACCCTTATTCTTTCAACAGAGGTACAGATAGCTTCTCCTAGACCTGTCAATATTTCTCATGATTTGCGATATTCAAAATTGGCATTATTTTCAAAGCTTCACTGTCAAGAAACAGACATGGATAAAGTACAAGAATCTTGACACAGTGGTTTTTCTGTGAAACGGATAGGAAGTAAGAGGAAGTTTGAGTAAAGTAACTACTTTACTGGCGAGAACATAAAGGGAAACTTAGTATTCTAGAATTTTCTATAAAAAAAATCTGATGTGTTCCATTCACATGACTACATATCTGCAACAAATTAATGTTAACAAGCTTATGCATCTTTTTGCTTCATGCTAATCGAGAAAAAATTAGCAGAAATAGTCTTATTATTTGCTCCCATGCAGGTAGAAGGGAAATAAAGGAGTTGTATATGCTAAAGCTGGTTGCTATGAGACTGAAGTTTGTTTGTATGGACACGGGTTGACAAATTCCTGTATGAGAAAGGTAAGTTTTTTAAAGCTGAAACCAATAACAAGAAATGTCTCAAAAACGACCCATGTGTTGTAAGTTTTTGTCCGTCTCTTAAGGTTTGCCAATTAGGCAAAATTCGTAAAATTCATCCAGAAAAGGTAGTCTTCCGAGGCTATTCCCAGAAAATTCAAGATGTACATTTTATTTGACAGATAAATATCTTTAATGTTCGATATTTTAATCAAAATCGTTAGGGCCATTTTTGAGAAAGTCAAAATGTTCGAAAAATGTTCCATGTAAAGGATAGTTGGGTTGGGGGGATTTTCTTGAAAATCTTCGTGTCGCATCCTCGAAAGATATGAAAAAAAAAATGGATTCAGGGGCATCCAAAACATGCATCGCGTGGGAGACCATGAGACACCCTCGACTCAGGAAGCACTTGCCTTCTCGGTCTGGAAGCCTACCGAAAAAGTTTCCACGGGTATCACGAACACATATTCATGCCGTTGAAAATGACTAGATACATCTTGAACGGTGACCTGCTCTGGTTTACTTCTGGCCTGGTTTTAATGGTTGTCTTACATACCTTTGCCGCTCTTAACAACTCCCTACGCTGCACTGCCAAACAGGCTCTTTTACGTGATTTTGTGCGGACTCATGATTTAGATATAATTTTCCTCCAAGAAGTTAACATAACCGACTTCGGCTTTATGGGTCCACAGTACAGTTGTGTGCTGAATGTTGGAGAACATATGCGTGGTACTGCTATTTTGTACAGAGCAGGTTTGACGTTTGCCGAGATAGAGATGCATCCTAGTGGTCGTGCTGCTACTTAGCCTATACCTGCTATCAGGGAGTGACAGGCGCCATGAGTGAGAAGAATTTATAACAAACATTCTACCCTATTATTTGAAATGGAATTATGCCCTGCTTTTAGTAGTTGGCGACTTCAATTGCGTGCTACATGCTAATGATCAGCGTCCTGGTTATAACAAGTCTTTGGCATTGGATCAGCTGGTAACCGGGCTACGTCTTTGTGATGTTTGGGAACATATGAACGCTACGTCTGTAGAATTTACTTACTGTTGAGCGAACTGTGCCTCAAGGATAGATCGTTTCTATTTAAGCGCTCAGTTCAACCCTCTGATTCACACAGTGCGAGCTTTATCTGTTGCCTTTACTGACCACCATGCTGTCAAACTGCAATTAATCGCTGAGAGTCGCATTCCGCTATATGGCAGAGGTTATTGGAAATTAAACGAAGCTTTATTACATGACAACATTATTGCTGCTAATTTTGCCAAGTTGTGGCAAAGTCTTCAGGGTAAAGCTCGACGCTCCCCGCTGTCGATGGTGGAGAAATGGCGACGTATATTTAAGCCTGGTATTACGACCTTCTTCAAGACCAAAGGTCGAGAGAGGGCAATTGAACGTCACACCTTCGACTTTACCAAGACACATTAATGGGTCTTCTCTCTAGACAACAAAGTAGTCAGGACGTATCCCATCGCCTTCAAGCTGTGAAGCGGAAGCTCGTAGAAATACAGCAACATGTTTTGGCGGGAACTATGACCCGTTCGCGAACTCATGACTCCGTCGTGGCACAGGAGAAAGCTTCTTTGCTTCATACCATTAAGGAGAAGTGTGCTGGTAGTGGTCGTTACATCCATGCTCTTCTGACACCGGTAGGGGCCAATGTCACCTCTGTGCCTCAAATCCTACAGACTATCCATACATCTTATAGCACCATGTTTGACACCACTGACCTACGCAATGACGCCATGGAGGAGCTCTTCCAATATGTTGACACCGGTATAACTGTCGAGGAACAGCGTTCCTTGGAGCAGCGATATTCTGCCACCGGGATTCTGCAAACCATTAATTCCGCTAACCTCCATTCCTGCCCAGGAGAAGATGGCCTGACATATTCATTCTACAAGATCTTTTGGAGTATAATCAAAGCAGAAGTTGTAGAGTTCGTAAATGAGATCCTCATTGGATGGAACTGTTGCCCTGGATTCGCAGATGGCATCGCAATCTTAATCCCAAAGAAAAGGTCTCCAATGAGTGTCTGGGACTATAGACCCATAACACTTTTAAACACACTACAAAATTGTGATGAAAGTACTTGCATCCAGATTAAGGATTATTCTACCTACAATTGTAACCTCCGGTCAAACATGTGGCATCCCGGGCAGGACCATAATTGACAACCTTCTGGTCCTCCGAGATACAATTCTCCATTATGAACGGAATCCGTCGGAGGCTGCTGCGTTGGTCAGTCTGGATTTTGATAAAGCCTTTAATAGAGTTGGCCATGCTTATATGTTTAAAGTGCTTCAGAAATTCAAACTTACACCGTTGCTAATATCTGCAATCAGAACCGTCTACAGTGAGATGTCTTCGAAGGTGCAAGTCAATGGATACTTCAGTAAGCCTATAAAGCTTACTAACTCTGAACGCCAGGGTTGTCCACTATCAATGATTCTCTTCTCCCTTTCTTTAGAACCCTTTCTTCGCTATCTTCAGGCTAAGTTGACTGGGACTGTCACTCCAGCTCGATTATTTTGTGCCAGAGCTTATGCTGATGACGTCACGCTGCTCATCCATAGGCGTGAGGCCTTACCCTTGGTACATACCGCCATCACACTGTATGAGGCAGCTTCTAATGCCAAAATGAACACCGCGAAGTCGCAACTGCTCCCTCTTGGATCGTGGCCGACTGATCACACATTTCTCGATATCCCGATACAATATAGTGTCAAGATTCTCGGCATCATCTTCTCCAAGCCGTTTACATCGATGATTGCTCGCAACTGGGATCACAAAATAAATTTGATTCGGCTGAATACCACTGCACATCTTGGTCGGAACTTTCAGTTTGTTTTGGCAAAATTATGGTATATGGCGCAGATACTACCAATGACTGAAAAACACGTCTTCCGAATTGAGCGACTTATTGGATATAATCTATGGAGAGCACAGCCCTTTAAAACACAATTCTGACGAAAACGTAACGAAGGCGGCTTAGGTTTAATTGTAATGGGACCTAAGAGTAAAGCGCTTCTTGTTAAATCTATTATACTTGCCACTAGGGCATATGGAGAGGAACAAGAAATAGCATTTTGGGAACCCTTCAAGAATTCTCTTGGAACTCCAGTTCGGGCTGTTCCTGCGGGTTTTAAGAGAGCACTCCATATTTTGGATGGCATTAATGTCGAAGTCCTACCTCAGCAACCTAGAGGACTATCAACTGAGCTCTACAAGCTTTTCCTACAGCGGCTGCTTGCACCAATTCATGTGGTGGATAGGATGCCCAACAGACCCTGGTGTTAGGTATGGCGGATCATCCATTTGCGCAACATATCTACGGAGTGAACTACGTGCGCATATTTGGTCATCAATGATGATGTGCCTACAGAGAATAAAAAATTCCGATACAACATGGTGAGGACCCCCACATGCCAACATTTGCGGTGTGCGGGATACTCTACGCCATCGTTTTGTTACCTGCACAACAGCACGACAATCTGGCACTGGGTTGTTTCGCAATTGCACCGTCTTGCTCCTTCGCAAAATCCCAACGATTATGCTCGCTCATTACTACAACTAGAGACTCGGAAGTACTACCGATCGCTTCGCACAGGTGTGGCTCGCTCTAGGCTTTCAGCATTATATGCTGTCTGAAACGCATCCCAGCGTCGACGGTTTACGTTGTCATCTTAGGGCAGTAAGAGAAGATCTGCAAAAACATAGGCGTCTTTTACTGCAGTCGACAACAGCTTTTACCTTGCTCGTTCTATAGCGATTACAAAACCTTCTCATTCTGTTACCATCTTCCTGCACATGTTTAATTTAAACGCACAGACAACATACTTCATAACTATATATAAAAAATTGTGAACTGGTATACTGTATTTATAATATAACTTATACCTTTTGTAATTAACAAAATGAATAAATAAATTTAAAAAAATTGAAAATTAGTACTGCCTATTGTACGAAGTTAATGTTATAATCGTTTACACCAGAAAGGTACGCTCTCCAACGGACTTTTTTTTTTTTTTTTTTTGCAATGTTTGTTTTTGGTTTGTTTTTTGTTCTCGAATGGTACCATCATGAAACGTGTCGCTGAAACGTATACACGTAACTTCGAAATTTGAGCACACAGACCAGAAGTCTCTCAAATTCCTTCTTTAAGGCACCTACTTATTCTCTGGAAATATTTCAATGCAGTTCATTGACACTCTGTATATCATATGCTCCAGTACCTTTAACAAAATATATAATTTCGTAATGAGGGTAATGAGAAAAATAATGTTAGATGTAATAGCATCAAACACGAACAAAAATAAACCTTCTCTGAAAGACAAGTTTGGGATCAAGGGAAGGTGTACTGTTAAGGGTTTTTCTCACCATTTCCGGCCCATGAGCCTGACAAAAGGGAGAACATTGGCTCTTCTCAGCTACTCTGAAGGGAGACAAGTAAGTTTTCAATGCTCCTAAGCGTGCAGGCAGTGGATCTTCTTAACGACAACTATATAAAATGACCAATGGGAAAACGTATAACAATTAAGTGGTAAAACCAAGACTAGACAGAAGCTTGAAGCCTGAAGGAATTGAAATTTTGAAAAAACACTTACAGACGAAAGTCCGCCAGTTTACTTCGGTTGGAAGGTCCGCTGTTACACTCCTCGATAGAGATTCGGACACGCAGCAGTGATATTAGCAACTCAAGGGGTGAAATATTAAGTAGTCAATAACATTACATAGGGAAGTGTTATTGCAAAATAACGCAACAAATTAGGTGTGTAATACCAGCGTGCATGTGTGATAAGGCGTGGTTAATAAAAGAAAAAGGTGACAGTAAATTAAAGGGTTAAAAATAGAAAACTAAATCGACCAGTCGTGTTGGATACCAGCCTTGAGATCCATGAAACAAAATCCATGCTACGCTGAGCTAGTCACGAAACCGAACCCTTCCTTAAAAATTCCACATTGTCGAAACGGAGCATTGTCACCAGAAACCCCACCACTTGACAGCACACTAATTATAAAAACAAGGAACATGTATTCACAGTATTGGTAAACCGTTTCCAAAATCGTGCAGGTGTATCCATCTGAAATCAAACGGATAACATGTAGGTCTGGACTTTTCCCCACTTTGTTGTGCTATAATTATAATGGTATGAACAACTGAATCTTAAAAGACGAGCTGGAGTTTCGACTTGATGATTTAGTACTTTCTCTACACGTACTATATACATAGTATATGGAGAAGATGATATATGGCACCCAAAATTCGAAAGAGAGATTTCATCAGAAATACAGGTTTTGGACCCCCTGAATCAAAAAACGCAGTTTTAGAAAAATGACCGTGTGCTTGTGCGTGTGTGTGCGTGCGTCCGTGAACACTATAACTCAAAAACGAAAGATCCGCTATATACCAAACTTGTTATTTAAGTTCAGTATCTCCCAGGGATAAGACACGAGTATTTTCAAGAAAATGCCCCCAAATAGCCTTTACATCGAAAAAAATCGTAAAATTTGGTTTTCTGAAAAATTACCAACGGTTTTGATTAAAATCTCTATTTTAGTTATTTACATGACAAAATGTATATATTTAATCTTATGGCAGTTGCCATAAGATTAATCAGTCTCTGAAGATCTCTTGAATCTGGATGAATTTTTCTGAAATTTTGCACACCTTGTAAACCTTAACAGAGACAAAAACTTGCTACAGAAAAACGTAAATCTCATTTAAACTCACAACTCTTATCATACACAATTTTTCTATGGAGTTGGGATATTCCTTGTTAATTTTCCTTCTACTTACAAGAAAGAAAGTAATGAGACCGTTTCTGCTAATGTTTAATTGGATAACCTTGAAATAGATAGAAGAACAAGCTTATTAACAATACTTTGTTACAGAGATGTAGAAAAAATCATATCAATGGAACACAGAGTTTTGATTCTGGATCTTTGATGCATATTAAGAGTTGTAAAAGGTTGTGCTAAACTGCTCGGTTGTACTTGAAATAATATAACCACAATTCATGCGCGGCTGAGGGTTATTATCGATAAACCTTAATTTCTGGGGAGTAATATAGTTTAATACGAGTGATACAAAAATTAATCTTCTCTTGCCAAATGTGTTGTCACAGATAATCTGCCTCACGTTTATAGCGGTTGTAATTACTGTTCATAAGTTTTAAAACAAAGTGTAATTATGTATTTCAGCTTAGAAATTAATAGAAACATATGTTTAAGCACACAATAAAACAGCCACTACATTTCTTCTATTCTTGGCAGTTTTAACTTCCAGTTAAAGAACTAAAGTACGTTTCCTTCATGATCATCATCATTTATCTTCAAGATAAGATATTCTGGTTTGTTCCAATCGCTCTGTATTTCTGGACGTTGCTTTTGAAATATTTATATTTCCAAACTGTTCAACACACCACAATCAACCAGAGACACATATGCCTTCATAACATTTGCTGTTATTTATTAAACATTGAAATAGTTCTAGTATCTGCAATCCTGGATGCATGCCTTCATTTCTTACATTTCTACATCGCTTTATTTTTCTCAGAAATCTCGTTCCAGCTGTCCACAGTCTGTCCTGTTATTTATTTAAACCCCAACACACAAAGGGTACACCAAGGCTTGCAAATATCTCATTAAACTTTAGTTATGTTTACTGTCTTGCGTTTCACGCAGTGTTCTAGTACAGCCTTCTGCACATAGCCTGTTTCATCCTATGCATTCAACATGCCTAGAGGGTAATTTGATTTTCTGGACACAAAATTTCAGTACAACAGTGTACACTACAACTTTAACTTATCATACCCTTTTCCTTAAATACTACTATAGTGTTTATATTGATACTTAAAATGGAATATTTGTTTGTTTACTCTAATTCATACTTTGTGCAATGAGTGGCTCAACTCATAAGCACTTCCATGTTTTCATCCCTCAGAATGTTTGTTGAAATCATTCCATGGTTAAGAAATTCAAAAGCAACGTGAATGGTTTTACTTGGAGACTACCGTTTACTGTCGGTTTTTTCAACAAAATCCTTATGTAAAAATATTACAAATGGTAAGAATGAATATAATACAGAAATGAGAATATTTGAAACTCAAGGAATGGAAAGTTACGTTTGTATTCACTTTCCCGTGGAAATGGTTAGAACCTGATTGTTAATGGAGGAACAAACTAATAAAAAAAGGATATAAACAAAGCAACGCCATTTTATATTACAGTATTCCTTATAAAGATTGAAATGGTGACTACTGTCGATCATCTCTTTCAGTCGATTCAGTACCTACTTATTTCCACACATTCGTTCTATTTCTTGTCCTTCAATCAAACATTAAGCAATTCCTATTCGTTCTATCTCTCTCCAGACTTTTTATTCCCTTTATTTGACTCTTCCTTCCTAACCTCTTACTTGTAGAATACTCTTCTAATAATTCTATTCCAATATCCAAAGACTCGCACCTTGCATTCAATTATGTAAAAGCCTTTACGCACATATTATGTAAGAGTATGTTATTTTCCATTCACATTTTTCTGTTACAAATTATTCCGAAAACATTTTACTTTGGTCTACTTCATTCTGATCAAGACACACATCAACAGGAATGAAATTATTCTTTCCTTCTATGAAATGAGAGGGGAAAGGAGGTAGGTTAAAGCGGTAACCAAATCTTTTAAAACCTGTCGCTAAATGAAACAATTGAAATTTGATTCTGTTTTCGCGGCCAGGAGTAAAACAAAAGATATATGAAAAGATAGATGACCTCCATTTGAGAAAAATTTAAGTAGTTTAAAGTTGAAACCAATGACAATGCATATTTCGGAAACTCTTCAAAAAGTTGTATATGGCATAAATTGTGTGTCTCAAAGAGCCCTATATATTTCGTGTAATAAACTTTTGTCTCATTTATAGTTTACTGGTATACAAAAGCCATCCAGAAGGAAGAGGTCTTCAGAGATTATTCCCAGAAAAATAAAGATATACATTTAGTTTGTCATTAAAATATCTTAAACCTATAGTGTTCAATAAAAATCTGATGTGTTCCATTCACATGACTTTCTCTATATCTCTGCAACAAATTATTGTTAAAAAGATTATGCTTCTATTTACTTCATGCTAATCGAGAAAAAATGGCAGAAATAGTCTTATTACTTGATTTCTTTTAAGTAGAAGCGAAATAAGGGAGTACCATAGGTTAAAGTGATAGTCAAAGACTGGTTGCTATGTGACTGAAGTTCCTTTGTTTGTCTGGACAGGAGTTGACAAATTCCTGTATGAGAAAATATAAGTTTTTGAAAGGTGAAATCAAACACAATGAATAACTCAAAAACTATGAATTTCACGAAAAAATGTATGTAACATAAATTGTGTGTTTTAACGAGCTCTACATTTTCTGTGTAGTAGCTCTTACCGTTTAACAGTTAAGCAAAATTCGGCAGAATTCATCTAGAATAAAGAGGTCTTCAGAGGCTATTCCCTGAAAATTCAAGATTTACATTTTATTTGGTATGTAAATAGCTGTAATATACGGGATTTTAATCAAAATCGTTAGAGCCATTTTTTAGAAAATCAAAATTTTCAAAAAATGTTCCATGTAAAGGGTAGTTTGGGGTGGGGTGTATTTTCTTGAAAATCTTCGTGTCGCATCCTTGGAAGATACCAAACTTAAATACCAAGTTTGATTTTTAACGGTCTTTTCCTTTTTGAGCTAAGCTGCCCACAGACAGAGAGACACGTTTCTAAAAATGATATTTTTGGATTCAAGGGGTCTCAAAACGTATACTTCCGGTGAAATCTCGGTATCGAATTTTTGGGTGCAATACAATACCTTCTCTATATACTATGTACATAATAGGTATAGAGAAAGTAAAAATTGTGGAGCCATTTTTTGTAAAATCAAAAGTTTCAAAATATTTTCTATGTAAACGAGAAATTGGGTGAGGGATTTTCCTGAACATTTTCCAGTAGCATTCTTGGAAAATATTGAATTCGAATATTATGCTTGGCATTTAATCACCTTTTAGTTTTTGAGTAATCGCGTTCACAGATACATATTTTGCCAAAAATGGTTTTAGACTCATGTGACCTCAAAGCATGTATTTATAGTGAAAGTCGACGTCGAATACTACCTATGCAGTGTGCACATAGTACCTGTAGAGAAAGTAAGCGCTGCAATATAACCTTTCAGAAAATATGTTCTTATTTAAAGTAGCTTTCCCGTGGGCTCCCACCCAATATCTCCGCTCCAGACGATATTGTGGATCTAAGAACTGCCCATAAATTGTCTAGAGCAATTTTACAGGAACATTTGGGATTCTGTTCCGTGCGCGTAGTTTCCGTAGCTTTCATTCCTGCTTTGAGCATCGTGGCTTCAGTGGGTTTAGTCCATGTTTTTTCGCGTACAGTCAAACCTAAGCAACCTAAGTCTCTCACCAGGTTTTCACCAGATCTCTGTTTCCCTATTCACCAAGCTGTTTTATACAAACAAAAATCTGATATGCTCCATTCACATTAAATGCTCCACATCTCGGTAATAAATATTTGTTAAAAAGCTAATTCTTCTATATACTTCATACTAATTTAAATAAGTATTGGCAAAAAGGTCTAATTACATACTTTCTTGCAAATAGAAGGGAAATAAAGAATACCCTATGCTAAAGCGATAGTCAAATATTTTAAAAGCTGCTTGCCTTCGGATCAAATCCGTTTCTTTGCATTACCAGTAGTTGACAAATTACAGTAAAAGAAAAAGTAGTTCAAATCTGAAACCAATAACAAGAAAGATTCCAAAAATGGTGAACTCAACTAAAAAAAAAACGTAGGTATATGACAAATTGTGTGCTTTAACGGGATTTAAATTGTTTGTGTAGTAAGTTTTTGTTTTATGGTTTACCAGGAATAGATAATTCAGCAAAATTCATCTTGAATAACTGAATAAAGAAGTCTTCACATGTTATTTCCAGAAAATGTAATATATATATAAATATATTTAATTTTCCTGTAACAATCTTTAAGGTACGGCATTTTAATGAAAATCGTTCGAGTCATTTTTGAGAAAATCAAAATTTTTTAATCTTTTTTCGTGTAAAAGGTAATTTGGTGTAGGGGGATGTTCATCAAAATCTTCGTCCCACATTCTTGGAAGACACGAAACGAATACCGAGTTTGGCATTTTATAAACTTTTCGTTTTTTAGTTATGTTCAGAGACGCACACATACACTGACACATACACACACACACACACACACACACACACACACACACACACACACACGGAACTTGGGGATGTTAAAATGTTTATTTCCGGTGAAATATTGCAATCAAATTTTTAGGCGCAATGCAATACATTCTCTACGCACTATGTGCATAGTACGTATAGAGAAAGTAAAATAAATTGGATATGTTCTATTCACATAACATTCTCTACATCTCTGTAACAAATTATTGTTAGAAAGCTTATGCTTTCTGTTTCGATGCTACTCGAGATAAACATTACCAAATAAATGTTTTCTGTAAGTAAAAGGAAAATAAGGGAATACACTAGGCCAAAACAATAGTCAAATCTTTTAAAAGTCGGTTGCCATGTGGATGAATTGAGTTTCTTTGCAATGCCAGGAGTTGACAAATTCTCGCATGTTGAAAGTTTTAAATATTTTGATACCGTTAAGGAAGAATATATAAAAATGCTCAAGTTCACAAAATAAACATACATTGCCTAAATTACGTGTTTTAACGAACTCAATATTTTTGTGTAGCAAGTTTTTGGCCAGCTCTTACGGTGTTTTAATTATACAAAATCAAGAAAATTAATTCAGAATAAAGAGTTACTCAGTGACTATTCCCAGAACATTCAAGATATATATTATATATATAAATATCTTTAACATAGGTATTTAAACCAAAATCATTAAAGCCATTTTTGAGAACATCAAAATGTTCGAAATTTTTGTCCATGTAAAGGTTAGTTTGGGGTGGGGTTTTCTTGGAAATCTCCATTGCGCATTCTTGGAAGATAGTAGGGATAAATACCAACTTTATATACCTATTTATAATGAAATTTTGACATCGAATTTTTTAGGTGGAATACCATACAATACCTTCACTGCACATTGTATTTCAACATGTGCTAGTAAAAGTAAAAACAGTGCTCTACTTGAGGTATACATTTTGTTGCTTAGAAAGATTTTGTCTGCCACTACAGTTTATTAACTATGCAAAAATCAATTAGAGTTTCAAAAACTATTTTCAGAAAGGTCAACACATTTTATTGATTTTGTAAATGCATGTAATGTTTGACCTTTATATGAAAATGATTAAAGGCAATGTTTAGAAAACGAAAGTTATCGAGAAATGTTGTACGTAAGGGGTTATTGGGAGTGGCGGTGTCGCAAGTATGAGAGCTACTGAATTTTATATCAGGTTTGGCATTCATCTGGCTTTACTTTTCGAGTTATACTGTTCACGGACACGCGCATACACATACGTAAATATAATTTTCAGCTCTAAGTTCGGCACATACAAAAACTGCCATAAAATCACCATGAATTAGACAGACGTACATAACTAAACAGCACGTGCCTGGCCCACTCCAAGAGAGATGCCGGTTGGTAGCGAAGGTCCCTGTCGCGTGGTGTAGGGATGGTTTGATAGACACACCGGCGCGGCACAGGTCACCTTAGTGATGGAAAACATGGCATGTGGGTTTTGTTGTGTGTTTCGCATAACACGTTCTGAGGTTGTTTACGTTCCGTAAGACAACCGTTGTTCTTTCCCTGCCTAATCCCAAAATTTGTGAAATTTTTAAACTAATCAACTGCTATCTTTGTCTGGTGTCGTTTTGAAACAACCTGTATATTTCCGTTGAAAGCTTAACATTGAACTTTTTGGTAGAATACAATATTTATTCTACTTACTAAGCGGATTAGATAAACTGATTTGTTAACGAAAGAATCAAAATAAACTATGAATTAAAATCAAACCCAACAGTATGCATTCGTTGATGCTAAGAACAATATTTGCGAATGTTCATTTCTCAGGTTGAGTATGAAAGTGCAAGCTTAGGTAACCGGAAATGTAGCAAAACACTTTAATGCTACCCGCTCATATTACAAAGTCTTCAAAGATGAAAGAGGCGGCACCGTCTTTTATAATCTGTTGATCTAAGGTACACTTTCAGTGTGTGAGGTATGATAACAACTTTTAACCTCCGAGTTGCACTTCACTCCTTTCTTTGCGGGACTTTCTCTGCGCCTTCTAACTTTTATTCCCATCTTAGGAAGTAGCTCTAAAACTAGGCTATGGTGTAATAGCATCGTTTTACTCGGAAATATCTTTCTTTGAAAATACATCTCTAAAGTATTTTATTCAGACATAATATAAAAGTTAAAGCAATTGGCTTCAGTTGGATAACCAGAATTAATGTGATTGGATGTAACATGCATCCCTTATTTCAGTTCAAATCATTTTCTTTCCTGCTTTTCTTATCAGTACTAGTTACCTTTATCTAGCGGAAAAGCTAGGAGATGATTCAATTTCTTTAATGGAGGACGTTCCATACCTGAGCTATACGAAAATAAAGCACTCATAAAATTTAGAATCAGAAAATGATTTGATATCTGCTTCAGTCGTACTTAACCTAAACGCTTATTACTGAACTTCTCATGGCTGTATTCTTAGCTGCAATGCACGCGTTTACAACTTCGCAACATCACTCGGATATTTAGATGTTTATTCGGAAATTATGGAATGTATTACTTTGATCAATATATCGTAGTTTATATGTATGCAGTGAGAACTATCGTCTCAGGTTCATCCATGCGTTTTCTGTGGAGAACAAAACCAAATGTCCCGAATAGTCAATTTCCGAACTTCAGTTGATCAAGAAGAGAAACATGGGACCTGCTTCAACAGTCAAAACCTATGAGTAGAGCGTGTCAGATTCGTTGGACGTTGCTGTTCGAAACCATATTTGCTGACTGGGATGGATGGCGTTGCTTGATTTACTATCGTTCCAAGCATTCAAAGCATGCCATCAATACCAGCTAAATTGACTCCGATATTTAGACACCGAAAATTATAATTTATTTATTCGGAAAATATAGAATTCATTACTCTTGATCGACATTATAATGCAGAGGTGAGTAAAACTATTGTTACAAAATATGCCGAAGATCAAGAGCTTGTTGGCTTATAAGGATGATGGTTTGATGGATTTCAACTAAGTTAACGACTATTTCATAATACTAATCAATAAATATGTTGTAATTTGTTGCCATATGGGGGTGTCGTCTCTAGTCTATTACGTCTTTTTGGATACAATCTCAGTAATGAGAATGTATTTTCATATTAATTTTTAGATGTGTATTTATGTTATTACTTCTTGTTCATTTACGTGATCATTACATCAAAATTCATAACTAGTGCTTATTTTTGACGTGTTATATAAACTACATGTTTGGAGTGGTTAGTAACGAAATATACACATGATAATGCATAACGATAACTGAATGTATTTATTTCCCATACATAGGAAGAAAAAGTATGCATGGTAGCACGTGAACCCCATTACTCACTTTTCCAAAAGCTGAACAGAATTTCTGCCTGCGTCTGAGATTTCATTTAGAGACCTTCCTGCCAAAAAAAAAAAAAAAAAAAAAAAAATTTGCCCAAAATTCAAAATTTTAAGAACAACTGCAAACATTGGTCCCATTTACAATACTTTTAGTTTATTTTTATACTCATTAATTCTTTTTTTCTTTTCTTTTTAGGTAACTGTTTATTCATTGGAATGAATTAATTTTTATAATTTTTTTTTTATTGGTAGTTGAGAAGTCAAATATGTGGCAAGTTCGAGTTTCGCTTTTGAGTTATGCTGTCTATAACACGCATACAGAGACACACAGACCTGTTTTCTGAAAATGCTTTTTTTTTCGATTCAGAGTTTACAAAACATATTTCCAGCAAAATTTAATAATTTCTCTATCTGCCGTGTGCATTTTACATGCGAGCTAGAGAAAGTAATACATGCTTGGGATCTAGCATTAATATACTCGTTGGAATACATTTTTACTTGGCAATGTTTATGGCATGGCTGAATTAAACAAGCTATTACTCGTATATTGGATTTTGATAATATTAACAATCTGCATATGTTGCAAAAATTATAAATTGACAACTGATGTTTGAAGCCAACCTTTACAATTGTTTAAATTCATGAAAGATTCTCATCCGAAAAATAATTGTAAAATTATATCTTCCAAGTACAAATCACTGTATTGTTGGAAAATTATGTATTTGGAATTCATGCTCTTTGTAAGACTTTTAAGAATTAAAACCAATCACTGAATTTTTGTTTTGCAGGCAGGGTATCTGTAGACGCTTAGCATATGCGAAAAAATGAAATTTCAGAAACAGTCAGCATTAAATGGCATTTTAAAATCAAGGTGTAAGAACATTATTAGTTAATGAGAATTTGATGGCATGGAGTTGTATATTATGGTTAGTATGAACACGATACAAGATCGATTGTGGAAAAGCCATCTACCCTTTCTATATTTCACGGAATGAGTTAGGTCTGACAACACGATTACGTTACACGGTCCATTTACTGCTATACTTGTCCTTTACATGCATACAATATCGCGTGTTATATGTCATTTGTTTGTGTGTCGCTCGCTGAGTGGTCCACTCGTGGTAAGCGTGAATAGGATTTAATAGCACAGTAAATCATTATATTGTCGCTGTGAGTCAGATATACTTCAAAAGGTGTATAATGATATAGGAAGAAACCTGAAAGCTGAGCTATGTACCCAACACAGACATTTCAAGTGGAATGACTGTGTGAAACAAGGTACAACACAGACTGCTGATAAATAAGGTGGCCAAAAGGTAACATAAGTCGCCAAGTGATTAAACAAAGAGAACAACTGCGCAGAAAGCAAGAAGAGACAATCCTTAAATACTGTGGCACTTGTGGCGGGTCGCCCTCCTTGGTGTAGTGGTTACCATGCCGACTTCCTATACCCAAGGTCGTGGGTTCAAACCCGGCGGAGGACGATGGATTTTTTCGGGCGTAAAAATCCTTAGCATGGCTTTCTTCGAAAGGGAAGTAAAGCCGTGGGTCCCGTGTCGTAGATTTACGGCACGTAAAAGAACCTCAAGCCTGATAGAGAGGCCTCTGAGCAAAATTAAGCGGTCTTTCACGCCC
This sequence comes from Hymenopus coronatus, assembly GCA_030762935.1. Lineage (NCBI taxonomy): Eukaryota > Metazoa > Arthropoda > Insecta > Mantodea > Hymenopodidae > Hymenopus > Hymenopus coronatus. Next base: position 31,074,829 of record CM060884.1, read on the forward strand.
AGTATAGAATGGGACGCTGAGAACCACAGCAGTTAAAGAGCGTCCATAAATAAAACGCCATTTCATTTCTTTCACTTGTGGCGGTACTGGGTTCGTATCCTGGTACGGGTTTTGATTAGCGGGAATGGTGTAGGTTTGAGGCTGGCTTAGCTCAGGGTTTTTATTGGCATGGAGACTCTTTCAGGTTGTGGTGAGACAAGTGCTTTATTAACTGAGTCAGACCGTCCGCCGTAGAACACACGCGTATACTTCTTAATTTTCAACTGTGACGTTACACTTTACTCGCACTCGACTACTATCGTTTGATGCAGTGCAGTGATATGTCTCATACTATGATCGGTCTTAAAATCACTTACTTCCGTCACAACTAAGGGTTACACCACGCGTTCAAATACCACATCTAGGTCTTGCGGAGGTTCTTCGTCAAGTGCCTCACAATTAAAAGGTAGCCTGTTCGACTCCATCACGAATTCTAAATTTCACATCTTGGTTATTTTTTTTTTTTTTTTTTAAATACGGTACCGGAGCCTGGTCGGGACTCCGGCACTGTATACCCTACTTTTATTAACCTTGTTTACCTTGGATTTCTGTTTTCTTACTGTTACAACACAAACATATAACACCCGTGCCCAAGGCGGGACTCGAACCCACGATCCCCAGCGCTGCGAAGCACCAAAGCGGGACGCCTTGGTAAGCGCGGCCATGGGGACCGGCAGGTTATTCGGAGGTCCTTCACCAAGTGCCTTACACTGTCGCCTGAACAGCGAAGATCATTGTCTTGTGTCCCGTTAGTTTTCCTTGAGCAGGGCGTTCTCGCCCCCTTTCCCTCGGGTCAATGTACGGCAGGTAACGGATCTTGTACCCCGAGCTCGTGACTTATACGTGTTAAAAGTCTTTCTACCCTTCCCATTTTCACTCTACACTAATATTTTATCTTCGTGATATCATTTATATTCTTGGCTATGCTTTATATTTCTCTTCTTAATAATTCTTTCATCCAGGACAAGACATGTACTGTCTCACATTATGCAATATTTTGCGCTTGAAATATATAAATCAACCTTCATAGTTAATGGACCTATCGTAGGTTCACGATTGGTAGAACAATTACTCTATTATGTCTCTTGCATCATTATTTGTACTTCAGATATGAACATATACATATCTTCATAAGTTTGATGGGAATTTATAGTTGTAAGAAATAGTTGGCGAGTGGTCAGACCGCTCCCCTCCCATTCCTTGCGTTTGATCTCAAGCGCCCGCATGTGGTGGACGAAGCGGTTTCCCCCCCTACTCATTCCACCAATTGCCCCATCATCAGCTTTCAAATCGTCAATTTTGCTTACATTTCATATCATCCACTTTATGTTCATGCCTGGCTACGGTCCGAACCCTCGTAACAGGTTCTCCATTGTGATTTCATGTCGCTGCTTCCCGACATACTTTTGACCCCCAGGCATTGGTTTGCAAGTCATAGGGGGATTACAGTCCTACAAATATGGGGATGGTAAGCAGATTACGAAATGAAACGTAAATAATGGCAAATATGAATGACAGTCATTCTAATATTAACACAGTAAAACAAACTCCTTAATTGGCTTATGCCATTCTAATAGTATTGTAACGCCAACACTATGAGAATTCATATCTAATGAGAAATTTCACACTTATATCGGTGAATATCAACAACTATCGAACATAATTCAAAAGAAAAATTCTTCTCCTTCGTAACTGTCGTTGCGTAATAATAGAGGTTTGGTGTGTATAGAGTATAACTATGACGTGGTGGAGAAGGCGTGATTTGTACAGCCCGTTTTAAAAGTGTTGCACTATCTAGGATTGCTCACTGCCTGGCCTCGTTCAGTTCCTGATACTAAATATACCAGTGAAGACGGAAAAGGGTACAGATTGAAAAATTCGAAAATACGAAAGAGTAGGCATTCATCGCTGAAAAAAAAAGTGATGATTCAAATCATATTTTGAATGACAGAAAGAGAGCCTTTTCTTTCAATACAGTAAAGAAGTGTCTTGTAATTCACTGCAATGCATTTTTAGCGAGTTTCATCGATTTGTGTTAATTGTCTTTTCAAATCTCTACACATTATTATTCTGAATGTTCTGTAAAAGTACAAGGTTTTTTTTATTTACCAATCATATTACCAAATAATTGTTGCGTTTCTTTATGAATTAGAACGGTGCATATAATGTCGATACTTAAGCTACTTTTTGAACAATGTGTGCATATTTACCTCTCTTCATTACTATCTTTTTATACAGTTTTATACTGGCTATTCTTTATGTTCGTAACTATGTGCGCTTCGGAACCAAAAACGAGCTCTAGTAATAATAACGTAAATTTAATTTTCCGAGTGCAAAACTTTGCCTAAAAAAAGAACTTATTCCGACACTTTCTATAAAGAAGCAAGATTTCTCCTACGGGATGCTTGCGTGTTGGATTACTTTTTGTTTCCGACATTATAAAGTGATACACTACACAGTCTACAAGAAGACGGACAATCCCTACTGTAACATATTTACCCAACTGCATGCACAGAGCAAACCTGTTTGCTGCGTCACAAAATCAGACGAGTTGATGACGCCTGTTCTAGAAGCTGAATAACTGGATTCATTTGAGCAGGTAGACGCAAGTTTATATGCAGTTAAGCAAGCATTATTATAATGAGGTCCTTGGGACCCAGTTCCTGAGCTAAGCTATTTTCTAGAATATGGGGTAGTTAAGGACACGATTAAGTGCTTTGTGAGCACCAAGGATAGAGCGTATTCAGGACGTGAGGAATATTGTACTGGTACTATAAAATGGAAGATGTGAAAAGGTATAAAATACAAGAGATAAGTTTGGAGGTAAACTCCGACCATTTCAGGAGAATCGGTTTAAGAGTTGGCTATCATTTCATGTGGAATAAAATACAGTTTTTCATTGAAAGAAAGATTAGAGACATAAGACAAAAATAAGAGACATTTCTGACATAAGTAAACTTGCTTGTAGATTTTGCACTAAAATTTCACGCTTGTTAAACTCAATTTCTCTATTTCCCAAAAGTTCTTTCCTAAATATTCCAAGTCCAACTGTAGTAAACATCACAGATGTTAAGATTAGGCTTCATTGGCCTCTTCAGCCAATTTTTACACAAATTTATTTTCACAAGTTATATGCACTGTAATTAATTTCTAATGCTATTTTATTTAATTTTTACTTAAGTTCTTTATTTTAAAAAATCTGAGCATTCTGTAGTATCCTAGACCACATAAACCTATCTATTGTTAGGCGTTTATCTAGTTTTACAATAGGACTACAATGTAGTCCAAAACAAATTGATAGTGATCGGAAACTTTTATGAAAAATGCCGGCTTTTTATGAATGCTCATTTTGTATGAAAATAATATTGTACAGGTATAAATTGAACATATTATTGTGTAAATATATTTCTACAAAAGAATTCGAAAACTATACCATGTAAATGTATTTAAATTGCATTGATTTCTTCATCTGTGAAGAATAAATATTGTTGCTAACGTATGGCTAGAGAGAGAGCTCAAGGTGGCCTACAATTTACCGCGAGACTGCTGCTTTCTCCGCCTCATTTCACCGAGGATAGTAAAATTCAGCGCCGCATTAGGAGTGGTATGTGGCGTGAGTCACTAATGGTACAGTTTTCGACATAGAACCGCTGCCTCATTAAAGCGACACTTCAACTGGCCCCTAATCTTTTTCTCAACAAAAAGATCTTCACACAAACTTAAAAAACTGCACACTACCTTTACACGACTATTAAGACCACAGTTACTATACGCCTGTCCAGTTTGGGGAGGAACCAGCCCTTCCGAAATCAAACGTATCCAGACATTTCAAAACAAAATATTGCGAATCTCAAAGAATGCACCATGGTTTGTCAACTACATAGAGAAACTGGAATCAGCATCTTCACAAGCGAACAGTTTTACAGCAAGCTAAAATACGTCTCAGGAACATCTAGCTATCCAATTCGCATCAAGAGTCGCTTACCACTAGACCAGCTCTCATAAGATCTTCTGTAAAATAAAAACAAAAACGCACTACTTATGGGGGACCCAATGGAGCGTACCTCATTTCAAAGTTATTCAGTATCATGCATGTAAATAATCATCTGTAGAGCGCACATGCGCTGATCGATCAATAAATCATTAAAAAAAAAACTGATTCCCAAGATTTTCATAAAACAATGAACATCATTTTCAGGTCTCCCAACATAAGAAAACTATCATTCCGGTTTAGGGAATCGGAGCCGGTTCTCTCACTGTGCTAGTGGTAACTCCATTTCATTACAGCACTACCTATAGAATATACTTTTTCATAAGTACAAAGATGTTTTGCTGAAGAGCAATTTATTCTGAGTTTTTGGAGGTTTACAGAAATCAGTACATAAATAATAACGAACAACAGCAAACAATTGCTTGAAATATTTACAGTTAAAAAGATAAGGACTTTAGAGAAAAGTGTCTTGTTAGAACAAAAATTGAACTAAATGTAAGTATAGTTCAGTATGTTAATTTTAATTATCTAGGAAGTTAAATTTATTTCATTATTTAAATTTACACAACTTGAACATAATAGAGACAGTTTTAAGATATTATAAATTTTAGTAGTTCCAATAACTTACGAGCATTATAATTGGGACTAAATAGAGTAAGAAAAAGAACAATCTGCAGAGAAAATTTTAAGGCGAATATTGGGTTAAATGCTAATATAATTATTGACTATACACAGTACCAGCGTATGAGAGCAATTATTGCTATAAAATTAAAATTTACAAGAATAATTTTCTTTAAAATAACAAAGGCATGACCACATTGGAAGAAGGGATTGACAAAAAAGATTCACACGACTTTCTATAGCTGTTCCACAAACTTACCTTACAAAAGATTACTCTTCCATCTACGTCATGCCAATCGTGAAGAAAATGAAAACCTAGTAAAGCTAGGATATACTTAGTACCTTATTACTCTAAATTAAGAACCTAAAACTATAAAATTCGTTACTATCAGAGACCAATTTGCTCGCACTCTGCAACTGACAGCTTTTTCAATGCAGTTTGTGGTTTCAAAGTTCTACAAAAAAAAAAATTAAAAGTTTAAGCTACAAATAGTTTTTGAAATTCTAATTGTTTTACTCAGACATGTGAACCTTGAACAATGCTAGAAATAAAGACAGGATTACGGAATGTTTTAGATGGAATATTCTGTAAGAATGAAATCAATCTACTCACAATCCCAAATGAATATAAAGGAAAGAAGAAGTGAAGCAAACCAAATCTCCAGCATACATATGGAATATGAAATCCTCAGACTAGTGATTCAATACAAAGCAAGGAAAAAAGATCGAGGGAGCATGCTAGATGCGGGACAGAATAAGAATATAATATTAAATTCTATTGTAATAAAAATATCTGCGTCTCAATATCCAGGTTAAAGCCCAAATGCATATTTCTTTATCTTCTTGTAGAGAAGTAGAAAGAGGAAATCTCGTTCACATTACAAGATATCTGGACCGAGCGAGTTGGCTCAGATGTTACATTTTATTACTCGCATTTAGAAGATCCCAGCTTTAAACTCGTGGACCATCTTCTAACTAGAGATTTTATTCCTCCGTCGTCAAGATAAATACTTGATTAGATATTTAATACCACGAACTAAAGATTCACCTTAAGTCTAAAATAATATAAAAAATCTGATGTGTTGTATTCACTCTGGTTGTTCCACAAATAAACTTTTCATACAAAAGGCTATTTTCCTATCTGCATCATGAGAAACAAAATTGGTCTTATTACTTGCTTCTGTGTAAGTAGAACTGAAATAACGGAATGCACAGGCTAAAGCGATAGTCAAATCTCAAAAGCCGTTCCTTATGTGAAACAAATGAAGTTCGATTCCCTTTGCTTGCTAGGATTAAACTAAAAACTACAAGAAGAAAGATGACTTACCGATTGAGATAAGTTTAGGTAGCTTAAAACTGAAATAACAACTTGGAATATCTCGAAAACAGTCTGTCATAAATTGTGTATTTTACATTTTTGACCATCTCTTATGGTTTACTAGGTATACAAAAGTTAGACAAATGTCATCCAGAATAAAGAGGCCTTCAGATGCTATTGCCAGAAAATTCAAGATATACATTTTTTTATTATGAAAATATCTTAAACATAGGTAGAGCTATTTTTGAGAAAATTAAAGGATATTAAACGTTAGTTGGGACTGGGGATTTTTTTAAATCATCCTGTCGCATCCTTGGAACATGCTGAACTTAAATACTAAGTTTGGTATTTAACCGAATTTTCGTTTTTGAGCTATGCTGCTCAAGGACACATACACACAGACACGAACCGCCATCTTTCTGAAATTTGTTTTGATTCAGGGGTCACAAAAAAACATGTATTTCGGGGGAAATCTTGGTATCGAATTTTTGGGTAGAATACAATACCTTCTCTAGCCACCATGTACGTTGTACATACGTGCTAGAGAAAGTACAAATGATAAATCGTTATTAAAGTGAAAGCCCTGCCATCTATCTTCATACAATGAAGGTTGATTTAATGGCAACATAATATCGTCTATCTAGCACGTGTAAAATACATCTGTGACATGTGACGAAGCAAGATGAGAAGGCATGTCTACAGACGGCGTAATTAAAAAGAGCTAAAGTAATTGGAAGAAAAAATCTTTTTCTGCTTCTTCATCATATTATCATCTTCAGTGCATAAGCTCCTTGGCTTGTTCAGATTCTTCCACAAACTTTTTGGTGTTCCTTGGGATCTCTCGACTACATGTGCATATTTCCAGGCACTTTGGGCATTCGATTCTTCTATTCTATCTAAATGTTGAATCCATTTTGTTCTGAATGTTTTAACTTTTATCTATGAGGGGTATAATTTGCAACTCTTCACGTATATCTTCACTTCCAATGCAATCTTTCAATAAGCAACCTTTTACTGCTCTTAAATGTCCATTTCCGATGCTTTTATTCTACATTCATCCTTTCTATTCAACCCCTAACATTCATTGCTATACAACACTGATAGCACAACCATTGCTTTATAAAGTTTTAATTGGTGTCGTTTCTTGTTTTGTTTCTTAATATTCATCTGATATTCCACATATGCTTTGAAAATGCGAGATTTTTATTGCCACGTCTTTATCAAATGAATGGAAATAATGACTAGATTATGGTAACCAATCCCTCTGGCGTCAAAGGTCGACGGACATTCGGGCCAACAACAGCAGTCATTCGAGCACACTATTATCTGATCTAATATTGCTGCGTATGGTACGAGTGAAATTTTTAACATAACAAAATGTTAAAATGCGTATATCTGCATTTAATTGAAACCATCAGCATCCAACCACGCTATCACACCGATTACATTAGTTGGGATCTCCCCGTCCTTTACCACAGTTTTTTCTTGAATGCAGAGCATACATTTTGACTGCATTCGATCCCACTATTCTTGATCTAATAGGTTACTCATTCCTATTATGCCTTAGACTGCTGGCCATAAATCCAGACGTTGAGACTTGTATTATTTAATGGAGTTATCGGATGTTGACCTTTGGTAAAATGGGTTATTTAACAATCATGCCCAAGATATATCGTCCATATCGCTGAAGGTGTTAAGCACTATATCATACGACTGATACGCTCTCTGCCCCCACAGATGACATCCCATGGGGAGACATAACATGATCAGTATGTTGCCTTCTTAAATCTCTAGAAGCGGTTCTTCTGACCTAGTAACTGCTGCAACAAGTAGCTCCTTGTGTGATTCCCAAGAGCCTAGCGAGGTCAAAAGTATACCAGCAAAGCAAAACTCCCTCTGTGTAGTTGAGTTTGAAGTTAGTTGAGTCCCCTAGTACCGTATCGATAGAGAGAAACTATTTATCTTGTTCTTCGTCTGCAATGTTCTGGCCATTCACTACTTCCAAGACAATCAGCTCTATTATCTCTCCCCATTGTCTTGAGTTTATAACAAATTCCTTTTACCCCAGGTTTGTAAACCTTGAAAATTTGTAGAATTACATTCTAATAACAAACTTATTACATCTTACAATATATTAATTCTCTTGAGTTTCATTCGAAAGCCGTTTGTTTTGAATTTCATTGCAGATATTTTTTTCTCCAAGAGCGTGTTGAATTGTATTAATTCACTTATTTTAAAACATTTTCACCCACAACCTTAAACCACAATGTTACCAATTGCTGTCTTCAAAAAGTTGAAGAAGTGACTTAAATGAGAAATTTTGCCGATTTGTAATTATGGTGTCCTCAAAAGTCAAAACGTAATTTATGGGAATTTTACGGAGAGAAGAGTTATTTAGAGGTTGACATTAAAGTAGAATCTATAAATACAATATATTTATTCACACACATATAACACATTTTGTGTTACGTAATAGTAAAGGAAGGAGTGTACTCTACCCAAAAATTTCATGTTGAGATTTCACCGAAAACATATGTTTTAGGAAAAAATTCCGAATTATCAGAATGACTCAAAAATAAAGAGTAGATTAGATACGATATTTGATGTTTAAGTTCAGTATTTTCAAAACATGTAACACGAAGGTATTTAGGGAAGTCGCTCATCCTAAGGTACCCTTAACATGGAAAATGTTGGTTTCCGAAAAATGGGTCTACCGATTTTTATTAAAACTCGGTGTGATATTTTGATGACAAATGAAATTTATCATTAATTTTGTAGGAGTGGCCTCTAAAATCCTCTTCAATCTGGCTGACTTTTGTATAACTGGTACACCATAAAGGATATAAATTTCTTACTGTATAAAAATGTAGATCTCGTTAAAGAGCACAATCAACTGTTTTTCTCTAAAGTCAACTATATTTGAGACATTCCTTGTTATTCTTCTATTAATTTCAATATTGCAATTGTCGCCTTTTTCTTTTTTTCACATATTGAGTATTTATTTATTTTAGTTACCAAGATAGTGCAAATTCACACAGCGATAAGCTCTTTAAATATTCGACAGTAGTTTAAGCCTACTGTAATCTTATTCCCATGGTATGTAATGGAAATATGTAATAGAAGTATTTTTACAAATGTTTATCTCGATTAACGTGAAATAGAAAATAAGCAAAGAATACCTTGTTGAGGATCGTGAAGAGAAACTAATATGAATGTAAAAATAACATTCTTATATCAAAGGAAATAAATGTAAAATATTAGACTATGCTAGTCCATGTCCACAGTGTAACACTCATGTTTGTTGATTATCTGCGTGTTATTAAGTTTTCATTGTATCTATACGAAATACATCGCCTCAAAAATAAAACAAGAGAGCACTTTGGCCGAGAATTTCGTTCGGTTAAAAACGATGAAGAGCATCTAAACTATTTGTGTAAAGAAAAATGAATTCATTAGAAAAGAAATTAAAAAGGACATTAGTTCAATAAATTATATGCTTTTAAAAATATTCAAGCTGCACATAAAGAATATCTGATAGTTTATGAGAACACATTGCTTACTCGTAGAAACTATTAGAAAAGGTTTTAATAAATAAGTTTTATATTTCATCATCCTCACAATACATGTGTGTATAGAACTTATATTTTTATATTAAACATTTGGAAAAAAAACTTATGTTACATTCACATGACTCTCTACTTATTCTGTAACAACCTATTTATCGTTCTATCTAATTCATGTTAATCAAGATAAAATTAGCAGAGTCTTATTACTTATTTCCTTGTAGGTACAGGGGAAATAAGGCAATACTCGAGGCTATAACAAGAGTCAAATATATTAAAATCTGGTTATTATGTGTGGTAGCATTAAAATTCTTTACCTTTTGCGATAGATTGGCAGCATTAAAAATAAATATATATATATAAAGCGAATGACGACTTCCCATTTAAAAAAAAATTGGGAAAAATGTGTAGGACATAATTAGCATATTTTAACGTGATTTACATATTTGTAGTAAGATTTTGTCTATCCTTCACGGTTTACGAGTTATGTAAAGGTCATTCAAAATGAACAAGACTACGGAAAATTTAGTACATATATTTCGTGACACATGAAAATATCTTAACTGTATTACATTTTAATAAAATCGTTTGAGCAATTTTTGAGAAAATACAATTTTCGCAACATATTCCAGTAATCCGGTTAGGAGCAATGTTCTTAAAAATCTTCTGTACTTAACTTTTCTGTTAGTTATATTTTTCAGTCAAAAAATATGACTCGCATAATATAAATATCGCATTTTTTAGTCGAAAACGTTTCTGTACCTATTATGTACATTTTCATACAGCTTTATGTAATAAAATTTATTAATATAATAAATTAACAAAACATAATTGATAAAAATAATGGTCAGTAAAATTTTATTGGAGTAGAAGAGTATTTCATTTGAAGCTACTCAGGTAAATAGAACCAATATGTAGAGAAAGAAAAAATATTAAGGTATACATACGCTTAAAGAGAATTCTGGGAAACCTGAATATTTGCAACATCTCCAGAAGAGGCAGGGATCACTAATGAGTACTACTAACCACAAAACCAGATTTCCAGTCCCATTATCTACTACAAAATGTGCTTCCATATTCCAACATCATCTGTAGAGGAGAAACGCCATTTGAAGACCTGGAGAATTGTGCTGTTCCACACGATTGGGTCAGTCGAAAATTTTAAGTTTCCGTTCCTCCACTAGAAGTGCCTCTCCTGCAAGGGGAAAAGGGAATTGGTGCCCTTTAGAAAGACCAGAAATAACTAAATTGGCAGAAAGGAGAATCTGCCCGGAAGTCTATACAGTCAGTTGCTGAATCTCCGGGAGAACCTCTCTGGAAATAACAGATAACTGCGACTATCCGTGTTAACTGAAGGAGCTCTGTGGTACAGGTCACTCCAATTGTATAGGCCATTTTATTGAACCCAGGAATTTTCAGTTTCTCTACACGTACTATGTCATAGCGTATAGTCAAGGTATTGAAATTCACCCAAAACTTCGATACCGAGGTTTTATCGGAAATAAACGTTTTGGGTCCCCCAAAAAAGCATTTTTGAAAAAGGTCCGTGTGTGTATGTGTATGTGTATGCAGCAAAGATCAAAAACGAAACGACCGTTAAATACCAAATTTGGTATTTAAGTTAAGTAAATTCCAGAGATATCTTGAATCTTCTGCGAATAGCCTCTAAAGACTTTGTTCTGTATGAATTTTACAGAATTTTGCATAACTGCTAAACCGTAAGAGATGGACAAAAACTTACTACACAAAAAATGTAAAACACGCTAAAACACACCATTTATTTTATATGCATAGTTTTCGTGGAGTTGGTCGTTTGAGATATTCCTGGTTTTTGGTTTCAGCTTTAAAAAACTTGTACTGTTCTCATACAAGAATTTGTCAACTCCTGTCCATACAAACAAAGAGAACATAGCAACCAGCTTTTGACTATTACTTTAACCTATGGTATTCCCTTATTTCACTTCTACTTACAAGGAAGCAAGTAATAAGACTTTCTGCTATTTTTTTCTCGATTAGCTTGAAGTAAATGGAAGCATAAGCTTTTTAACACTAATTTGTTGCAGAAATGTAGAGAAAGTCATGTAAATAGAACACATCAAATTTTTAAAGTTAGTGTTGTGTTTTTTCATAAGCTTCAACTTAATAATACAATATTTAGTTTCCAATGTTCTATTTAATAAATGTGAGTATAAGGCTTAATTAAAAGCTATATCTAATGATATAAAAGATTTACTCTCTAGCACGTATATACAATGTGCAGAGTTGCTAAAGACTCTAGTGAATTCCACCCAAAAATTCGATGGCGAAATTTCACCGAAAATATGTTTTGAGGTCCCCAGAATAAAGAAAAGCATTTTAGAAAAAAGTTCACGTGTGTGTGTGGACAGCATAGCTCAAAAACCAAAAGACTTAAATATCAAATTTGGTATTTATGATTAGTATCTTCCAAGCATGCGGCACGAAGATTTAAAATACCTACATTAGAGATATTTACATATCTAATAAAATTTATCTTTTGAACTTTCTGAGTATAACCTCTGAAGCCCTCTTTATCCTGAATGAATTTTTTTCTTCTTTTCATTTTTCGTTTCTCGTCAGCCTCTCTCATCCTTCATAGCGTATAATCTGCTGCTAACAAGATCAGCTGCCGATTTCTTTTATCCGCCCTTTGCTGGTCTTTCCGCCAATGTAGCCCTGTATAGAGTATATGTAATCATATTTTCAAAATTTCTTTTGCCTTAATATCATCTGCACTAAATATGGAAATGTCTGAAACATCCTAAACAGCATCATATTCACTCACCAGCATCATATTTTTAATTAACTATGTAGCACCCTGTATTTTCTTCTGCACGTGCCATCTCTATGGTCAATAAAATCTATCTTATTAGATATATTTTTCCAAATAAGAAATTTTAAATAAATAATCAGTTTAGGATGTTTAACATATAAATATGTTAAAATTTAATTATTGTTTTTGGAATTTTAAAATTTAATTTGTATGTTGAATATTAGGTTGAATTTTAGAGTTTTAGAAAAAAAAATTTGACTCAATTGTTATAACATTATTAGGTTGCAGGTTATTATTTATTAGTTTTCTTATATTAATTTCTTTTGTTGAACTATTGTAATTACATCAGAAGAATATGTACATGCATAAATATAGAGTAGCGTATAAGACAGAAAACATTCTTTACAATTTGATAAACTCGAAGGCCTTTATATATAAGGCCTTAAAATTATAATTTAACCGTGGCAAAAGTGAAAATTTTCTTCAATAGGTTTATAATGCAGCATTTTATTATAGCTGAGCCATTTTACCTCTCTCATATTTGCAACGATGATTCTTCTCACAAAAATATCTTGTAGAATGTTCTTTAGTTATAATTTTGAAGAATATTTCTAATATTAAGAATTAATATATTAATTTACAAAACAGCATGATTAGTTCAGTAGTAAAATATTTTGATAGCAGAAATATATCAGGATGTTGCAAAATTAAATTAATAAAACCATAAGAAATCTTAAATTCTTCTTGAATTGAAATTTATATGCATTATATTACTTTCTCTAACACGTATGTATCGCAATTTAATACCATGTATTAAAGATATTTATTTCACAAATAAGACGATTATATTGAATTTTCTGGGAATTGCATCTGAAGACCTGGGCTCCTGGATGAATTTTGATGAAATGTGCGTAAAAATTAAAATGGCAAGAAACAAATAAAAACTTAAAAATTTAGATGTCTTTAAAACACACAATTTATGTCATACATTTTTGTTCTACAATCGGCCGTTTCAGAGATATTTCGTGTTATTGGTTATATATTTCCGGCAAAATCTGGACATCAAATTTTTGGGTGGGATACAATGTTTTTTTTACCACGTATGTAAATACGTGCTAGAGAAAGTAAAACAGAAAACGCGAACCCGTTTGACAGCCCATCAGAAACAGCTGTGGACTGAGCTAAGGAATATGTCTCTTGGAAGAAATGATGTGTAATATTCAGTGCTGAAAAGTTAAATTTAGACGGTGCTACTGGTTGGGTATATTACTGGCATGACCTCGGAAAGGAAGAGAAAGTATTTTCAAAGTGGTAGGAAGGGGTAAAGTCTCTGATGATATGGGGAGAATTTGGATTTGGAGAGAAGGCACATCTGCATTCCCAGCAGGTCTTATGAAAGCCATATCAGAGTACCTTTATAGTTGCACACAGGATTGGAAAAGTGGATTGGATACTTCCGCAGAACAATGCTCGTTCCACAGGATCGCAATGGTGTTTGTCTCATGAAATGTCTCCATTTCTACAGATCTAAACCCTATGGAGAATCTTATGTTGATCGTTTTATCGAGATTGACAACAATAAGCCAATGTTCAGGAATCAAATACCTCTATGATATCTCCATGAAAGTAAACTAACAGTGCCATTGAAGCTTGTGGAGAGCTGATGGATAGTGTGTTTTAGTTACTTCTGAAGGGTCTCTTTGCAGGATAGTAAACAAGTGGTTTTATTATTTCGCAACAGAATTATTTGTATTCAGTAGTGCATTTAATTAATGGCTTTGTTTGTAACTTATAATACCATAAGAGCTATAAAATTTCATATATAAGACAAACTAAAATAAAATATGTTTTTATGTACATGAGAGACTTGACAGTTGGTCTTATCATTTTGCAACGTACCTTATTATAAGGTAAATATCCTAGCGACCAATGAATAACAAGAAATATGCCTATCTTTTTCAAAGAGGTTGATAAAAGTATTCTCCATTTGTTGCGAAATAAACAAAGTTCAGTTCCTGTTTTACGTGTTGCAGCTCGGCTTACGATATATGCGACATTCCTTGACGATCATCTTCAATTTTCTATTCCGCATAATGCCCAAATATTTGTTATATAGATCCTTTGTTATAACAATCCGATTCTGATATCGAATATGGCAGTTAGCAGTTTTAAATCAAAATAGAATATATGCCCATCTCTTAAAATTGTTCGCCTTTTGTTGGTCATGCAAGATAAATTGGGGTATTCAATATTTTACATTTTTCTGAATATGCCAGTACGGATTTGTTTGCAATTTTTAATTTTTTCTTGGGGTTGTGTATGTATCTATTCAACTCTCATTCAACTCTCATTCAACTCTTTTTCAACTCAATTCTTCGTTCGTCTTTTATACTCTTAAAAGACACAGAATCTTATTTCGACAATTTCTTATTTTGACTTATCTGGTCGTTTCGCTAACAGTTTTCTCGCGTATGCGTTGGTATGAGTAAAACTATTATTGTATAATGCTTTAATTGAGGACGTTTAAATTTAGTATTTCTCGATGTACTTATTTTAATTTCGTATAACAAAATGATAGCAGATGTTTGACAGTTTTTTTTTACTTAATTGTATGCAAAGGAGAAAAATCTGATGTGTTCCATTCACATGACTTTCTCTACATCGTTCTGCAAATTATTGTTAAAAAGCTTATTCCTCAATCAACTTCAATTCTGGTAGTGTTTATCTCGATTAGCTTGGTCTTATTACTTGCTTCCTTGTAAGCAAGGAAATAAGGGGATATATTAGGCAAAAACGTTAGCCAAATCTTTTAAAACGTGGTTGCCATTTAGTTGATATCCGTTTCTATGCATGGCCAGGAGTTTACAACTTTCCGTGCGAGAAAAGTTTGTATTTTGAATATAAAACAAATAAGGAATATCTCAGAAATGGTCAGTTCCATGAAAAAAACGTGAATGACAAATGTATCTCTTGACGTTATCGACATTTTTGTGTAGTAAGATTTAGTTTCTCTCTTCTCTCTAACTGCTGGTTAGACAAAATTTAGGAAATTTGGTATTTTAATGATTTTCCGTTTTTGAGTTATCGTGTTCAGACACACACAACGACCTTTTTCTAAAAATGCTTTTATTAAATACAGAGGACATTAAACACTCATTTCCAGTGAAATCTCGGTATCGACTTTTTGGGTGGAATGCAATACCTTCTCTACACACTATATATAGTACGTATAGAGAAAGTAAAACGAAGAAAATTATCTTCTTTATAGGTTTTTTAGTAGTGGGAATGAAGTCTTCTAACATCTTAAAAGATATTCGTATATATATATAAAACCTGAGAGAGAGAGAGAGAGAGAGAGAGAGAGAGCGTAAGTATGTGTGTGTGTGTCTCTCTCTCATACTCACAGACCATTATTTTTTTTATGAAATTATTTTTCTTTTAATTTAGGAGCCCCAAAATTCTCTATTTCATACTAAATTTTACTAGGTGTATAGTTTTAAAGTGGAAGCTAATGTATCCTCTGGACAAAGGGGACAGAACTAATAGAAAATTATCAGATTAACTTTAAAATAAGAACTAAAGCTTTCCTGGCGACGTGTTAATTCAAAATCTTCTCGGGCTTCTAGCCAGGTAAGAACTTGGCTTGACACCAACGTTTCGAAGAAGTGCATCTTCCTCGTCTTCAGGGTGAACTGATGGTTTGAGCTTGCGGAGACTGGTATTTATATGAATGAATGAATAAGTGTATTTATTAATATAGCAATATCATACATAGAAATTCAACAATCGCACGGGTCCACAGACCGTACGTGCTTTTGTAATACACATTACAAGCAATATTAAAACAACAACCACAACAAAGAATTAAAAGAGTAAATACGAAAATAAAAAAGACAAAGGAAATACACAGTCAAAAGCAATATTAAACAACAATAAAAATTAAGAGTGAATCCGAAATTCATCCCAGCTCTTATAAATACCAGTCTCCGCAAGCTCAAACCATCAGTTCACCCTGAAGACGAGGAAGATGCACTTCTTCGAAACGTTGGTGTCAAGCCAAGTTCTTACCTGGCTAGAAGCCCGAGAAGATTTTGAATTAGATTAACTTTAGATTTATATGTAGACGTTTAGAAGCATTGACTTTTTAAATGCATTTTACTTCAAGGGATAGCATAAATATTACAGTGATAATATTGCGGAAGTTGTAAATATTAAGGAAGTTGTAAATTAAATTTCTAACCGCGTATTATTGCAGTATAATGGCGTAATAAATCATTAACTAATTTCTTTGTTGACAACAAAGGCATGAAGAAGAACCATTTCTCAGAGGGTTATCTCTGACAGACTCCATTTTTCCCCACATCACATTAAGCTTAATGGCTCATTTAACATGTCGGGCAAATGAACTTTGAACAGTAAATTATAACAATTTAAAGCTGTATACCATAATCATGGCAAACAGGTTTTGCGGCGCAACTTTGCTCCAAAAGATTACTTGGGAGTGTATTTTAGTAGCATCTCAGAATAATTAACACGTTTAATGCGTCGTACATGTGAAAGTATATTTGCTATGGTTCCAGTGAATGCAAAGAAATAAAATATTGCTTACGATCTGTACTACATTACTAAAACGTTTCTACTCTAATTATGCGAATAAACACTTTAAAATTTCTATAGCACACACACATATACATATATATACACACACATACATATATATACACACACCCACATTATGTACTGGTAGGTAGAATTGGTATTGTATCTGAACCAAAAATTCGATACCAAGATTTCACTGGAAATATATACTTTGAAGACCCCTGAATCCAAGAGAAGCATTTTTAGAAAGCGATCAGTTTGTGTGTATGTTTTGACATCATAACTCAAAAACGTAAAATTGTTTACATGCCAAGCCTGGTATTTAAGTTTAGTATATCCCAATGATGCAACATGAAGATTTTAAGAAAAATTCCTCCACCTCAAACTACCCTTTACATGGAACATTTTTCGAAATATTAGATTTTCTAAAAAAAAATGGTTCTAACGATTTTAATTAGATTACCTTAATATCTATATGGCCAATAAAATTTCTTTGGAATAGCCCCTGAAGTTCTCTTTGGTAAATAGTATGTAGAGCTAACAATTTCAAAGATATTCCCGGTTTTTGGTTTCCATTTTAAAATATCTATACTCTCCGTCTTGTGTGTCCTCCGCTTTACTTTCGACCTGGAAAGAGGACTGATATCAATGACAATCACATCCGATAGCTTTTAAAATATGAGACTGTAGCCTTTAGCATTTCTTACTTTCCTTGTACTTAAGGAGCTAGGTGTTTCAGGCCTCTCGTCTGGAACTGGCATTCGAAAGGTCGTGGGGTTTTCCCGGCGAATGCTGGAGAGGATTCTTCATTCCCACGAATTTCCTTCATTTCATCACCATTTCATCCACTGGTCTTTCTTTCAGCATTATAGTGATGGCGCTCTCTCGTGGAGATAATTGCGGTCTGAAAATTTCAGCTCTCTGTGGCAGGATGGCGCTGGAGTCGTCGGTATTCTGCGGTGCGGGCTCCAAGCGCTCACTGCGTGAACTATTTGGAACTGTTAGGGACTCCCCACGATAACTCCCGTTCGCAGTCTGGTTCCAGCTGTCCTCTGTAATTGCTCTCATCTCATCCTCTACTCCCAGGATCAGACGTACAAAAAGCCTAATCACTGGCTGAGGTGCAGAATCCCCTCCGGTACATTACACTACACTATATTTCCTTTTCTTATAAGACCATTTATGATAATGTTTATCTCGATTAACCTTATGTAGATAAAATTATCTTTTGTAAGAATAGTTTGTTTACAGACCAAAATTTGTTAATGAAAAGCTATTAGATGGAAGCTATTAGAAGACTGCTACATTTTGTTATTTACGATTTAATATTTGTGATATTATTAAACATAAATCTATATATTTATATAATGTAAGTCTTTGTAATCACGAAGTAAATCCTGTGCGACACAAACATACAGTAGAAGCATTTTTATTTTCACCGTCACATAGAATACGCGCAGTAGCTCCACTCAATACCGCACGTTGCGTTATCGGTGAATAACTGAAAATGCGCTTGCCTATTTCAAACAGAACGATAAAAGTATTCCAACTTTGTTGTAAGATATGCAATGTAATGTATCAGTAGTTGACTTACTTGCTGCAACTTAGTTTCCAAAAACTTTTAGTACTCCTTGTCGCACGTTGATTTGTAATTTTTATGAGTCTTTATGGATGTTACACAAGTCTGTATTTTAAACTGCCTCATCAATTTTTCAGGTAAACTTCCTCGTCACGAAATTAAACAAGTAATTCGCTGTTTATATAGTCATCCCAAATTCCATATGGACATTTGACCGTCTGTGTGTGATTGAAGGTGCCGTGGAGCCAGGAAAAATATTTATAAAACAAAATCGGATATATGTGTGCGTATGTGCGCGCGTTCTGAACAACAGAACTTAAAAATGTAGTGCCCTTTATTCGGCGCCGTAATCGTGTGGTTAGACCGCGTACCTCTTACCTAGGCGGACCGGATTCGTACCCAGGAGACCGCATGTGGGATTTGTTGTGGACGAAGCGGCGTCTGGGCGGGATTTCTCCGAGTTCTCCGGTTTGCTCAACTGTTCATTCTACCAATTGCGCCATAATATTCTTTCCTGACATTCATTTCATCGTCATTTCATCTCGTCCACTCTCTCGCTTGCATACCAGGCACCGAGCTCTGATCCAGAACCTTTGCTTCTCAACAGATGCTGCCTTGCAAGTCCTGGGAGTTTAAGTTCTTTGTACAATGAGGGGTAAACAAAAAAGAAATCCCTTTTTATGCAAAATGTTACTAGCAGGCATAGGAATTTCCAAGCACTAAATCCAGGATGAAATGAGATTAAGTTCACTAGTTATTAAACTTTACTTACAATCAGTGACGTGGCAGGTTACTATACCACCTTCATCCCCTCTAAGGTGTTTTGGTGTTTGCACTCAGCCGCACATCAGACCGCCAGTGACATTCGGTTTTTCTTGTTTACATAGTCAATACAGCTGACTAAGAATTCCTGAGCTATTACGACTTTCTCTACTACTTCTATGAAGTATTATTTGATACCCAAAAATTTACATATGTATTTCTGACCGAACACAGCGCAACTCAGAATACGAAAAGTATGATAAATGCCAAACTAGATACTAAAATTAAACATATTTTAAGGGCGCGAAACTAAGATTTTCACTAAAATTCGCTCATCTCAAATTATGCCTTACATGGAAAAAGTTGTTATAATAGTTTATTTTCTCAGAAAATTGCTCTAATGATTTATATTAAATTACCAAAAGTTTAAGACATGTACGCGTTCAATAAAATGCATGGCTATCTTAAATTTCTTGGAATTCCTTGTGAAGTCCCCTTTATTCAGAAGAATTTGTATAAGTGATAAACAATAAGATAGAGGTAAACCCTTTGTACCCTGTGTCGCGCTACAGTCCTATGAAGAGCCTTAAGTTGCTAATCCGACAGTCGACTTCACGCCCACTTACGCATGACAATGGGCAGTTATCCAACCCATAGGAGTCAGCAGCACACACCCCCCGCAGAAATATTAGCTCTCATGACTAAAATCACTGCCTATCGGAGTTCTTTATGGTACTCATGATGCTGAGTGAGCTCTCCCATATCCGGAACTTTTTTTTAAAACAAAGATACAGTTCCAGAGGCTTGTCAGGACTTCGGCGCTGTAGTCCTTTTTTCCAGTTTCCTACATTTCCTTAGTTGACCTATTAAGTTTTCCTTTTACTATACATACATAGACATATACACATTCACAAACACAGTAACACCCATTCCCCAGGCGGGACTCGAACCCACGATCCTGTGCGCCACCAAAGCGAGGCACTTTAGCGAGCGCGGCCACCGGGATCGGCATACTTAAAACCCTCAACCCCATAGATTGGATCGAACCCGACGTATTCCTTGACCGAGAACCAGAGCTCAATGCTCTAGGTCACTGCACCAATGCAGAAGCTTAGTACATAAATACGTATAATTATTATATATATATATATATATATATATATATATATATATATATATATATAAACATAGTTTATTTTCACTATTTGTTGCGATAGCAACAATATTGATGTTACGTTGAAGTTTTCAATACTCCCGACTTTTTGTTTTTGAGCTATGCTATCACAATACACACGTATTCGCACACATTCACAATGTATTTTTCTAAAATGCCTACTATGTACACGGTAAAGAAGTAATGCCACAAGCATTACAGTACCTATGCTACCAAAAATCAATGTTAACGAGTGAGGTTCGCATTTGAGAAGCCCGGGGATCGTTTCCCATTGGGACAGTCAGCATTTTTGTGGATTTCCCAAGTCATTAGGCAAATCCTGAGGTGGTTCTCCCAGCACAAACTAGCGCCATCGTTTCCGTTTATTGCTTTATCCTTATAAGTTTGGCAGTTTTAGGACTAAGCGACGGCATTTGTGTGCTGTGGGGGAACGATGGATTTTACGCTATGTGAAGATTTCTCTCTGGTCTTTGCTGGTCGGCTCTTCTTGGGGAACTCGATCTCGGGGCCATGGATGGTACAGATAGTACGGCCGACGTCATATTGGTGGCTAAAATCATTAGAAAACCTGTTTTGCTTGCGTACATTATCGTGCGGAATTGGTCACCCTTCTGGTCTTGCCAGAGTTCACGTAAGACACTAGAAGTCCAATATGTTGTCAAATTCCATTGGCCGGATGCCGCCTCCATTCAATTCATCCGACCTATATTACATTTTTCAGTCGAGAGACAATGTGTCTTCTCCACAAGTACCAACTTGGCTTTAATGATGTATATTTTGTGGCTTTCCACACCAGAGCCATCGAAGATGTTTCGTAGCCTTCCGCGAGGGCAATCTCCAAGATGACAATCATCAGACCGCGATGCTTAACGTGTGTTCTATCCAGGTAGATCCTTTTATTGATCTGGCTGATCAGTTCCTCCTTTTCTCGGTCCAGTATACATGAAAACCAGCTGATATACTCCATTTGACATCTCAAATACTTCCAGTCTCTGTGCGTACCTCTATTGATTGCCCAGGTGTTATTACTTCATCTACTACACTAATCCACTTTACGCCAGGGATGCCCAACCATAGTCGGAGAGTGGGGGTGAGTAAACCTCCGATTCGATATGTTATTGTGAACATTTAAGCAAACGATGGACTATATTTTTCATACTGAGCTACTGTGATATTCTTTACATATATTTAACTCAATACACCGTGAATATCGTGCGATTTGTACGTCACTTTTCTCTGAGTGACATTTCTGGCACATATGATTAACAAACTTATTGATATTTTCCACCAATGATGACGTAAGAAGTCTCAGAAGACTTGCAGAGAAATAAATAAATACATACATACAAGTGGGTATCACCCGGTGGCAGAGTTATATATGTATACAAGATATATAAACAATAAATCACAGCTGCCAGTTTATGGCTTTGTGAGCTAGATATAATAGTTATTTACACAAATATGAAAACATTAATGTTTCTCTCAATTCAGATTAATTAATTTCATAATTAGAATCACCAACCAATTTAACATTTGTATTTACAACAATATGAAATCACAAGCATTTCATTTAAGGAATATTTACAAAAATTATCCAACATTAAAATCAAGATTTTTCCTAAATTTCTTCAGAGACAGGGGACAACTCCGAAAGGCTGCTCGAGGCAATTCATTCCAGTCTTTTATGGTTCTATTTACAAAGGAGAACTTTCCCACGTCAGTACTGTATCTTCTACCCTTAATTTTGAACGGACGATCGTTTCGTGCATAGTAAGTTGGGTATTCCAGTTTGTCAGTAACGTCCCCACATGCGTTTAAGCCAGCGTAACCTTTAAATAAAGCGCACAACCTCTGTTTCTCACGCCTAACTTTCAACGGCTCCCATTTTATCTCCTCAGCGTTTGGAGGCCCAAAATATTTACCCCTTTTTATGAATTTTATAGCCCTTTTCTGGATCTTTTCTAACGAATCAATTTGATTTTCTCTATACGGGTCCCAACAAGTTACTCCAAATTCCACGACCGGCCGCACTAAGGACTTGTACGCGATTTCCCTGGACTTTGCACTCCCCTTTTTTAAAATCCTCATTAAGAAGTGCAGTGTTTTCCACGGTTTCTTAGATACCAAATTTACCTGCTCGTCCCATCCAGCGCTACTCGCCAAGTAAACTCCCAAGTATTTGCAGCTGTCCACCTGTGGAATTTTTTCCCCACCCATGTGATAGTTTTGCAGAATTTTTTCCCTAGATCAATTAAATGCAATTGACTTTCTTTTTCTAGCGTTAATTTTCATTTTATTTGCAGCAGCCCAATCACTAATTTCATTTAAATCACTCTGAAGAGCAGTCTCATCTTCAACATTTCTAATTTTATTGTAAATAATACAATCGTCTGCAAACAACCTTATCTGGCAACTTCAACTTACCAAGCTTATCGTAATACGATATTCATATTTAATGTAATTCATTGGGGAAAAAGTTTGATCACAAATGTATGTAGATCCAAAGATAGTCATTACATTTATTGCAAACGCATGCTACGTGGAATGATTTAAAGAGTTCCTATCTTTATATATTAGATATTTAACTGTATTAGAATCCTATAATTCCAAGTATTTCCATTTGGAAATTATGTGGAGCTTCCCTATAAGGAAAGTTGAGAATTTTCAGGTTGGCAAATTGTGATCCAAAGTTGGCACACACTTGCTGTATGACTTGCATGGTCACCGCGAATGTGACAACCTTGTAACTGGTATTACGTTTGTTAGACCTTCCCCTCAGGTCAAGGAGGTGGAGATGTTCAGATTTCACTAACTTGCTCATACTAGGCCTGTCTGAACTGCACTGTACACTAGACCAAAATAATATTCTACCTAATTTATACTGTTCTAAGTGACTCAGCTAATGGTCAAATAAGAGCATATCTCCACAAGCTAGATGTGAACCTGAAAGGTTTAATATAATAAGGAGGTGGCGCCGTTAGACCGCTCACCAGCAGATCACATGTGGGATTTATGGTGAACAAAGTGACGTCTTAGCTGGTTTTCTCCCAATCTACGGCTTCGTACCTCCCTCCATCTGTTCCATAATCAGTTTTCCTTTCATCCTTTCTCTGTAATTTCATATCATCCTATTCCTTACTCTCAATCCAAAAGTCCAACTGATTACCCCACGTGCTCCTTTGATCTAGTGTCCATCTGCTCTTCAACAGAGGTTTGTAGGCCCTAGAGGAGAAAAAACAGTGCAAGAAGCACGTAATATTATAATGAAGTAACATCGTGCATATATAAAGTGCACTGAGTGAAACTTTCAAGCAACCACACATAGCAAAAGTATGCCTAAGGGAAAACAAACTATAGAAATAATGAAATACAGAAATATTGTATTTTCATTTTATCCTTTCAAACTACTCGTATTCATTTTCACAAATTTTCCAACTACTTGCATAACAGATGTTTCATTAGCTCGGCAATATTCCAGCAACGTTGTTTTATTTCGTTTTTCGCCCTTTGATTCTCTCATTCATTGTGAAATTCCATGTCACTTTGACTTGCTAATGAAAGTAGTTTGATATACCTTTTTTAACGGATTGCAATGTAGTTTATTTTCCATTGTTTTATGGGTTGTATAATATTAATTCTTTGTTCAACGCGTTTCCCATTTTAACGTGTTGGAACTACTTTCCTTTTATGGCCCTTCTTCCTATAAAAATCAACATTTCAGGTTTTCATGTTTTCATTACACGCTTCTCTTCAAAAAGTTCCTCTGTCTATTTAATCAAGCACTGCTACGTTTGCTGCGTCTTTCTTTGTTAATATTTAACATTTATCCTAGAAATACATTAAAATATTGCGAATTCTTTTCTTGTTTCCTTACGTAACTTATATAAGAGCTGCCAAGGTGCTGCAGTTGGGGCTTTTGCTTTTAAACATTTGAATATACATATATAGATAAAAGAAATTTAAGAGTACTTTAGAATTCAAATTCATGTATATAAATGCGTAAAGGAACTATTCAAAATCTATCTGTATTTCTTTTACCTAGCTTTCTGAATTTACTGATGAATGGATACATAAAAAAGTAAAATGTATATGCCAAAGTCTACATTTATTAAAACATTTCTATCCGAGTTTAAAGTCCTGATAAATATAGGATTAGATGGAATAATAAGCAAAAATAGTTGTAATATATACCATAGCTTTTCCAATCTAGTAAGATGCAACCAATGTTGTATATAATCCGGCTCGCTTCCAAAATATCTCTAAATAATTGCTTTAAAACTTAATAGGAAAGGAAGGCCCTTCGCGGGTCTTAGGACACCTAACCAACGGGGAATGAAAATGGCGGCCGATACCCAGGGTAACAAGGATAAAGTCCTCAACTGCAGTAAAATGGCGGAAGAGGCACTCATGCTCATGGGATTAATAAATGAGCAAGCAAGTCTGAAGGTTTTAAGGAGGCAGCCCCTCCACCAGACTACTCAACGTATAGTTAGCCCTACTTGAGAAATATGTTTACTTTCTCTACACGTACTATGTATTCAAAAAAATTGGAAATAGATCCGTGTGTATGTATGTATTTATTTCTCTGCAAGTGGGTATCACCTGGTGGCAGAGTTATATATGTATACAAGATATATAAACAATAAATCACAGCTGCCAGTTTATGGCTTTGTAAGCTAGATATAATGGTTATTTACAACAAATATGAAAACATTAATTTTTCTCTCAATTCAGATTATCTGTGAACAGCATAGCACTAAAAGGAAAAGACTGTTAAATATCAAACTTAAATACCAAGTTTGGTATCTTCCATGGATGCGACGCGAAGATTTTCAAGAAAATTCCCCCACCCCAAACAACTTTTAACATGGAACTTTTTTCGAAAATTTTAATTTTCGGAAAAATTGCTCTAAAGATTTTGATTAAAATATCGTATGTAAAAGATATTTACTTGAAATAAAATATATATCTTGAATTTTCTGGGAGTAGCCTCTTAAGACTACTTTATTCTGGATGAATTTTACGGAATTTTGCATAACTGCTAAACCGTAAGAGGTAGACAAAAACTTGGCATACAAAAATGTAGAGCATGTTAAAATATACAGTTTATGTTATATACATTTTTTCGTGGAGTTGATTGTTTTTGAGATATTCCTTGCTTTTGGTTTCAGTTTTGAAAAACTTATTTTCTCATACAGGAATTTGTCAACTCCAGTCCATACAAACAAAGAACCTCAGTCACATAGCAACCGCTTTCGACTTTCATTTAAACCTATGGTACTCCCTTATTTCCGTTTCTACTTACAAGGAAACAATAATTAGACGATTTCTGCTAATTTTTTTCTGGATTATCATGAAGTAATTATAGGGGTAAGCATTTTAACAATCCTATGCTGTAGATATGTAGAGAAAGGCATGTGAACGGACACAAGATTTTTTACTCTTAATCTTCACAACATTGAGCTGGATGGATTAATAGAAAAAGGTGCAATTTAAAAATAGCAAAGAAGAAAAAAGTAATGGCTCTCGTGGAAAATGTCCTATATATTCTAAAATACTAATAGAAACTCAAACATTAGAACAAATCTCCTACTTTGAATATCTAGGTTGCAATGTAAATTGAGATGTTAATTGAGATATAGAGAAAAAGGATAATAAATTTCAATTAATGTGTGGAACAATAAACGGAACGCTGCAAAATATAAAACAAAAACAAAAATGAAGTTTTATAAGATAATGGCGGCTCCAGTGTTGATGTTTGGTAGGGAATCTTGGATCATGCACCAAGGAGATAAAAGGAAAATACAAACAGCCGAAATGAGGTTTTTCCGTAGAGTTAAAGAGTGTATAAAGAGAGATTATTTGATAAATGAGGAAACAAGGGGATTACTAGAAATTTACAATATAAATGATAAAATAGAGGATTATAAAGATAACTGAACAAGTCATCTATACCGCATGGAGAAAGGAAGAATACCAGCTTCAGTAAATACCTATCAGCCGAGAGGCAAAAGAGATGTAGGACGTCCAAGGAAGAGATGGCATTGAAAGCATGCTTGTGAAGACAGAACAAGCATTATTGCCTAATCGCTGAAGTGCAGAAGAAGAAGAAGAAGAAGAACAAATAGGTAATAATCGCTCATTTTTCTTGGATTCATTTAATTTAAGTTTGCACTAACTTTTCGTGTACCATACGCTATCTCTAACACTTGTAGAGCACTAATAAAACAGAGATACAAACTTCCTTACAGCTTTATAAAACAGTCTCCTTTTTACATCATCATTCTCTGTTTAGATTATTTGCGAGAGGGAAAAATTTTGTGTCAGTGAATTTGTGAAAATGTTCTGTACCAATTCTTCAAACATATTCTTAAAAAATATTTATTACTTTTTCTACATAGTACATTGCATAAGTACAGAAGATATTGCACTCCACTTGCAATACCCAGATTTCACCGGAAGTATTCGGCTTAGGTTCCCTGTATCCAAAAAAGGCATTTTTAGGAAGAGGTCCGTGTGTGTGTATGTTCGTATGCCTGTGAACACGATAATTCAAAAACCAAAGTCAGAAAACCCTTTACAAAAAAAATCGAAAATGTTGATTTTCTCAAAATTGACTTACGTTGTTGATTAAAACGCCATATATTAAGATACTTACATGATAAATAAAAGTGTAAATTTTAATTTTCTGGGACTAGACTCAGAATTCCTCTCTATTCTGGATGAATTTTTCTGGCTTTTGCATAACTGGTAAACCGCAAGAAATAGACAAAACTAGCTGCGAAAAAATGTAGATCTCGTTATAACACACAATTTATGACATTTTTTCGGGGAGTTGATCTTTGAGATATTCCTTGTTATTGGCTTCACGTTTAAAATACTTGGAACTTTTCTGAAACGGAAATTTGTCAGCTCAAACGGATTTCAACCACATGGTAACTATCGCTTTAATGTATTCCTTTCTTACCCTTCTACTTCCTTAGTAATAAGACAATTTTTGGTAATGTTTATCTGGATTAGCTTGAAGTAGATAGAACAATAAGCTTACTAACAATAATTTGTTACAGCGATGTAGAGAAAGTCATGTGAATGGAACACATAAGATATTTAGAAGAAGACCCAGTGTGTGCCTCTGTCTGTCTGCGTGTGTCTGTAGACTGCATAGCTCAAAAACGAAAAGTCGGTTAAACACCAAACTTGGTATACAAGTTTAGTAGCCTCCACGGAAGCGACACAAAGATCTCTAAGAAACCCCCCTTCCCTCAACCCCTTACATGGAGCATTTTTCAAAAATGTATTTTCTCAAACGCTTTTGAATAAAATATCGTGTATTAAAGGTGCTCACATCGCAAATGAAATATATATTTTGAATTCTCTGGGAATAGCCTCTGAAGATCTCTCTATTCTGGGTGAATGTTTGCATAATTTAGCATAACGGCTAAACGTAAGAGATACAAAATGTAGATCTCGTTAAAATACACAATTTATGTCATACACTTTTTCTTGTAGAGTTGGCCGTTTTCGAGATATTTATTGCTATTGGTGACAATTTTTAACTGATGAACTTTTCTCAAACGGAACCATGCAAGGGAGCCGAATATCAATTGCTTCACATAGCGACCAGCTTTTAAAATATTTGACTGTTGCTTTACTCATTTCCTTTCCACTTACAAGGAAAGGAGTAATTAGATAAATTATGTTAATTTTATCTAGATTAGCATCACGTAGATAAAAAAATAAGCTGAAGAAAATTAGCGTATGGAACAGCTAGAGAAAGTTTTGTAAATGGAACGTATCAGAATTCTTTTAATTGTCCTATTAGTGCACCCCCATTGGACTATGGCCATATGGGGCTTTGACTCGTGTACCAACATATGTTGTTACTGTAGATTATAAACATTTGGACAATTACTCTAATGATTAAACACACACACATACACCCATTCTCTCTCACATACGGACTCTGTGGGATGTAGGAAATACGAGAGTAATCTAGAAAATACAGATGATTTGGATAAATAATAACGAAAGTTATAAACATAAAACCTTATTTACAAAGTAGCAGTGCTTTACTCTATTTCTCAACATAATCGTCACTACTGTTAAGGTACATATTGTCACGTGGTACCAGTTTTTCAACGCAGATGTTATACTCTTCCACCGCTAAAGATATGAGCCAAGATGTCACTGTTACTTTGAGGTCTTCATGGCTAGGAAATCTTTTCCATCCGAAAAGTCATGTACGGTGTCCAAAGGAAACGCCGGTTGTTCTTAAATATTTTATGAACATTTGCTTTCAACTCCTTCATAGCGATTGA
Source organism: Hymenopus coronatus (assembly GCA_030762935.1). Taxonomy (NCBI): domain Eukaryota; kingdom Metazoa; phylum Arthropoda; class Insecta; order Mantodea; family Hymenopodidae; genus Hymenopus; species Hymenopus coronatus. The sequence goes on from CM060884.1 coordinate 31,103,584, forward strand.
TGATCTTCCATTCCAGTCTTTATCATACACACTGGTTAATTCTTGAGTCATTTCTTCACTGAAGATTCGTTCATTGCATTATCACTACACACTTACATTATTTGCCTTAAACATTCGATTGGCCGATCATTTTGTGCATTCAAAAAAACAAAAACCTCTTTGGCGGTAAATAAACTGGTAGCACAAGACAATATACATCTTGGCAGAATGGAGATTACGTTGAGAAATAGAGTAAGGTACTGTGATTTTGTAAATAAAGTTTTGTGTTGATAATTTTAGTTACTATTTAGTTATGCCAAATCGTCTATCACTTCCTTGGTACACTCGTAATTCTTGTTACAGAAACATTTCACGCCCCAGCCCGTAGTCAAACCAGGGACTTCCGGGATCCTCGCTGACTACTCCACAAAAAACTTTAATTTCAATACTTCCGGTTTTTAATTTGGTCTCATAAATTGAGACAACTGAGTATTGTGTTTAGCAGTTTGGACTTATCTCGGTTCTAGCATGTGATACCTCACACACGCGCAGTATAATTCATAAGCCCATAGCAACAGTTAACAGGAACATGCTAGATGTTATTCATCGCAACCCCCGCTCATGAATCAGTCCTTTCAAGGTGATCTTGGGATCAGAAATAATTACCGAGAACAATGGCGTGACTATTCTGCAATATGGTTAGCAATCAAGGGGGTTCTACAGAACACAAAGCCATGGCATTGCACATTAAAATTCTCTCATAGATGAGGTAGGCTAAAAACCCCTCTGAGAACATACATTGAGATAATTGACCAGTTTCTAATGGGAAACGATTACGTACGCCAATTCTTGCTAAAACACGAACGATGTGTTTCACTTTCAAAAGCAAAAGATGCCCAATCCTCATAAAATTGCATATCATACCTATATCAAAAATCTGGTGTGTTCCTTTCACATGACTTTCTCTACATCTCTGCAACAAAGTATTGTTGAAAAAATTATTCGTCCATTTACTTCATACTAACCAAGAAAAAATTAACAGAAATAGTCTGTTTGTATGGACAGGAGTTGACAGTTACAGTATGAAAAAAGTATAAATTTCTTAAAGCTGAAAGAAATAACGAGGAATTTCAAAAACTATCAACTCCACGAAAAACAAAAATGTATATGACAAATTGTGTTTTATTGTGATGAACATGTTTTGTGCAGTAAGCTTTTGTCTATCTCTTATAGTTTACCAGCTATGCAAAACTCAAAAACATCATCCAGAATAAAGAGGTCGTTAGAGGCTATTCCCAGAAAACTCAATATATACATTTTATTTGGCATATATCTTAAATATAAAATATAAATCTTTAGCCATTTTTTATTAAATGAAAAATTTCGAAATGTTTTCATGTAAAGGGCATCTTCGTATCGCATCCTTGGAAGATACCAAATTTAAATACCAAGTTTGGTTTTCGTTTTTGAGCACAGACTGATACACACTGACCTTTTTCTGAAAAATGATGTTTTGGAATTCAGGGGGTGTTAAAACGTGTATTTCCGGTGACATCTCGGAATCGAATTTTTGTGTGGAATACAATACTTCCTCTATGCACGATGTACATAGTACGTGTAGAGAAAGTAAAACTACGAAAGTGGTTAAGAAACGTTTTTACAAACAAGTGTTACATTCTTATAGCATCTATTCCCAATCGTTTATTCCTTTCCAGCCCGTAAATACACCTGTTGCCAAAAAGAGAGCAACGTCTGGAACGCCTAATTCGTCTAAGACCTTCACGGCACAGCGCCTTGATGACACCATCCGCAATACAGTTGTGTAGCGGTAGCAACAGTTTTCAGGAGTTCCAAACCTTAATACTACTAACCCATATATTGAATAATCAAATACATAGTTTAAGCTTCTACAACAACAAATTATCAATGTTAACTACAAATATTAACGATAGAAAACATGATATAGTTTATATTGTAAAACCTCCACTTTCCAGGTGAAGCCCTGTGACAAACTACTCCTCTGGTGAGGTTCATAGATTCGCTTCTCGCATGTAGCAAACCTTTTTTTTTTTTTTTTTTTTTTTCCCTGCTCCTAATGATCTTGAATGAACACATAGCGGCTACTTATTTGACGCGGGGTAGGCAAACAGGCGGAGTATTTGGAGAAAAATTAAGAGCCGTCTCTGCGATATTGGCAGACGGCAAATAATTGCGCAATTCACAAAGAAAGTTTCATTAGAAGTGCAGTCTGGGCTAAAATCGGAGTGGGGTATGGAGCAATACATCAAAATAGGTACCAAACTCATTAGAGAGGGGCTCGCGTGGATTAGACTAGGAGCATGGAGGAGCACGAAAATTTCTGACGAGAATGCTACGAGAATCTGTCCCATTTGCGAGGAGGAAGAGTCTTGGACTCACATCTTGGCAAAATGTAGGGGTACGGAGGAATGGCGCGAAAAATATTTACCGCGATTCTTTACCATCGTGAATGAAGGGCTATAAGCATGTTGAACGGTACTGGCAGGCAGGGAAAACATGGGCGGGCTAGGTAAGTTTATACTTAAGGCAAAACAACCGAGAACTGCTGAGGCTGCCAATAGAGAAGGGGGGGGGGGGAGGAATAAGATCAATAAACAAAAGTGACTACAATGTTTTACATATATGTTATGTCATACTTAGGTCACTGTTCTGTTATGGTTTTATATATTGTGTATATATATAACGCGTATATATTTCTTTTAAGTGTAATTATCTAGTATAAGAGGGTGCATTTATGAAGGTGTACTCTGTGCTGTAAATTTAAATTACTATATTTGAATATCTTGGCATTTTTATTTTCGGCTTTACTCTTAATTATTTATTGTTTTAATATTGCATTACCTTTGTCTTTTTATTTTCGTGTTTACTCTTTTAATTCTGTGTTGTTTTGGTTTTAATATTGCCTTTAGTGTGTATTACAAAAGCACGTATGGTTTGAGGACCCGAGCGATTGTTGAAATTCTATGTATGATATTATTATCTAAATAAATACACTTATTTATTCATTCATACTTATTTCACACACGATATTCGATACAGTTTATAATATTTATGCTTCTTTAAGAGTTTATTCTCCCGAATTCAATATGCTGTACACGAAAGTATGTGGTGTCAGAAATACTAAATGTATTTCTAAGAAAACCAATGTTTTAAAATATTTTTAAGATCCGTTTTTCTTGTACTTAACATACCCTCACAAAGCGTTCAAATATACCCTTCATAAACAAATTCGTGGTGATATTCTGATACGAGGTGAGATTTTCTTTCACACATAAGAGAAAGGTTATATATCGTCTATCGTCCAAAAGAGACCCGATATGATGCAAAATACGTTGCTTCACAACTCCATTATGGGTGCGTATCTGTATCGTGTTGGGGTTTGATATGAAGAGATGGTCTAAGTGTGCTGTGGCAGCTTGACGTTACAATGAACGATATGCAATACATGGTAATGCTCATTAATATTTAGATTCCCTCTTTATAGGAAATATCTGAGCTGCGGTAAAAAGGGAGTTCTGCTCCAATTACTTGTAAATTGGCGAAGGAAATATATAGCTTCTGGGTACAAATTCAAGAAAAATGTATTTTTCTATACCACTAATATTGATGACAGTTATACGTGCTGAGAATTCTACACCCGATATTGACTATGCTTATTTTTGTTTTAGTTTTAGAAGGTAATAATTTATTTCCACCTGTTTTTAGCTGTTTAACACGAATTATGTTAGAATTATGTTTTTGGGTACATTGATAAGCCCATAACTTCAAAGGCCTAAAGTTATATTAATGCAATATTTTGCTCTATGTATCCAGTCATAACATAAACATAAAACAATTACAAACACCTCTCTGCCACCGTAACGTTGTTTCACGGCATGTTTTCGGTACTAAGGAGTTAACCATTGCGTTGTTAGTAACAGACCATTGTACATTCCTTTCGCGTGCGTTGTGAACACAGCTTTTACAAAGACACCCAAAGCTCTTCGATCGACACATGGAATTTTGGGATAACTCTTGTGTCCACGATGTACATATAAATGGCTCTAACGGTTTTGATTCAAGATATTCACATCACAAATAGAATGTATATTTTGAATTTTTGGGAGGAGCTCCTTATTCTGGTTGAGTTTTGCAGAATTTGGCAATAGACAGGAAACAGACAAACACTTACTGCAAAAAGCAATACAGATCTCGTTAAAACACATCATTTATGTTCATTTAGTTTTTTTTTTAGAACTGACCATTTCTGAGATATTACTTGTTATTGGTTTCAGCTTTAAAATATTATGTTTTTCTTAAATGGTACCTAAAAAGCTAACCGAACCTCAATTATTTAACATAGCGAAGAGCTTTTAAAGGAGTTGGCTATCGCTTTAGGCTAACGCATTCCCCTATTTTTCTTCTGCTTAAAAGGAAGCAAGTAATAAGACCAGTAATAGTAATATTTATCCTAATTTAGAAGAATATTTTGTAAGAGTAGTGTGTGTGAACAGCTAGAGAAGGTTTTGTGAATGGAACACAGAGTTTTAAGAACTAGTTCAGAATAGTTAATAACTTTATCTAAATCGTATTAAATTGTAAATGATGACAATTTTTAAGCCAAGATCAAAACGATGTGTTATGTACAAAAGATGAATCATATTAATAACATTCATAGCCAGCATACATTAAAAGTTTAAAATTGTTTGTGTTTGATTAGGTACTTTGTGTCCAAAGGGCTTGATGGATTTCATCAGGCTTATTTTTTAAAGTATTTTTAACAGCAATTAAAACATTTTCCTTCTTTTTAGGAGAATGTTTATTCATTGGAATAAATTTATATTTTATGTGTTAATTTGTAATTAGAGAGACATGAATAAAAATGCACTCATAATGTAATAACTTAATATAAATAAAATACATTCTATTAAAACCTTATCAAGTAAGATTTATTTAAATTATTTTTTTTAAAGTTAATTGTAAATGAAAGTATATCCTCTAAACAATTAAATATATTAACTATATTTAGTAATACTGAACTTCTTTACCCTGGCTTTTGGATTTTCTTGACCCAGTGATAACAGTCTTAGAAATATAAAATAGTTAATTATGTAATCAAGGACTTGAAACTTTCCCGGCGCTGGTTATTAGTGATTTCTGCTCGGGAAGTCAGCCAGGTAAGTGTTGTAGGTGTTTAACACATACCTGGTCGACTTCCCGAGAAGAAATCATTAGTAGATAATTGTGTTCTTTTATACAACAATTTCATTCAAAATGATTTCTCGTTTATTTAAATCTCTTTTCTCTGAAAAATGTGCCTTTCTATCTACCTCATATTAAAAAGGCAAACGTTTCAAGAAATAGTTTCATTACACATTTGATTTATCACATTTAATTAAAGCTGAAGGGCTACGCTCGCTAAAGTACTAGCTTTGGTGCATCGTGGCGTAGGGAATCGCGGGTTCGAGAAAAACAGATTGTCTGCGAGCTTTTGTTGACATTACATGAAACTAAATAATTAATCTTGTGAAATGGGATGGAATTTCGGTTTGTCAACTAGACAGTAATTTTTGCCTTGTGTCAAAGGTTAACTATGCCAAGTTTGGTCAAAATCGATACAAGTAGAAGCACACATACTTACATTACATACATACAAATAGTTTTATTTCATCCTAGCTTTGGACCTTCCCAGTAAAGCTAGAACATTTATAAAATTATAGTAATAGAGTAAATATAAGAAATAGTCTACCTGTACTGCATCATCATTCCACGTATTACCAGCTCATTGCCTGCGGTGCCACAAGTAGTAAAAGCGGGCGTTAAAACACTACCAAAAAGAAAGGGGGCGAACTTGTCAACTCCTGGCCACGCAAATAAACCGATTTCAACATGATAGCAACCATATTTTAAAGCCCGAGACTGTCGTTTAGCTTAGTGTATTCACTTATTTCCCTTCTTATAAGAAACTAAGTAATAAGATCATTTCTGTTAATGTTTATCTCGATTAGCATGAAGTAGATAGAAGAATAAGCTTATTAACAATAATTTGTTACAGAGATGTGGAGAAAATCATGTGAATGGAAAACATTAGATTTTTTTCACTTATCTTCCTACTGCATAAACTGAATTATTCATGTTCTATGAATAATAATCAAAGAAATTACGTACTTACTAATCGTTGGACTGATTCTATGCAACTATATATCCAATTAATTCCGAATATTGAGTGAATTTAAAACACATCATGCAAACCTCATGTTCAATAAGGCTGCTAACGAAGTGCTATAATATGAATGTAGTCATGTGGAAAGCAAGCAACTAATGTCATTATGTGGCAAATTAAATAGGTATAATATGGTAAAAGCGGAGTTCTGGTTATCAGAAGAGTTTAACAAGCATAATTAAGTTTCTCTAAAAATATTTACATCTTAATCACGTTGAATTATACTCTTGTGATATTTCATTAGTGTTAGTTTCCAGTTCCCATTCTTAGCAGGCACAAGATATGGCTTTCGAGTCAATATATAAAGTATAGAATAAAACACATTTATATTTCACCCAAAAATGTGATACACAGATTTAACTGGAAATACAGGTTTTGCGCTCCCTTGAATGCACAAAATACATTAAAAAGGGGTCAATGGCGTAGGAGTCCATGTGTGCGTTTGTCTTAACAATATTAACTCAAAACGCAAATTTCATTAATACCAAACTTGGCAGTTACGTTGTGTCTTCTAAAGCTGCAATACGATGCTTTTCAAGAAAATCCTTCTATCCAAACTACCGCCAACATGGAACATTTTTTCAAATAAAGAAAATATTGATTTTTCTGGGAATAACTCTGAAGTCCTTTATTCTGGATAATATTTGCAGAACTCGTAAACCGTAAGAGAGAAACAAAATCTTAGTATACTAAAATGTAGTTATCAATTCAACACAATTTTGCTTAGATATATTTTTGTGGAGTTAGCATACATATTTCTAATTACAATTTTAAATGTTCCAATAACATTTTTCTATAATGGGAAATCGTTACATGGCTTTTTGAGCCTGGGTATGCAAAGATAATAGAACAATACCATTTGTACTGTCGTTATAGTATGCAAACAAATAAGGTACAAAAATCTATAGAGTGAATCGTAAAACAAACCTAAGTACAACTTTGCTTAAAGGACTAAGGAGGAAGATTCCAGGAACTTGCAAAGAAACACTGAAGACTTTCACAATTTATTAATTTGAGATCTTTAACAAGCAGCCATTAAAGATATAACAGATTGTGTTAATGTATTTTGCGTAAAATAAGTTTTACATTTATTGCGCTTGTAAATTATAGGTCTTGAATTTAGAATATGAAAACTAAAACTTGCAATGTAAAAAATAACGCACGATTATCCTGAATAGCGAAGTGGGTTTTTCAAAATAAGAATTTAGCCTTATCAAAACCTACTCAGCCCCACGATTTTCTCCAAGTGGAAAGAAAGCCCAACTTTGCCTACCCAGAGCGGCTACGAAACGAAACATCGTTGTGCTCTTAAGGACATCTATCTCTCAGCGAATTTCCAGCTGACTGTAGCACTGTCTCCAACGGTGGCCCGCCGAAGAGCGGAAGGAATGCGTAGTTCGAACCTTTCCCACCAGGTTGCAGCTGAATCTCGTCACATACCTTATTATGAAGATGTGGGAGAGTCTTTTAGTTTATCCCATAAATGCACAACGTTAGTGGAGTAAATCTATCAGATTTACAACTTGTGGAATGGGACAGATAACAGTCACATTACCTAACAACCAGTGTATTCCCTTTTTCCTTTATATCTGTAAGGAAATATGAAATAAAACCATTTGTGCTAATATTTATTTCGATTAGTATGAAGTTCTTAGAAGAATAAGTTCTTATGAACAGTATGTTGCAGTAAATAGAAGAACATCATGTGAAATATAACATCATATTTTTATGTATGTTGTCAAAGCATATATTTACCCCAGTATATTTATTTCAACATTACTCACAAAATTATTTTGTTTTATCATTTTAATCAACGAGATATTTTGATATATAATTGCTCAGTTATAACATATATAGCTATATCAACTCAGCAATGAAGAACATAGTAGACACGAGTATGGAACTGCCTTGTATAAACAGAGTATGCAAATGGAAATTGACATGCCAGGAAAATCCACACTGGCAACATGTGGATTGCCTGAAGTATAATAATTCCTATATGCACATTGTGAAATAAAAAACGCACACCACATACTCTTTTGTTACAGTTATTGTACTTCAATTTAGTTTTTCATCGCTTTACATTGTGTCTTAGCTGGTGAAATTACAAGGAATATACCTTTTTTTAATGTTATGATTTATTTGAAACAATATACTAGCTACTTTACTAACAGCCATGTTCTGTAATAGTGTATCTGAGCGTTGCTTTAGATATATCCGGCCTTTATAACCATATTATTTCCAGTCCATTGATTTATTGCAAACAAAAAATGGTTTATATCTGCAGCTATCAGCTACAGAAGTATTTTAGATGCAGCTGGTGACGAAGTGAGGGAAGGGAGAAAGAGAAGCGAATATTTTAAAATATTTTTGGTTACGTATATTTTCCATGCTTATTTTCCAGCATACGATTCGTATTTATACACCTTCCATGAGGTAAATTATACCATATCCAATAAGTATACGTTTTGTGTTTATATAAATCTTAATAGCTGTACTTACTTCATATGGTATCAGGCAGCGATATTGGCGGCATATGAAATTAAATTATATTTGAGAAAGGAAATTTACGAGAGTCGGCTGATAAGTCCCGGACCGTACACAGTAGCGCCACTAGGCTAGTTAGACGGTAGCATCGTATAGTTTAACTCTAAATTAGCTTGTATCCATAGTTACAAGTCAATAGCTTGTTTAGTTTTCGAATGACAGCATTTTAAACAAGACAGCTTTAGAGTTTTCACGAAAATGGAGGATTTGGAAAAAACGAGCAGTGACTAAATATTTTCATATGAAAGGCTTAACGACTAAAGACATTAAGGAAGAAATTGACAGTACATTGAATGACTGCCCCTTCATATTCAATGATTAAAAGGTGGATTTCAGAGTTTAAATTGACGTGCGAGCCCTAGAAATAAGCCTCGCTCTGGACGCCCTGTAGAAGTGCAACTCCAGAGATCATCGCAAAAATTAATCGTTTAATACCGAAATATCGCAAATTAAATCTATTTGAAATAGCAGAGGCTGTAAACATATCAAAAGAACGTGCAGGTAATATTTTAAGTAAAATGTTGGTCTTCCAGAAGGTCTGTGCAAGATGGGTGCCGCGTTTGTTGACACCTGATCAAAAGTTGCAAAGAAAAACTGTTTCTGTTAAGAATGTGGAGCTCTACCGTAAAAATCCTAGTCCATTTTTGAGACGGTTTGTTACCATGGATGAAACTTGGACACATCGCTACACTCCGGAAAGTAAATCAGAGTCAAAAAAGTGGATTGCACCAGGTGAACCAACTCCAAAAAAGGCAAAGTCAATTTTGTCAGCTAACAAGGTTATGGTGAGTTTTTTTCTGGGATACACAGGAAATTATTTTTATTGATTACTTGGAAAGGGGTGAAAGTATCACTGGTGACTACTATACAAGCTTACTGCAACGCTTGAGTGATGAGATGAAAAGTAAAAGACCTCATTTAACAAAGAAAAAAAACTTGTTTCATCACGACAATGCTCCGGCCCATCGTTCAGCCATTGCAATGGGAAAAATATGGGAATTAATATTAGAATTGTTTGAACATCCACCCTATTTGCTAGATCTAGCACCCAGTGACCACCACCTGTTTCCAAACCTCAAACAATTTCTTGCAGGGCGAAGATTTCACAGCAACGAGGAGGTCATTGACGAGGTAAACAGCTATTTTGAGGACCTTGATAAATCGCACTACAGAGATGGTTTAATTAAATTAGAATACCGACATGACAAATGCCTTTCTGGAGAGTATGCTAAGAAATAAGAGTAACAAATATCTAAATGGTGTTTTCATCGAGAGGCCTGGGACTTATCAGCCCACCCTAGTAAGAAGGAAACGGTCCAAGCTTGAGTTTAAGGTACCTTCCGGGCATTTGCAAATAATGAGGCCGAAGGAAAATTAGGAAGACAACCACGGTTACCATGTGAGTTATCAATATGAGTAATTTCTGTATTCCGTATATTATTACTTTGAAATTCAAACATGGTATCCGATCGCGTATATTAGTGAGTTTTGTAGCAGAGTAACAAATGTAAGACAAAAAGAGCGAATATTCGTAATTGCCTTGGACTGATCTAATATATGTTTTTAAGCGTCCTCAGATACATATAACATAAGTCCAAACACATGTAATGTGAAGCACCAAGGAAGTCAGCACATACTCTTGGTTTCTGTGTACTTTTCTTTTACCTTACGGTTTTTATTTTACAACCTGTCCTGGCTTAAAATTGGTACTCCTCGTTTATTTGGACTACCTGATTTATTTTTCCCTTGCAGGTTTTAATCAGAAATTGCCTTAGGTATCCTGCTATTTTTTTTTCAAATGTGATTTTAAATTTTCTTGACGTGTTTTTATTATGTTATTTTTAGTCCTTGGCCGTTCTGTTCAATTCTGTACCAAGTGGTCCAATAGCCCCGTATTTGACTTCTACAGATATCCTATGTGTGTAAGAGTTACTGTGCTATTTTGGTATTAATAAGTTGGTTTTATATGTTACATTATTTGAAAATTCAGAAGTCACCATATTTAGTAGTCGTTTCAATTAGCAGACTATATTTTCCTAAAAGGCGAGAAAAAAAAAAGATACCTATCGAATCTAGATTGAGAAACTTACTCTACACGTACTTTGTGTATAGAGTATAGAGAACGTATTGTATTCCACTCAAAACTTCTATATTTCATCGGAAATACGTGTTTTGAGACACCCTGAATATAAAAGATTTTTTTAAAAATGTGTGTGTGTGGGTGGGGGGCAACATAGCCCAAAAACTAAAAATTCATTAAATAATAAAGTTGGTTTTAATGTTCAGTATATTCCAAGGCAAGTATTTTCAAGAAAATCCCCAATTTCCAAATACACTTTACACAAAAAAAATGTTAAAAATGTTGATTTCTCAAAAATTGCTCTAATATTTTGATTAAAATACCATACATTAAAGATATTTATATAACAGATGAGATGTATGTCTTCAACTTTTTGTGGAAAGACCTTTTCATTCCCGATGAATTTTTCTGAATTTTGAATAACTACTAAACCATAAGAGATAGACAAAAACGTACTACAAAAAATGAGATAATGTTAAAACCCCCAAATAATGTCCAATATTTTTCGTGGAGTTCACCATTTCCGAGATATTTCTTGCTATTGGTTTGTTTTAAAACGTTAAACGTTTCTCATACGGGAACTTGTCAGCTGCTGGGCACGCAATCCCATAGTACCAGCTTTTAAAATATTTGACTATCGTTTTGGCATAGTGTACTCTCTTAATACCCTCTACTTACAAGGTAGCGAGTAATAAGACCATTTCTGCTAATTTTTATCTCAATTAGCTTAAAGAAAATAGAAGACTAAGGCTTTTAATAATAATTCGGTACAAAGACATAGAAACAGTTATGTGAATGGAAGACATCAGTTTTTTTTCCTATTGGTGTTCAACATAATAATGTAGGAAAATTCATATTCACCGATTTACTTATATATAATGTAATTAATGAAAAAAATAGATATTGGTATAATACCGCATTAAAGGTTTTGTCATATGATAACTTGAATAACTCATCTTCAAATAGCTCTTGAGAAAACTGGTCATTTATGCCATAAAACGCAATTGAGAGAAAAACTATCAATATAATAGAGAAGAATAAACTCATATCTATATATATAAATTGTCGCCGTATATATCGTATTGCTTGGAAATATGAAGCTGCCTTATTTAACAATGGTACCAAGGGGTATATTAAAACTGCTCTAAAATGCAAGCCAAATTGTGTCTTTTTATTTCAAGAGTTAACTATTGTGTGAAGAAGCTTGGAATTCAAGGCACAAATGTTATATGGGATGTGTGCTTTTAAAAATGATTTTAATTTATGTGTACATGTACAAAAACCAGTTCTATTCACAAGACTGCACTAATAACTAAACGTAATTTTTGGGTATTTTTGGTTCTTTGATCCATCAACAGTCAATCGTTTCTCGCATTTGGTATGATGGATAAAAACCAATTAAATATAACATAAATTATATCTCTCCATATGACAGAAGACTTAATAAACGCAGTTGGAAAGAAACCACGGCTTGCATATAGTTCATGTTTTTTGAAGCGTATTTTGTAATTTTTTCTTTTTTGAAGTGTTTAACACCGCTTTTACTATTTGTGGCATCACAGACACTGTGGTACATTAAATGAGCATGGAGCACCGGTGGAATTGGATGGCAGGGGAAGCAGAATAATCCGGAGAAAACCCACCCCTGCGCCGCTTTGTCCACCCCACAATCACTTGCAGTCGCTTGGTATCGTCTAGGTTAGAGGCAAGAGGTCTAACGAATCTGCCACGGCGCTGTCACATTCTGTAAAGTAGTACAACGGACGTGACAAAAATACTACCGTGAGAACTAAGTAACTAAAGCAGCACAACAGTTAGATATGTATTACCAAAAAAATAACTTTAAAGTTCTGTGGAATCAAAATGCATATATGCAAAGCATTTTCATGAAATAATAGCTTAAATAAAATATAAACAGACAGCATAGCGAAATGAGCCGGATCTGTGACAGTCCATAAAGGGAACCAGAATTATGGGCAAAATCCCACATGACTTATCTGACAACCAATCTGATGGAGTAATTAAACAGAATGAAATATTCTCTGGTGTTCGTTATGGCCCAAGGGCGATGTTAACATTTTACTCTGATATGTGAAAAATGTAGTTTTTCATGTACGCTCTCATAAAGTCACCATCAAAATTATTCCCATTTGCAAATGGTTAGATACTTTTGATGTAGACGTATAATGTGTGCATGTTGTACCAGACAAATAAATATGTTCAGTTCTATCAGCAGGGTTTACACAAGGGATGACTATTTGCTCACTTACTTTTAATTTGTGATATAACGGCGTTCGCTTAAAATGTCTCGGTGAAGAACTATATTGCTATTTTTCTGTAAATCAACTGAAAACCTGGGCTTGACGTTCGAAATGTTGCTGTGAATTGTCTGGGTGAGGTTTTCTTTGATTGTTCTATTATCATAAAAACGCAGACATCGACAAATAAATATCTGGTATAGTCTGGTACTTTAATGGTTTCGATTAAATCAGGAATATTTCACAAATTTTAATGAAGTATAGTAATTATAATATTGGATGTACTGATTGTTTTTATTTGATTACAAGTAATATCATAAGACGTGTGACCTAACTGATGAATCCTCGAGTGGAGCGAGAAGGGAAGGTTCAGACCCTCGAATGATACTTTCTGGACTATTTCATAAATAAAATATGAATTTAAATACTATATAGCAAAGATTTGACCAGAAAGAAAAGAAAAGAAAAAAAAAAAAGCTTGACGCGGACTAAAAAAAGGAAATTGTATAAAACAAAAGAATAGGCAGGTAGTAAACGTATATGACAAAATAACAGTTCTACATATTAACTTCATTATGCTAAATGTTCCATTTGTACTGAAAATTCTCCAAATGGCCAGTTATCCAACATTCTAGAGCTCCAGTTTACGAACCCTAAATAAATGAAAAGCTCGCCACGCATTTCTACCCCTTCTTATGTGGCGGGCTGTTTTTGTTATATTATTTAAAATGGAATAAACAGAACATGATTTATATTTTTAAATTAAATTCGCATTTCTTCCAAAAAAGCCTCTCAATTGCGTAACACTACATGCCCCCTTCCATTTTAACCCAGATTTATTGTGAAAGCACCCGCGCGGTATTTTTCTCAGGTATTTGTTCTAAAGAATAAGTGTGTACAATTTCCCATTCGTACAGAAAGGCCTTCAAACTGTCTCTCTTTGAACAATTTGTTTCAGCCTGTCTCCCATCATGACTTGCTTATTTGCCTTAACACCTCTAAAAGAACGAAGAAAACTGAAATTATCCTGATGAGAATCCTTCAAATTGCCTCTCTGGGAAAAAATTCCTTAACCCTAAACCGTCGGAGGTGGATTTTTGAATACCACCTCAGAGCATTTTTACTTTCTCTGGCCCCGTATGTACTATGTACATAGAGATAGGGAAGTGTATTCCACCCAAAAATTCAAAACCTAGATTTCGCCAGAAATATATGTTTTAGGGTCCCCTGTATCCAAAAAAAAGCATTTTCACAAAAACTTCCGCGCGCGCGTGTGTCTGAACACGATAACTCAAAAACGAAAAGTCGGTAAAGCACCAAACTTGGTATTTAAGTTTAGTATCTTCCAGGGATGCGACACGAAGATTTGAGAAAAATCCCCCCACTCCAAACTACCCTTTACATGGAACTTTTTTTCAACATTTTTATTTTATTAAAAATGGCTCTAAAGATTATGATTAAAATATAGTATATTAAAGATATTTAGCTGACATATAATATGTATATCTTGAATTTTTTGGGAATAGCTTCTAAAGGCCTGTTTATTTTGGGTGAATTTTGCTTAATTTGGCATAACTAGTAAACCGTAGGAAATAGACAAAAACTTACGACACAAAAAATGTAGGCCTTGTTAAAATACATAAGTTATGTCATATACATTTTTCTCGTGGAGCTTACAGTTTTCGAGGTATTCATTGTTATTAGTTTCAGTTGTGAAGTGCTTATACTTTTCTCAGACGGGAGTGTGCGGTTTTCTTTGTTCTACTCCTGGCCAAGAAAAGAAGGGATTTGTAATAACAATCGCATAACGACAGCTTTTAAAAAATGTGACAATGGCTTTAACCTAGTGTATTCTCTTATTTTTTCCCTGCTTATAAGGAACTAAGTAATAAGATCATTGTGCTAATGAGTACCTCGATTAGCAAGATGCGGAAAGAAGAATAATCTTATGTAAGAAGTTTTGTGGAACAGTTAGAGAAAGTCGTGTGAGTGTAACACATCAGATATTTATTCTTGTTTTAAATAACATGTATAACAAATTTGATACAATTAATGTGAGAGCATGCACGGTGTATACAACCATATAATGCAAATATACATTTCTATATGTTTATTCACACACATATAAGTACATACATAGGCTTTTATATATCGAGAATGTCGCAGGTTGGCCACATTGGTAATCTTGTTTAATTATATTTTCTACGTGTCCGAGTTCATCATATATCTAGGAGATATAAATCCATAAATAAGTAAATACATTAACTGACCCCTTAATGCATAAGGTAACAAATTTACTACAAACCACTCATATGCATTTATTATTTTCTTATTCATTTTTCATAATTACAAATTAAAAAACAATTTAAAACAATCTGGCTTGGAAAAGTCAAATTTTGGTAAAATATTGTAATATATAATACAACACCTATTTTTTTAAATTTCAAGTGAAAATAATAATTCAGATGTTAAGGGGTCACTAGAATTCAATTGAAAATTAAAATAATCGTACCTTAATTCAAATGTTTTGTAATTTCATCGCGTTTATAGACAGAAAAAAACAATGTTTACTTTCTCTATACACACCATATACATAGTGTATAGAGAAGGTATTGCACTCCACCAAAAAATTCGATACTGAGATTTCACCGGAAATATATGTTTTGGGGTCCCCTGTATCCAAAAAAAAAAGTATTTTGAGAAAAAGTCCGTGTGTGTGTGTGTCCGTGAACACGATAACTCAAAAACGAAAAGTTGGTAAAATACCAAACTTGGTATTTAAGTTTAGTATCTTCCAAGGATACGACAGGAAGATTTTGAGAAAAATACCCCCACCCCAAACTACTCTTTACATGGAACTTTTTTCGAAAATTTTGATTTTCTAAAAAATGGCTCTATCGATTTTGATTAGAATATCGTATATTAAAGATATTTACCTGACAAATAAAATGTATATTTTGAATTTTCTGGGAATAGCCTCTGAAGACTACTTTATTCTGGGTCAATTTTACGGAATTTTGCATAACTGCTAAACCGTAAGAGATGGGAAAAAGCTTACCAAACAACAAATATAGAACACTTTAAAACACACAATTTATGTTACATACATTTTTTTCGTGGAGTTGATTGTTTTTGAGATATTCCTTGTTTTTGGTTTCAGCTATAAAAAGCACACTTTTCTCATACAAGACTTTGTGAACTTCAGTCACATAGCAACCAGTTTTTGACCATCACTTTAACCAATGGTACTCCTTTATTTCACTTCTACTTACAAGGAAGCAAATAAGACTTTCTGCTAATTTTTTCTCGATTAGCAGGAAGTGAATAGAAGCAGAAGCCTTTTAACAATAATGTATTGCAGAGTTGTAGAGAAAGTCATGTGAATGGAACACAGTTTTTTTTTGCATTTTATTGTAACAAATCCACACTGATGGTATTAGAATAGTGAGAACAGTAATTTAGGATGGTATGGCAAATTTAAATTGAGATTTAAGTTTCTAAAATGACGAAAACTAAATATATGCTTAAATTAGAACATTGAGTTAATACTTTGCGTAAAAGAATAAACACAATATTTCACCATTTAGGATGGCATTTTCCTTAAAACATGTAAGCTCAATAAATGGGGGAAAATTAAAATTGATAAATTCACTGAAGAGAGTAAAGCTTCCGGCACGTTTTCCCAAGACCACGAAGTTGCACAAACACATTCTTCTCGCACACTAACGGCTAATGTTTCAAGTCGCTCTCCTCACACAGATAAATCTCTTGGGTGCCCACCCCTCATCTGGAATGGAGCAGAATCTCCGAGCTCCTTGAAAATATTTCTTCTTTTCAGCACTATACCTCTTCCTAGTACTTTTGGCTGATGGCAGCAAATTTCTCAAGCCCACATCTTTTTCGTTTTTTCTGAAAAGCTGCTATAAACAAGAAGCCCTTTCAGTGAGGTTACATTTCCCCTGTATAGTAAGATTGATACTTGCGTGTTATTTTTATCGTAATGTACCGCCTCGGTGTCTGAAAGCACGTGCTTATCAGTAGCACGGCTAGATTCATCTTAGGCAATACTTAAAAGACTTTGGTTGGATGTTTACCTAAAAATATTTCACATAAAACAGAAAATAAAAAGTTTGCAGCGACATGCTACATAAACATTTATTTTCCTTAGCTCATGTGCATATACTTAGTTTTAATCAAAGCCTGTACTTCTCGAATTCGGAAAGAATTTTATCCGTAGTTCCTTGAGTTACACAATAATGTACTGCTTGTTTTTCGTTTCAAGAGCTTTATATGTCAGAATCATATCAGTACCGCCAATTTGCAGAAATTTTGCCCCCCCCCAAGCTTTATTAGTATGTATACATGCCAATAAATCCTCAAAAAAAAACAAAAATATACAACAAAAATTAAATAAATACCAACATATATGCAGAACTATACAAAGAAAATTAATAAAACCAGAAAAGAAACAATAATGAAATTCTATTCTACACTCTTTATATGACAGTGAAGGCTGGAATTTAGAGTAAACAGGAAAGATTAGAAACAATGGTTCCAACACATAAGACAATGCATGACTATAGAATAACAAAACAGGCACTAAATTACAGACCAAAAGGACGGCGCTCAATAGAACGCCTTAGAATCAGTTGGGAAGATGACTGAGCCGGAACGGGCAATATAGCCTATCCCTGAAGCGGAAGAAAAAGAATAAATCCTCTGATAGAGCTATCGCTTTTAAACACACTTAAGAAGCATTGGTCAGGGCCGGGTTTGAATCGTGACCTTAGGTCTAGGAGACCTGTGTGCGTAGTGCAAAACAGTTAATGTAATGCAAAGTTTGTGCTAATATAACTAAAGAATAGATTGAAAAATATTCATTATTTGCATGTTAATGATAGTGAATGAATAAGTGTATTTGAATGAATGAATGAATGAATAAGTGTATTTATTAACATAGCAATATCATACATAGAATTTCAACAGTCGCATGGGTCCACAGACCGTACGTGCTTTTGTAATACACATTACAAGCAATATTAAAACAACAACCACAACAAAGAATTAAAAGAGTAAACGTGAAAATAAAAAGACAAAGGAAATACACAGTCAAAAGCAATATTAAATAACAATAAAATTAAGAGTGAATCCGAAAATAAGGATTCAAAGATATTCAAATATAGCAATTTAAATTTACAACAGAGTACACCTTCATAAATGCACCCTCTTATAATAGATAATTACACTTAAAAGACATATATACACATAATATATACAACCCTAGCACAACAGTGACCTAAGTATGACATAATATATATGTATGTAGAACATTGTAGTCACTTTTGTTTAGTTGATCTTATTCCCCCCCCCCCCTTCCCTATTGGCAGCCTCCTCAGATCTCAGCTGTCTTGCCTCAAGTATAAATTTACCTAGCCCGTCCATGTTTTCCGTGCCTGCCAGTAGCGTCCAACATGCTTCTATCCCTACATTCGCAGTGGTAAAAAATCGCGGCAAATATTTTTCCCGCCATTCCTCCGTACCCCTATATCTTGCCAAGATGTGAGTCCACGACTCTTCCTCCTCGCAAATGGGACAGATTCTCGTACCATTCTCGTCAGAAATTTTCGTGCTCCTCCATGCTCCTAGTTTAATCCACGCGAGCCCCTCTCTAATGAGTTTGGTACCTGTTTTGATGTATTGCTCCATACCCCACTCCGATTTCAGCCCAGACTGTACTTCTAATGACACCTTCTTTGTGCATTGCGCAATCATTTGCTGTCTGTCAATATCACAGAGACGTTTCTTAATTTTTCTCCAAATATAAGTGTATTTATTGACATAGTAACTATACTTATATCCCTCATGTCTTGAAAATTGTCGAGCGAGATGGCTCTTCGGTATGGCTTACATTCGAAACGTGTGGTTTCAATTTCCGAGGTCTTGCTGGTTTATTTAAGTTTTCTCTGGTTGGCAAATGAGTGCTGGAATGGTTCCTCTTCCACTATGAAAATCTTTTCCTTAATTTCCTATCCCTTTTCAAGTTTCAGGTAGCCTTAAGAGTATGTAGTGTTACATTCTTGCTCTTAACGGCTCTACCAGATATCAGCCTTTTCTGATCCGCCTTCGGTGGAATAAGTTTTCCCCGGTTCCTATTTTTGAACATCCCTCTGATGTGCTGGCCTGTCTGCCACCTAAGGAGCCTCCTGCGCTTCTTTCGACTCATTCATTCCTTCTGGGTGTGATAAACCAAATATTCGATTTGGGTCAAAGTGGAAAGTTGTCCTTCATCCCTAACCTTTCGTTCATTTAATAAATACAAATAAAGTGAATTGTTTTACAATTCAATGACAATGCTCAGCATACTGGCATCTTAAACTAAAATTGTCCACACTTAACTGGATAGGAAACTTTTTTGTTAAGAACTTTTACACCCCCTGGAACAGCACAAGTATGTGCCAGAGTTATACAAATAAAATCCTCAAATGTATAAACCAGAGTAAGCGGGTTTAAATAATACATTTGTAATGTACATTATATTACAATTACCTTACAGAAAAAAGAGAGAAACAGATGAAGAAAAAATATGTTTTTAAGAAATATGTTATTAACCTATTACACAAATTCAAGAAAACATAGTCTGTAGTGTTGCATTGGATAGCATACCAAGTTTGCTCTCAAATATTAGTAGGAAAGGGTTTAATTCCCTGTCATTTATTCTTGCAGTGATTGATACATATGTTATCATCATATCAAGGTCAGAGATATCATTCTTTCTTATTTTCTTTTTTATTTACAAAAACAGCGCAGAATATTTACAACGTATTTTGTAATCATTTTATATGGATCGCTCTCTGTGGTAGATCGTGAGCACAAATCTGCCCTTATTAGGGTTTACCCAATGTTAGGATAGTTATAGACTTGCTATTATTTGTAAATGAAAAGCTGATAATATGTAAACATATAAATTGAATTACATTAATATGCTACTAATTTTCTTATTGATTTGTTATTCTTTTTTTCTTTTTGTAATTTCGAGCGCGAAATCGTTCACAATATTTGCTGCACAGTTGACAGATACAACCTTCATCTGGTTGGTGGAATCTCTTATTTGTGGTGGAAGGTGTGTGTTGCATATTGCGTTACTACTACTGAACTCGAAAGAGGTTTGAGAGGAATAGACATATAGGTAAAACAAATGACAAATAGTTGAAACAAATGTCAAAAACATATGGAAAGAAGTCAGTTATTATTCAGTATAGCAATACTATGGCAATTATCAGCATGCTTATAAACAGTTACTATGAAGTCTCGACATTAATACTATAGAACTGTTTTAGATCATTAATTACTTCACAACATTTACTTTAATATCTAACATTTATTCTCTTTAAATGATCCCTAAAGTTCTTTAAGGTCAGAGGGCAGCCCTAAAAGGCTGCTACAGGCAATTCATTCCATTCTTCAATGGTCCTATTAACAAAAGAAAATTTTCTGCGTCGGTTCTGTACCTTCTATCCTTAATTTTATACAAATGATCGTTTCGTCCGTAGTATGCCAGTTTTTTTCTAACCCCTTTCTAACGTCTACCCATGCATTTAAACCAGTATAAGCTTTAAATAGTGGGATTAACCTATGTCTTTTATGCCTAACTTTTAGCGGTTCCCATTTATTCTCTTCGCCTTTCGTAAGCCCAAAATCTTTACCTCTCTTTATGAATTTTAAAGCCCTTCTCTGTATTTTTCCAGCGAATCAGTTTGAATAACTCTGTATGGGTTGTCAGCATGCTACTCCATATTCCATAACTGGCTGCACTAAGGACGTGTAGGCAATTTCCCTGGACTTTGCGCTCCCCTTCTTGAGTATTCTCATTACGAAGTGCAATGTCTTCCACGCTTTCCTAGATGTAGAATTTATCTGATTCTCCCATCCGGCATTACTTGATAGGCACACTCCCAAATATTTGCAGCAGTCCATCTGTGGAATTTGTTCCCTGCCCAAATGACATCTATGATTTTAATGAAATCGAGGTGCCCAATTTTTTTGGAATACAATATCTTCTCTGATTATGTAATATGCACTAAATAGAGAAATTAAAATATGCTGTAGCAAGAATAGTTCCTAAAAGCTATTTAAAAGAAAATTTGAAGTTGCATCTTGTTTTCATTATTAATAAGCATTTTGGTCTTACTAACGTCAGCATAAATTGTTCCGCGCTAAACCTTGTTCATGCATCAGTGACGTCATCAAGAATGAAGGAGAAACAGATTAACAGTATTAAACCACATGCCATAGCAAAGCTCGTTCCCCGTTCTCTTAATATTCTGGCAAGCGAAATAAAAAATGCAGATTTCATTTCAGCACCCTCCAGCTTCATTCTCACATATAAATGAAAGCTCTGGTTTAGGGCGCGCAGCAGACGAAGCGTCAAAACGCTAGCTCTGAAAGTACCTTTCTAATTCCCTTTGCAACCCTTTACGTTGGCTTTAGAAATGCCAATTCCTCGTGACCTACAACGGCTGTGTTACAAATCCTCGTGAGCATACCGTCTCCTTTAGCATTTAGATACCATTATGAATATGTGGAGTGCTTTTGGCTTATTACTCTTGCTCCGAGATTTACGTACTTCTGTCATAATAAATGTAAGTTTTTATAGTTTTCTGCTCTGGGTCATTCCATTGTTTTGTGTTCCAAAAACCGGTTCCTTGAAACCGCTGTACTAAATATAGTCCCTCATAAAATGTATTTTATGTTTATATATTTTGTACATAACCTCCATTAAGAACTGATAGCACTGGAAAATAATGCGTCACCATATTTAGAATAGACACATCTTGACTGCTCCGTGGTCGACCGGTCAGTGAGCTGACTTCTCATCCGGAGGTCCCGGGATCGATTCGCAAGGGCGGCGAAATTTCATTTAACCAGAATCATTCCCTCTCCCCCACAGAGTCTGGAAGTATGTATGCGAGAGTGAGAGTCTGTGTGTGTGTGTGTTTGAGAAAATAAAGCGATTTAAACCTAACGTAAAGAACCTAGGACAATGACTTGTTTCTAAGACAAACCCCCCGATATGACAGATTTTATAAAACAACCCACAACTTGCTTTTGCTTTCTCTCCCCAAAAACTTTATACAGGGAAGGAAAACTAAAACACTAAGGTAACTAATAGTATATTGTGTACTAAGAACTAAATTACATTTATCAGGTCGAGAATGTATATTGGGCATACGAGGTCTGAAAAACTGTAAAACAATATTTTATTGAATTCTCGATGTGAACAAATGAAAGACTACATCTAAATTATATGGAGAGAGCCTTCTTAAACACTTTTATTAATTCATTTTACAAGATATTATTTACTTGAAGTAGCATATGTCTTGAGTGTTACGCATTTCCTAATTGTACTGTAAGTATTAATAACCTCTCAAACTCTCACTGTAAGAACTCAGTACTTACAGTAATTGTTGGCATTAATAAATGAATTTGTTTCATTTCTATAGAACGTTAGGTTAATTAATGTTATATTACTAAACACACGCACATTCATCTTCATACTCATACTTTCAGACTCTGTGGGGATAATTCTGTTAAAGAAAATTACCCGCCCCAGCCAGGAATCGGATCCGGGACCTCCGGGCAAGAAGTCAGCTCGCTGATCAATCTACCATGGAGGCAGTCCAATATTTCATTGCACATTAAGAAAAAATGAATTCTCGATGCGAACATATGAAACTCTACATATAAAGTGTATGGACAAAGCCTGCTTATAAACTTTTGCTATAGAATTTTGCAATAGATCATTTCCTAATTGTACTGCAAGTATTATAGACCTCTCAAACTATTCCTTATTACAGTACTTATGGCATGAAAATTAATAAATGAATTTTAAATTTAGCTTACTTTACCAAATGCGTGTCCAGAATGATTAACTTGCATGTGAGGCGTTCAAGAAGTAATTAAAAACTCCTAAGTTCATATAGCTACAGCTATAAAACAATATACAAACAATATAAAACAAATATTATTAAGTATGACGAATGATAATGAAATTCCTCTGAGGTCGGTGAATAGGCGTTAAAACACTTCAAATAAGAAGGCATATAGGCACTACAATAACTTCAAAACAGGCACTAATATAGGCATAATCATATCTAGTGAGGTGCAAAATAATGTGGTCACTTTCTTAAAAACGCATTTTGGCATCACAAAAGCATAGAATCATAAAATAAAATGGCATATAATAATAAATTATAATAATAACAATAATATAATAACGACAACTACTACTACTTCGAGGAATTAGGCCTCAGGAGGCCTGTTACGATTCTGTAGAGCATTTTAGTTTCCTTCCAGCATTTCAAATGTCACAGCTTTGAGATCAGATTTGAACGCATTCTTTCAAGAAGGTGCTTCCATTTGGTTGGTATTGTTTGATAATGCGTTCTAACCTCAGCGTAGTTTTCAGTCAGTCTATGACATATTTCCTTTCTGGTGCATCCTACCGTTCTTCTATTGAATCTCATTATATATGCTGTTATTTTACCTTAATGAAGCATTTAGAGCCCCTGCTTGACCATCAAAGCATATATACTACACAATATATTTACTAAATTCCACTTTTCTCTTAATGAAACGTAAACACATTATTTCTTCAAATTTGCATATTCAGTTACTGGGTATTTTATGGCAAATCCTTTTATCAGTTTTTAAATAATTTATCTCTTGAATTTAGCTCTGTTTTATATTCCCATGCTGGTTTGTAATTATATGTACATGTTAAATACTTTATTGCACTTCGAAATAAATTATGTCTGCTGTTTTAAATGCGTTTTTGCTCATACAGGAGTAAACAATAATAAAACTAGTATATGTATTAATAAACAAAGGGATGAGTTGTTACTAAAAAGATACACTCACTATTTAATTTACGCCTGGATGTGCTGTGTACCCATTTTTTGCTTTCTCTACATGTACCATGTACATAGTGTATAGAGAAGGTATTGCACTCCACCAAAAAAATCGATACCGACGTTTCACCGGAAATATATGTTTTAGGGTCCCCTGTATCCAAAAAAAGGATTTTCAGACAAAGGTTCATGTGTCCGTTTGTCTGTGAACACTAACTCAAAAACGAAAAGTCGGTAAAATACTAAACTTGGTATTTAAGTTTAGTATCTTACAGGGATGCGACCCGAAGATTTTGAGAAAAAGCCCCGCACCCGAAACTATCCTTTACATGGATTTTTTTCGAAAATTTTGATTTTCTAAAAAAGGCTAACAATTTTTATTAAAATATCGTATATTAAATATATTTACCTGACACATAAAATGTATATTTTGAATTTTCTGGGAATAACCTCTGAAGACTACTTTATTCTGAGTGAATTTTACGGAATTTTGCATAACTACTAAACCGTAAGTGGTGGACAAAAACTTACCGCACAAAAAATGTAGAGCACATTAAAATACACAGTTTATTTTGAATACATATATTTGAGATATTCCTTGTTTTTGGTTTCAGCTTCGAAAAGCTTATCTTTTCTCATAAAGGAATTTGTCAACTCCTGTCCATACAAAGGAACTTCAGTCACATAGCAACCAGCTTTTGACTATCACTTTAACCAATGCTACTCTTATTTCGCTTCTACTTACAAGGAAGCACTTCTAATTGTTTGTCGATTAGCATGAAATAAATAGAAGCATAAACTTTTTAACAATAACTTGTTGCAGTGCTGTAGAGAAAATCATGTGAATGGAACAGATTTTTTTATAATTGCATGGAGCAATGTAAATGCTGGCGTTAAGAAGGGAAACTACCTGAGGTATGTTTTCAAAAATGGTTTATTAATACCAATACTAGAGTTAATTCAGTGAAGTTTTCTTACATTTTAACTTAGGGCGTGTTAAATACACGCTCTTAGACTTCACTTAGCTTTTTAAGTTCTCTAAATATACCCAAAAATTCGATACAGAGATTTCATTGGAAGTAGATGTTTTAGGACCACCTAAATCCAAATATACATATTTGGAAAAAGGTCGATGTATGTACGTGTGTGTGTCTGTGTTTATGTGTGTTGTGCCCGTGAACACGATAACTAAAAACGAAAAGTACATAAAATACCAAACTTGGTATTTAAGTTTAGTATATTCCAGGGATGGAACACGAAGATTTTGAGAATAATCTCCGCACACCAAACTACTCTTTACATGGAAAACTACCCCTTTATGATTTTCTTAAAAAACTGCTAACGATTTTGATTAGCATGTCATATATTTAAAATATTTACATGACAAAATATATATTTTGAATAGGCTTCTAAAGACATGTTTATTCTGAATGAATTTTGCATAATAGGTAGACGTAAGAGATAGATAAAAAAACTTACAGAATAGAAAAACACAATTTACGTTATATACATTTTTTTCGCGGAGTTTGCGTTATTGAGGTAGTCATTTTTATTGCTTTCAGCTATAAAATATTCATACGGGAATTTATCAACTCCTGTCCAAACAAACAAAGAAACTTCAATCACAAGCAACCAGCTTTTGACTATCACTTTAGTCTATATGTATTCCCTCATTTCCTTTCTACTTGCATGGAAGCATGTAATAAAACGATGTCTGCTATTTGTTTTCTCGATTAGCATGGAGTAAACAGAATAATAAGCTTTTAACAATAATTTGTTATAGAGAAAGTCATGTCAATGGAACACATCAGATTCTTTTGTTTCACGTATATACAATGAACTTTGCATCTAAAGAAAGTATCGCATTCCATTCAAAAATTCGATGACAAGATTTCACAGGAAATACGTTTTGAAGTACACTGAGTCCAAGAAAAACAATTTTTAGAAAAAGGTATGTATGTGTACGTGCCTGTGGAGAGCATAACTGAAAAACGAAGAATCCGTTAAAAACCAAACTTGATATTTAGGTTTAGAATCTCTCAAATATGCGATACGAAGATTTTCCAGAGTATTCACCATCCCAAACTAGCCTTTAAATGGAAAAAAATTCAAAATGTTTGATTTCCTCAAAACTGACTAACGATTTTGATTAAAATACAGCATATTAACAATATTTAAATGACAAATAAAACGTATAAATTGAACTTTTTGGCAACAACCTCTGCAGATCTTTTCATTCTGGATGAATTTTTCTAAACTTTACAAAACTGGTAAACCATAAGAAACACACAAACCTTATTACACAAGTAATGTAGACATTGTTAAAATATAATCCATGTTATATACGTTCTTTCTGCAGAGATGGCCATTTTCAAGATAATCCTTTTCATTAGTTTCAATTGTAAACTACATAACATTTTTTAATCGGGAAGTCAAGGATTGCAAAAGAGAAACGAATTGCAATTGTTTCTCACAGCGATGAGCTTCTAAAAGATTTGATTGTCGCTTTAGCCTAGTGTATACCCTTATTTTTCTTCTACTTACAGGAAACAAGTAATAAGACGAACTATGCAAATGCTTCTTTCGGTTATGCATTATGTAGATGATAGAATATTTAGCATGGGAAGTTTGTTTTTGGGACAGATAGAGAATGTCATATGAGCGGACACTTCAGATTTTTACTTTCTATAGCATATGCACAAACGTGCATGAAGCATGCTAACTTCAGAACGTTATTTTCAAATGTTCATCGCCTTATAGAAACTTCATTTTGCTTGAATAGCATTGCCGCCACAATCTGGTTTTATCGGAAGTATTAAACAGAAGTTTTTATTTCTGGGTCCGATGCACCTGTTTTTTTTTTTTTACTGTAACTTTTACACTGAAATATCTGAGCATATGCATTTTAATAGCATGATAATGACATGTTCTAAAATTGCTAACTATTGAATTTAGGTAATACTTTAACACCAAATTAAATTTTAGACAAATCAGTGAAGTAAAACATGCAAACACATTGACCTGGAAATAAATTGGATTGAGAGGAAAGTGCTTTATGATTATTAATATCCAGATACAGTACTTTCAATTAAAACAATGCAATTGTTTATACAAATATAACTTGTATAAATAAAACTACAAATAATAGCAGCATAAAAGCAATTACGGTGTTCATATATCCATGGAAAATTATCTATTAAATAATTGATAGCGTATTCAAATCGGAAACATTCATTTTCTACTGGCTGTTTTGCTTGGATTCTGAAAAATAAAAAATAGATTAAAAAATAAATTAAAATTTGTTGTAGAAAAGTAGCGTATTGTATTGCCTTGTTTTTTGCATTATTATAAATTAATGTTTAGAACTACTTTTGTGCTTTAATATTTTGAAAATTCTACTTGGACTTAATTCCGGGATGCACTCAGCCTCGTGAGGTTTCTGGGAGGCCAATTGAGGGATTGACTTGAGGACGAAGTAACAGTTCCAAGTCATGAGGACCGCATTAATCGGCCGGGACGGTTCGAGGCGCTGACCACTTCTCACCCTCCAACACAGCACCCCATCCATGACGTCTGTCATGGACCGAGATGGGGGACGCAGCGGCCGGGCGGTAGGCCAATGTTCCTTGTGAGCTGTCGTGCCATGGAGTTATTATAAATATGACTTAACAGAGAAAAATATAGAAATGAAAAGCCTATACATAAGACAAGCTATTAAACTTCTCACTGCTCTAATAAGAAAATGAAATTAAAGTTCTAAATAGAAATAAGTGTTTTCTTGAAGCTAATCATGTTCTTGAAGTTCGGAGAATGTAATAAAAGTAATTTGTAAATTCTCATAAGTTCAGAAAATTGAATTGGGTAGAAAGGTAATTTTGAACTGCTTAATTATATCTAAATTATACGCTTAGCTTGCTGCGATCGAAGACACTGTAATATTTTTTTTTGTTTTTTGTTTGCGATGGGAGTGTCATTTGTATAATTGATGTGGACATTATTGTTAAAAAACTATTTAAAGCATTCTCAAATATTTCGTATTTCTCTTTACCTACCTCCGGATAAGAGATTTAAGCAGAGATATTTCCTTTTCGTTTTCATAAGAGCTTTAAATAAAGAGATATCTGGATGCTGCATGCATATTTATGCGGTCTGTATATGCAGGATTGTAATAATGTAAAAAAGACAAAAGCACTGTGAAATGGGCTTAGTATTTTAAATTCTGAAATGGAAATAGTAACATGCTGTAATGCCAGAATCGTTACCGCAGAATATTGAAGCTCTCTGTGAGCATTCGGCTGAAAGTTGTAAATGAGATCATATCAGAGCCAATGAAACGAATGTATGCAAAGTTTTCATTGGCTTTGCCTAAACAAGCTGTTTCGTTTTCCACAGGCGATGTTCAATAAATTAGGAAATACGCGTAACATTTTGCTTATTTCTCGTGTATTTTCGCTTTTGCCTTTTTTTGTCATCCTTTTTAATAAACGTCATATTCATACATGCAACTACAGAACGAATGTATGATGGACATATCTGCATTAAATTTTACGAGAACGTATGCATATGAGCAATGTTAAAGCTTCATATTATAAAAGTGTGCTTTAGTTTTTACAAAACTTTGAATGATGTAAAGACATGAGCGCGAAATCGCAGAGCTAATTCCAGTGTATATTCCATGGATACATACATTTCAGAAGGAAACTCCCCTGAAGGAAGAAGTTATAACTTAAATGACACAAAAACTTCAATTGTTTTTCTTTAGTACCACTAAATTTGTCAATGCCAATATCAAACGCCAACTACATGAATTCACTATATTCCTTTAAATTTCTTTCAATACCTGCAAGAAGTTTGGGCTGTAGAAGGGATAGATAAAAGAAATTGGCATATCTGCAATAAGAGCTTCAATTTCTCTTCTTCGAAATCATTTGTATAATAACGATTTTTTGTATTGGCACGGTATATATTTCTTCGATATAAATTATTTATTGTATGTTAATTTTATATTATCTATGTTTAATAATCCTTTTTCTGCTTCTAGGTTCCTTTTCGATTGTTATACTGAAAATTGTCGATATTTCATTATCTTTATAGAAGAGTTTAAGTTTCTTTCAGATAGTTAATTAATAATTTGTCTGCTTAACTCTGTTCATGTTGGCAGCCCATAATTATGGGGAGTTATTCTTTCAATAAATAAATAATAAAAATCTAATGCATTACATTCACATGAATTTCTCTACGTCTATGAAACAAATTATTGTTCAAAAGCTTCCTCATCTATCTACTCATGATAATTAAGATAAACACTACCAGAAATGGTCATATTACCTGCTACCTTGTAAGCAGAAGGGAATAAAGGTTAGAGTAATATTTGCTATATGATTGAAATTCATTTCTTTTCTTACCCAGGAGTTTACAAATTCCCGCATGATAAACGTTTAAGTATTGTAAAACTGAAACCCGTAACAAACATTATGTAGGAAACGGTTAATTCTACAAAAGAAAGAAGAAAAAATGTGAGACAAATTGTCTGTTTTAACGCGATCTATAATCAGTTTCAACCTGATAAATAATTATCCTTACTTAGTTGAAACAAAATTAGAACGATATCACTGTTAATGATAGAATTGAATAAATTAATACAATTAAGAAGATGTGTTGATCGAATAAAAATTTCGCGCTGGTTTTTGTTTATCCCTTGCGGTTTTCTAGTTATGAAAAATACACCCAGAATGAAGAAGCCCTCGGAGGCTATTTTTCGAAAATCAAGATGTAAATTTTCTTTGCCACATAAATATTTTTGCTATACGGTATTTTAATTGAAATCGTTTGAACAATTTTTGAGACAATTAAAATTTACAAAAATTGTTACGTGTAAAGGATAGTTTGGGATGGGAAATTTTCTTGAAAACCACCTTGTCTCATCCTAGAAGATAAACATAAATACCAAGATTAGTATTTAACGGTCTTTTCGCTTTTGAACTATGCACACACAGACCTTTTTCTATTTTTTCGGACTTAAGGGACCTCAAAACAAGTATACTTCCGGTGAAATCTCGACATCGAATTTTTTATGGAATACAATGCCTTCTCTAGCTGCTGTGTTCATTGTATGGGCATAAGGCTATAGAAAGTAAAAAGAAGCACTAATAAACTATTTTGGAATGTAGTTTTAAACCGGAGTCACGGTTTCTGCGCCCGTCTTCAGTAAGAATGGGTTTTAATTTTCTCGTCTATTGTCTCTGTTCCACAAAGTCGTAGTGATGACGTTTGTCTGGGAGTCCCGCTGCGGTTATCTGTTACAGTAGATAGCTTTAATGCAACTATGAATGTCTTACTTGTGGCATATAAACTTTATTCGCTGTTGCAGTGCCCGCTATACGTTGGTTATTTAAATGAACGGTACAGCTAACCGCAGAACGACCATTTTGGTACGACCGTGATGCGAGGCATACATTATTGATTCCGCCATACATTTTAACCTTTCCGCCTCTACATCGCGTTGTGCTAACACGGGTAGGGGGATGTTTTCGCACGATTTGATACAGCTCGCTTGTTACTAGTTTCGTTTCTGCTTTTACTGTATCCTAATTCATTGAATAGGATGATTCAGCGATAACGGCAGTATGGTATTCGGGAGGTCCCGGGTTTGAACTCCGGCGACCACTAACTCAAGAATGTGTAGTGGTTTCCCTGGATCTACAAGAGAATGAAGTGGTTCATCCTCTAACATGACTTTCCTGTCCATATCAGCTCATTATAATTTATTTCAGGGTCGAGGACCAGACAACGTTGTTCCGCTAGCTGCGGCTGGGCGTTTTGTACAGCTTTATTTCATGACGTCGTTGCGGAACCACTCTTTCAGAGCCCGCCTTCGGTTGTATTCGGGTAGGCGCCCTTATGGGGGACGCTCGGAGGATGTGGGCTTGTAGGTAGTGTCCCGTTAGTAATGAAATTAGTTTCTTTATTTGGATTATATAGTAAATGATTATGAACTATGTTTTATTTTATTTTTGTTGTTCATATTCCATTTAGAACAAACAGGAAATGCAATCTATGCAGTTGTGAATAATACTATAAATTAATATCGTACACCAGATTTTAAAATATCATTTAACAGAAGTTTGAGCTAAAACTTAATATTTCCAGTGCTTGTGCCCCTCGTCATTTGGATTTGGTTTACTCTTTGGGTTCTCTCCCCTCATCTCTGCCTCCCAGGGGTAACGTAAATGACAAAGGGCCACAAGCGACTCATTGGCACATAAAATCCTGCTCAGTGACGGCATTTCAGCACACCGGCTGCTCTGATAAACGCCGTTAACAAACAGATAAGTTTATTATTTTTTACGTTAGTAAACAAATAATATTTTGCGTTAACCATTTCATAAAACCTTTGTTATTAGTTACAATTGTTAAATTTTTTCTTTATACTTTTCTCAACTAGAAATCGCTACTCCTTTCTATTACTACTTCAGTAAGTATAAGGAGTATTGTGTTAGACCCAAACATTCGATACCAAGATATTTCTGAAAGTGCATATTGTCGCGAACAAGGTTCTGCAACGTGGGGATAGCTATTTGAGGGTGGCAAAACAAAGGCAGATGATAACAACGGGACTTAAATTAAGCTAATATATTAAGTAAGATTAAACTGTTTGTTGGTAGTGAATGTTTGGTTTACAAAGGTAGGGAAGGGATTGCAAACTATTCCGTTAGCCCTGGCCAATTTCACTCTGATTGTGGGGTTACTAACAAAGCCTTACTTTAAGTGATATGTCATGGAGTGTTAAGGCGAGGTGAGAGATGAAGTGGTCGAGGTGGTTGAGCCCGGAGCGGCGCCCCAAGACGCACGAACGAAGCAGAGGTTCCTCGACGGTCAAGAGAAGACCTAGAGGTCGGGTCTACAGTCCCTTAAATAGATTTAGTGGCATCCCGAAAAGGCATTCCTACATGGTGGCCGTTCTCCTAATATGAAGAACCAATGCCCTAAACATTCGGTGCTGATTGGCTAAAATATCCGGTGTGGCCAAGGTGCAAATGTGCACGTAGACCGACGAAAGTTAGCGTCATCGAAAAGTCCACTAGGAGTGCCATCGGAAGAGGCTAGTCACTTCCATCCTGTTACTTAATCAGTTTATAACAAAACTTGTATTTTTCCAAGAAATTACTAAAACAATATAAGTTAAACTCTCGCCAATGACACATGTGACAATATTGTGAGTTCCGTTTAATCCCAAAAAAACATTGTCTGTTTGTGCGAGTATGTGTGAGCATGAACTCAAATATGTAGAATCTAATAAATACCAAACCGGGTTAAGTTCAGTATCTTCCAAAATAGCAGCAAGATTTTCAATAAAATTCTCTATCCAGTACGCTTTAAATGGACACATTTTTATAAGGTCTTTATTCTATCAAAAAAGGTTTTTACGATTTTTATTACAAATCTTAGATTTTCATGGCAAATGTGTTTCTAGATTTTTTCGGGGAATAGATTCTGGATTTCGCTTTATTTTGAATGACTTTCGTAAGGTTCGCAAACCGTAAGAGAAACGAGTTTACTAATCAAAGATGTAAAAGTCGTTTTTTTTTTTCTCGTTTTCAATCTGTAGGAAAATGAGTGTCCATCACAGTAGCGTTTCCTCTACCCTATTTTAACCGCAAGGTTACTATTTTTTATGTGTAAGCATAATTATTTTCCATATCATAAGGTGATATTGGAAACTTACATGAACTGAAATCGAGTATTCGTACCAGCCCTTGGAGATCTGAAGTTCACAAATGTGTAGCAAGAAAAATTGAATATCATGTTAGAGGGTGGAGCCACAGTATTATATCTTCGTTGAGACAGATCTACATGGCTTGCATGCAGAAAAATCGTATCCTGCTTTAGAAACTCTTCTGGATAATTTTTACAATCATGTTTTCGGACAACTTTTAAGTAATAAGAAAATGCCATAAACAAACTAAAGTGATGTATGGTATCCATAAAATCTCGAGAGAATATCAAGAGATATTCACATTGAGGTTAGTTTATTACTTTCTCTGCATACTAGTATACAGAAGATATTGCATTCCCCTCAAAAATTCGATAGCGAGTTTAACTCAAAAACGAAAAGTCAGTAAAATACCAAACTTCATATTTAAGTTTGGTATCATCTAAGGATGCGACATGAAGATTTGCAAGAAAGTCTCCCTATTACAATCTGCCCTTTACATGGAAAAATTGTCTAAAATTTTGATTTTTTTAAAAATAGCTCTAACGATTATGATAAAAATCTCTTATATTTGAGATATTTACACGACGAATAAAATGTTATATCTTGAATTTTCTGGGAATAGCCTCTGAAGTCGTGTTTATTCTGGATGAATTTTGCGGAAGCTTCCATAGCTGGTAAACCGTAAGAGATAGACAAAAACTTACCACAAATAAAATGCAGAGCTCACTAAAACACACAATATGTTGTATACATTTTTTCGTAGATTTGACCATTTTTAAGATATTCCTTGTTATTAGTTTCAGCTTTAAAATACTTGTACTTTTCTTATACAGGAATCTGTCAACTCCTAACCATATAAACAAAGGTACTTCAATCAAATGGCAACAAATGACTATCAGTTTAGTCTATGGTACTCCCTTATTTCCCTTCCACTTATAAGGAAGCCACGAAAAAATGTATTAACATATATTGTTTGCTTTAATGACATCTACATTTTTATTAGGCAAAATTTTGCTTATATCATACGGTTTACCAGTTATACAAACTTCCGCATTATTCATCCAGAATAA
The DNA here is from genome assembly GCA_030762935.1 of Hymenopus coronatus. Classification (NCBI taxonomy): domain Eukaryota; kingdom Metazoa; phylum Arthropoda; class Insecta; order Mantodea; family Hymenopodidae; genus Hymenopus; species Hymenopus coronatus. The sequence goes on from CM060884.1 coordinate 31,137,382, forward strand.
ACATGTCCTCAGAGACTATTCCCAGATAATTGAAGATATACATTTTATTTGTCATGTAAATATCATAAACATAAGAGATTTTAATCAAAATTGTTACAGGTATTTTTGAGAAAATCAAAATGTTTTAAGTGTTTTCCATGTAATGGTGGATCCGTGTCGCATCCATAGAACATACCAAGTTTAGTATTTAACGGTCTTTCCGCTTTTGAGCAATGTTGCCCACAGACACACACATGCACAGATCGTCAAGGAGAGAGACAGACAGACAGACAGACAGATCGATAGATAGACGTGTTTCTAAAATGCCCTTTTTTGGATTCAGGGGGTCTCAAAACATATTTCCGATGAAATCTCGGTATCGAATTTTTGGGTGCAATACTATACCTTCTCGATACACTATGTGCATTGCACTTGCGGGCTAGAGATAATATAATAATATAATATAGTACAACGGTCATGAGGTAGGTTTAGACCAATTTCGGGCTGTAGAACCGTGGATTTTATTTTAGCTTTTAGTTTAAATTCCTGTTTCTAATATATACAGAGGTTTCATTACTATATTCTCACTAAAATGTCAACACATCGGTTTATTATTATTATTATTATTATTATTATTATTATTATTATTATTATTATTATTATTATTATTATTATTATTATTATTATTATTATTATTATTATTAATATTATCATCCCGGTTATAGCACTGAAATTTTCCAGTGTGACTACCTAACCAACTCATGTCCTAAACACGGCTTGTGTGAAAAAAAAATTAAATTAACTAATTAATCTAATAGTCGGCTAAACTATTAAGCCCGGGACAAAGAATTTACGGCATTGTAATTGTCATTGAGGTATGTCATCTCAAAATATTTTGAGATCACCTTGTGGATTACCGGAAACAAGGGAGTCAGTTGAGAAATTTAATGTCGTGTTGGCATGTTGCCATGGTAACTCAGCGTAGAACAGTCTGCTAGAAATCAGGAGATCCGTAATTCAAATAACATTTTTTCAGCATGACACTACCTATCCGCGTAGGCTAATTGCTAAAGGAGACTAATAGGTTCTAAAAGCCTTAGTACTACAGCAAAAGAGTAGGACTTACTCATTCGCTAAACAATTGGGCCTGACCGACCCTACTCCTATACTGCGTAGGTATTATCGCATTAGAAGTCTTTACCTATAATCTTCTCGGTTGTGTATGTTAAAAATCTTGTGTGTTCCTCTCAAATGACTTTCTCTACATCTCTGCAAAAAATTGTTAAAAAGTTTGAGAACAATTAGCAGAAATAGTATTACTGCTTGCTCTCTTGCAGGTAGAAGGGAAATAAGGGAGTAGCATAAGCTAAAGTATTAGTCAAAAGCTGGTTGCTATGTCTGTTTGTATGGACAGGAGTTGATCAATTCCCGTATGAGAAAGCTGAAACCAATAACAAAGAATGTCTACGAAAAAAATGTACATAACATAAATTGTGTGTTTTAACGAGATCTACTTTTCTGTTAAGCAAGTTTTTGTCTTTCTCTTATGATTTACCAGTTATGCAAAATGTTGCAAAATTCATTCAGAATAAAGAGGGTTTTAGAGGCTATTCCCAGAAAATTCAAGATATACATTTTATTTGTCAGATAAATATCTTTAATATTCGATATTTTAATCAAAATCTTTTCAGCCATTTTTGAGAAAATGAAAAGTTTAACATTCACGCAAAGTGTATTTGAAGGTGGAAGGATTTTCTTGAAAATTCTCGTGTCGCATCCACGACTTTTCGTTTTTGAGTTATCGTGTTCACAGACACACGGATACACGCGGAACTTTTTCTGAAAATACGTTTTTTGGATACAGGAGACCTTAAAACGTCTATTTCCGGTGAAATACAATTTTTGGTGGATTGCAATACCTTCTCTATACACTATGTACAGTCATGGAAAAAATGATTGAGCGCACTCCGAGCGCAGAATATTTCGAAGTCCCACTTCGTATCGGTTTACACTGGTCGCTATTTCCAATATGCAGCTAGACTTACCTAGCAGGGTCTGCGACATGCGTTATCGCCTGCCAAACACATTAACAGGCTGTGTCTTTTATCGTTTTTCGCATTGGAATTGGTTCCTGATAAAAAATGCCACAACTGCCATACCTCGTTAGCCAATTAGTAAACAAGCCCAAGTGTTTCCAACTGATTCTATGATCATTGGTAGTTTTATATGTGTGTGTATGTGTGTGTGTGTAGCAACCAATTTCCATTCAACTGAATCAAACAATGAGCTGGTTCAGAATCCATGAAGTACCCTGAATACGATAAATGAATCACGTTATCATAAGAACCATTGACCTGTGTTACAGCGCATATATGAATGTGGCAGCAGATGCCTTTTGCACCAAACAAATACAGCTCAGAGGTAACGCAAGTGCTTTGAAAATTACTGTACCTAATTTAAAACCTCTACAACACCATAAATTGTTTACCTCCATTTATGTTGTTTCTTCTATCATATTTTCTACTTCACATTCTTAATTTATACTAATACAGAGTTTCTGCTATATTAGCTATAATTTGAGTATTAGATAATATGTATAATGTATATATTATGTATAATAGCAAAACTTTACAACTACTGGTAATAAGCTTGATGCCTTTGTCGTTGTGTTTCTTTCTGTATTGGCCAAATGTTTGTCCTTTGTTCCATTAGTCAGTAACTACTACAACAACGCACCCATTCTTACTTTAGCAATGGCAGAGGCCGTTGATAGCTTTCTACTGTTCTCACCCTGGTTCCCAGGGTTGTACGGCCACCAGAGCGGGTAACATTTGTGATCTGCCACAGTCCACAGCAAGGAGGTGGACAAAGTTATATAGTGAGGAGGGACAGGTTGTTGCAAGGAAGAGCACTGGTCGCCCGCGTATATCTACCGAGAATGAAGACAGTTCTCTCATGGCAGAGGTCGAAAGAGATCCGTTTCTGACTGCCGCTGAATACAAGGCTTTATCTTTATTCCCGGGTAGTGCACAGAAGGTTAGCAACCCCTGTAAAAATGCCAAAATTCGGCGTAGATGTGCGGCAGTGAAGGAAGTGCTAACTGAAGCCCACAAAATAGTCAGGTTGGCATTTGTTGTACATACAATATGAGTACTTCGATTGCAGCGAAGTAGTTTTCTCCGACGAAGCTACGTTCTGTTCTGCCAATTCGACTGTGTTTGTTTACAGGCCTAGTGGCACTCGATATGATATGCGCTATTTGGCCACTCGTGAAAGAAGTGGTCGAACGAGCGTTACTGCTTGGGCATGGATATCTCGGGAAGTTGCAGGTATGTTGGAACGATAATAATATTAAATTCTAACAAGATAATCATTCGGTCCTCAGGTCAGCCAAAGTTCAAAAGTGGTTTTCGGAGCACGAATATTTTAGAGCAGACACCTTGGCCTCCAAAGTCAGCAGATCTCAACCTATTGAACATGTTTGGACGAAAGTAAAGCAGATGCTTTCTCGAGGCCCTAGGTTGAATAATGCTACACAACTCTGGTGTGCCATGACAGACACTTGGAATCCAATAGCAGCAGACATTAATTATTTTCAAACGCTAGTGGATTCCATGTCCCAAAATTTGTGGGCAGTGATAGCAAATAATGGGGACCACACAAAGTATTAGCATTTGTTTTCTCTGGTATCATTAGCCTTTTTTTCATTTAAAAGCAACCGGAGGTCAGGTTGCAATGTTTTTCTTTGTTTTCTAGTTTGTGAGAACAGCAAATAAAAGGTTTCACATTTCACAGAGTAAATTATTATATAACGTCATCTACATCGGTTGTAAAGCGTATCAATAGGAACTAAAAACCAAAATAATAATAATAATAATAATAATAATAATAATAATAATAATAATAATAATAATAATAATAATAATAATAAATTATGTGGGTTACTGGTCTCGAACCTATGTTAGGTAACATACTGAGTTTACAACCGAGCACGTAAGCACTCAGCCATTTCTACCTTGGAGCACTCTTTTCCCTGTTTATAAATAAACTATCGGACAGCTGCTCAACTATGGGGGTGTGGCTTATTTTTTAGTGTTTCTGCGCATATTGGCGAAAAACAGTTATTTCGATTCTTCCCTGGTTGCTATTTAATGCTATAAAGCAATAAGCTACGTCTTACCTCGCTGTATAAAAGCATGTTTAGTAGCATAGTACACGCGCACATGTGAACCCAGCTTTTGTAACTTCGTGAGGTCGAAGCGACACAAATGTTACAGCGCTCAAATAATTTGTTCCATGACTGTACATAGTACGTGTAGAGAAAGTACAAATAACAACACAAATGTTTACTCGACATTTGCAAGAGATATTCCAAATGTAAATATAACTGTTAAATTAAGCGCTAAAACAGAGGACTAAATAACCTAATCCATCAGTTGATACAATCGGATGTTTCCCTGTACTTCCATTACAAATATTTTAAAATAAAAACATATTTAGTGTCAGATGACATCTCCTGAAGCGAGCTACCAATGCCCCGAAAGGCATATCGATTTATGTAGTATTGTTTTCGTTTCCATAATGTAAAACCAAACTGGGTAAACACGTTTTGAGCATTTATTAATTATTCATGTGGGACCAATTAGGAACAGCAAATAAATCTGGTATAAAGGGGCTACACAGGCGTTGCGCACGTAACCTATTTAATTATCTTATTTTGTTGCCCAACAACCTGCTGCAATTTAATTTAAATTCAATATACGGGATAAAATGGCTTTTCTTTAGGCGTGATGTATTACCAAAATATCTATGCATTCTATTTTAATCATCTCCATGACTGAATAAATCCAAATTTCAATGTGAATAAAAGGGTTATCCTTTACGAGGCATTATTTCGTTCGCATTGCTGTACCTTTCTTAATACTGCGATTCCGTGTTTCTCTGCAATTTAATGACATTAGCGATAATATTCATAATCTTTTTGTTCAATGGTCACGATTGTGGAGAAAATTTACTATTCAGAAAAAAAAGTCTATCCCTGCTGGCACTGAAAATTGGACAGCATAAAACTAATACACCTTGAGAAAAATTTTCTTAATTATAAATTAAAATCTGATGTGTTACATTCACATGACTTTCTCTAGCTGCTCTACAAACTCCCTACAAAGATTATTCTTCTTTATACAGTAAGCTGATTGAGATAAGCATTAGCAAGGGAACTAAGGGAATGCTCTAGTCTAAAGTGACAATCAAATAGTTTAAAAGCTGTCGTTATGCGATTGTTATGCAAATCACTTCTTTCCTTGGCCAGGAGTAGAACAAAAGAACGTAAACTTCCTGTCTGAGAAAAGTGCAAGTACAATTCGAGCCAATAACAAGGAATATCTCGGAAACGGTTACCTACAAAACAAAAACGTAAGGAACTTATGTATTTTGACGAGATCTACATTTTTGTGTAGTGAGTTTGTCTATATGTCTTACGACTCAGCAGCTAAGAAAAATTCGGCAAAATTCATCCAGAATAAAGAGGTTTTCAGAGGCTATTCCCAGAAAATTCAAGATATACATTTTATTTGGGATGTATATAGCTTTAATATACGGAGTTTTAATCAAAATCTTTAGAGCCATTTTTAAGGAAATCAGAGTTTTCGAAAATGTTTCCATATAGAGGGTAGTTTTAGCGAGTTAATTTTTTTAAAATCTTTGTGTCGCATCCTTGGAAGATATTAAATCTAAATACTAAGTTTGGTATTTAACGGCCTTTTTGGTTTTGAGCTATTCTGTGTCCACACACACACACACACACCCCCACACCCACACCCACACCCACACAGCTTTTTTAAAAGGTTTTTTTTCGGACTCAGGGGATGACAAATCATATATTTCTGGTGAAATCACGACATAAAAATTTTGGGTTCAATACAATACCTTCTCTACCCACTATATACATTGTACATACGGGGTAGAGTAAGTGAAATCTGATGTGTTCCATTCGCATTACTTTCTCCACCTTTTCTGAAATTATTCTTACAAAAGATTACTCTTTAATCTACAACATACTAATCCAGATAAACATTAGCAGAACTTGTTTAGTGCATTCCTGTCCTGGATAGATTAAAGCTATAGTCAAATCCTTTAAAAGCAGGTCGCTGTGTCAAAGAATTTAAATTCGATTTTCTTTGAATGAACAGATTAAAGATAACTTAGGTTAAGTAAATATTAAGTAGTTTACAATTGGAATAAACAATAAGCAATAACTCGGAAACGGTTAACTCTACAAAACTATATTATTCAAATATATATGTATATATACATATCGACGGCAAATGAAATCGATGAAATGATGCCGAAGTGATCTCGGAGTACATAAAGCTTAAACTTACTCGGCATTCCTCTTCTCACGATAAGGGTATCTATCCGAGTAATTCACCCTAAGCGAGATTCAAACTCCCGCTTATTGAATATATATGTTGTGCCGAAAGGTTTTGTCTATTTCTTATGGTTTAATAGTTATACAAAAGTCATCCAGAATGAAGATATCCTTAGAGACTATTTGCAGAAAGTTCAAGATATGCATTTTATTTCTAATGTAAATAACCTTAACATACGTCATTTTAATAAAAAAATTCATATAGTTATTTTTGAGAAAACAAGACTTTTAGAAAATGTTCCATGTAAAGGGTACTTTGAGGTACCGGGTGGGGTAGTTTTCTGAACTTCTCATCCTGGCAAGATGGTAAACTTAATACCAAGCTTATTACTAGTGAATTTTCTGAGCTATGAGTTTTAACTAGATTTATATACTCTGTGTAGAAACTTTTTGTCTATCCTTTAGATTTACCAGTTATGCAAAATTCATCCAAAATGAAGAGGCTAGAAGAGGCTATTCCCAAAAACTTTAAGATGTACATTTAATTTGTGATGTAAATAGTTGACATATGGTATTTAAATCAAAATGGTTAGAACCATTTTTGAGTAAAAGAAAATTTAGAACTTTTTTTCAATGAAAGGGTAGTTTTGGGTGGTGGATTTTCTTGAAAATCTTGTTACATCCTTGTAAGATACTAAACTTAAATATAAAGTTAAGTCTTTTCGGCTATTTTTCGTTTTTTGGTTATACTGTCCACACACCGAGTTTTTTTTTCCTAAAAATGTATTTGTTTTGGACTTGGTGGACCTCAAAAACATATTTCCGGTGAAATTTGAACATTTCTACCCACTATGTGCATAGTACGTGTAGAGAAAGTAATAATGTAATAGATTATTAGAATAATTTAATAGTATAATTTTGGCTTTATACAAGTACCGTAAAGGCTTATAGTGACATTTTCCCGCTCAAGTAAATCTAAAGGTAATCTGAGAAAATTGCATAAAAGATGCTTATTGAATATTAGATCTCGTGTTTCAACAGATAGATAGCAAACCTTTTAATAGTGGCGATAAAACGTTTGCGTTGCTGGTTTACGTACTGCATTGTAAAGCTGTGTTACGTATTTTACTGGGTGCTGTGGCTCACAAGCAAAGCATACAATCTCGTGTATTGTGCCTCTCTGGAGCGTTGTAACAACCTCTGTTTAATTTTCTTTCGAGAGCATTACCGTGAAGCGCATAATAGCCCTACCAGCTCCAACATGCATAGCACACCTAGCCATTTGCTCAATCCAGATAGGTTACGGTTTCCCTCAAGATTTGCTATGCACATAAAATACTGTTTCCAACATTCAAACCAAAAGCATCCTAAATTGGTCGCCCTAATATTAGCGCTTTGCTAACAATACCCATTTTTACTTTCTCTACACGTACTATGTACATAGTGTATAGAGAAAGTATTGCACTCCGCCCAAAAATTCGATACAGAGATTTCACCGGAGATATACGTTTTAGGTTCCCCTGTATCCAAAAAAAGTATTTTCAGAAAAAGGTCCGCGCGCGCGCGTGTGTGTGTTTGTCCGTGAACACGATAACTCAAAAACGAAAAGTTGGTAAAATACAAAACTTGGTATTTAAGTTTAATATCTTCCAGGGATGCAACACGAAGATTTTGAGAAAAATCCCCGCACCCCAAACTACCATTTACATGGAAAAAAGTTCGAAAAGTTTGATTTTCTCAAATATGGCTAACGATTTTGATTAAATTTAGTATATTAAAGATGTTTACCTCACAAATAAAATGTATATTTTGAATTTTCTGGGAATAGCCTCTGAAGACTACTTTATTCTGAATGAATTTTAGGGAATTTTGCATAACTACTAAACCGTAAGAGATGGACACAAACTTACCGTACAGAAATTGTTGGGCACGCTAAAACAAACAATATGAGTTATATGCATTTTTTTCGTGGAGTTGATTGCTTTTATAGATATTCCTTGTTTTAGGTTTCAGATTTGAAAAACTTATACCTTTCTCATATAGGAATTTGTCAAATGCTGTCCATACAAACAAAGGAACTTTAGTCATATAGCAACCAGCTTTTGACTATCATCTTAACCTACGGTACTCCCTGATTTCGCATCTACTTGCAAGGAAGCAAGTATTAAGACTATCTGCTAATTTGTTGCAGATATGTAGAGACAGTCATGTAAATGGAGCCGGGCGAGATAGCTACACGGTAACCTGAGGACAGCGTTCACGATTTTTTCTGGGTATGATTCGTATCGACTGCCTTCTCTGACCTTGTGTATTGAATGGTTTTCTCTGGCCAGTAAGTGAATTCTGAGATGGTCTCTCTTCCTCCAATAATTTCTTTCCATCTTTCCCTTTCATCATTTCCTTCTTATGTTTCACAGGTGTTGTAGGTTTCATGGTAGTGCCGGACAGATAGCGCGGATATTTAAGAAAATAGTATGCTCCGTGAACATTAGGACTGCTTGTTTGAGGGGTATCGTTCAACGCGCTCTCTAAACAACACCTTTGAGTCAGATACTGTCGGGGACTTCCGCGCGTCAGTGCCACCACATTTATCCCTCTTCCTCCTAGGTAGTAACCGCAATAGATTTTTTTTGTAGAATGCGCTAAACGTCACTCCTTCAAAAAATTAAAAATAGAGTTTTATTTATGGACGCTCTGTAACTTATGGTTCTTAGCATACCATTCTACATTTCAAAAGAAAAATTAAAACTAAACACAAACTATTGCAATTTAAGGCTTTAAATTTGCACTATAAATTTGGCTAGAAGTGAAATGCGTCACCATTTCACAAATGTTATCCAGGATATACTTTGAAAGTGTATTAGCTACAGGAGGCAATAACGAAATCCAATTTTATTTTCTTAAAGGATGCACTGAATAAGTTTAAACAATTCTGAACTACATATTTTAAAATACACAGTTTTATATTTAAATCGCATACATATATCGATAAATATATGAGTAAATGTTTCGCCAAGCATCTTGCCATACACTTAAACATTCTAACATCGTACTAACCATCACTTTTTAATTTTAAAACGTATCTTTTCCCTGTGTTTCCCTTAAGATAGCTGACTGAAGTGTCAGTTTTAAGAGGCAGACAAGGGTACCAGAGCATTAAAACTAAAGATGAATTTATTAGTGCTGCATATAAATTCATAAATATACGTATTTGTTAATTAAGGTCGTCTCCTTAGCATAGTGGTAGCGCAGCTGCTTACCAAGCGTGAGACCTGGGTTCGATTCCCGGTACCGGCGTGGGGATTTTTGCTCCGCTGCGACACCTGGTCGGGGGTGCACTCAGCTCGAGGTCCCTGGGGGGGGGGGCCAATTGAGAGCCGCTTGATGGAGAAGTAGTGGCTCCAGGTCATGAGGACCGCATTAACCGGTCGGGGGGTTCGAAGAGCTGGCCACATCTCGCCCTCCATAATGCAGCCCATCCACGACGTGTCATGGACCGAGATGGGGGACGCAGCGGCCGGGCGGTAGGCCAAGGTTCCTTGTGTGCTGTCATGCCATGGAGCTATTATTTGTTAACTAAAATATTTTCCCTTAAAATAGTTTGCAAATTATGCTTTAAAATATAGAAATGGGTTCGGCTACGTCTGCATAAATATACAAAAACAACAGACGAGTTAATCAAAGGTAAGCAATAGTTAAATGAATGAACAATTTTCTCTGTTACAAAGAACAAAAATGTATTTTGTGCTAAATAGAGAAAGCTGTTTTTATAATTTACAACGCCAGGAGTGTTTGCAACCACTTCAGTGCAACCTATTTTCTTCAGATATTGATGAAATACAAGCTCTTTGTTCTACAGATGAAACTTTTTTTTCTTTCTTTAGTTGACGTTACGCAGTGGTCTGTACTTAAAAGAAGGCTTTTGATTTTCCCAAGAGGATCGTATAACTCTTTCTTAGTCAAAGCTTTAAAAAGTTGCGTTAATGTTATCTACAGCTTTATAGCCAAACTTTTCTAATTTTTCTTTTGAGAGAAGCGATGCGTAGGTCCCAAATTTTACATTAAACTTGCCTTGTGCTCGAGTAAAGCAGATACCACTCGAAACTGCTTACCTGTACTACTAGTTACACTTATGAGTACCTCTCACATTATTAAACTACATTAATAAACTCTTAACTATAATCGCCTGATTAAAAATATTTGGATTAATTATAAATATTAAACCGAAAATGATACGCTGGAACTACTTGGTCTATTTACATATCCAGACGAACCAATCCTCTAAATCAAATCAAATAACTGATCGAAATCTTAACACATCTTTCTTCAATTTAGCAGGTAGTGCAGATCCAATAACTCTTATCAACACTTATTTGGATTTTTTTCCCCCGAAGTCTACGTTTTTATTCTCTCAGGATATAGAATGCTTTCTCGCGTAACTTCACATAAAAATCTGTGATGTGTTCCATTCACATAACATTCTCTACATCTCTGCAACAATTTACTCTATTTACTTCAACTAATCGAGAAAAAATTAGCTGAAATAGTCTTATTACTTGCTTCCTTGTTATTAGAAGCGAAATAAGGGGGTACCATAGGTTAAAGTGATAGTCAAAAGCTGGTTGCTATGTGACTGAAGTTTCTTTGTTTCTATGGACACGAGTTCACAAAGTCCTGTATGAGTAAAGTATAAGTTTTTTTATAGCTGAAACCAAAACAAGGAATATCTCAAAAACAATCAACTCCCCGAAAAAAATGTATATAGCATAAATTGTGTGTTTTAAAGTGCTCTGCATTTGTTGTGTGGTAAGTTTTTTCCATCTCTTACGGTTTAGCAGTTATGCAAAATTCCGTAAAATTGACCCAGAATAAAGTAGTCTTCATAGGCTATTCCCAGAAAATTCAAAATATACATTTTATTTGTCAGGTAAATATCTTTAATATACGATATTTTAATCAAAATTGTTAGCCATGTTTCAGAAAATCGAAATTTTTGGAAACAAGTTCCATGTAAAGGGTAGTTTGGGGTGGGGATATTTTTCTCAAAATCTTCGTGTAGCATCCCTGGAAGATGCTAAACTTAAATGCCAAGTTTGGTATTTTACCGGCTTTTCGTTTTTGAGTTATCGTGTTCACCGACACACGGACACACACATACACACACACGGCCCTTTTTCTGAAAATACTTTTTTTGGATACAGGGGACCCTAAAACATATATTTCCGGTGAAATCTCGGTATCGAATTTTTGGGTGGAGTGCAATACCTTCTCTATACACTATGTACATAGTTCGTATAGAGAAAGTAAAAGTAGAACCATTTGGATATGATGGGCTATATTAGCCATTATATTTCTAGGTTTTCTGTATGCAATCATCGTATAGTACTAAATATCAGTAGCATGATATACCATGTATTAATGCTCTACAAGTATGCTATATTCCTTAAGGTCGAGTTTTTTAAAATCATCCAAATATCAAAATGAAAAAGCTACAGACGCTACTCTAAACCAATCTATACATTTCTGTTTTACATTTTCCGCTCGAATGTCAACCTTCTGTACCCTGTTTTTAGGTTACAATATCCTGTTTAGGAATAATACTTCTCAAAGCCGGTGGAATTAATAATACTAGTCAAAACCAGTATATGAATGCCATCCATTTTAGATGACATTAAAAGTATTTTACTTCCTCTAGCATGTATGTACAATGCACATAATAAGTTGAGAGGATATTATATTTCACCCAGAAGTGCATTACTGAGATTTCTTCTGAAATACGTTTTAATCTCCCATAATCCTAAAAAAAAAAAAAAAAAAAAAAAAAAATTTCAGAAAAATTTCCAAGTGTATCTGTGTGCGTTTGTGCACCTGTGAACAGCATAGCTCAAAAACGAAAAATCGGTTAAATACCAAACTTGATATTTAAGTATCTTCCAAGGATGCCACACTAAGATTTTTAAAAATCTTCCCACTTCCAACTACCCTTTAGATGATACTTTTCGAACATTTTCATTTTTTCAAAAACGGCTTTAAATAATTTTGATTAGAATAAGATTCAAAATCTTCTCGGGCTTCTAGCCAGGTAATAACTTGGCTTGCCAAGTTATTACCTGGCTAGAAGCCCGAGAAGATTTTGAATTAACACGTCGCCAGGAAAGCTATAGTTCTTATTTTAGAATAAGATGTTTAAAAATATTTTCATAACGAACGAAATCTATATCTTCAATTTTCTGGGAATAGCATCTGAAGACTTTTCATTCTGGTTGACTTTTGTCTACCATAAGAGACATACAAAAAGTTACTACAAAATATAGATATCAAACACATAATTTGTCTTATACATTTTTTGAACAGTCACTTATTCTGAGATATTCCTTGTTATTGGTTTCATTTTTAACGCTCAAACTTTTCTCAAGCAGTTTTCCCTATTTTGCTCCCGTTAATGCAAAAGAGAACCGAATAACGATTGTTTCACAAAGCGATAGCTTTTAAACATTATTTTCCTTGTACTGCTACTTAAATGGAAGCAAATAATACGACCATTTCTACTAACATTTATCTCGATTAGCATGACGTATATAAATCTTTTTAGGAAAGTTTTTGGAAATGCTAGATAGTCATATGAATGGAAAACATCACAGTTATTGTCTTATTTGTGAGAGAAAAGACGAGCAACAGCAAGATTCAATGTCTTAAGGGCCATTCACATCGAAAATCAACCGTAGACAAAGAAGCTTGCAGTCAATATATGTTATTCAAGATGGTTACATTGACATTAACGTAAACATAACCGTAATACGTTAACATAGAAGCTTGCAAACGCCAAGCTTTTACGTCAAAGCAGGAATCAACCAACGAGAACCACTGCTGGTGAGTTATTAAAATGGCTGCGCTTTACGATTCTCTCATTTCTCCTCCGTAAATTCGTCTTTGATTAAGGGGATGAATCCATCATCGTCTACGAGACCTTTATTTAAAATATAAAACACCAAGCAAATTGGCTGCTCTGGTTTGCATGTGCACTCTCTGCCAGCCATTTCAGTTTGCTATTCACTCGCAAGGCGCAGTTCACTTGTTTTAGTTTCTGATTGGTTATTGCCTACGTTTACGTTTATCATTGAGAATGCTATGGTTCATATTCTGCGTCTATATTCTAAGTCAGCACGTACGGTTAATTTTCAATGTGAATGGCCCTTTACAAGGACGATATCTCAAGTGACTGCTTTATGAAACTCAAATCGATAAGCTGTGCAATTTGCTTGGTTCATTAATCAGATGAGTGCATTTATAGGATCAGTAATTTAATAATACAATATGTGAGTTCTTGTCGAGCGTCCAGCCATTATCTAATCTAACATTTCAACTATAGCCATAAAGAGCCTTACCAAACACAGTTAATCAATCGATGAAGTCCCTCCAATGCTCTGTGGTCCTTTTCTCTACCCGCTGTGGCTGGAATATTGCCAGTGGCTGCGACATTTGTAATGTAAACCTACTTTAGTTTAATCAAGTGGAATATATTTCAACGTGAAACACAACAGGCTGCTCTACCGACCGCAAATGTTATGTACGTTCCTAAACCCATTAACTAATTGAACCTCTGAAGACCATATGAGTGTGTGCATTTCCACCGCTCTGTCCATATCACGCTGGTTCTTGTTTTCACACCAGTGCGCGACTGAAGACCGTCAGGTCCTTAAATTATAATTACACGTCTTCGCAAATTGATAGCTCGACTCCTATATTACTAATATTTACATTCAACTGTTCTATAAGATTCACTTCTATTGAAAAAATCTGATGTGGTCCATTCACATGACTTTCTCTACATTTCTGCAACAAATTATTGTTAAAAAGCTTATGTTTCTGTGTACTTCATGCTAATCGAGGAAAAATTAACAGAAATAGTCTTATTACTTGCTTCCTTGTAAGTAGAAGCGAAATAAGGGAGTACCATAGGTTAAAGTGTTAGTCAAAAGCTGGTTGCTATGTGACTGAAGTCCTTTGCTTGTATGGACAGAAGTTGACAAATTCCTGTATGAGAAAAGTTAAGTTTTTTAAAGGTGAAATCAAAAACAAGGAATGTCTCAAAAAGCGATCAACTCCACGAAAAAAAGTATATGACGTAAATTGTGTGTTTTATAGAGATCTACATTTTTTTGTGAAATAAGTTTATTTCTTGCGGTTTACCAATTATGCAAAATTCAATAAAACTCGTCCAGAATGAAGAGGTCTTCAGAGGCTATTCCCAGATATACATTTAGTTTGTCATAAAAGCATCTTAAACATAGGATGTTTTAATCAAAATCGTTAGCCATTTTTGCGAAATATCAAAATGTTCTAATTTTTTTCATGTAAACGGTAACTGGGAATTTCTTGAAAAATCTTCTGAAATAGCAAGTTTGGTATTTAACGTTTTTATTTTTCGAGCTATGCTGTCCACAGACACACACAGACCTTTTTCTAAAAATGCTTCTTTTGGATTTAGAGGAACCCAAAACATGTATTTCCGGTGAAATCGAATTCTTAGGTGGAATACAATACCTTCTCTATATACTATATACATAGTAATGTAGAGAAAGTAAAAAAGTTTATGAAATCAGGAAACAATAGATATTATTACGTATTCACTTATACATTAGAAGAGAAATAAGGGAATACACTATGCTAAAGCTTTAATCATATTTTTTAAAAGCTGGATACTAAGTGATTGAAATTCGGGTTCTCTTTGCATGGCCACGACTAAAACAAAATAAAAAAGAACGACAGATTTCTGTTGGGGGAATGTTAAGTATTTTAAAAATGGAATCAATAGCAAGGAATTTCTCCAAAAAGAGGTCTTCACAGTTTGTTACGAAAAAATTCAGATATGCATTTTATTTCTCATGTAATCATGTCAATATTCGTAATTTTAATCAAAATTACAAGTGTTATTTTTGAGAAAATAAAAACATGTTTCCATTTAGATAAAATAAGGATAGTCGCACACACAGACACAAACACGCATACACAGGGCCTTTTGTCTATTTTGGTGATATCTCGTCATCGAATATTTGGATGGAATACAATACCTTCCTTCGCTATTATGTGCACTGTATGTACACACCTTCTAAAGAAAGTAATTAAAGTGGATTGACCATCCACTCTGACATGACTTTTTCGTGGTTTCTCCGGGGTCTATGGGCAAATATTAAGATGATTCTCATCTACTACGACTTCCTTTCCATAATTTCTGTTTCATTCCATTTCCTTCTCATCTTTCAGATACGTTTCTAGGTTCGTGGCAATCCCGTATAGATGGCACAGATGCTCCTCAAAGGAAAGTACTTCCCGTAGACATCAAATGTTGTGTCATTGCTCTCCTTTATGGGTAGCTTCATAAATGGGCAGTTCGAGCCTGGAAATGTTAAAGACTTCTGCGCGTCTCTGTGACCTGTAATCTTCTGAAGCACTTCATTACTTCCTGTGGGTGTGTGTTAGCAACAATAGATCTCAGCAGGTCTCAAACGAGAGCTGACCCTCTCCGTTGTCTAAAATAACTATACCTAAAATGCCCATTATATTTGTATAATTCGTAAACTAGAAATGACAAGTTTTGATTAGCCCCATTTTTTTAGAATATATGGAAAATCCATCCTATAGAGTCAACCCATTTTGAAAATATAGCGATGATTGATGCATGTTTCAGGAAGCTATATGTACAATCAAGTAACATACTAAAGCGTTCAATAAAGGCTCTCAAATGCGAACATTGTCAATAATGTTTACATCACTAGCTTATTAGTTTCTAGCAAACAATGGCAAAATCTTTTCGTTCCGTGGTCATTTTATAGAGTTACCCATAATATTGCTGTTTTTTTATGGTCTTACAATTTGCGCCAATTTGAATATTTTTATCTTGAGATAGAGTAGGTAGAACTTCCTCCAATACTTTTCAGATGATTTAAAATATTGTTATAGAGCCATCATTTAGAATTTTAAGATATAGATATTATTATAATTATTATTATTATAATTATTATTTTATAATAACACTTTAGTATCAGTGGGCTTCATAGGCAATACATTTGGCAGATATCAGTAATAAAACTGAATAAAAGCAAACTTGGATTTATTTCTCGAGAAAATATCAAATGTATTTTATTTAATCAAAATCGCTGTAGCCAGTTATTAGAAAAATAAACATTACTCTATATAAAGAGCAGTCTGGTATTAGGGGCTTTCTTGAAAATCTTCCTTGGAAGATTGATGATTAATCGACTTTTCGCTCGAGTTATGCTGTCCAAAGACAGCGCGAACGCGAACACACACACACACACACACACACACACACACACACACGCCCGCGCGCGCGCGCACGGATCTTCTTCTAAAATATTTGTTCAATCTTCAACATGCTCAAAACATGTGCTTCCAGTGAAATATTTAATCAGCATCTAGGTGTAATGTGTAACTAATTACATAATTAAGCATAAGATAAAATAAAAATAAGAGAATACAGTAGGCTAAAACGACATTAAAAGCTGGTTGGCATTTGCATAAAATCCGTTTCTATGCATTGACAGTTCACAAATTCCGTATGTGAAAAGCTTTAAGTATTTTAAAGCTGAAAAAATAACAAGCAACATCTCAAAAATGGTCAGCTCTACGAAAAAAAAACATTATATGACAAATTATGTGTTTTAGCGAGATCTACATTTTTTGTGTACTAAGTTTTTATCTATCTCTTACGGTTTACTAGTTGTGCAAAATCCAGCACAATATATCCAGAATAAACAGGTCTTTAAATGCTATTCCCAGAAAACTGAAGATATACGTTTTATTTGCCATGTGAATGTCATTAATATACGCTAGAGCCATTTTCGAGAAAATAAAAAATTTCGAAAACTTTTCCATGTAAAGGGTAGTTTGGAGTGGGGGGATTTTTCTCAAAATCTTCGTGTCGCATTCCTGGAAGATACTAAATTTAAATACCAAATTTGGTATTTTGTAGATTTTTCGTTTTTGAGTTATTGTTCACAGACCTACGGACACACACTGACCTTTTTCTGAAAATACTTTTTTTGGATACAGGGGACCCTAAAACGTCTATTTCCGGTGAAAACCTCGGTATCTAATTTTTGGATGGAATGCAATACCTTCTCTATACACTATGCACATAGTACGTGTAGAGAAAGTAAAAATAAATATTCCATCAGGCGCAAATAGGAGAGAAAAATCAATACAACTACATGCTTTTTAACAATGCTTTAAGAAACCGCACTGCGTTTTATATTTTGCTATGACTTCCGTAGCTTTAATATTCCTTACAAGTCGTTCGATCACTTTATTGATTTCGCTCAAAGATGGGCACAAAATGGCTGCATATAGCTCAGGAAATATGTCATCTCCTGTGAGAATCCTTTCAATTCATTTTTCAATACGAAAGTGCCTTTTCGCAGAAGGACATTAATAGTAAATTTCGTTACAATGTGGGAGGTGAGCTATAACAGAATCGAGGAAAGATTTGAAAAATGGAAACGAAGTTGAATCTTTTGAATTTACGAGATTCTGCAACACACAAAATACACGCATATCATGTACCATTTTTAACAATGAATATTAATATTAATTAAAATGTAATATTCTTCTTCTACTTTCAAGGATTAAACTTTATTTGATTTGTTCCGGCTTCAGATATTAAAGTTTCTGTATCCATCTATTCTGTAGACATCCTTGGTCTTCTTTTTCCACTTCTCGGTTGATAGTTCAAACTTTTGCAGGGCAGACTTTTGTCTACGCCCTTCCACAAATTATTCGCCAGAAGTCACGCATTTTTTGGAATAGACAAAACCTACCAAAATCTTCATTGTGACGTATGCGACGAGATTCAGCTGCGACCTGGTGGAAAAAGTTCAAATGATTTATTTCTTCGCTCTTCGGCGGGCCACCGTGGAAAAAGGTCCACCAGTTTACCTGGAAATTAGCCCGGATACATGTTCATACCATTGTTCTCTGTACTGTATTTATGTAAGACTAAATATTTCCAGTATTTAAAATATAGTAATAAATGAATTAAAGTATTTTTAGAAGTAAATAACTTCTATGGAAAAAAAACATTTCTTGTTATGTAGCTTTACATTGTTTTTATAAATAGTTGATATCTGTGGAGACATTTTTTATGTGTAGAATCCGAATTAGAGTCAAGTTGGCAATTTTACTATGGAGAAAGTTATGGTAGGACAGAGAATATAAGACAGAAAAATAGAAGCATGGAAAGTGGGATGTTCTACATTAATTCCGGAGAAGTTAAACAAAGCACAAGTTAGCGCACAATGCATTGAAAAAATGGTAAAGCAAGCGTTTTACTTACAGCACGGGTGCTTTTTGGTATTGCGATTTCTTTTTTTCTATAGCAACCAGGTTTGATGGAATGTTAACTTACGTCCAGTAACAACAATATCGGTAGACACTAGTCACATCTCCAAAAAGGTTTATAAGAGGAATAATTTATTATGAGACTGTTTGTCTACCCCTTTCAAAAACTATGCGCCAGGTATGGTTACCTCTACTGGTGTCACGCAGTTTTTCGAATAGACAAAACTTACCAAAATCTTCACTGTGACGTATGCGACGAGATTCAGCTGCGACCTGGTGTGGAAAAGTCCAAATTATTTATTTCTTTGCTCTTCGGCGGGCAAAAAGTGAGGAAAAGTCCACCAGTTTAGCTGGAAATTAGCCGAGAAACAGGTATTCTTTAAGAGTACAGCGAAGTTCCACTGCGTAACGCCAAGGATAGGCAAGCGTCGGCTTGGGTAAAATTGTGGGGTTGAATACAGTTTGCTGCTGTAGAAAAACCCAGGTTTCTAGTCGGGAGAATTAGAGGATTCTTTGATGCAAAATTTAGTTCTCATACTGTTAATTCAAGGCCTAACTTACAAATGTAACCAACGTAAAAGTTATCCTAAACAAAAGGCATTAACAGTAAAATCAGTCACATGTTAAAAGTTTTCAGGTAAATAAAAATTGAAATTCTGCAAGTGTTTCTTTGCAATTTCCTACATTTTTTCTTCCTATGGCTGTAAGGGAACTTTCTTTGTTTTAGATTTCCCTCCGAGTTTTGTACCTAACTTATTTGCCTATAATGACAGTATACAGACTCAAAAATAATTACACCATGGTCTAGTAAATTTAGTAGGATAAATGGAATGTCAGAATTTTGAAGTTATTGGAAATAAGTAGTTCTAAAAATTAAATTCAAGTGACTTAATGTTCCAGAACTAAAACACTTAATACTTTGATAAATAACCAAACAATAAAAAACTAATCTTAAAAGCACATTAAACAAAATGTCCGTATGCTGCCATTATGAACATTAGTAACATAAGTAACTCACATATGTTATTTTAATTCAGGTGAATATAAAATAATAGCATAATATATTACACCCTACTTGTTCCTTAAGAACTTTTTTCCCCTTCCTTTAAATCAGATCAATTTCAAATCAGGTGCGTACGAGTATATTACTTACACAAGATTTCAAGGAAAATTACAAATGAGAAACTTTCATCCAATGTATAGTTTATTTCTAGGTAGAATTGAACTTGATCGATATTTTGATGTTCAAAAGTCGATAATTAACAACCTTATCACCTATATTCAGTTTACTTTCACTGCCACGTACAGAAGGTGTTGCACTATAATCCAAAAACTAATAAGAATGTTACAGAAACGGACAACTCTACAAAAAGGTGTGTAACTTAAAGTATGTTTTAAAGAGATCTACATTTGTATGTAGTAAGTTTCTGTCCATCCCTTACAGTTTCAGTTATGCAAAATGCATCTAGAAATAAGAGATCTTCAGAGGCTATTAACAGAAAATTCTGTTAATATTTTGTGATACAAATATCTTTACCGTAGGTGTTTTAATCAAAATAGTTAAAACCATTTTTGAGAAAAACAAGATTTTCAAAAAATTGTCTAAGTAAAGCATAGCTTTAATTAGGGTAAATCATTGTGTCGTATCTTTGGAAGATACTAAATATAAATAATAAGTTTATTATTTAACGTCTTTGTATCTAATCTATGCTGTCTTTACACACACACACACACACACACACACACGCGCGCGCGCGCGCGCGTGAGCGCGGATTTTTTTCTATTTTTTTTTTTCTGGACTCACGGACCTCAAAGCATGTATACGATGAAATCTCAACATCGAATGTTTGAATGAAATACAATATTTCCTCTACCTACTAAGAGCATAGTACGTACAGAGAAAGTAATTTGATACCTGTAGTAAAAAAGCTGCTGTGTTCTATTCAAATGACTTTCCCTACATCTCCTAAATTATTATTGGGAAACTTATTGTTGTGTTTAATTCATATTCATCGAGATAAACATTCAAAGAAGTGGCTTATTTGAGAAATTTCCATATGAGAACAGTTTCCAGTATTTTAAAACAAACCAATAACAAAGCACATCCCGAAAATGGTTAAATCCATGAAAAAGTGAATGACATAAAATGCGTTTTAACGAGATCTGCATTTTTGCAGTACGTTTTTTTCTATCTGCTACAGGTTACCAGTTATGCAAAATTCAGCAAAATTCATTCAGAATGAAGAGCTCTTCAGAGACTATTACTAGAAAATTCAAAATATACAGTTTATTTGTTATGCAAATACATTTAACTATTTTATTCAAAATCGTTAGCGACATTTTTGAGAAAGTCTAAACTTTTTCGATATAAAGGGTAGTTTTATGGTACGAGCATTTTGCTCAAAATCTTTGTGTCGCATTCTTGGAAGGTACTAAAATTAAATGTCAAGTTAGTATCTTACCCATGTTTTGATTTTGAGTATTCGTGTTCACAAACACATGGACATTTTTATAAAAATGCATTGGGGGGGGGGATACATGAGACCCTAAAACTGTGTATTTCCCGTGAAATGTCGGTTACAACTTTTTTGCGTGGAGTACAATATCTTCTCTACCTAAGTACCATGCACTATGTAGAGAAAGTAAAACTAAGTAAGCAATTTAAGAAAGCAGGAATTTGTTTTAAACAAAAATGATTAGAGTAGTTAAAGACGGCTGTACAAGTCATGATTGAAATAAATATTTGCAACTGTCTCTTTGTTATCTTTCTTTTAAGTGTGTCTATTGTCCGCCCTCTCCTGAGATTTAGAATAATACAAATGAAAATGAAAAAAAAAGTTCGAGAACTTATTTATTCTATCTACTTTATTTTGAAACAGTTGTATCTTCATTAATAAACCGTATAGGGTAGAAAAAGTAATACAACACATCAGATTTTTGACTACTGTCACCTTTATTTGTAGTAAGCCGGTGTTGCGTTTTATACTTTCTCTTAGTTGTTAATTAATATAGAAAATATTATACTGCTTCCATTCTATAATGATATATATCTAATTAATATATTTATATTCCATCTTAAGAAGCGATATTTTGTCAAATTATTGGGCAGGAAGTATTATATTCCACCCAAACATTGGATGCCACGATTTCACTGGAACTATAATATGCTTCGAAGTGGACTGAATCCAGAAGTTTTAGAAAAGGACACGCGAGTGTGTGTTTGTGTATCTATGAATAACATAACTCAAAAACAAGTTGGTTAAATTGAAACGTGCTTTTATAAGTTCAGTAGGTTATAAAGCTGCTACACGATATTTTTAAGAAAATTCTTCGAAAAGTTATTTTTTATAAAATTATTCGAACGAATTTGATTGAAACAGCACATGCTTAAGACATTTAAATGACAAATGAAATGCACATCTTGAATGTTTTGAAATTAACTTTGAGGTCCTCTTTATTCAGGATTATTTTTGCACTACTGATAAACCGTAAGAATTACATAAAACATTACTTCACAAGCTTAAAGCAAACAATTCATTAGAAATATATTTCTTTTTGCAGAAGTAACAGCTCCCGAGATATTCCTTTATAAAAGTTTAAATTTTCAGAATAATACTTTTCTCAAATGGTAGTCGTCATTTGTTTTCATTTAGTTATATATTTTTACTCTTTGGCATGCAAAGAAAACGAAATTTCAATGCCAAATTTAAAAGATTTTACAATCTTTACAGTTTTGTGTATCTTCTATGAAATAATATGCACATAATAAATACACTTATTTAACTATTTAAATACAACAAATCTCTCCTATACAGCCTAACAGGTATATTAGACTTGTGGCACATGCTTTTATTAATGGAAATTTACAGAACTGCTGTCACCACAAACCCCACTAACCAGTATTAAATGGACGTCAATACAAAAAGTACTTGTTTTTAATTACTGAAACAGCAGTTGAAGTGCAAGAATTTAATCCGCAAAAACGCAACTACAAGAGGCTTTGCTTGTGCTTAATTCTGGAGTGTAAAGGCGTAGCCAATTTCGTGTGACAGCGGCAAAACTTCTAAATTAACTGACAGTTCCATTTGGAATTAGCGAGTACGAAGTGTTCGCTTTTGTTGTCGCTTGTTCGACGAAACTTTGCTAGTGAATGAGAGGAAAGAGAACGACAATAATTACTGTGGTTATCATTGAGCATTTGTGATACAAAACTCAGCTGTGCTCAGCTTGGAGACAACTTAAATTGCTGTCTGAAAGAGCATGTTTAATGACATTGATGGGGCAGGATGCAAGTGGCAGCTGTGACAAATTTAGTCTATGTCCTTTCTTCTCTAATTACTAAACGAGATTTTCTTATTAATATTTTAAGCACTTTCGTTGTGCTGCACTTGAAAATGGGTATAACAGTGCCCCTCAGTTTGATAAATTAAGGAATTAAAATATGACAAACATATCAGAAAATTTAAATCCCCTCGTGACATCTCGTTAATTATTTATCTCTATTTTAATCAAAATCGTTAGCGATTTTTGAGAAAATCGAATTTTCCAATTTTTTCTTCATTTAAAGGGTAGTTTGGGGTGGGAGGATTTTCCTCAACATTTTCGTGTCGCATCCTTGGAAGATACTAAGTTTGGCATTTTAGAGACTTCGATTTTTGAGTTGTGTTCACAGATACACGGATGGACCGTTTTCTGAAAATGTTTTTTTTTTTTTTTTGGATACAGGGGACACCAAAAACACCTCTTTCCGGTGAAATTCCTATATCGAATTTTGGGTGGAATGCAATACCTTCTCTACACACTATGTAGAGTGTACGTGTAGAGAAAAGTAAAAATAATGCTTCCTAACCGAATTATGAACTGTATTTCGTAATTTTATTGCCGTTTCGCAGCAAGCATCCCTAGGCACCTTGATTTACGCTTCAGATGCTCGGATATAAAGCTAACCAATTGTGGTTTATGCCCCGGGTGGTCCCACCTCATTGAAATCGTGCAATTTTTACTGCGTCGTAAAAAGAGAAACGAGTTTATCTCGGTAGTCCATGGCCAACTGGTGGAGTAATAAAGCTCCAAGCGAATGTTAGAAGATAGCCCATTCAGAAATCGCTTAATGCTTCCGAAGAGGATTGTCTCCTATTCCAGAGATCGATAGTACTTAGACTTATTTATTATAAGCTTAAGGTCCATCCTATTTGACACAAACGATTTTATTGCAATTGAAGTGAATAATCCACCTTGAGTGTGGGCGACCTCCGGTTGTTTCCTCTCAGTGGTCAGAGTTGATTTAAGGTTTGCGAGCATGATACTCAGGTTTTCAGGGGACGGTACCAGAAATAAGTCTGTGTGAATAATACAGCAGATGAAATAGTAAATGATGTTTATTGTTTCTTGATAGTTGGCCAAGAAATCAGCTCGTCATTTGTTACTCTTGCAGTACAATTGTTGTTCTCAGATAACGACGTAAGACCGTGAATGTTATTGCGACTGTAACTGCAAAAAAAGTAGTATGAAGAAATCAGGAAAGCTCAGCATGACTGAAAACAATACAAAAGACTGCCCAGAAATGACTGATCTTGTTTTCGTTTCTACATCTCTAAGTATACTTCCAGCCCTTTCAATGCTACATTTTTCTGACAATCTACAACCTTGTTTGTTCTCTGGTGAGAAAATCCAGTCCTCTCGGCTTAATGACCATCCCACGGTCGCCAATACTGTTAACCTATTCACTAGTTTGTTGGAATTTCACTGTCTTTCAAACGGCGATTTTAACAATTTCTGTCATATGTTACCACCTGCCTGCACTTATAAACAGTTCTTTGCCTTCGGCTATTTTGTTGAAATACAAAAGAAACACCCTCGAATACATTTGAGTTCTAGACATTTCTGTAATGTTCCTGTTACCAACAATTATTATTATATTAATTTGTGATTATTTTAAATTAATTCCCTGAAAATAATCTGGCTCGTGGGACAGAAAACAACTTGATAATAGATTGATGAACTACAAAATAGATCCCAAAATGTTTACAAATAAACTCAAAATTCTGCAGAAAGTTTTACTTTTTAAATTCAAACTAATTAACTCCATAAATTGTAGTTTTAATACTGGAATCGGGAGGTCGTCGATTTAGACCTCGTGGATAGAGCAATCTGGCCGAAGCTTTTTCGTGGTTTCCTTCAGTTGGATGTTAAATACCACGAACCAAAGTTCTACTATCAGTATAAAAATCGCATGTGTTAATTCACATTACCTTCTTTACACCGCTGTAAGTAATTAGTATTAAAGAGCATATTCTTCTATCTGTTTTATGATAATCGAGATAAACATTAGCATAACTTGTCTTAATTACTTGCTTCCTTGTAATTAGAAAGGAAATAAGGGAATACACCAGGCTAAAACGATAGTCAAGTATTTTAAAAGCTGGTTGCCAGAATGATGAGACCCGTTTCTATGCAGGGCCAGGAGTTTACGCTGTGTGAAAACAGTTAAAGTATTTTACATTTAAAACAAATAACAAGGAATATCTCAAAAATGATCAATTCAACGAAAAAACTTATATAGCATAAATTCGGTGTTTTAACGTGATCTACATTTTCTGTGTAGTATGTTTTTGTCCATTTCTTACGGTTGACAGTTACGTAAAATTCAGCTAAATGCATTCAGAATAAAGTAGTCTTCAGAGGCTATTCCCAGAAATTTCATGATATACATTTTATTTTCCATATGAATGCTCAGCGGCCTCTTTATCAGTCTTTTTTTTTTTTTTTTTTTAAATACAGTACCGGAGTCTGATCAGGACTCCGGCACTGTATACCCTACTTTTATTTATCTTTTTTCTTTTTACTTTGTTTTGCCGTATTATTACTGTTTTCTTACTTTTATAACACACACATATACACAAGCATATAACACCCATGCCCAAGGCGGGACTCGAACCCACGATCCCCAGCGCTACGAAGCACCAAAGCGGGACGCCTTGGCGAGCGCGGCCATGGGGACCGGCTACGTGCCATAAATCGAGGGACAAAGGATCACTTTCCGAAGGAGGCCACGTTAAGGATTTTTGCACCCCAAAATATTCCATCACCCTCCGCCGGATTTGAACCCAAGATGTTGGGTATAAGAGTCTAGCATGGTAACCACTACACCGCAGAGGGCAACTTGATTGTCAAAATCCAAATTAAATACCCAATTTTTTCCCCCAATTTCTAAAATCAATCTGTGAGCTGTTCTCCGGACAAACCTTATTTATAAAGCATATAAATAAATCCATACATTCTAAAATGGATGGAACCTTTTTGTAACATAACGTTTACTCTGAGTTATTCAATTTAACGAGCTGTTATATACAATTTGATATGTGGAAATGTTTAATATTTAAAACACATTGTAGTATGGATCTGTTTTACTCCGAAACAAAATCAAGTCGCAAACAAAGCTGAATACTACCTTTAAATGACATCTGCTTGTCTGAAACATGATCAACGTTAAGTATCGAGAAGAGATGACAAACGTATTGAAGGAGCTGTCCATTTCAAAAACCCACTTACTGCGATTAAAATCGAAATCGAGTTTTAGATATTGTACCACATG
The DNA here is from genome assembly GCA_030762935.1 of Hymenopus coronatus. Classification (NCBI taxonomy): domain Eukaryota; kingdom Metazoa; phylum Arthropoda; class Insecta; order Mantodea; family Hymenopodidae; genus Hymenopus; species Hymenopus coronatus. The sequence continues at coordinate 31,163,682 of CM060884.1, forward strand.
TAATTGATAGAAATTGTTCCATAACTCAAAAATCATTGTATAAACAAGAGCTGCAATTTTAAAACGAAAATAAGTGGGAACAGAAAAGAAAAAGCTATAAATGAAGTAATTCGGAAAAAGCTCCAAAGTGTTACGATTTATTCCAAGGCTATAAAGAATCACATTTTTAAGACTTCGTAAAATACTATCTCATTCTAAGTTTTACTTTAACTTCAGGTATTCTGAAACATATTTTATTTGGATAACAAGTTACAGTAATAGACAGCTCATAAAAACCATTATGCATATACCGGAAGAAACTCCTTTACATCGCATATCAACAATGCCATTTTATAGCTCAATATATGTATATGTATAGAGTTATATAGTTTTGACGCGAATATCCAGTTTAAATTATCCCATAACGACAAAGAAAATAATTGAAAATAATTGTTATAGGATAACACAAAACGTTCTGGAAGAGTGAAAATGAGCTCTTCACTAAAGTATTTCAGGACTCTATATAATTATCGATATCTAATTAACCACATAAAATAATGGACATTAGATATAGTTTTAGCAGACGTTATTTAAATTTTTATCGAAATTGTACTCATTTCGTGGCGAAAATGGGACTCGCGTGTCATTTAGACTCGAAGGGGTCCGGCTTATTACTCGCATCTAAAAAGTGGAGTAGTGCGAATTGAATTTTTATAACCAGCGGAAGGAGAACATTTTTGCCGCACCGGAACTATATGAGCCAATTATTTTTGAATAGGTAGAACCAGACTAAAAAATGCAATGCCTTGGCCAGGATTTGAGCCACGGGTTACATTCTCTGGACGGTTGCTGAAACCACTGAGTCAGAATGGCAGCATACTGACACGGTATTAAACTTCTCAATTGACTCATGTTTCCCGGTAAACTACAAGGTGGTCTCAAAATATTTTCAGATGACATACCCCAATGGCAAGCTAGGTGCTTAAGTTACGGGCTTCATAGTTTAGCTATTAGGTCAATTAGTGTTAATCCTATTGTTTTTTCACAGGGTAGGACGGGAGTTGGATAAGTATAGCATTGAATTTTTCAGCCTGACTACCTACTCTTGTTCTATACACGGCTCGTGAGAAAAACAATTAAATTACCACTAATTATTTTGTTATTTTTATGCACATCTTTTTGTTTTATTTGGCCATTTAACCTGGTAGGTTAAACGAAATGAATCCACAGAGCTTAGAGTTACTCGACTTTTGCTTTCTCAGTGTAAGGGCAAACCCGGAAAAGATCTAATTGAGATTTGAGTTTGCTATAACGGACGTGGGAAATAAAGACGAGCTAAAATGGAAGTGGGGAGGTCATGCCGTTAGACAACAATTTAGATGGGTTTATACTACAAGGTGGGACGTCCGAACTGGGAAAAGGAAGAGAGGCCGTCCTAAATGTAGATGGGCAAATATATTCCAGACAGCAGCCGGAACAGATTGGACGAGAATTGCTAAGAAAGACGGCTAGGTAATGATATAGAAAAGCGCAGTACACAACAGTAAAGTAAATAAAGTAGTGATAGTGAGAAGTGAGATAAACTGATGTCGCACACAAGACTAATCATAGTATAGTCATAAGATTAGCATTAGGAGCATTGGATATTACCAGGCTAAAAGTGAACAGGTTGAAGAAGTGACTAGGAAAGTTAAAACATTGGAAAAACACCCAAACCCTCGTGGATTGGCTCCCCATGTTAGAGTCAAAATCCAAGCTATTCCTACACAAGTAGTAGGCCTTGCCCTGAAGGGATGTTATGGGCAATACTATTACTACTACTATTTTTATTATTTTATTTTTATTTTTATTATATTTTTTATTTTTATTTTTACTTTTACTATTATTTTAATTTTTATTATTTGTAGTATCATTTTTACTATTATTTTTATTTTCATCATTGTTACTATCATTGTTATCATTTTTATTATTTTTATTTTTGTATTTTATTTTTATTTTTGTATTTTATAATTATTTTATTACTATTTGTATTATTTTTATTATTATAACATTTTTATTATTATTACATTTTTATTATTATTTTATTACATTTTTATTATTATTTTTATTACATTTTTATTATTATTTTTATTACATTTTTATTATTATTTTTATTGCATTTTATTATTATTTTTATTACATTTTTATTATTATTTTTATTTGTATTTGTATTATTTTTATTTTTATTATTATTATTTAATCTGGGACAGATGCAGTACAACCACACTATAGAGGCTGATTAAACCTAAAGGTACACTAAGTATCAACTTGAATGTTAACATTAAATATGTTTATAAACTTGAATTAAGTATGGTTTATTCACAAGATAGGTTTAAGTAAGGATCTAGCATTGTGATTTAACGTCCGCAATTTGTTTTCAATGTGCTACACTATTTTTCGTATTACTATAGCACAGAACAGAGCACTTTGCAGTTATGCAAACACATGAATTAAGCAGAGTGCTAATGCAGGAGTAAAAGTTTTGTAGTTCCATTAACTCTGCAAGCATAGCCTGTAGTATACATATAATTAGCTAAAGCGCAATAGCTGATAATGGTATTCTACGGGATGAAGATCACGTAACACTAGCGATATTTTTGTCTTTGCGTTTGTCTTCACTCGAGTCTGTATGCACAGAAGCGTCGAGACCCAACATAAGCGCATGTCCACATTAATTGCATGCAGACGGTATCCTCAATAATATAATTACTGGCAGCGCTTGCTCGTCTACTCAGAGACACTTCGAGATGGACTTTCTTCTCACGGCAATTCCCATAACTGGGGCGTTACCGATGCTACCGCCTGTGTTGAAGAAGTTCAACTAATTAGAAGCCCTACTCGGTTCAGTATTAAACCACTACACCATGGGAATACTAAATCAGTGTAAGCTGGAATAGGCAATACGTCTGCACCGTTTGCATTTCCGCGAGAGTAGTTTCTAGCACCCCTATCGACAATCGCAAAGTTACACAACAAAAACTTCTACCTGCTCTCGACTCGCGTGGAAATGGTCGTTAATAAGCTCTCCCGTCACATGCAATACAGAGAACATTGCGCGCACAGCGAAACAATCGAATGTAAGGTTCGGACGATCAAATATTGCATTTAAATTGTGAGAGAGGATCAAACATTATACTATAACGAACAGGTTATGATAGGAGGGGACACCACATGAGCAGCGAAAATCAACTGAGGTCTGGAAAAACTTGGGATGGGTAATATTTTGTTGGAAGCAAGGGAAATATAGCGAATGTGTGGAGAATTATTTACAAACGACTGAAAATATAGATCGACTGCAGCACTGTCACACACCTCGGCTGTAAGCTTAATGATACTTTATCTACTAAAATCATGGAGCAATATATTTTATCAGGAAATACAGTCAGCAAGCCATTCGCCTGGTCTCGCTCGCTGAAGTGCCTGGCTTTGGTGCTTCGTGACAAGAGATCGTGGGTTCGATCCCAGTCTTAGCATGGTTTTGTGTGTGTTTTAAATGTGTATTTGTAAATAAAAGGAAAACGGTAAAATTATAGATAAACAAAGGAAATGCAGGGTATAAGGAATACAGTTCCGACAAGACTCTGCAACTGTAATTATGATAAAAAAAAAAGAAGAAACAAACAAGTGCTTGCTTGGCTTAAACTGGGATCGTGGCGAGCTATAAAATTTGAAAACAAAGAAGGCATAAGAATCTGTCCCTGGTATAGAGAAAAAACACCTGAATTCAACTACCTGCTTTCTGTAAAGAAACGGAGGGGTTAAGGACAAAAGCTGTCAGATTATCTTGTTAGCTCAAGGAGAGAGTTAGAAGCAGTTGGAGGTGCTGGTTGGGAATGGGAAGCTATTGGTAATGCAGCCAGCATTACATTTCATTATTGAAATAATTTGAAGCTGGATTTATTTTAGTTTGTAAACAATAGTGTTCTTGTGCTTCTCTCTATCGCTCTGTTTCTTTGCTTACATGCTATTCATTTTATAAAATTAATTTCTACATTTGTCGCTAATGTTTATTTTCATTTGCTTTTTCAGTTATCAAATAATCAAGTTATTAACGTTAGAATGTAATGTGACAAATATAAAATCAAACATGGCTATAATGTGTTATATAATTATCTATCCGTGCTATGTATAAATCTCTAGATGTAAAATGTTTCAAGAACAATAAATACACTACTCTACTGTAATCATACAAATAAGATAAATGGTTAAGTGCATTTAAGTGCTTATTACGTTATATGATATTGGGTAGTATAAAATAGTATGGTATAATACGATATAATAGGATAATACGGAAACTTCTTTGCTAATCTGAAATTTTCTTTAATTTTTACTTTCTCTGCTACCTATGATTGCTAAAAAAGTATTCTACCCTAAAACTTGATGCTGAGATTTTCCCGAAAATAAATGTTTTGAGTCCCCTTGAAAAAACAATGTTTTAGAAAAGGGTCCATGTATGTGTCTTTGAGCGTGCGCGCACGTGTATATATGTATCCAACTGTTCGGTAAACAGCATAACGTAACTCAAAAATGAAAATTAGGAGAAATATCACACTAGGGTATAAATTTAAAATCTTCCAAGAATACGAAACGAAGATTAGCAATAAAATCAACATCCCAAACTACTCTTCATGTATATATAAATTTTCGAAATGTTCAATTTTCTATGAAACGGTTAAAGATTTTGATACTAATCCTATTTGTTTTAGATGTTTATAGAAAAAAATGTATATCCTGAAAAATCCGCGAGTAGCTCTTTGTTTGGAAGGGATTTTATGCAATTCTGTATAACTGACTAAAGCAAATAAAACAGACATAACAAAACAGACATCTCTATAATTTTCTTTCAAATAATTTTTGTGGTTCTATCATTTCGATACATCTGTTATTGTTTTCACTTTTCAATACGTTTTCAGCTTTAAATGGTATCCATGTTTTTCATGGGAAAACTAATATGACATGGGTTTTTATGTAAGTATGTAGTCATACGCTTTAGATTCAATTTCATCTAAACCCTTACACCTCAAGCGAAATATATTATGTATTTGATTCTGCACGGTTTTGTCTCAATTAGCATCAAGTAGACAAAAATATTCTGGGACTTATATTCATATGAGATTATCTATCATGTAAGATATATTAGTGGCTATAAAGCTATTATGAAAGTTCGTTACTTTCTCTACACGTACTATGTACATAATGTATAGGGAGGGTATTTTTGTATTACACCTAAAAATTCGATACCTAGATTTCACCGCAAATACAAGTTTTGAGACCCCTGCAAAAAATTTAGAAAAATGTCCGCGTGTGCGTGTGTGTGTGTGTGTGTGTGTGTGTGTGTATTTTTTCAGTGGGCAGCATAACTCAAAAACGAAAAGTCCGGAAAATACCAAACTTAATATTTAAATTCAGTATCTTCTAGAAATGCGACACGATTTTCAAGAAAGTTCCCCACCTCCAACTACCCTTTACATGAAAAAAAATCGAAAATTTTGGTTTTCTCAATAATGGCTCTAACGATTTTGATTAAACTCTTATATTTCAGATATATACATTATAAATAAAATGTGTATCTTGAATTTTCTGGAAAGAGCCTCTGAAGACCTCTTTATTCTGGATGAACTTTTCTGAATTTTGCATAACTGGTAAACCGTAAGCGATAGATTAAAACCTTACTACACAAAAGATGTAGATCTCATTAAAACACACAATTTACGTATTTCATTTTTGTTGAGAGTTTGCCGTTTTCTAGATATTGCTTGTTATTGGTTTTAGTTTTAAAATAATCAAAACCTTTCTCATACGGATATTTATCAACTTCTGGTCACACAAAGAAAGGGATTTCAATCCCATAGTAACCTCATTGTAAAACATTTGATTATCGGCTTAGCCTGGTGTATTCCCTTATTTTCCTTCTATTTATAAGGAACCAAGCAATAAGACCGTTTCTGCTAATGTTTATCTCGACTAGTACGAAGTAGATAGAGGAATAAGCTTATTAACAACATTTTTTTTTAAATAGACGTAGAGATAGTAATAGAATGGGACACATCAAACTTTGCTTCTTCATTTATTCGAGACAAACCTTTGCAAAAATAACTGCATTGCCATTTCAATACAGATACAAAGGGAATAGCGATAGCAAATTTTAAGATCTGGGCTTTATATATTGGCATTAAATGTACATGTTCTTACCATGCAGTAGCAAGAAACAAACCGCCTCTCACCTAGACGGCCCGGGTTCGATCCCAAGCGACCGCATGAGAGGTTTGTGGTGGACAAAGCGGCGCTGGGGCGGGTTTTCTCCAGGTTCTCCGGTTTCTCCCGCCATCGTATTCCACCGGTGCTCCATCTTCATTCATGTATCAGTGTCACCGCCTGCGGTGCCATAAGTAGTTAAAGCGGGCGTTAAATACTACAAAAAAAAAAGAAACAAATAAGCGACAAGACCTTAATAAAAGTGATGTATTACGTTTTCTGCTTACTGTGCAACAAAATATTCTTACAAAAGTTTATTGTCCCATCTTGGCAATCGAGATAAGCATTAGCAGAAGTGGATTAACTATATTTTCTTGTAGATCCAAGGGGACTAAGGAAATAAATTACGCTAAAACGATAGTCAAATCACCTTGAAAAAAGAAATTGACAGGATAATATTTAGAATTTAGGAGGCTACTCTGGAAACACACCTTCCTCTAATCACCCCGCTAAACACATACAGCAGAAATGAGTTGGGTCCACCTTGGTTATTACTCAGAAATCATAGAAAGGACCTGAACAAGAGTCTAGTTTTGTTCCATTTGGGGTTTTCTTAGATGAAAAATATACTTCTCGACAAAACTATGCCACCTCCTTTGAACCGCTGTTAGTTCAAATACTAAACACGTATTTGCACAAAATCTCGTTGCAGTAAGTCTGTTCCATCTTAACATACACAAATTTAATCTTCATAAATTAAGTGCCTTTTATTCAGGATTAGTGACGCAGGAGTCCGACTAATAGCCATTGAAAATTGAATAAGGCGAAAAACAGTAGGTATCTTCTCCTTCCAAAGGTGCAGCAAAATAACTAAAGGACTGGAATTGCCAACCATGTTATTCTAGATTACGGATAGATAACTGCAGAATAAATCGTCCAAGAGAAGGGAAGTTATATTCCACAAGTAGTCTATATCTTTGCCAAGCATTGATTTACGAATATGAATGGCTTGTCGCTCAGCCTAGCATTCTGAGCATTTGATTTGGGCACTTTGTTATCCATGTCTTATGCCTGCTGTAGGCAATGCCGTGGTGTCAGGTTTTTCAGGCAAATTTTCACATTTTTGATGTGCAGGAATGAAAGCAGACAATCTGTACAGCCAAAAAAGTCGCTCATTTGTGAACCCATGTTTATTTTAGTTTGATAGGGGGGGGCGACATTATAGTTCTACTATCATCAACTTTATACATACATTATTATTATCATCGATACAGAAATCAGTCTCTGAACCGCGATGGTCAAAATCTCTTCAAACCTTTGGAAATTGAGTACCTAAAATGAGGCCTCTTCTTACAAAAAATAGACAGCTGTCTACTGTAATAGAGTTCACGGCGTCTTCAGGCACGATTCAGCTACTGTCCCATTTTAAGCAAGTGCGCTCTGATAAGACAGTTTCCTGTCCGTTGTTCATGAGAGCAGTTCTCTGCTTAGTTTTAGCTGTTCTGGTGACCTACATCTATTCAGTTTTTAGTAAGAGCTGAAAACTAACAGAGGTCCAGTGTTTCTTAGCAACCAGCCCGTAATAGTCAACACAATCGCTTCAGACAACTGGTTCAGTTCCACTACATGGATACTCAATTCTCTTTACAGCAACTTCGTTTGCTGTTTCGTGGCCCGGAATCTCCACATAGTCTGATACCACCTCAATTGTACTAAATTGTGGTAGCCAGGGCTGCGAGGGACTTGGAATTAACGAATTGGTTATGAAACCGTGAACGTTTAAACATTTTAACTTCTATTATTTACCCATTTTAATACTTTCAGTTTCTGCTGTAACTTCTGATATTCCGTAATGATAAATCCATCCAGCTTGGAACGTTTAATTTAATGCCGTGTATGGGGAATATTGTAAACTTTGTACAAATATATTTAATTATGTTCAAATACAAATACTTGCTTGTTTAGTTATCTGTACATTTCATTTGAAACATTTCTTTTGTTCCTTGTTTCAGGTAAGTGTGACTTATTTCAAGGAGAAACTCAAGAGTTTAACTGTAAGTAATAAGCAAATATAACAATTATTTCTAACATCAAGTTAATTGTTCTGCTGACACAGCCTTTGTTTAGGCAACAACATAATATGAACTAAGACCGCTATAAGCCGGCCTTGTACCATCATAACGTGTATTCCAAACTTATAACATATTTAATTCTTCTATTAATTTATACATACTTTTGTACACGTTTTATTTATAATATAGTAAATAAAGTAAAAATATTATGAGCAAAATGAAGTATATAAAATAGCAACTATAATAAGAACCAATTAAAAATGTTTCAAGTGTAATTAACATTTGGGGTTCACATAATTATATTATTGTGGTAGCCATCAACATAACATTACTGGATGCAGCTAATTCTGATTTTGTAAGTTAAACAAGATAAAATGCTTAAAATATTACAGACAATTTAAGCTACTTTCTAAACACTAGTTTCCAGTGAAACTAAGCAGTACTCAAACTACGCTTAATTTCTGCATGTTCATTTTGAACTAATCATAGAGTATTATGTTTCAATTTTTTTCTTTTCCTTTTTTATGTTTTCATATGAAACCCGAGATATCTTATTGTTATATGTATTTATATTATGTATCCTTTCTATTCAACTCCAATACATTTTATCAATTAACTGATCTTGATATACTTATAAGCTCAAAAATGAATAATTTTATTAAGATCACTCACTACCTTCCATTACACTTAAAATACATATAATTTCCTTAATATTTGTTACATCACTTTATAAAATAGTCAAATATATTTGCCCTTCTATACATCTATTACTTCATTATGCCTTAAATAAAGTGATTAAACTTCACTCAATTTAACAACTTTTAGCATTTTCATGACATCTTCATCTGCCGTCTTCGTCCTCCTCTTTCTTCTTCCTTTTACTCAAAGTAGTTCCTCCGCTTTTGTCCCCAACTCCCCCATCCGTCGCCTCCTGCTCCAGGCTACCACTCCCATCTGTTACTTATTACCTGATATCCTCCTCCTCCTCCTCTCCCATTATCCTCCTCTCTATTTCTTCTCCACACCCTTTTCATTTTTCGTTCTATTTCTTCCCATTTCCTACTTGGAATTGTCTAGAAATGTTTCCTTAAAATTATCATTTTCTTCTCGTGCATCACTTTTATTCCTAGTTCTAATTTCTAATTGTTTGTATCGGATATTATTTATATAAATGTCTCTGTTACATATCGGGATATAACCTTCCAATCTTCTCGTCTCTTTCTTATTTTACAGGTGCTAAGGTTACAATTCCATATTAATATTTTGAACACAGGCTATTGTGTTAATTATTTTAACTTATGTGTCAAAATGTTCTTTTAATGTGTGCTTTAGATCTGGTTTAATAGAAATATAAAGTAAAAACGCAAAAAAATAATTTGTTGGCGTGTGCTCTGCATTGTAGCTTTGAAATAATCGTTATATTCTCAACAATAAGTTTCATACATTGGTTTTGTGGTACTATTTATTTGAATCACATTGACCCGTTAAAACAATTCAAGTTTCTGAACTTTTTGCAAACAAACAACTTTTCGGCAGCTGCAATGAGCTTCATTTTCAAGATGACGTGATCGCATAGCTCGTGTAATAAAGTGCACTAGCTCTCAACTTTAAGACTTGACATTTTGTTGCAATTAGGTTAGACGTGTTCGCCTTGGATTAGAAATTAGAAATTGTCAGTCTCTTTCAAGTAACACGAGAAAGTATGAGTTCACTTTAAAATAATTGCAAATATAGCTAGAAATATTATTATCTTATCTGGCTTGACCTTAGAGATGTCCATAGTCTATATACAGAATAGTTAAAATTTCTACACCAGATAAACATTTTGCAAGCACAAATGTATTTTGTTAAAAATGAGTAAATGCATGTATTTAAAACAATAACATTCTTGAATGTGATGAAATCGTTTTTGTTTTAAAGAAATAAACTACAATTCTAATCCGTGGACACAATATCTGTTCTTGTAGCTTTGAAACTTGTTTTCAAGCATGCCACCTTTTGAATTATGAACTACATAAAGAAAGTACCTCAAAATCCACAAAGAAATTAACTGTTTTGGTCACAATTCTCTTTATTTGATATGAAATAGGCACGCTGAAATGTATTTACGTCATTCAGATAGCTGCCAAAGCTTTTCGCTTTATTGTCTCTTTATTCACAAAAAAAATTAATGGAGGTGACGTCTAAAATATATATTGGAAACTAATTAAAATTGAAAATGTTAAATGGTAGTATTTGACTCCAATGTATTAAAACTGTTCATTTAAACGGCTAATGCTGTTGCGTACATGAACTAAAGATCAGACTAAAAATAAATGTAGTCAAAGCAAAGCCACACATAAATGTGTATGTCCAAGATTCATGTTTATTCTGCCTTAACCACTGACAATTATAATATAATAAGGGAAGGATTTTGTCTTAGTTAAAAGAATGTAAATGCATTATATTGACTTTGTAATGGCAAGTTTTATTACGCAAAGGTTTTTTCCTTTGTTGCTCGAAAAAAAAATAATATAATTTTACATGATTTACTTTGTATGTATCTAATACAAATATCTAACTACACTTAATTTAGCATATACCGCATCTTGCCAGCATCACCTCACGAAGAACACCGTAATTAGAAGTTCCCCTCCCCAAACCCAGAATACGTTTCCAGAAACTACATTGTGTTTTATTTGGATTATCTATTCTATCTCATCCCCACACCTCACTTCCATATAGTAGTGAAGACCTAACCAATGCTTCATACGAGATGGTGTTTAAGTAATGTAATCTAATCTATATGTATGAATACGCGGTGTAGTTGCAAGTGCGTGTGCGTGCGATATCAGAGCGTTCTTTCTTGTATTGTTCTGTGGTTCTGTTGTAGCGCGCGAGCGTGTGTCTGTGTGTATTTCCGATGTTGTTAAGATACATAAAATGGATATGTAGGTAATATTTTAAATTCAAGTATTTTTAAACAGCAGCTACGGTCACTCGGCCCATACGACTGTGACGCAAATATTTTACTATCGTAAACTTAATAAAATACTACTACTATATAAACATTCTGTCGATATTATAGTCAGAGTGATGACTGCAATAGAGCTCCATATTTATACAAGTTCATGTCTTTGGCATTTCTATGCAACGCTTAATTAAAACGTTTGTAAAGCCCCAAATAGGCGGTTATTGCAACAAATATTAGAGACCAGTAAAGCCATAATTTATAATTGACAACTAAAAAAAAATTTTTAGACGGTCACAGATCATGTATTTTTTTAAAGATATTTACTCAGTGGTCGGGGAGTGCAGAATCTTCATATTCAGATTCATATATTTTCGTTGTACATTTTAAGAGTTTCTACATTGTGTGAAAACTACAACGTCGTGCGATAAGTAATGTACATACCTAACTTTAATTATCGACAGCCTTTCATTAGAAATAACTAAACTTTACAGAACATACATATCTTCCTTTTAAGTTATGATTTTTCATTATTTTCCAAAGCTGACTGATGCAGTTTAGGTGGCTGCTTGTGAAATACGTGCAAAGCAGAGAAAAGAGGTGATGGAATTTCTTTCTGGGGAGCAGAAAAGCACTCAAAATATCTAAAGCAGGTTTATAATTAAATTATATCCTCTTATTTTTGTGAAAACATATTCCATGGTGGCTCGTCTTTATAAGAATTAAAAACAAGGAAAGTAGAAAATTCAAACTTGAATTTAAAATTTTAATTAGATTGGAACTAATAAGTATCAAATACTTATAGTATAATATTAAAACCAAACAAATGAAATAACTACAATTCAAAAATGTCTATGGATATCAGGTAATAGATGGGAATGCTGTCAGTCGTTAAGTTAGCAGGCAAAATGAGGTACAACAAGAAGTCAGGCCCACCTGGGTCTACTTCACATTCAAAAGGTGGCGAGTGCGAATCTCGCTTAGGGCGAGTTACCCGGATAAGGTTTTTCGGGGTTTTCCCTTACCCTGAGAAGACGAATGTCGAGTAGCTTTAAGCTCCATGGACCCCAGTTCATTTGAGCATCATTTCACCAATTTCATTCATCGTTCGATATGACTAACCAGGTTAAAGGGCGTTAAAAAAAAAAGTCAGATCTCTCCGTTCGCGAGAGGAAAATTGTAAATGGTACCGAACTACCATACGCGATCTGACAGAATAAGCACACATATTTTAATGACGACTATGTGGAGTAAAGGTACCTTATCCGATTAATTTGGGATTAATATAGTGTATTTGGTTTTGTAATAAAACAAACTTGATCAGACAAAAAGAAACTTGTATTTCGTATGTGTTCAAGTTGTTAAATTACTTTGAGAAAGTGGAGAAACGGTTAAAAATTTCACTTATGTGATTAGGTATCCAAAAAAAAAAAAAAAATACTCTGATTACAATATACAAATGTTCCATAGCCAAATTGCACTTATATATTTAGCACATACAGAAGTTGGAAGACTGTTGGAAAAAGTTAAAGAAGTCAGATGTTTCGGTGAAGTTTCACATTATTTTGTCTATCACAGGGATTTTCCAATCGTTATTATAGTTAAAATTAAGAGAGGTAAATGAGAGGAAGAATCATAAATATGTGCTATATCAACATACACGATGGTTCACCTGTCCCTTAATTCTCTGGTTTTATACAGGTCAATCTGAAAACATAGTCCCAAGACCCATCTTCTGCATGCCAATATTATGGACTTAGGGGCTGCAAGCTATAACTAAACGTTGTTGGTTAACGCGCGGTGTTAGCGTGAGTTCCAAAATCCTCGATTCAGGTTCGAATCTTAGCAAAACATTGACAATCCCCCATCTGCTTTATTTCCTTCCCGATTTAGCACTAAGCTAGATGGGGTATCAGAACATTTGTTAACTTGCTTATTCGTTTCTTTTATTGCTCTTTTATTTCTGTTTATGTTTATTCTAATTTATCAGTCTAGTAATATGTAAAGTTTGTGAAATTTCCTTTTCAAACATTAGAATGAGAATTAAGGATCCAAGACTGAAGAAAACGTAAAATGAGCTGTCGTTTGTTCTTAATTCGTATACCTTTTAGTTTACACCTAAATTTATTAGTGTGACAAACACTGAACTAACTTTTCACCTTGATGGATAATACGTAAAGAAGAAAAAAAATCTGAAGTGTTCCATTCACATGACTTTCTCTACATCTCTGCAACAAATTGTTAAAAAGATTATACTTCTACATACTTCATGGCAATAGAGAAACAAAATTATCAGAAATGGTCTTATTACTTGCTTCCTTGTCAGTAGAAGCGAAATAAGGGAGTAAGGTTAAACTGATAGTCAAAACGTGGTTGCTATGCGACTGAAGTTCCTCTGTTTGTATGCACAAATTGACAGATTTCTGTATGAGCAAAGTATGTTTTAAAGATGAAATAAAAAACAAGGAATAACTCAACATCGATTAACTCCATGAAAAAAAGATATATATTACATAAATTGTATGTTTTAGCTTGCTCTGCATTTTTGTATTGTAAGCTTTTGTCCATCTCTTACAGTTTAGCAGCTATGCAAAAAAGTAGTCTTCAGGGGCTATTCGCAGAAAGTTTAAAGTATGCAGTTTATTTGTCAAGATAAATGTCTTTAATATATGTTATTTTAACCAAAATTGTTAGAGCCATTTTCGAAAAAATCAAAATTTCCGAAAAAGTTCTTCGTGTTGTATCCCTGGAAGATACTAAACTTAAATATCAAGTTTGGTATTTTACCGACTTTTCGTTTTTGAGTTATCGTATTCAGACACACACTCGGATCTTTTTCTGAAAATGCTTCTTTTTTTGGATACAGGGGACTCAAACATATATTTCTGGTGAAATCTCGGTATCGAGGTTTTGGGTGAATTACAATAATTTCTCTATACACTATGTACATAGTACGTGTAGAGAAAGTAAAAAGTGCACACAGACAGTGTGGCCCGAACCATTGGCACACAGGAAGTGATGAGGGAACATGAAATGTATCAGTTGGACTATAATCATGGCGTCCGCTTTTTCCGTTAAAACTTCTATAGTGTCCCACATGTCTCCCTCTCCGCTTCTGATCTCTTTATAACTGTTGTGTGGCCCCTTTTTGTAGCTTAAGCCGTTCGTTTAGCCTTCATACATTATAATTTACGTTCTAAAACGTATGACAGTTATCCTATTGATATAACATGTACAGTAACAGGAGTTGTTGAGCGCATGATTTTGAAATGGAAGTAATTTTTGCTGTTAAGCTCTATTTTCCTATGTAAAGTAGGCTAGATTTGTGTGGTTACCAAATGGTCGACAGCCACGGTAATTTCGACCTTATTGCTTTCAGAGCATGAACTGCTGTCTATCTCCAAAATAAGGGGCAGGTGAACCACCTGGTGTAATCCTACGTAAGGACGGCCGGATGCAAATTAAATTAATTAAATTGTAATTCGAGTTTAAAAAGCGACTTTGGGTAAGTCAGCTGGTCAGAAATAAAATAGTAAAGTATGTTTCTCTCTGCACACTACCTTTCACAATAATTAAAGGATTGCATTTACATTCCTATTGCATTTATTGCACAAATTTAAACTAAGCAGTATTTGCTTAAATGCTAGTAACTACTGCTCTCTGTATTGACCAACTTAATGTTCACTCATAGAAGATATTTGTTAAACCTTGCAAGATCTTGAATGGTGACAAATTTATGATTGGACGTTTAATGGCGTACCTTGCAGTACGGTGGTAGTTTCCAAGAGCGCCGTAATGTAGCGCTGCGTTTTTCATTACTGAAGTAGCTTGCTCCAAACCTGGATTTAATTAGTTCCGTCACGACCAAACAAAACACAACCGACTCACCGTTGCAAGGCAGCTCTCAAGGGATTTTACCCCGCCATGCTTTTTATTGATACGTGCATTAGATTAAAATGACAGCCAGGGCTCCGCTAACAGCTACAGGCCTAGTTTAATTATTGTGATTACCGTGGGATAACAAACAGATAGAGGAATACTCCGAAATAGTGCTTCTATTTTACCTTGATTAATGTCCCGCACCAATTAAATACTTTTTAAGCGTATGGACACCAAAACAAATCTGATGTGTTAATGACTCTCTAGCTACTCTGCAAACAAACGCCTTCCCAAAGATTATTCTTATTTCTGCACAATGCTAAACGATAAACCAGATAAACATTAGCTATGCTAAAGTGATAGTCAAATGTTTTAAAAGATGTTGCTATGAGATTGTCATTACAAATCGCTTCACTGGTTGGCCAGAAGTAGAACAAAATAAAAACGGACACTTTAAATATTGAACTTAGTAGCAAGGAATACGCCAAAAACGGTAAACTCCACGAAAAAAATGTGACAAATTGTGTATTTTAACGAGATTATATTTTTGTGTAGTAAAGCTTGGTCTATCTCTTACGGTTTACTAATTATGCAAAATTCAGCAAAATTCATCCTGAACAAACAGTTCTTCAGAAGCTACTCACAGAGAATTCAAGATATACATTTTATTCGTGGTGGAAATTGCTAATATGTGGCATTTTAATTAAAATAGCCATTTTTAAGAAAACCAAAATTTTCGAAAATTTTTCCATGTACAAAATGGACAAATGTACTCTTGAAAATCCGTGTCGTAATCTTGAAAAATATAAATTTTGGTATTTAACCGTCTTTTCATTTTTGAGCTATGCTATCCACAGACATACACGATCTTTTTTGGATTCAGAGGGTCCTAAAACATTTATTTCCAGTGAAATCTCGATATAGAATTTTTGGATGGACTACAATACTTTTCTGCTCATTATGTACATTGTATATTGTTTATTAACCGTCAGTATATATTACTTTAAGTACTCTTCTTCGCGTATAGTAGATAAACAGGATACTATATTCACAGAAAAATTTGATACCGCGTTTTCACTTAAAAAACTTAAAAAGTCCAGAGTGTGTGCTTCTGTTCCTGTTTCTGTGAACCTCATAACTCAAAAACGAAAAGTCGTTAAATACCAAACTTATTTAAATTCAAAATCTTCCAGGAATGGACATGAAGATTCTCAAGAAAATCCCCCACCCAAATTAACCTTTGCATGGAAACCTTTCGAAAACGTTGGTTTTCTAAAAATGTAACATTTTGATTAAAATGTCATTATGAGTAAACTGTTTTACTACATTTAAGATGTACATCTCGAGTTTTCTGAGAATAGCTTTTGAATACCTCTTCATTCCGGATGAATTTGGCATAATTGGAAAACTGTAAGAGGTATACAAGAAGTTATTGCACAAAAAAGTATATCTCATTAAGCCACAATTTTTGTCCAGTTAACCATTTATGAGATATTGCTTGTTACTGGCTTCAATTTTGAAATCCGAACTGTTCTCAAATGAGAAGTCGTTAAATGGTGTTTTAAAGAAGTAACATGGCAACCAGTTTTTAAAAGATTTCGATATCGAAGATATCGTTTCCGATTATTGTATTTCATTGTTTCTCTTTTACAAGGAAATAACTTTAAGGGTACTGTATATTTTATAAGCCCGAAGTACATAGAATAACATTTTTACTTTCGCTACACTACTGTGTTCATAGTGTATAGAAAAGGTATTGCACTCCAACAAAAATTATATACAGAGATTTCACCGGAAATGCAGGCTTTTGTTTCCTCTGAATCAAAAAACATTTTTATAAAGATCCGTGTGTGTACGTGTCTGTGCGCCTGTGGATAGCATAGTTCAAAAACGAAAAGACCGTTGAATACCAAACTTGGTATTTAAGTTTATCTTGCATGAATGCGACACGAAGGTTTTCAAGAAAATTCCTCCACCCTCAACTACTCTTTATTTGGAACTTTTTTGGAAAAATTTTATTTTCTCAAAAATGGCTCTATTTTGATTAAAATATCGCATATTAAAGATATTTACTTGACAAATAAAAGGTATGTCTTGAATTTTCTGGGAACCGCCTCTGAAGACAATTTTATTCTGGATGAATTTTACGAATTTTGCATAAATGCTAAACCACGAAATGGACAAAATCTTGCCACACAAAAAATGTAGAGCACGTTAAAACGCACAATTTATGTTGTATACATTTTTTTCGTGGAGTTAATCGTTTTTGAGATATTCGTTGAAATTGGTTTCAGCTTTAAAAAACGTATACTCTGCTCATACAGGAATTTGCCAACTCCTGTCCATACAAACAAAGGAACTTCAGTCACATAGCAACCAACTTTTGACTGTCACTTAAACCAATGGTACTCCCTTATTTCGCTTCTACTTACAAGGAAGCAAGTAATAAAACTATTTTTGCTAATTCTTTCTCCATTAGCTTGAAGCAGATAAAAGCATAAGGATTTTAACAATAATTTGTTGCAGAGATGTAGAGAAAGTCATGTGAGTGGAACAACAGATTTTTAAGAACATTTTGATGCAGCATGTGAATGCAGCATAACAGAATTTCACTACTTTTGAACCAGATAGACTATGTTCCTTCCGTTCTTACATATTAGTTGGTTTTGCTTACAAAAACACACATTTTGAAGCAGCTGAGCCTAATTGAAAAACCCGTTTTAGAAATATGTGCTTCTACCTATCTATTTCTATCGGTCCACGTCCGTCGGAGAACAGCATACATTAAAATCGGAAAAGTGTATAAATGCTACATTATAAATGAAAAATTGATTTTTGAGGGGAGGATACATTAGATGTATTTCACCTGTACAAAAAGTCGACTACCTTTTCTTCCTAAATACTCTTCTAAGAAATTGGTTTAAGATCCAAAGGCTTGAGATATTGGCAGAAAAATAAAAACTACGTCCGCAATTGTTATAGCAACAGAGAAGATATGCTCTAAAAGAGTTTTGCATGACTGGGAAAACAAAAATGAACGAAGACTTAGTGCAAGTGAAGAGTAGAATTGATTAAAAATGGTATGATTATTCATAAATATCCGGAAAAACTTCATAATTAGAGGTATAAGTAAGAATAAAACTTTCTATTCAAATTCTACCACAAATCTTTAACCTCCAAGTTTGCCAATAAGCAGACAGTATGAGCTTACGGAAATCCTCAGGCCACTACTGTAAAAGGATGTCAGATTTCTTATGAAATATTTTGTGTTTTTAATGAGCAAACATTTGAGCGGACGGCATTTTCTACCATCGTACCTAACGACCTAGTTGCTTTCTCTACACGTAGTATGTAAATAGTATATAGAGAAGGTATTGCACTCACCAAAAATTCGATGCCGAGATTTCACCGGAAATATGTTTTAGGGTTTCTTGTATAATAATAATAATAATAATAATAATAATAATAATAATAATAATAATAATAATAATAATAATAATAATAATAATAATAATAATAATAAAAGCATTCGCAGAAAAAGGTCAGTGTGTGTATGTGTGTGTGCACGCGCGCGCGCGATAACTCAACCAAATTAAGTTTAGTATCTTCCAGGGATGCGACAAGAATATTATGAGAAAAAACCCACAGCAAACTACCCTTTACATGAAACCTTTTTCGAAAATTTTTATTTTATCAAAAATGGCTCAAACGATTTTGATTAAAATATCATGTATCAAAGATATTTACCTGACAAATAAAATGTACGAGTATATCTTTAATTTTCTGCGAATAGCCCTAAAGGCTTACTTTATTCTAGATGAATTTTACAGAACTTTGCCTATTTGCTAAACCTTAAGAGATAGACAAAGACATGCCACATAAAATGTAGGGCACATTAAAACACACAATTTATGCCACAGAATTTTTTTTCGTGGAGTTGATCGTTATTGAGATATTCCTTGTCTTTGGTTCCAGATTTAAAAAACTTATATTTTTCTCATACAGGAATTTGTCAGCTCCTGTCTGTACAAACAAAGCAACTTCAGTCACATAGCAACCAGCTTTTCACTATCGCTTTAACCTACGGTACTCCCTTATTTTGCTTTCTACTTACAAGGAAGCAAGTAATAAGACTATTTCTGCTAATTTTTTTCTCGATTAGCATGAAGTAAATAAAATCATTAGCTTTTTAACAATCTGTGGAGAGATGTAGAGAAAGTCATGTGAATGGAGCACATCAGATCTTTGAATATACTGTAATCGATGCGATCCATGTTGTTCTCTTAATGAAGCATCTTAAATTTATGCACCTTTCAGTTGCGACGAAACAATATTTCGATGTTGCATACCGAAATAAAAGGATAGGTTATGAAGGACAATTTGCTTGGTCAAACCGAACTTCTGTAGTCGTTATAAATTCTTTGTTAGCTTATGACGTTAGAATACGAAAATTAGTAACAGTTTTCTTGTTTTCTCTACCATTTTCTGACTAATTGAAGAAGGCTGGGTATTTAAGTGTAGTATCTTCCAGGGATACGACATGATTTTGAGAAAAATCTCCCCATCCCAAACTACCCTTTACTTGGAACTTTTTTTGAAATGTTTTATTTTCTCAAAAATGGCTCTAACAATTTTTATTAAAATTTCGTGTATTAAATATATTTGAGAAATAAAATGTATATCTTCAATTCTCTGGGAATAGCCTCTAAAGACTACTTTATTCTGGATGAATTTTATGGAATTTTGTGTATCCGGCAAACAAAAATTTACTAAACACAAAATATAGAGCCCACAATTTATATTATATACATTTTTTCGTGGAGTGGGTGATTTTTAAGATATTCCTTGATTTTGGTTTACGCTTTAAAAAGCATACTTTTGTCAAATGGGAATTTGTCAACTGCTGACCATACAAACAAAGGAACTTCAGGCACATATCAACCAGCTTTTGACTAATACTTAACCTATGTCCCTTCTCGCTTATGTCCCTTCTACTTGCATGGAAGCAAGTAATAAGACTATTTTTTATAATTTTTCTCAATTAGCAAGAAGTAAAAGGAAGCATAAGCCTTTTAACAATAATGTTTGCAGAGATGTAGAGAAAGTCATGGGAATGGAACACATTAGACTGCGGTCTTTGTGTACACCAGACGATGATGATGATGGTGTTTAAGGGCGCTCAACTGCCGAGGTCATAAGCGCCCTTACGATTAAAACTTGGCAATAGCCAGTAAGAAAATACCAAACAAAAAGTAAACACAAATAAAAGAGCTAACACAGTTGAAACGGAAGTAACAGAAACGTCCAGCCCTCTAACCAGAGCTGGATATAAAACTCCATCTAAAATCAACACATTAAAACCAAAAGAGTTTAAAAAACCGCTATCACACTAAAACGTCAAGGTAAAAGAAAGTTTTGCTAAAAATTTAAAAACCCTGTCCACTGCTCTTGGGTCATCTGCCAGGACCTCAGCAAGAGAGGCCGGCATGCCCATAGATGACCGAATGTGTGCCAGGTGACCACACTCCAGCAACACATGACGAACTGTCTGTGCCTCCCCACAGAGCGCACAGACAGGAGCAGGTTCACGTTTAAAAAGATAACTGTGAGTAAAAATACAGTGGCCAATTCTTAGCCGAGCTAGTGCTACCTCCTCCCGGCGGAATAAACGAGAGGAGGTTACCCAGTTGACAGGGAGGTCCTTCACCTCTCGCAGCTTATTACCACGGAGAGCCGACCACTCCTCATGCCAAGTCGAAAAAACGGCTCTCCGTACAGCCACTCTAAAATCTTCTGCTGTTGAATGGGTAATCGTAACACTGGGCGCTGTGACTGCCGATTTCGCTGCCAAATCCGCCGTGTCATTCCCTGGCAAGCCAACGTGTCCAGGAATCCATGCGCACTCCACATTAAAACCAGAAGCGTGCAAAATGTGGAGAACGTCCTGGATGCGCTGCACCAAAGGATGGTAATTGTACAGCTCACGAATGCTCTGAAGGGCACTAAGGGAATCGCTAAGAATAAGGCAGTCACCTAATTTTCGACGTCGAATATACAGAAGGGCTTGATAGATAGCATATAGCTCGGCAGAATATATAGATGTGCAACTAGGCAAACCGTAAGTAGAAGTTGCGGTGCCAGTTACAAAGGCACATCCAACACCGTCGGGGCTCTTACTACCATCGGTGTAAATACAAATACGGCCACTGTATTTGGATAAAAATTCTAAAAAGCAACGACGAATACTATCAAGAGGCGTAACAGATTTCCCGTAGAGCGTCATCCCGAGATCGACATGGGAGGTAGCGCGTAACCAAGGGGGGTGTATACTCTCTCCCTTGGATAACAGCCGAGGAATGTCAACATGGTGCTGGCGTAGAAGCTCACGGAAACGAAAACCTGCTGGCCTGGGGCTCAGAGAGCGGAGGCAGTATCGCTCGTGCAGCTCAGGGGAAAAAAACGCGTGATAAGTTGGATGCCCAGGCATACACTTCAGCCCACAGCCATAATTAGCAAGCAGGACATCACGCCGACAACGCAGAGGAGGTTCTCCCGATTCGGCGTAGAGGCTAACAACTGGGCTCGTTGGAAAAGCTCCAACGGCCACACGGATGCCCTGGTTATGGACTGTGTCTAACGTTCTGAGCACTGAAGGTCGAGCTGAAGAATACACAATGCTGCCATAGTCCAACTTCGAACGAATCACAGCACGATAAAGACGGAGCAATGTCGTCCGATCCGCACCCCAAGACTTGCCACTTAGTATCCGTAAAAGATTTAGAGAACGGTCACATCGTGCTCTAAGCTGTGCTATTTGTGGTGCCCAACAAAGTTTCCGATCGAAGATCAAACCAAGGAATCTCGCCTCGTCTGCGAAAGGAAGTAAATCTGGCCCGAGTCGAAGAGACGGCGGCATATGCCACTTACGGCGCCAGAAGTTAACGCAGACTGTCTTCTCAGCGGAGAAACGAAAACCGTGTTTCGAGCTCCATGCATAGAGATTGTCCAAACACCGCTGGAGACGGCGTTCCAAAAACGGTGTACGCTGAGAAGTACAGAAGATGGCAAAGTCGTCCACGAATAAACAGGAAGAGACACCTTGAGGCACACATAGTGATATGGAATTTATCGCAATAGCAAATAGAGTCACGCTGAGTACCGAGCCCTGCGGCACTCCGTTCTCTTGAATAAAATGGTTAGAAAAAACCGAACCCACCCTCACTCGAAAAACGCGGTCCCGCATAAACTCCTGAATGACCAACGGTAGGCGTCCACGTATGTTCCAGTTGTGCAGAGAACGCAATATTCCCGCCCGCCAACACGTGTCGTAGGCCTTCTCGAGGTCAAAAAATATCCCAACTGTGGGGCTGTTCTTAAGAAACCCGTCCATAATCTGAGTTGACAGAGAGACAAGGTGGTCAGCAGTTGAACGTCGTCGTCGAAAGCCACACTGGATGTTCGTCAGAAGATTGTGGGATTCCAGCCACCACACCAACCGTCCATTAATCATGCGTTCCATCACCTTGCAAACGCAACTGGTGAGGGAAATAGGACGGTAACTGGAAGGAAGATGGCGGTTCTTTCCATGTTTAAGAATGGGTATGATGGTGGCCTCCCGCCACTTGTCTGGAAAAATGCCATCAACCCAGACACGATTATAGACCTCGAGTAGGAAATCTTTGCCATCAGGAGAGAGATGTTGCAACATTTGGACGTGGATACCATCTGGACCTGGTGCTGAGTGTCGTGAAGAGGAGAGTGCATTGTCTAGCTCTGCCAGGGTGAAAAGGCGATTATAATCCTCAAGGTTGCCAGAAAGAAACGAGAATTCTTGAGATTCCACCTGGTTCTTAACTGTAAGAAACTCAGGGGAATAGTTGCCTGAGCTAGACACCTCAGCGAAAGCACTGCCTAAAGTATTCGCCACGTCAAATGTATCAACAACAGCTCCGGTAGGTGTTTTGAGACCGGCGATGGGCATATGGTTCGGTTTCCCAGCCACACGTCTTAACTTATCCCATACGACAGAGGAAGGTGTATGTCGATTAAAGGAACCCACGAATTTATTCCATGACATCTTTTTGCTATCCTTAATAACCCGCCTAGAATGTGCACGCATCCGTTTATAGTGTATCAGGTTATCCAGTGTAGGAAAACGCTGGAAAACCCGTAGAGCTCGTCTGCGAGCGCGAATAGCATCCCGACAGTCAGCGGTCCACCAAGGTACCGGAAATCGACGGCTGTAGCCAGTCGAACGCGGAATGGATTGCTCAGCAGCAGAAAGAATGGTCCCTGTAAGATGTTCGACCAAGTGGTTCACAGAGTCGTGCTCTTCGTAGCTAAATTCAGCCAAGTGGGAGTACAGTTCCCAGCTGGCGTGGTCTAGGCGCCAACTAGGTAAACGGGTGGAACATACAACGGGTGTCAAGACACTAATACGACAAGGAAAGTGGTCACTAGAATGCAAATCCGAGATGATATTCCAGCATAAGGTGACTGCCAGCTGAGGGGAACAAATTGCAATGTCAATGTGTGAAAAACTATGAAATGCGTCAGATAGAAAGGTGGGCTCTCCGGTGTTCAAGAGAGCAAGATTCTGACTATCCAAGAAGTCTTTAAGTAGCGTACCTCTCGCACAAGCCCGAGGAGAGCCCCAAAGAGGGTGATGGGCATTCACGTCGCCTACCAATAAAAAGGGTGGTGGCAACTGCGAAATGAGGTGTTCTAAGTCGCTGTGCGAGAGGTCCGCAGATGGAGGCAAATAGATACTGCAAATGGTGAATGAAGCGGAGGGTAGCTTAATGCTGACAGCAACGGACTGGATTGCAGATTGTATGGGTACGGAGTTGGCAAAAATATCATCTCGAATAAGCATCATAGTGCCCCCATGTGCCGGGACACCGTCCTCCGGGGATAAATCACATCGTACGGAGGAGTACTGCCTGATGGTAACGGTGTCCTGTGGACGGAGCTTCGTCTCTTGTAAACATACAGCCAAGGGTTCATGCTGGCGCAGCAACAAGTCAAGCTCTGGTCGATGTGGTCGAATTCCGCGTATGTTCCAATGGAGGATAGCCATTGAGTATATTATGGGATAAGTTTCAAATCGAAAGACGCTTCTGCAGATTGGGATTAGCTGGTCGGTTCAATTTGTTCTTCTTAGGCGTTGGGCTAGTACTATTTTCAGGAGCACGATCCTGCCGTTTCCGCACTGTCCCTCTGGCAGTGGCGGCAGAATCCTCCTGGTCCATCTCCTCCACAAGGGAGGTCCCTTTTTCAAG
This sequence comes from Hymenopus coronatus, assembly GCA_030762935.1. NCBI lineage: Eukaryota > Metazoa > Arthropoda > Insecta > Mantodea > Hymenopodidae > Hymenopus > Hymenopus coronatus. Next base: position 31,188,077 of record CM060884.1, read on the forward strand.
AGCAGTTTTAGGTCCAAGTAGTTCGAACCGATTGGATGTGCTGATCGGCGAAGACGGCCGTCGCCGATTCACGCCCTCCTCCCCAGATGACCCTTCAGAGGAGGATACACGTGTGGAGTTGCGTGAACTTTTCTTACCTTTAGATGACTTGGTAATAGATTGCACATTCTCTTTCAAAAAGTCTTGTCGTACATACTTGGTCTTAAACTGTTTTTCTGGGGCAGAAGACGTCGTGAATTTAATAGCTTTAGTTCCGGAGGTCGAGGCTTTAGGTGAAAAGTGTGCAGGACTATTCTGTAAGCTGGCGGATTTGGCAGATGTTGATACCAACTTCGGTGTAGGTGCCGAAGGCTTTGGCAGCGCTTGGGCTAAAATAACCTTTTCCGCAATTGTAGCCCCGTTCATATCGCCGGTCTGTGTTGCGATTTCCCGACGCGGTACCGGTTTAGCTGCAACTGAGCTATAGGTACCGGACCTCGGGGCAGAGGGTTGGCGGAGTCGCAGGAGCTTCCGGGCTTCCAAGAAGGACACCTTCTCTTTCACCCGTATCTCCTGGATCGCTCGTTCCTCTGCAAAACGGGGGCAGTCTCGGGAACTAGATGGGTGTTCCCCGTTACAGTTCACACACGATGGAGCTGAAGCACAGGCCCCATCGTGGGAGATGTCACCGCAGTGGACGCAGGTGGACTTGCCGGTACACAACTCACTAGTGTGACCAAAACGTTGGCATTTAAAGCACCTCAGCGGATTGGGTATATAAGGCCTAACTTCGATGGCTTCATACCCTGCTCTAATTTTTTGAGGCAGATCAACCCGATCAAAAGTAAGAAACAGGGTACGAGTAGGCAGGAATTCACCGTTGATCTTACGTTGTACCCGATAAACAGCTGAGACACCCTGAGTCGCAAGATTTTCTTTGATCTCCTCAATGGACAAACCGTCCAACGCGCGGGTTGTTATTACACCGCGGGAGGAGTTCAGCGACTTGTGCAGCTCGACCTTCACTGGATAGCTGGCTAACATGGTGGCTTTAAGTATTCTTGCAGCTTGCGAGGCGGAGTTGGCTTCTACAAGAAGTGTACCATTGCGAGCTCGAACGCAGGATTTAACAGGACCAGCAATGGCATCGAGACCCTTTTGGATAGTAAAAGGGCTCACCGTAAGGAACTTCTTACCTTCCTCTGTCCTATGAATGACCAAGTAGCGAGGACCACATGACTCGACTACTTCCTTTCCAACGTCTTTATTAAGGGGTTTTTGTTTTGGTGCCATAGAAAAAATGGTATAAATTCATCCCCCAGTGCTCCCCACCCACCACGGAGCCCAACGAGGGGTCACCCCACTGGGGTGACAGGGCTACACAGGGGATATAGCGGGCTCGCCGTCCCACTCACCCTGGAGTTCGGTGTAATACCTAGTCCTGGCCGATTGACTAGGGGTGGGTTAGTCCCTAGCCTCCCGTTTAGGCAAATCAGAAACCAAAGCGGTGTATTAGGCTGCGCACCCTCCCCAGTTACTGAAAGACAGAAGCCCAGGCTCAGGTACGCAACCCTCAACCAACCAGGATATTCCTCTTCACCGACACGGGTCTCCACGCACGGCTTACACGTGGGTGGGCATTTTGACCTACTGACTCCCTCACCACTCTGAGGTTGCCCACAGAGGGAGTCAAGGTGGCTCGGGACCCCGGGTGCGCCTAACCCGTACCTACCGTAGTAGGCCCCTGGGGGGTGTACACCAGACGATTGAGACGGTAAACCCTACACAACTATCAGCTGAGCATAGTATCAAGAAATTAAAAGTATCCTTACGTATTGTCTTATACTAGTATTAAATTATTTATATGAATGTTTTTGTCTCTGTTATATGCTTGCAGTAATCCATGATCGTAGGTTTTGTTCAGTGTAATACAATGTGAAGTTTGTCTAATAGGACGCGAAAGGAAGCATCTAGCCTAGGATATATAAACTTTTACATGTTTTCTATTGCATCTTGTTTTTATATTCCTGGGTATTGGTTTACGCGTTCTGTGTTGATCTTATACTAAATCTAACCTTTAAGCGAGGGAAAGGTATCGACTTTCCCGGAAATTAATTAGGAGGGGCCTGCTGAAACGCTGTTTTTAAGAGTCGAGAAATGTGATATATTCGTGAATTAATAAATAAAGTGCATAATTTTAAACGAGTCGGTGATGTTTAATTTACTTCCTAAAAATCTCGAAAAAGAGCTGCTAGCCGAAAGAAAAACAACTATTTCTTGTTCTAACGATCAACGTATCAGGTACAACCACTCCCGCTTCTAACAATAACCACCTACGCTATGTACGACCTAATAATAAATTGTTATAAAAACAAATATCATCTGGAGTTTATAGAAACAAACGGTCTGAGGTAGAAATTCGAGGAACTATACCTTACAAATTTACCTTCAAATTTCAAAAAAGTAATGAGCCATTCAAAAGCGAACGGAATGAATCAGGTGATATCGTCCGTGTCCTGCATTTGGGAGGTCCGGTATTCGAAACCAGTTCATCACCCTATCCAATACATTTGTTTTTTCATGGTTTCCGCGGGTTGGTATGATGGGGTAGTTCAACTTCTAGCAGAACATTCCTGTCCAAGTACCCACCAGGTCCATGTCATCTGATTCAGGGTTTAAAAACTAGGGGACGGTGTTGGCGGGTTGCAACTGGGCGATGGCTGTATGCTAAGTAAAAGTGTCTTTCTGACCTGTAAAGAAGCCTCGCGGGCCTAAAATCCTTCGGTAGATGTTTCAGAGACTTTAGAAGTGTGTCGGGTGACGTAATATACACTATATCTGGAAACGTTGCCTTTGTCTCCTTTGTGTTCTGGATCTAGTCACTCTTTGGGTCTCACCCCCACCCCTCCCAAAAATCATGCAAGTCGTAAAAGAATGATCCATCCGTAGTCTAAACCCTTTTTTTTAACTACTTTAGTGGCATTAATTTTAACTATATTTAAATATCAACCTTGTACCGAATACGGTAAATGCACTGGAATATGTAGACACAAGATATTCCTAATCCTACCAGCCAAAATAATCTTGACAGTTAAAGGCCAACTAAATTTATTAGGAACCATCTAGTGCCAAGTTTTAAAACTTCATATTCTTCTATATATCGTTTGTAAAAATATATGCATATTCTACAATGCACCTTGGTATGTGCGCAATGATCACATACATAGAGATCTCAAGATCGACACTGTAACAGAAGAAATAAAAAGATCGTAAACTAAACATTAATTAAGAGTGCAGCACCATGAAAATAAAGAAATATTGAATGTACTTAATAAGTGTGAAGTTAGAAGATTGAAAGAAGCAAGCCAAATGACTTAATGTGTGACCGCAAGAATTAGTAAAAGCTTTGGGGGCCTTCAATGGAAGACTCGCCTATACATTGTGAACTTATTTATGAAGGAAATATTACTAGATAAGCTATTGCTTACTTGTAATTTATATAAAAAAATATTCTACAATTCTCACAGTTTTCATTTTTTCAGGCGCTTTATTCTTATACTGCTTACATTTATACATCACAGTTTTACCACCCTTTGCCTATCCCATTTACTTCATCTTTTTTATATTCTTATTCTTTCATTTGTTTTGTTAAGGCTTGTCATTTTGGATAGGCTCATAATTGAGAAAGTTATACAAATAAAAGTTCGCCTCCTTGGCGCGGTTGCTGCTTGCTAAGCTTCCCAGTAAACGTTTGGGGATTTTCCCCCGCTGGGAGATCTGGACAAGGGTGCACTTAGCCTCGTGAGGTCCCTGGGGGCCAATTGAGCTACTAGCGGCTCTAGGTCATGAGGATCGCATTAACCGCCCGGGGGATTCAAGGTGCTGACCACGTCTCACCCTCAAATTCTGCACCCTGTCCATGACGTCTGACATGGACCGAGATGGAGGGCGTAGCGGGCGGTAGGCCAAGGTTCCTTGTGAATTGTCGTGCTATCGAGTTTTATAAATAAAATAGTTATATAATTATGCCCTTTATGGCATTTGATAAGTATTTTCTTGTCAACTATAATTGCTCCTGATAAGTGTAGAAGAAATATAGAATGATTCTTCCCTATAAGAATACCTCTGTTGCTAGGTTCAGCATTGAAACCATCCTGGTGAACAGCAAACTTCCTTATTAACTCTTAGAAACTTTTAAGCCATTGTTTGTCTACGTTATTGCTTGTCTAAGACAAAAGGACGGTAGCTCAAAATATTCCTCCCACATTATGTAGAATTCCTCTTCCTTGTCTATCTTTGTTACTTCATTTAGTATAAATCGATGCCCTATCAGGATTAAAGTTTACCACCACCACCACCACCACCACCACCACTACCACTACTACTACTACTATTAAGGTAGTCGACTATTGTATTGGCCAAAAGTGAACTGGTGCAAATTCACAGTACGGAATAAAAGATCCTCCATTTTTACTTTCTCTATACCTGCTACGCACATAGTGTATAGAGTAGGTATTGCAATCCACCCAAAAATTCGATACCAAGATTTCACTGAAATGTACGTTTTAGGGTCCCCTGTAACCAAAAAAAATCTTTTTTGGAAAAAGGTCCCTGTGTGTCCGTGAGTCCGTGACCACCATAACTCACAAACGAAAAGTCGGTTACTTTATATTTAAGTTTGGTATCTTCCAGAAATGCAACAAGAAGCTTTTGAGAAGCATCCTCCACCCCAAACTAGCCTTTACATGGAAAAAAATTTCAAAATGTTTGATTTTCTCAAAAATGGCTCTAACAATTGTGATAAAATACCGTATTTTAAAGACATTCACATGAAAATAGAATATATATCTTGAATTTTCTGGAAGTAGCCTCTAAAGATCTCTTATTCTGGATGAAATTTCCTGAATTTTGCATAATTGGTAAAGCGTAAGAGACAAAAACTTACTACATAGATAATAAAGGTCTAGGTAAAACACACAATTTATGTCATACACGTTTAAACTTTTCTCACAATTTTCTCCTGGCCATGCATAGAAATGGATTTCAACCTCATGGCAACCAGCTTCTAAAAGATTTAAATATTACTTCAGCTTAGTTTCCTTTTACTTACAAGGAAATAATTAAGACAGGTTCTGTTAATGTTAATCTCTATTATCATATAGTATATAGAAGAATATGGTTTTTAACAATAAGGTGTTACAGTGATGTAGAGAAAGTCATGTGAATGGAACATCAGATGTTTAAAAACTTATTTAAAATGTGGCCATATGTCCTTTTTTCTCATATGATATACCAGCTCTAATTTGTAAGTTAAACAATTAAAAACGTCACTTTTGTGTAATTTAGCCCTCCTTTAACATAAATACTCAGGATTTCAAATTTCCATTCAATTATTTGTGTAACAATGTGTATTTTGTCATTTGTTACTTTTTCTACTCATTCTATGTGTATAGTGTATAGAGGAAGTATCGTACTCCACCTAAAAATTAAATTCCGAGATTTCACCGGAAATACATGTTTTGGATCCCCCTGAATCCAAAAAAGCATACTCAGAAAAAAGTCCGTGTGTGTGTGTGTGTGTGTGTGTGTGTGTGTGTGTGTGTGTGTGTGTGTGTGTCAACACGGTAACTCAAAAACTAAAAGTCGGTAAAATATCAAATTTGGTATTTAAGTTTAGTATCTTCCAGAGATGCGATAATAGGATTTTGAAAAAAAATCCTCCCCACCTCAAACTACTCTTTACATGGAAAATATTTCAAAATGTTTTATTTTCTTAAAAATGGCTAACGATTTTGATTGAAATGTCATATTTAAAACATTTACATGCCAAATAAAATGCATATCTTGAATTTTATGGGAATAGCCTCTAGTTGATTTTTTATTGGATTTTGCATAAGTGGTAAACCACAAGAGATAAAAATTTACTACATAAAAATGTAGATCACCATAAAACACACAATTTATATTATACATTACTTTCGTGGAGTTGATCGTTTTTGAGATATTCCGTTTTATTGGTTTCAGCTTTAAAAAACGTATACTTTTCGTTTACAGGAATTTGTCAACTCGTGTCCATATAAACAAAGGAACTTCAGTCGCATAGAAACCAGCTTTGGACTATCAGTTTAACCTATGGTACTCCCTTATTTAGCTCCTACTTACAAGGAAGCAAGTACCTGTTAATTTTTCTCAGCATAAAGTAAATAGAAGTATAAGGTTTTTAACAATAATTTGTTGCAGAGATGTAGAGAGAGTCATGTGAATGGTACACAGCAGCTATTTTTTTTTAATTTTACTTGGTACATGTCCAACGGCTGAAGCTTGCTAGTCACTTATCTGAGGTCACAAAGGTCAGAAGGTGCCATAATTGGGCTCATTAAGCTGGCGAAAGTTAGACGTAAAACTTCTCCGGGCATAACTTGAGAATGTTATTCTGGGACAAAGAGAACCTTTTGTCTTTGAGGTTTCTGGAAGTAAAACAGCGCCACTACAAGGAGCGGAGTGCTGGAAACCTCAAGCTTACACCTGCAGGCAGGAGCTCTTACTAAACTTTGACCTAGCTCAAACATAACGAAATTGTCCTTCGTGATAACGCTCTGACCTGCACAGCTCATGCGCAACCGGGGCATTAGGAATGAGTAAATTGATTAGCGTTGTTTACAAAGTAAAAGTGATGGAAAGAGACCGACATTTCCCTCGGATATGCTAGCGAGGAGAATCCTATATTCATTAGATTCAGTCCATAGATTGTTATACTTCAGACCCATGGCTAGCGCCTCGCAAAATTAGATTTTAGGAGCTCTTATTTCCTTTTTACGGATGCAAACCAGGCATAAAATCCATACCAAGGGTTCCAGAAACAGAACTCATTGCTGCCTTCTAACTGAGGTGTAATTTTCCCCTCCAATTTCTCATTTCAAGTACAGTCATATATAGGTATACTCATACAGAGTTAATTATTTTAGAAATGGTTTTAAATTAGATATAGCTTTTACTTTCTTTACCTAATACATAGTACGTAGATAGAGAAGGTTTTGCATCCCATCCAAAAATTTGATACAGGGAGTTTACTCGTTTTTGGCACCTGTATAAGAAAAGCATTTTTAGAACAAGATCCATGCTTGTGTATGTGTGTGTTCGAGTGTCTGTGAATAAGATAACTCAAAAAGGAAAAGTCGGTTACACACCAAACTTGATTATTAAGCTCAGCATTTTCCAAGAATGCGACACGATTTCCAAGAAAATTCCCTCATCCCAAACTATTCTTTACATGAAAAAAATTCAACATTTCGATATTCTCAAAAATGGCTAACGACGGGACAGGGGTTGACAAATTCCTGCATGAGAAAAGTATAAGTTTTTCAAAGCTGAAAACAATAACAAGGGAAATCTCAAAAGTGATCAACTTCACGAAGAAAATGTATACGACATAATTGTGTATTCAACAATTTTTTGTGTGGTAAGTCTTTGCCCATCTCTTACGATTAAGCAGTTTATGCAAAACTCTGAAGATATTCTAGATGAATTTTACTGAGGCTATTCCCAGAAAATTCAAGATATACATTTTATTTGTCAGGTAAATATCTATAATATACGATATTTTATTAAAAACCGTTAGAACCATTTTTGAGAAAATCAAATTTTTCGAAAAGTTTTTCATGTAAAGGGTAGTTGAGGGTGGAGGATTTTCTTGAAAATCTCCGTGTCTCATTCTTGGAAGATATCAAACTTAAATACCAAGTTTGGTGTTCAACTGTCTTCTCTTTTTTAAGCTATGCTGTCCGCAGACACATAGACCTTGTTTTTTTTTTTTTTTTTGTGGATTCAGGAGGTCCCAAAACATGCATTTTCGGTGAAATATCGGTATCGAATTTTTGGGTGAAATGTACCTTCCCTATAACACTATGCACATAATACGTGTAGAGAAAGTAAATCAGCGGCTAGATTGATGAGCCCACGTATTTTGAATGCAGGACATCCCGATTGAACCCAACAAACAATACCATCAGTTTCGATTTGGTGTTTGTATTTCGTGAATTATTAATTTTACACGCACACATTCACACTAGTCCCTACTTCCAGATTCTGGAGGAAGTCAAATGGGGAATCTCAAATTAATGTCGATACAATATTAAATAAAACCTGAATAACATCGTAAAAACTTGAATGAAAGTTATTTCTATTCTGAATTTTATGTGCCATGGTTCCGAGGTTCAGATGTAAAAACATTTTAAGTTACTGCCATAAAGATAAACCTTCCAGAAGTTCGCTGGAAACAAACGCAACTCAGAAGATACCGGAGAAGAGTCATTTGGTCCAAAAGTGCTGTGCTCAGCTCGTAACAAAGCAACGATAATCACGTACCTCGACAGCAGCCGCCGTTTATGGTCGAAATTATGAACATATATATGAGAGCTTGGTGTGTAATAACACAAAATTTAGTATGTCCTTCTCTATAATAAGATTGTTTTAATTATAATGTGCACTAGCTCTTGTCCCCAACGAGGTTAAACTGTGGCGCTCGCTTCCAAATGTGTAATATTTACATGCTATACCAAAGTAGCCTTCAATATTTACCACGGAGGACGGGGACGGGCTAGGTAAATATATATATACTTAAGGCAAGACAGCTGAGATCTGAGAAGGCTGTCAATAGAAAAGAGGAGGGGATAAGAATAGCTAAACAAAAGAATGTTTTTACATACTTATATTTTATGTTATATTTATGTCATCGTTGCGTTTTGGATTTATATGTTGTATATATATTATGTGTATATATTTCTTTTAAGTGTATTTGTCTATTATAATAGGGAACATTAATGCATCTGAATAAGGTATACTCTGCGCTGTAAAGTTAAATTGCTCTATTTAAATATCTTTGTATTTTTATTTGCTTGTTTACTCATTTTAATTCCTTCTTGTTTTAATATTGCTTACTATTTTGTGTATTACAAAAGCACGTACGGTCTATGGACCTGTGACGTTGAAGCGCAATCTATGATTTATGCCAAAAATACACTTATTCATTCATTCATATTACGAACGTTAGATTTTATTGAAATTAGAATGCCTTCATGTGTGCATACTGAGCTCTTGAACAGTTGGCCTGCCAGAATTCAAAAATGTATTACCATAATAAAATCTCGGTAACAACAGAAATCATGAAAGTTGTAATCTGAGAACGGCACTCAATATTTGAGCCTATAAAATGCGAAGCTGTTCGGCATCAATTTTGAATTACATTAAAAGGTAGTTCAAAGGAAGTTTAAATTTCATAAACGTATTTGTAACTCCAGGCAACACTTTGAATAAGAAATGCGTGCACTTATATTGGTGATGGTTTAGTGAGCTATAATATTATAATTTGGAACTTCTCGATCTTAGATATTTAATCACATTTACATTTTGACTATCGTAGACATTTTTTGTAACACAATTCATTAAATTATGTTTCGATGTTTTGTTATTTTCATTTTGTTTAATCATCTTTGTATCTTGTAACCAGAAGATACAGATTGCTGTTCTAAATTTGAAAGATTGAACTAAGAATCCTTGTTTCTTAATAATCTAAGTCCTATTTCAATAAATTGGAGCGTTACGTTCATATTATTGTCTCTAATTTCTATTATTTATTAGTGGTTATGTAATCTAGTCTTGCGAAGGCATATTTTCTATCCACTTTAAACCAATGTGGGATAGCTACATTCACATTTCATAATACCAGTAGTCAAATGCCCGAGGTATATACTGTCTCAAAATACCAAATTGTTTTAATGGAATCGTTTGAAGCAGCTGAAAATAGTCTCGAATTTTAAAATAATAATTGGAAGCATAAATATCATCTCTTGAAACAACAAACGTAATGTTAAACAAGTGAAATGAAAATGTGATATAAGTGAAATGAATAGGCACCGAATGAAGTGAGCTTCATAGGATATCAACCAGAAAGTTCAATATTATGCACTTTGTCATATGAAGCTATTTAATATACATTTATTAATCACAATCATGAAGCCATTTTGGTTAAAATCTATTTATTACTTTATCTAGCACGTATGTACATTGTACATAAATAAAAGGTATTGTATTCCGTCCAAAAAAATACCAAAATTTCACCAAAATACATGTTTTGACAACCTCCTGAAACCAAGAAAAAGCATTTTTAGTAACTTGTCCGTATGTATGTATGTCTGTCTTTGGGCAGCATAGCTCAAAATACAAAAGTCGGTTAAATACCCAATTGGGTATATATGCACACAAACACGCGCATTTTTGGATCAGGGTTCCTGAAAACGTATTTATAGTGAAATCTCGGTATCGAATATCTGCAGTACATTCTGTATCTATGCCGTAGTTTTTGGATACCAATAAGGGGAGGAAGGCCTGGATGGATGCAACATTGGACACTGGGCATCATAAATTGGGGTTATTTCAATCTACGATTCGGAAAGGAGGTTAATTGGTATGGAGAATGCAAGAGTGGGAAGGGTACATAATAGCGAGGATTTAGTTATTAAGTCAGAACACTTGTGCCGTTTTTGACGTTTTAATTACTGGGTACTCGAGGTTCACGACAAATCCCTATTAACATATAAGGAATGTCCCTCATTACATATATAAAACGTATTATTCAGTTCTGAGTGACATTTTTCACATAAATTCAATTAACAGAATTACATATACTATTCCATTACATAAACAATCACTCATGGTGATTAACAGCGCTGCAGTTTAATAATTTAGTGGCAATTTATTTTCTAGAGAATGACGAAACCCAAGTGCTAGAAGGAATACGAAAGCATGTATTGCGGACTAATCTACATACAGGGGAACCCTTACGAGGAAGACTTAGCTGAATAGATTTTGCGTAAGGTAAAGTGAAGCTTTTCAGAATACAAATAACATATTTAAACTATGTGCACTTCAAGAATTAAACCGTAAATAACAAGATCAAGTATTAATAAATCAACAATTTAACAAATATTAAATCTGAAACAAATAATTCAAGCATATCCTCAAGACATGACCCTCAAGAAGTATAACCCTGCGTTCTGAATGTATATTTTCCTCTGTTGAATAACTGGATTCTACAACACTTACACCAAACTTTCGCTCCTCTTATAAAAATGGTACATAATCATTAAATATACTTTAACATTGATTCCGCTCACAAAATTAATTTGGAAACCTGGCATGAAGCGACCGCATTAAACTGCCTATACCCATATAAAAACCAACAGTCAGAAAGGCCAATTAAGACGAAACAAGAAACACTTTCTTACATGACTTACTTACTGGAACTCAGTTCTGGCATACTGAAATGTGCACACTTGCTCGACAAAAACCAGACTACTGTCGTCCGTTCGACATAAGCACCTCCGGAAGGAAGTCGGACGACCGTTATGCACCTAGCGGCAATTTTCTTCCTGTTTGTGCCCTCCTGCCAGAAACAAAGTTGAGCGAAATGGCTCAACACTGTATTATCATAAATTTGTAGTTAAACTTCGCCTAAATTCCTCTTCTTTTGCTGTTTTATTTTCATTCATTTCAGTGTTACACAGTAGCTAAGTGAATAGCTTCATTGTTTTGCAAAAATCTTACCAAGGAGAATGGAAGAGGGAACAGGGTACAGGAGAGTGAATGCATGGTTATTCTTAATCACCAAACAACTGTATATATTGTATGTAATGCTAAGTTTGTAGTTTACTTTCATTCTTTTGTGTTTTTATTACTTCTCTATTGTTATTTTACAATAACTAATAACGTTAATACTTAACAAGAGACTTGTAAATATTCAAAGCCAGGAAAAATATCTACGGCCATGAGGCCCATGCAATTGTTGAATATTTCCAAATGTATATTAAAAATGTTGGGGAATAAAAGTTCTGCTACTGCTAAAGATATTGTTGGGAAAGGTAAAAATCACCTATTTTACGAAATGTATTAATAAATAGCTATTTTATTTAACATTGGTGCTTAAATTCCAAATGACAAAGTGTAAAGACATTAGTTGTTATTACTTGCTCTCGGAGCTTCATAAACTTAATCGTTTGTGACGACGAAGACATATTTTATGTAGTAATAATCCTTTGTTCATGTGGTTGGTAATGGAAGCTAAGATAATGTTTGGAAGGAATAATCATTAGACGCAAACTAAAGCATTAAAAGCTATTCACCTGGAAAGTGTAGCATCTGACGGAACAAGTGTGGTACTAAAACATTATATTATACACAAAGTAAAGTGATCCTCTCTTCCCTATAGTTAGTCGATCTGAGTGCTTTAGTTAACCCCAAAATCGCGAATTTAAACCCGGTACAGGCAAATGTTTTTAAGCGTGCTTAAAACCGATATACATATGTTAGCAGATTTCATCTAAAACTCCAGCAGGACGAAATTTCAGCTGATATGACTTTGACAATTGGTAGTGTTATTAACAAACAAATATGTATTGTACTTTTAGTTTCTCTACAGGTACTATGTACGTAGAGTATAGAGGAAGCATGGTGTTCCATCGAAAAATTTGATACCTTAATTTTACCTGAAATAAATGTTTTAGGACCCCCTGAATAAAAAAAAAAGCATTTTCAGAAAAAGGTCTGTGTGTGTGCGTAGCTCAAAAACGAAAAAACCGTTAAATACCAAACTTGTTATTTAGGTTTGGTATCTTCCAAGGATACGACTGCAAGATTTTGAAGAAAATTCCTCCATCTCCAACTACCCTTTACATGGAAAATTTTTAGAAAATTTTGATTTTATAAAAAATAGCTGTAGCGATTTTGATTAAAATCCCATATATTAAAGACATTTATATACCAAATGAAATGTATATCTTGAATTTTCTGAGAATAGCCTCTGAAGAGCTCTTTATTCTGGATGAATCTTGCTAAATGTTGCGTAACTGTTAAATGGTAAGAGATAGACAAAAACTTACTACACAGAAAATGTTGATCTGATCAAAACACACAATTTATGTCCTTTACATTATTGTTGTGCAGGTAACCGTTTCCGAGATATTCCTTGTTTTTGGTTTCAGTTGTAAGTACTTATTTTTTTCTCAGACAGGAAGTGTCGTTTTTCTTTTGTTCCACTCCTGATACTAAACATAAATACAAAGTTTGATTTAAAAGTCTTTTCGTTTTTAGCTATTTTGTCCATACACACGGATCTTTTTCTAACATTTTGCGGGCTCGGGGGACCTAAAACATATACTTAATGTGAAATCTCGCCATTGAGTTTTTTGGGTGGAATATATCATCTTCTCTTGTCACATGGGCATGCGGACTAGAGAAAGTAAAAGGTGGGTTAATAAGCAATGTACTACTAACAAAATGGATTTGTAGGGCTCGTTCATGCGCATACTGCGTGTATTTGTTCCAAAAATTGATCTAAACTAGAAATAAACTATGAGAAATTACAAATATGATTGGCTATCACTATGTGTTGCTAGTATTTTAATACTGAATAGTACTGAATAGAAAGTATAAAATACGTTTCATGATAAAACAGGGATATCAGCTGAGATACTATGTACCTAAAATGCAGACTTAGGGCCAGTTGTACGAACTCGGAATAACTTAATCCATGATTCCTTGTGGGGATAAGCCGATATTCCGAGAATGGAGTATAAAAAGGAAAATGGCAGCTTGGATACTCGACACAATTTGACTCATATTTGATATACACGATTAATTTCTTTATAATATGTTTTTAAGGACATTTTATACCTAAATGCAATATGTTGTAGAATATTCCGATAAGTGTACACGGCCAAAATGAGATTAAAGTAGAGATACCACACAGACAACTTGGTGGTTATAAAATAAATATGACAAGAAGATAGTTAAAATAAAGTGTCATTTATTAAACAGCAAAATCTACCCACAATATTGTTGTCAAAATATCTCTATTTTTATGGAAACAAATTTAATCTAACCCAAGATAAATATAAAGTAGTGTAGTGCAGCAATTCACCAGCACAATGCATAACGTTGTAAAGAGTGAGGTTACGTTTTATTGACGAAATATAAAGGATAGGTTACTTCTAGGGCAATATGCTTCAAAACGTACGATAGCCACAAATGTTAATGTTAGCGACATTCTGTACTATATTCTGATTTTTGAGGTTATGAGCAAGTTCAAAAATGATAACACTACAAGGTTTGTGATATAGGGAGTAGATGAGTAGATGCCTATATTAAAAGACGCCTCCAGAGCTCGTAAATCTAAATATATTATTTTACAATAAATTCATAATTTTTTGTATTATATGCTGTATGTTTAATACATTAGAGATAATTTTGAATGAATAGAGATGGTTTGTGATGTAGGGAGTAGATGCCTATATTAAAAGACGCCTCCAGAGCTCGTAAATCTAAATATATTATTTTACAATAAATTCATAATTTTTTGTATTACATGTTGTATGTTTAATACATTAGAGATAATTTTGAATGAATAGAGAATACCTTCCTTCGGTTTTATTGGTTTGGTCGACAATTTCTAGCTGCTGTATTAAATATTGCCATCAGCAAAGTGCGAACTGTAATGGGAACGGTTTAATGTTCGACATAACTACTAATATTTCTGTTGGTTAATAATACCTGTATAGCAAATTGTTTTTGTACTTATCTTGGTACACGATCCAATTATGCATATCTTAAGTTAATAGTGGTATTGGCAACACTGAAATGTAATTTTCAAAATTCGCTTAATATTTTAATGAAAAGAATGCACGTTAGCTGAGTACGGAAACGGAAAGATGTCATATATCAGCACAATATACAACTTTGCACATATGGAAAGTTTTTCATTCCCATACTCCTAACCTATCGCAAGAAGTCATATACATACATATGTGTTTATGTTTTGTAAAGTGTATAGCAATTCTACATATGAACAGGCTTGTGAACATTCATAATTATTTCATAGTACCGTAAGTAGTTAAAATAAGAAATAATTCATAGTTTACGAACAGCCGATTGTGAAAACAATGCAAATTTTCAGCAAAATAAAGCAGTAATTACGTATCAAGTTGGCCATGAATGACTCGCAATGTAGCCAACATAATTTTTAAATCTACAAACAGTCGAATAGATATTTAAGGAATAAAACTGCATCGTACAACCCGGCACCACATTTATACCGTGAATAGTGTATTCCAAGAATAACTATTCCAGGATTTATTCCGAGTTCGTACAACGGGCCCCTAATCAAATTAATGTAGGTTTTAAAATATGTAATATTCGCCTTTATATAATTTTATTTTAAAATTATGAGGCATATTTAATCACATTTCAAAGAGATTTAATGTTTGGCTAAGAGTTAAATCTAAAAGTATTAGCCTTCAAGAGGTTAAATATTAGCATTGAGAACAAAAATCATTTTAGGTGTAAAATACTAATAAATGGATGAATTATAGAACAGTTTATCAAATTCAATTACCTGCAGAAAAACAATAACATATCAGTTTCGATATTCTTACTTGGAAACGCAAACTTATTTTTTACAAATTAATGCCATTACTCTTAAGGGGAGATTAAAAGTCCTAAACCAGCAGTTTTTAAATACCTTAAATGCTCATAAAATGTTTAAGAAGCAAAACGTTTTACACCATGTAGATGTATTCCTTCTAAATTCACGGATCTACTTTAGCCCTTTTTATAAAGGAAGATTTTATTTTTGTCTTAATTATCTATATTACATTTTGATTCAACTATATAGTACATTATTTTTCAAAAATATCAACTCTTATTAACCAAAGCAGATCCACAATTGACTTATCACATTAAGTCAATCATAAATATCAGATATATCATCTACAGAACGAAGCTGCTCAAAGCTTTTGAAAATAAAATTAGAGAAGGCAAACTCTATATATTTGGAAACAAAGATTACAGATGATTTGACCTCACAGAAGCTGTTATATGTAAAGTAGTAAGCTTGTTGAACAAAACTTCCCTGAAAGAGGACTAAAGTTTACACCTTTACTTCAAAGTCTGTCGGAGTTATGATTCTTTTCTGTCAATTGATATAGCATTCAAAATAAAAATATGAATTCGGTATCATTCTAAGCATATATTTAAAATATAAAAAATTATATGTAAAGTAATTTTTTAAGCAGTTTCTATAATTTCGTCTCGCCTTAATGGCGTAAGGACGTGAAAACTGGATTATGAACACAGAACCGACAGATGCAGAGAGGCATGTGCTGAAGATCCGCTCACAAAGTGGATGATGATGAATAATAAGAAAACAATAATGTAATGAATATGAAACCCGTAATGTATTCTTTTTTTCTCCTTTTTTTTTTTTTTTTTTTCTTTCTTTCGTTCTTTCAACTGAGTGAGTTGAGCGTAGATCATAGACCAAATGTTTTGCTTTTTATTACAAGAAACCATCCTGTTCAGAATATAGTTTTTACTTTCTCTAGCCCCGTATGTACAATGTACAATATTGCATTCCACCCTTAAATTTAATGTCGAGATTTCACTGGAAATACATGTTTTAGGACCCCCTGAATCCAAAAGAGCATGCGTCTGTGTGTGTCTTTGGACAGGATAGCTCAAAAACGAAAAGACGATTAAATACCAAACTTTTTATTTAAGTTTGGTAACTTTTAAGATTGCGACATGAAGATTTTCAAGAAAATTCCCCACCCCTAACTACATGGAAACATTTTCGAAAATTTTGTTTTTTTTAAAAATGGCTGTAACGATTTTGATTAAAATACCACTTATTAAAGCCATTTCTATCACAAATAAAATGTGCATCTTAAATTTTCTGGGATAGCTTCTAAATACCTGTTTATTCGGTATGAATTTTGTTTAATTTGGCATACATGTATGTGAGAAAAGTATAAGTTTTTTAAAGCTGAAACCAATAACGAGGAATATCTAAAAAACAATCTACGCCAGGAAAAAAATGCAATTGACATAAAGTATGTGTTTTATCGTAATCTACATTTTTGTGTATTAAGTTTTTACCTATCTCTTACAGTTAATGAGGTATATTCAATAAAAATCATCAAGAATAGAGAGGCCTTTAGAGGCTGTTCCCAGAAAATTCAAGATATACATTTTATTTGTGAGGTAAATATCTTTAATATACAATATTTTATTCAAAATCGTTTAAGCCATTTTTGAGAAAATCAAAATTCTCGAAAAATGTTCTATGTAAAGGGTAGTTTGGAATGGGGGCATTTTTCTCAAAATCTTCGTATCGCATCCCTGGAAGATACTGAACTTAAATACAAAGTTTAGTCTTATACCGACTTTTCGTTTTTGAGTTATGGTTTCCTTAAACATACGGACAAACTCACATACACGGACCTTTTTCTGAATTTTTTTTATAAAAGGGATCCTAAAACATATATTTCCGGTGAAATCTTGGTGTTGAATTTTTGGGTGGTGTGCCATACCTTCTCTATGCACTATATACATAGTACGTGTAGAGAAAGTAATGAATCAATCATTTTAGATTGAGAACAAGTTAGAATATGTTACATATGAGAGTGTTATTCAAATCGCTTTCAGCTTTTATTAGAGAAATATAAACATATATTATGCTGCAGTTTTAAGGTCAGTCCACTTAATCACTTAGTAATAGGGCAATTATGCTAAAAAGTGCACAATGGTTGGACATTTTAAATGAAAACTGCTTCATTTGATTTAAATGTGGAATAACGTTTTATGCCTTTCCATAAAGTAGTTCAGAATAAAACAGTAAGCTAGGAACATTAGTGGGGAGAAAATGCCCCCTTGTCGTCTCTCTCCCCTTTCCCTGCTCCTTTCTTTTCCTTCCAACGACCGTGCTGCTCTTTGCACTTTATCAATGTTATGTTATATTGCTTCCCATATTAGTGTGAAACTACAAGAGAATAATTTATTAGTAGCGTAGGCTGCATAGAAAACCTTTCGTGTTTATCTTACATACCACGCTTCATTGACCTTCAGAGCGTGCAAAATTGACTTTGACCTTTTGCTACCTCCGGGGTGTAAAATAAATTTCTTCTTTAATTATTTCAGAATTCGTATCACATACCGCTACAATAAAATGCAGTCATGTTTGGTGAATTTAAATTACGAATATTAAAATATATCTTAGAGTTCTTTTCTATGCTCCAAAAGTGTATAAATTTTAAGAAATTTAAATTGCTTAGCACAAATAAAAATAAAACAAACGTATTTTATGTTTAAATATTAAACTAGATTTTATGAATCCAAATAAAAATAGATTTAAATAATTTTGTTAAAGGATTTCAGAACTTTGAGAGTAATTTAACGAATAACTATGTACAATCTTAATTAAACAGCTATGATGATGTGAACTCTAGGATATTGCATAAAGCAATAGTTTCGTTTCGTTTTGTTTAAATAATTCTATGTCTATTTACCTCTGTTTAAGATAATTTTAGATTCAATAACCCAAACGTGACTGCTCTATGCATAGTAAAGGTAACCAGTATTAAACTTCCCTTACTTTTAAATGCATGGATTCTTTGTAATTTTTTTTAGAATTGGTAGTTAATTTTAGTAGTGTTTTTGCACCCGAAATTTCTACTGTATATATTAAAGAAGGTTTAACAACAGCTCTGTATACCATCTCCAGAAAATCCTTAGACGATTTTATACGATTTAAAGATGAAATAACATTTTGTTTGTTTAGAGGTTAGTGGTTAATGTAATGCCCAGACATTTAAACACTTTTGGCATCATCAATGTTTGTCCTACATTCGTCTAGTTATACCTATATATTGCTCCATTCCTGAGAGTCAACGTTTTGGTTTTCACTTCATTAACTGTCTTCCTTATAATTCTAAGCAATTAAGTTACATTTCTAGCCCGATACATCGCCCATAAACACATGGAAAAGAATCGGTGAGAAAATACAATCCTGTTTACTTTTCGCTGAATCACCCTCTCCCACACTTATTGACGTCATATGTTACTACGAAATCTATGGGGGTGGGAACAAACAGGGAATCTGGATCAAGTGAGGACCCAATTTTTGAAAGGAATTCTGGGTGTAGGGAGGGGTACGGCAAACTGCGGGATAATGAGGGAATTCGGGGTACATAGTGAAACGATAGAGTGCAAAATCAGAGCAGCTAAATATTGGATGAGAATCGTTCACGGAAACCAATCTCTAATTAGGGCAGTCTGCTACCGTGAACAGTTGCGAATGGAAGGTAATTTGACGTGGGCATCAAAATTAAAGAAAGGGTTGGAAACTATTGGGATGGGAGACATTTGGATGGCGGGGCAGGAAAACAGGCGAAGTATTTGGAGAAAAATTAAGAAACGTCTCTGTGATATTGACAGACAGCAAATAATTGCGCAATGCACAGAGAAGGTGTCATTAGAAGTACAGTCTGGGCTGAAATCGGAGTGGGGTATGGAGCAATACATCAAAACAGGTACCAAACTCATTAGAGAGGGGCTCGCGTGGATTAGACTAGGAGCATGGAGGAGCACGAAAATTTCTGACGAGAATGGTATAAGAATCTGTCCCATTTGCGAGGAGGAAGAGTCGTGGACTCACATCTTGGCAAGATGTAGGGGTACGGAGGAATGGCGGGAAAAATATTTGCCGCGATTTTTTACCACTGCGAATGTAGGGATAGAAGCATGTTGGACGTTACTGGCAGGCACGGAAAACATGGACGGGCTAGGTAAATTTATACTTAAGGCAAGACAGCTGAGATCTGAGGAGGCTGCCAATAGAGAAGGGGGGGGGGGAAATAAGATCAACTAAACAAAAGTGACTACAATGTTCTACATACATGTATATTATATCATACTTAGGTCACTGTTGTGCTAGGGTTGTATATATTATGTGTATATATGTCTTTTAAGTGTAATTATCTACTATAAGAGGGTGCATTTATGAAGGTGTACTCTGTGCTGTAAATTTAAATTGATATATTTGAATATCTTTGTATCTTTATTTTCGGATTCACTCTTAATTTTTATTGTTGTTTAATATTGCTTTTTTATTTTCGTATTTACTCTTTTAATTCTTTGTTGTGGTTGTTGTTTTAATATTGCTTGTAATGTGTATTACAAAAGCACGTACGGTCTGTGGACCCGTGCGACTGTTGAATTTCTATGTATGATACTGCTATATTAATAAATACACTTATTCATTCATTCATACTACGAAATCGATTTTATTGTATATTCCCTGCAGAGTTCTTACCGAGAAACACTTCCCCCACAGTTCACTTGTCTTACACCACAATAAATACTTCAGCACGTGACACGACAAGTTGTTAACAATCTCATTTGTTATAATGTATTTAGTTACTATATATAAATTAATATTATTTTAAAGGTATTATGGAAGAATTCTGGTGTCAGATAAAGATGGATTTTGGTGGCTCTGTTTCTTATTTTATAGCATGATTGTAAATATTTTTAAACTATCCACAAATTTCATTATTACTTTCTCTATACGTATTATTTACATAGTGTATACAGAAGATATTGTAATGCACCCAAAACTTCGATACCGAGATTTCATCGGAAAGACATGTCTTAAGACTCCCTGAATCCAAAAAAATTATTTTTAGAAAAATGTCCGTGTGTGTGTGTCTGTGTGTATGTGTGTGTCTGTGGGCAGCATAGCTCAAAATCAAAAAGTCCGTTAAAACCAAACTTGGTATTTAGGTTTGGTATCTTTCAAGGATGCGACTCGAAGATTTTCAAGAAAATCCCCCCACTCCCAACTACCCTTTACATGGAAATGTTTTCGAAAATTTTGATTTTCTCAAAAATGGCTCTAACGATTTTGATTAAAAAATCGTATATTAAAGATATTTACCTACAAATAAAATGTATGTCTTGAAATTTCTGGGAATAGCCTCTGAAGACTAATTTATCCTGGATGAATTTTGCACAACTACTAAACCGTAAGAGATGGACATAAACTGAACAAACAAAAAACATAGAGCACGTTAAAACACACAATTTATGTTATATACATTTTTTTCGTAGAGTTGATCGTTTGTTAGGTATTCCTTGTTTTTGGTTTCAGCTTTGAAAAAGTTATACTTTTCTCATACAGGAATTTGCACACTCGGGTCCATACAAACAAACGAACTTCAGTCACATAGCAACCAGCTTTTGGCTTTCACTTTAACCTATGGTACTCCCTTACTTCGCTTCTACTTACAAGGTAACAAGTAATAAGACTATTTCTGCTAATTTTCCTCGATTAGAATGAAGTAAATAAAAGAATAATCTTACTAACAATAATTTATTACAGAGATACAGAGAAAGGCATGTGAATGGAACACATCAAATTTTATAAGTAGGAAAACATTCATGGTAACATATTCTGCCAGATATTTTATTTTCCCACTTTGTCTTTAATAAAACATACCATGCACTTTAAATGTTTCTGTTCTTAAAGTATTAGTATACTTGCCTCCACCACTAAAATCTACAGACACATGTGCATTTATTTAAAAAAAATCTAATGTGTCACGCTCACATGACTCTCTCTAGCTACTTTACAAACAAACTTCTTACGAAAGATAATTCTTCTTTCACACCATGCTAATCAAGATAAACATTAGCAGAATGTTCTTACTACTTAGTTCCTTATAAGTAGAATGGAACTAAGAGAATGCGCTACGCCAAAATAATAGTCAACATTTTTAAAGACTATCGTTATGCGATTGCCAATGCAAATCGCTTCTTTGCTTGGCCAGGAGTAGAACAAGAGAAAAACGGACACTTCCGTCTGAGAAAAGTATAAGTAATACATAATTGAAATTAACAACAAGGAATACCTTGAAAACGGTAAGCTCCACGAAAAAAATGTATATGACATATCTTGAGTATTTTAATAAGACCTACATTTTTTGTATAATCAGTTTTTGTGTATCTGTTACGGTTTACTACTTATACCAAATTAAGCAAAATTCATCCAGAATAAACAGGTTTTTAGAAGCTATTCCCAGAAAATTCAAGATATACATTTTATTTGTGATAGAAATGGCAAACAAAAGAACTTCAGTCACATAGCAACCAGCTTTTGGCTATCACTTTAACCTATGGTACTTCCTTATTTCCCTTCTACTTATAGGGAAGTAAGTAATAAAGCTATTTCTGCTATTTTTTTTTCTCGATTAGCATGAAGTAAATAGAACCATACGATTTTTAACAATAATTTGTTGCCGAGATGTAGAGAAAGTCACGTGAATGGAACACGTCAGATTTTTTTATTAATAATTTAATTATAATTTTGTTAGGAAAAATCTCTTTAAAAAGATTTATAATGTATCATCTATTCAACTTCAGCCGTTTTACCGTTCTTACGAAATTGTAATGTTGTGATGGAGGTTGGGATAAGGAGGTTTACAGACCAACTGTAAGCGCTTGCTGTCTTTGTTTCTCATTCCCTCAAGCTCGTGGGCTCTAAAATCATGGCTAACACAATTACACTGAGCGAAGTTTTAGCATTCTTAGTGAATCAACCGTTGCATTATTTCTTCCTAATATTTAAAAGGAGTATCTGGAAGCTAATATAAGAATAAAAATAAAATGCAGTTTGCATAATTTTTAAACTAACTCTGAAAATAAATCTAAAGAAATTCCTATGACTGTTACTCGCTGGATTTGTTTATTGAGGGTGCTGAGAAAAATCAGGAAATAATAAGTTTGTAATGTATAATTATTATTATTAGTGTTATTATTGTTGTTGTTATAGACGCTTTTTAATACTTATACTATTCTGAAATTCATATATGGGTTTGACACTTTTCCCTTCAAATCTGGAGCCATGAAGACCAGCAAAACATTCCCACTTTTGCTGCCCCTGCAGTAAGTTACCTAGTTACGCTCTACACTAAAGGGTAGCGTTTGTTGATGCTTTTGTCATGGAAACATGAGTGTAAGTATACACCGACATGTTATAGTTCTGCCTTAGCGTATCTTGGTTAAAGCTTGTTTCGATTTTAATTATCTTACCTTGAAGAAAGATTCACATATAACTTAATTAAGGGATTCCAAATGAGACGGCACCGCGGTAAAAGTGGGCTCGCATTCGGGAGGTACCTAGTTCGATTCTCGGTAGCCACTCACCCTGACCATGGCTTTTCCGTAGGTTTTCCTGGTTGGCCAGGAGAATACTGGGGTGGTCACGCATAGAATTATTAGGGAACTCTTACGCACTCTATCGATTTCGCCGACCTGATCTGCGGCTCATAGTCTCCTGAGGTTTCTTCAACTCATCCGTTCCTCTCGGGGTGAATACACAAAAGAGCCAAAGAGAAGGACAGAAGAAAAGGTAAAACACTGATACGCAAGGTTGTCTTCAACCACGATGCTTAATCAATCTGCCATAACTACATTATAGTAGTATTTCCTGTATCTTCTGTATTTCCTGTATCTCCTAAGTGAAGCAAAGGGCAACGTTACAATGTTTCCGCGATCGGGTTTTAATTTCTAGTTCGTGAGTTTGCCGCTGTGCGCTTTGGTGACGAGGGATCAGCTGGTCGCCCGCAGATGGCACTGTAAAACGAAATAACGACTTGCCGTCGCGAAATGGCAGACAATTTTCCCCAGGAACCTTCTTCTACCAAGTTATGGGGTGTTTTACATGCAAATAAACATTACAGGAGACCACAGGCTATACTTACCTTCCAAAGGAAACCATGCTAAGGATTTGGAAATAATCCATCACCCTCCGCCAGGTTTGAGGCTAGCATGGAACCAATACTATACGGACTTTAAATACATAACCATAATTCCATGCGAGTGGTACTGCAGAATATCTGGCAAGCATCATGCATAAGCTGCGTTTATTGATATTTTAGGTTATAGGTATGAAAACACTAACGGTACTACTTTACCAATATTGCAGGATTCTCTTAATATCTCTATGGATTGTTTTGAAACTAATATTTAACTTTATAAAAATTCAATGACGCTTAAAGTAGGTAAAAGCTCTATAGAGAAAATGTTAATATTATATTGAAATTATATGAAATCGCAAATAAAGGATTTCGAAGTTACGATAACTTAAAATGACACAATTACGCAGCTTCAACACGAACTTAGCATCCTTCCAATAAAACGCTATATGAAACACCTCTCGAAGACATTCTTCAACAAACTGAGCAACGTTACTGGTGCTCAAGCATTTAACCTGTTTATCAAAACTCCACATAAAAGGTTGAGAATAAAATTACCACATTTATTTCTTAACAAGTTATGCAGAGGACTCTTGCAAATAATTATTCATAAATTACATAATAATGTACTTTCATTTTTTAAATGTATTGTTAATTCTTTATACTTTCAATTAATTGTTACACTTATTTTGTAAAGTTATTTTATCATTTCTGTACTTTTTTTTTTTTTTTTTTTAATTAAAACAGTAACGGAGTCTGATCAGGACTCCGGTACTGTATCCCTATTTACATTTCCCCCCGTAGGTTTTACTGATTACTGGTTTACTGGTTTTACTGTTTCTTTTACAAACATATACACATTGCACAAACATATAACATCCATGCCCAAGGCGGGACTCGAACCCACGATCCCCTGCCAACGAAGCACCAAAGCTAGACGCTTTAGCGAGCGTGGCCATGGGGACCGGCATACTAACAACTACTTCTGTTTATGTTAGAGGAGCCAACATGATCAAACTCAAATGTTAATGTATTTAATGTTTTTGTTATCTATGACCTGTATAGCATAAATGCTGATTGGCCAAAAATAAAATTAAAAAAAAAGATACAAAATGGATTAAGCTCGCCTGGGTGGTGGTTGCGAGTCTGCCACACATTCAAAAGGTCGTGAGTTCGAATCTCGCTTAGGGAGAGTTACTCGGATAAGATGTTTTTCGGTTTCTTTCCCTTATCCTGCAAAGATTAATGTCAAGTAGCTTTAAGCTCCACGAACCCCGAGATCATTTTAGCATATTTTCACCAATTTCATTCATCGTTCGATATGACCAACCGGGTTAAAGGACGTTAAACTATAAAACAAACAAAAATTGGACTAAGTTGCTAAAATGTCGACCAAGGCCACTACAACCTTTGTATTTTGGATACTTATATTTTATAAATAAGGTCTATTAATACAAAATTACAATTGAAATAAAACATTCGAGGTATTCTGCCGCATAAAATGCTCCTACTACGTTGTATGATTCAAGGAGTAAATATTGAATGGTTGAACAATGAAATTGCGCAAGGGTTTACTAGAAATTGTAATGTTATGGGTTTGCGTGGGAGGGACAAGAGGTTTAACGGATAGAGTATAATTCAGAGACGATTTCGTGATATTATAAACAACGTTTGGAGCCATAATATGCGGTTGTTTCGCACAGTTACAAGCTCTTAATTACATGGAGTTATAGTAGGAGGCATATTTAGATGGCTGTGTAAGAAAACAAATTAGCTGTTTATGCTAGAGCTCTGCTGTTAGTAATCACTGCTTTAATCAACAGTACTGTACTATCTAAATATGAGAAGTACGCTTTTGACTGGATGACGTCATTCCAGGTGGCCCAACTGCCCGTATTTGATTGTGCAAATTTTCCCTCGTGTGTTAAAAGACTTGATTAATAAGACTTTCGAGTTAAAACTGGTCAGTGGGGCACTGGGTGAGAGGCCTTCGTTTTACTCCTCTTATTTATTACCGGAAACAATGAGAGTTTCAAGGTCATTGAGAGGGCCAAATTCTGTGCACGTTTTTACTGGAAATAGCTTCGTTAAGTTCTGCAACTCTTTTAACTCACGTAGGGATATCTGCATACGTCAAATGCAGGCACTTGGTCAATTTTTATTGCAAAGGCATGAATGTCCGTGGCAGGTTCAAAATCCTGGTTGGGTTTAATTTGCTTGCCCTCGACCTGGCTTCTGTCTTTAGTTCACTCTTGAACACCATGAATGTACTTCTCAGCGCTATTTCATTCTGTTTTTCACTATATGTTTGTCTGTTAAAACGGAGCTTAATAAGTGAATTAATAATAATTGAAATTGAGAAATATCCGGTTCTCTATGACAATGCGAAGTAGAAATGTGAAAGTTGAGACATGAAAAAAACGAATTGTTGAAAGATGCATAAGAAGGATAGTTTCGTCGTTTCTGTTTATAGTATGACATGAACCAAAAATAAAAAGAGACCTGAAATGTACATCCGCTTCAAACTGTGCGCTGCCTATTACCGAAATGGAGCCGGAAACTCAGTTAAAGAAGTGGTTTTAAAAATAGAATATGTCCCAATCACATGACTTTCTCTACCTATTCGTAACAAGATGTTTTTAATAAAATGCTAATTATTTTATCTACTTCATGATATTCAAGATAAACATTAGTTCCTTATAAACAGAAGCGCAACAAGAGAATGCACTAAGATAAATCGATAGGTAAAATATTTATAACCTCGTTGGTATGTGATTGAAATTCGGTTCTCTTTACAGGCCAAGAGTCAAACAAAAGAAAGGGGGAGACAAAATCCCGTGTGAGAAAAATATTTATTTTAAACTTAAAATGAATAACAAAAAAATATCTCTAAAATCGTTAACTCTACAAAAAAAGTACATGCGATAACTTGTATGTTTTAACGAGATATGCATTTTCTGTGAAGTAATTTTTGTCTGTTTCTTATGGTTTGCCAATTATACAAAATTCATTAAAAATTAAGAAATTTTCAAAGGCTATTATCAATAAATTCAGAAGTTGCATTTCTTTTCCTTGTAAATGTCCCTAATATATGGCATTTAATCAAAATCATTAGAGTCCAATTTTGAGAAAATAGAAATTTCGCCAAAACTTCCATGTAAAGGGCAATGAGGTAAAAGATTGTCCTGAAAATCTTCGTGCTGCATATTTGAAAGGTGCTGAACTTAAATATCAAGTTAACTGACTTTTAGTGTTTCAGCTATCGAGTTTACAGACACACGGACCCACGCGCGCTTTTCTAAACATTATTTTTGGAAGGAACAGGGGACCCTAAAACGTATATTTCCAGTGAAATTTCGCTTTAAAAATGTTAGTGGAATTGAACGCATTCTCTATCTATATAATATATACTATGTACCAAGCAGAGAAAGTAAAAAGGACAGTTTTATCATTTCTGTTTATAGAATGAGATAAATCAACAGTAAAGCAAACCCAACTTTATTAGGACCTTTACGAAGATGAATATATCCTAATACGCTTCGTTCCAATAAATTAATAAATGCTACTCCAATCATCCAAAAATAATTAAAATTAAATCTACTAATATTATTATTAATAATTCTCTTACCATTTACTTGTGATAATTGTCAATTTACACCCGCTTCACACATGGGTACCGTTTCGGAGCACGGGCCTCAGTCAAAGCAGTAATGTTGAAAATCAGTGAATTTGACTTAATAATTTTACTGTAGAAAATAGTAAAAGAATATACTACTAATTAAGCAGTAAATGGGTATAGTATGTGCTAAAACCTCGTTAACGTCTGAGAACAAAGTCTTGGCAACTCAGCCAGGCTCAGAAGTCCCTACTGTAGTGTGGAAAGTAGGAGGGATTTATAATCGGCCTCAGCGTTATATCTCAAATGACTTTGTTCGTGTAACCAATGCTAGCGTACATGTTTTACCGAGACAGCCGCACTTCTGTAGGGGATAATATCTGTGGATAACAGAAAATAAGAGGAGGGTGCGTAACAGCGCTCAAGAGGACCGTCTATATTACAGTGACTGTTTACAATTTTATTTCGTTCATTTGAGCATGTACGGCCACGACCACTATGCAGGTTTTATGCTTTAATTAATTGTAGATTCGAAATAAAAGCCCTACTTCCACTGCTACTACTTTCCTATCATGAATCAATGGATGTTTTAGATAGATTTTTGGTCTGTGTTCCACTGAAATTTCTGCGAAATCAATAATGCTATATCTTTCATATTTTAATCACATTTTTTTCCGCTGTATGAAATTATAAAATAAGAATTCGATAAAAAATAGGGTTTCTTATATTCCATGTAATTTCAGAGAGAGTCTATACAGGTTAACTTGCACGGCTAGTCCTATGTCATATTAAAACTTTAGAACAACCTTCTCAAGCTTACAGAAGGTAGACTTCCTTTTTTGTTCTACTTCCTTTATTATAACAAGATATGTCATTTGCTACGTGCAGAAACATTGCCTTAGGTCTTCTTTTCTCCATGTCTTGCTCTATGACATTTGGAAATTTGAAACGTGCTTGTAGATCCTTAGCAAGGAAGGCTATTGGAAAAGTTCTGGCAACGAAGAATACCCTGGTAACATATCAACCTCCAATGACAGCTGTATTACGCTCTAATACTTCTCATGTGAAATATGTCGTATGGAACGACTTAACTTTGTCTTAAGGTACACTGCAGTACGTTTCTTGAAAAGTTAATTATTTGTTTAATGTGATAAAACAGGAACAGAAGTGTGCAAGATTCCGCTTTTTAACATGAAAATATAAACAATTTTTAATGATTTGGCATTAGCATTTTCGACAAGCTTCAACTGTAGTATTACAAAATAAAATTGGTGCTCTCGGGATAGTTGTAAATCAGCATTTTGTAAATAAGCTTTTGATTTCACTTTGATTTTACGCCATTCACCTAAGATAGAAGTCACCAGCTGGTTCCCTTTGAGTAAATCAAAAAGAGTAAATTTTCTCTATACTCCTGTGAATCGCCTACTGCACTGCGTGACCAACTAATCAAAGAGCAAGAATAGATAATTCCTTTAGTCCTATGGCAGTATGGAGCATTTTCCATTTGGCACACGTAACTCACAATTCATAAATTAATATCTCAATGATGTCCCTTGCATTAGTATTTGTACTTTAGATATGAATATACACATATTTTCACAGGTTTTATGGTAGGGGAAGTCCGTATAATTTGGACCAATTAACTTTGAGTGCTAATATCCGAACAGAAAACCTTCGTCGAAGTCCACAACGTATTCTAACGTGTTAATGAGATTAACTTATACCATTATAAGAATTTTCAAGGTTTATTCCCAGCTACATAATTTGCAAACTGTAATTATAGTTATTTTTCTAAGTAGTGTATTTTGGACTACAGGCGTGTAATTTGGTCTAAGAGGGAGTGTAAATGGGACCACTATATAGTCCGTTTATAATCGATTCTTATACTTTTATATTCACTTTTAATTATTGAAATTCACAATAAAACTTAATTGAGACCTGGAATAATCATTAAGTATGTCATTATTATTATTCAAAATATCCGAGTGGAGCAGATTACCTGTAATAAAATTAATATAACCTTATATCAATTTCACCCAAAGTATTGTGGACACTTAATATTTTCTTTTCAAGCTTTGTTCCAAACTAAAGGAGAATTTCACTGTTGACTTCACAATGTACCTATCAAAAAAGTAATATAATTGACGGTTATAACATAAATAATTGTAAATATTAATGAAAACTATTACAGTATTAACATCCTTAAGTTCTCCAATACCATTGTAATTGTACTGTAGCGACAACGTATAAGAATTATTTGTAATGAAAAACTTTCACATTTATAGCAGTGAATATCCATAGAGAAATTAATTGGGATAGAACTTAATTTGAAACAAAACGTTTTCTCCTTGGTAACTTCGTACTCACTTGCATAGTTTGTATAATAATGCTGCAAATTTAATTTTCTGGCTGCACAACTTTGCTGTAAACTAAACATTTGTTCCACCACTTTCTATAAATAACAAAGACATAACCGTAGGAGTCGATGGCTTGCATGTTGAACTGCTTTGTGTTAGCGACATTGTAAAGTGATACACGATACACAGAACAAGAGAGATAATCTGCGCTGTCACTAGTTTTCCCACTCGATACGTGGAGCATTGCTATAGCACAAAATGAAGTGAGTTAAGCTTTACCTAAGGAAACTCGCTTAAACGTCACATACATTGCTTTCTGGAAAGAGTTAAACGCAGATTGTCCCTCTTGTGGCGCAACTGCCTATTACATTGTCACAGATAGAAAGGGTTTATCTCACTAAAAAAACCAATTTAGCTACCTCATCTGTTGTCAGTAACTAGAAAAAGACGATGTGTTATTATTTACTTATTTATTCACTTAATAATTTATCTGTCTAACCTGATAGAAGCTACGGCGTTATCTGCCACTTTCCCACATAAAACAGCAATCCAAGATACATATTAATCTAAGCACATACTACAAAGGAAAAAAAAAGAGAAAATCTGAGTGTTTTATTCACATGAATTTTTGTTAGCTATTCCATAAACTTTCTGTACAAAAGTCTATTCCTATATCTATGTCATGCTAATTGAGATAAACACTGGTAGAATCAATCTCATTACTTACTTCCTTGTAAGTATAATGGAAATAAGGAAATCACTAGACTAAAGCATCTAACTTATAAAATCTATCGCTATGTTAAACAATTGATATTCAGTTCTCTTTTGTATTGTGGAATAAAACAAAAGATGAAATAAAACTTCACTTACCACTTGAGAAAATTTTAAGTACCTAAAAATTGAAACCAACAACACGAAATATCCTGGGGACGATTAACTCCACAAAAAATGTATATGACATAAATTGTGTGTTTTAGAGAGATCTATAGCTTTTCTATAGTTAGCTTTGTCTATCTCTTGCAGCTTATCAGTTAGATAAAGTTCATCCAGAATGAAGAGGTCTTCAGAAGCTATTCTCAGAAAATTCAAAATATGAATTTCGTTTAACAAGTAAATATCTTAAACATATGGAATTTTAACCAAAATTGTTTCAGCCATTTTTTGGGAAAATAATAATTTTAGAAATTTTTTCCATGTGAAGAGTAGTTGGGGTGTAGGATGTTCTTGAAAATCTTTGAGTCACATCCTTGGAAGAAATTCAACTTAAATACCAAGTTTAATATTTAAAATAGTTTTCGTTTTTGGCCTATGCTGCTCACAAAAACTCACTGACAGTTCTCTAAAAATGCTCCTTCTTTAGGATTCAGGAATCTCATATATTTCCGGTGAAATTTCGGTGTTGAATTTTTTGTTAGAATACACTGTCTTCTCTACCTACTTTTTACATTGTGCATACGTACTAGAGAAAATAAACATGTAACCAAAGAAGTTCCGATCTATACGTATACTAGTATTAACCCAACAATCACCATTTAATGGAGGGAAGCCTAGCATCTCTATCCCCAGCATATCTATGTGCCTATACCCCTAGAAGAAACAGATGAAGTATAAAACACATGCTGTCACACATACGCAGAGTTCCCCAATAGTTCCAGACTTGAGTACCTGGTTCGTTCCAGGACGTCCCTCAGAGAAATGGGACCCAACAATGGAGATTCAACAGCCTTCCTTCTGTCAGGGCCAAGAAGAAGTTCCAAATCGCTAGCCTCCTCGCCATCTGTCCGCTACCGACCAAGCCCGTTAGTGAATCTAAATCTGAAAGGGAACGAAATAAGAGAAAATAAGGAAACGAGAATTAGATTGGAATAAGTCACTCCAGAATGATCGTTGCCGAGGGAAAACCACGAATATTGCCATGGTCAGAGAGGGCACTAAGGTTATCGGGAAAGGAAACACGATCTCCCGAATGCGAGCCTCTGAGTTACCACAAAAGTCTTTTATAGTGGAAGTATATGTTACGGGAATGGTGATTATTTTACTGACGTGGACGAAGACGTAAGAGAAAGTGAAGAGATTCGTTTCGTAATCGGCTAACCCTCCCCTTATTCGTAGGACTGATACCCCCCTAGGACTTACAAGCCAATGCCTAGGGGTCAGAAGCCTGTTTGGAAGCCAACGTCACGAAACCACAGAATGGAGAACCTGTTACGAGGGGTCCGCCGGTAGCCAGGCATGAACATGAAGTGTAAGCGAAATTGATGATTGGAAAGGTGATGATGGAGCAATTGGTGGAATATTGGCGGGATAAATCGGAGGACCCGGAGAAAACCCGCCGCTTCGTTCACCACAAACCCCACATGCACTTGGGATCGAACCCGAGCTACCTAGATGGGAGGAGAGCGGTCTAACCACTCAACTAAGGTGCCGCCGAAAGTGAAGAGTAAAATATGCAAATTAGAGACTATAAAAATCATGTCTACACTTCAGTAGATGGCATCAGTTAAAATACGATACAGCCCACAAGTTTTTCTTTGATTAACGAGAGTATTTAAAATTCGGGAAGCGATGTGCCGAATAACTCAGATAGTATCTGCGTGCGAGAGAAGGGGAGCATAATATATTCCGTGTAAAAGTTAGCGGTAAGTACACAAAGGGAGAGAATATCATCGGGAATTGAGTTATAAAATATTTAACAGCGTAAAGTAATCGTTTTATTTCTTTCTCTACACGTATTATGTGCATTGTGTATAGATAAGATACTGCACTCCACCCCAAAATTCGTGTGTGTGTGCGTGCGTGTGTGTCCTTGTGTCAGTGTGTCCGCGTGTCCTTGTGTCGGTGTGTCCGTGTGTCTGTGAACACGATAACTCAAAAACGAAAAGTCGGTAAAAGACCAAACTTGGTATTTAAGTTTAGTATCTTCCAGGGATGCGACACGAAGATTTTGAGAAAAATCCCCGCACCCCAAACTACCCTTTACATGGAACTTTGAAATTCGTGATAGCTTTGTGTGTTTGACTAATTGATCATTTTATTCACCATTTTTCATTTTGATAACATATTTCTTGTATGTAAAGCATCAATATTAAAATGTCAGAAAATGACAAAATATTTATAACTTATTTTCTTTAATGGTATTTAATGTACATCTTACTTGATAGTACATTCAAGCATAAATTGGCAATTACGAAAATAAACGCTTCAGGGCTAAATATAGGTTACCTCCTAATTGTGAGTGCTGAGGAAACTATGTTTGGAAGGACAGTCCTAGTGAATCTGAACCACGGACTCCGTGGCGTCCTTCGGCCAGTTGTGTTGAAAGAACAACAGCGGCACAAAGCGTCGCGCGCGACATTGGCGATTCTAGTTCAGTTTTAGACTAAGGCTCTTTCCTGAGGATTTCCTATTGTTTACGGAGACAATATGGCTACGTGACAGGTAAACGACAGGTTTCGTGATTTCGTCGAAGTTAGGGTACGTTAGGTTAGGTTAGGTATATGTAAATGAACTGGATCGAAATTAGGAAAAATCTGATGTGTACCATTTACATGACTTTCTCTATATCCCTGCAACAAATTATTCTTAAAAAGCTTATACTTCTATTTACTTCATGCTAATCACAAAAAATTAGCAGAAATAGTCTTATTACTCGCTTCCTTGTAAGCAGAAGCGAAATAAGGGACTATCATAGGTTAAAGTGATAGTCAAAAGCTGGTTGCTATGTCGCTGAAGTTCTTTTGTTTATATGGATAGGAGTTGACAAGTTCCTGTATGAGAAAAGTATGTTTTCATAGCAGAAACCAAAAATAAGGAATGTCTCAAAAACGACGAACTCCACGAAAAAGATTATATTAACATAAATTGTGTGTTTTAACGTGCTCTACATTTTTTTGTGTAGTAAGTTTTTGTCCATCTCTTACAGTTTAGCAGTTATTCAAAATTCAGTAAAATTCATCCAGAATAAACTACTCTTCAGAGGCTATTCCCAGAAAAGTCAAGATATACATTTTATTTTTCAGATAAATATCTTTAATATACAACATTTTAATCAAAATCGTTAGAGCCATTTTTGAGAAAATCGAAAATTTTCGAAAAAAGTTCCATGTAAAGGGTAGTTGGGGTGGGGGATGTTTTTCAATATCTTCGTGTCGCATCCCTGGAAGATACTAAACTTAAATACCCAGTTTGGTATTTTAGCTACTTTTCGTTTTTGAGTTATCGTGTTCACAGACACAAGGACACACGGACACACACACACATACATACACACACACACTCTCTCTCTCTCTCTCACACACACACACCGACCTTTTTGTGAAAATGCTTTTTTTTATATTGGGGATCCTAAAACATATATTTCCGATGAAATCTCGGTATCGAATTTTTTGGTGGAATGCAATACCTGCTCTATACACTATGTACATAGTGCGATTAGAGAAAGTAATAAAAATGGACTTTCTGAAAATCGGTTCTTCTTTCCAATGCGAAATATACAGTCTTTCGTTCGTTCTGTCTGCTTGTGCATGGGCAGCCATGTTTGTCAATCGACCAATGGCAGAGACAAATCTAAAACTGATCTAGAATCTGCAATGTCGCTGCCACGCTTGCTAAAGTGCCTCGCTTTTTTGTTTTGTTGCGCAGGGGATCGTGAGTTTGAGTGCCACCTTGGGCATGTGTGTTTGTGTGTTTGTAAATGTGTATCTGTATGTGTGTTTTGGAAGCAAAAATCAAACAGTAATCAAACAGAAAAACAAGTAAACATTAGGAAAATGAAAAAAGAGGAAAAGGAATTCTGCGCCGGAGTCCTGACAAGACAGCTTCAAATGTTGTAGGTTAAAAGCTGTTCATCATAAACAATATTCTCAAGGATAAATAATTATTCGTGTAGGAAGAGAAGCCTTCCAGTTAGAAAAGCAGAACTAAGTGGTTTTGTAAAATACAACTGAAACGTAAATTTCAGGCTGAAAAAGGAATGTCGTTAGTGTTTGTTTCCAAAGCCCCCAGCAACTACGCGATGCTATGTTTTATAAAGGAAGTAGACATTCAGAATAATTAACGTTACGGTGTGTTGTTAATGTAAACTTTCCACGCAAACAGTTCATTCTAAAGGTGGAATCCAACATTATATCTCTCTTTAACCTGGGCCGGTTCGTTGGTCGATACAGCAAAACCGCCTGCCTCCAGGATACGACGCAATGTGAGATCCAGTTCTCCTAGGAGCTTCCTTTTTCTTACTTAATTATCTTCTTTCCTGTGTGCATAAGCTAGAGGGGTTGTGACCTCACTTGGGTATTCAAAAGATGTCACTACTAAAAATAAAAGATTAGAGGAATATGCTCCAGTGAAGCCAAAAGCACCGTTAGCTCTTGACTGACAAGATGTTAACATCTTCCATCACTTTAAGGCTTGGTTTAATGTGGTTTATAATTGCTGCCCTTAGGTACACCAGAGTTGCTCCAGAGCTTATCATAACCAACAAAGTTCGGGCTCGAGCGTTATACCTACAGTATCTTGCTATACTGTGTTTGTTCATAAACGGTATACTGATATAAATAGACAGGAAATAGAATCTGAACGTAGAGAAAAATCGTCATTGGAGTTACAAAATGAAATAAAATGGGATGGGGTAAAGAAACATATATTATAGAATTGGATATGAAACAAAGGTCGGGAATAGCGTGGCTCAGGTTGGGACGGTGGAAAACTCGTAAGGTAGTTGATGAAGCTGGTAGGAGGATTTGTCCATTATGCGGTATCAGGATGACAGGACACATATTTTGGCAGATTGCGTGCAGATGGATGATATTAGAAAGAATATTTTCTCTACATCTCTGTAACAAATTATTGTTAAAAAGCCTATGCTTCTATTTATTTCATGCTAACCAGAAAAACATATCAGAAATAGATATACTAGTTGCTTCCTTGTAAGTAGAAGCGAAATAAGGGAGTACCATAGGCTAAAGTGATAGTCAAAAGTTGGTTGCTATGTGACTCAAGTTCCTTTGTTTTTATGGACAGGAGTTGAGAAATTCCTGTTTGAGAAAAGTATAAGTTTTTTAAAGCTGTAACCAAACACAGGTAATATCTCAAAAACGATGAGCTACGCGAAAAAAAGTATAACATAAATTGTGTGCTTTAACGTGCTGTACGTTTTTTGTGTGGTAAGTTTTTGTTCGTCTCTTACGGTTTAGCAGTTATGCAAAATTCCGGAAAATTCATCCAGAATAAAGTAGCCTTCAGAGTCTACTCCCAGAAAATATACATCAAAATCTTTAGAGTCATTTATAAGAAAATAAAAAATTTCGAAAAAAGTTGCATGTAAAGGGTAGTTTGGAGTAGGGAGATTTATCTCAGAATCTTCGTGTCACATTCCTGGAAGATACTAAGCTTAAGTACCAAGTTTGGCATTTTACCGGCTTTTTGTTTTTGAGTTATCGTGTTCTCAGACACACAGACACATACACATGGACCTTTTTCTGAAACTGCTTTTTTGGTTACAGGTTATCCTAAAACATAAATTTCCGGGGAAATCTAGGTATCGAAGTTTTTGGTGGAGTGATATTCCTTCTCTATACACTATGAACAAAGTACGTGTAGAGAAAGTAATAAAAGATTAGAGGAATATGCTCCGGTGAAGCCAGACGTTCCGTTAGTTCTTAACTGACAAGATGTTAACGTCTTCCCTCACTTTAAGGCTTGGCTAAATGTGGTTTATAATTGCTGCCCCTAGGTACAGCAGATTTGCTCCAGAGCATATCCAACTGCTTTACACATTTCGGGCTCGAGCGTTATATCCACAGTATTTTGCAGTGATGTGTGTGTTCAAATGGCTTCTTTGCTGACCATGAGTAGAACAAAAGAGAAACGAACACTTCCTGTCTGATAATAAAAATAATAATAGTAATAATAATAGTAATAATAATAATAATAATAATAATGGCGTTCTATTTATGGGCGCTCTTTAACTACTGTGGTTCTCAGCGTCCCATTCTAAATTGGGCGTGAAAGACCGCTCAGAGGTCTCTCTATCAGGCTTGAGGTTCTTCTACGTGCCGTAAATCTACGACACGGGACCTGTCTGAGAAAAGTATAAGCATTTTATAGTTTTTGAAATATGCACAGACACAGAGACCGACAGATAAACAGACACACATATGGACATTTTTCTAAAAATGATTTTTTCGGACTCAAGGGACTCCAAAATATATATTTCCAGTGAAATCTTGACATCAAAATGTTGAGTTGTATGCAATACCTTCTATATTCACTGTGTACATTGTACATGACGGCTAGAGAAAGTAAAACGCTATGTGAATGTAGCACATAAGATTTTTTTAACCAGAAAGGACGTAGTTTTTTTTTTTTTTTCTTTTTTGATAATGTTTAACGTCCACTCTTACTACTTACGGCACCGCCGGCGATAACACTGATGATACATGGAACGAAGATGGAGCACCGGGGGAATTTGATGGCAGGGGAAACCGGAGAGCCCGGAGAAAACCCGTCCCTGCATCGCTTTGTCAGCAGAAATCACCATGGTCGCATGGGATTGAACTCGGGCCGCCTAAATGAGAGGCGAGTGGTCTAACGTCAGTTATTTAACAAAGAGCTATGTATGTAGGATAAACAGATACATTATACAATCATATTTACTGAAATGCAAGCAGAATCTCACATAAATCAAGTGGAATAAACCCCATTAGCTTTCAAACTAACAGTCCAATGTGAAAGACATACACTACGTTACCCTGATCCCTTGTATTACCTTAATTATGCTTTGTGTTTTGGACACATAAATAATGTCTGTGCTTCTTACTGGCGGCAACCTGTAGGTAATTAAGCCCTTTGTGCAATGCAGAGTCACAAAGCATGTATTCGGAGACCTATGTTGGTCTTTTAACATGCAGTGCACGATCTCTACTTCGTGAAAACTTTTAATTAACTAGCGTCACCTACACTAAAGGATATTAATTTTAGTCAGTGCGTCAGATCAGATTAGACTTAGTTTGCCGCAGGTATTACGAAAAGAAAAACTAATCTTGGAACTCCACTGCCTATGAAGGTGGCATGCTTTGCTGTTCTCTAAGTTTCTTCGGCAGTAATTTGTTGAGTATATAAGGGAAAGAAATGACATTCTGTTTTTTTTTTTGTTTTTTTTCAGCAGCAATATAACGCTATAGAGTTACATTTTTAAATTTTAATAATATTTCTAGTATTTTTTTATAACTACATAGTTTTCTTGAACAGCATAACTCAAAAACAAAAAGTATGTTAGTACCTAATTAGCATTCAAGCTCCTTTCAGAGATTTAATACAAAGATTTTCAATAAATCCCCACCCTAAACTACTCTTTCCATGGAAAGGTTTCGAAAATGTGTCTCAAAAATGGCTTTAATGATGTCGATTAAATGACTAGGTATGTTTAATATATTTCCATTACAAATAAAATGTATACGTTGAATCCTTGGAATCCTCTTCTTTCTGGTGAACTCTACAGTTTGTAAAGAATTCCTGGTTATTGTTTCAATTTCTAATGGGAAGTCATTGTTCGTGTTTGTTTCGCCTGGTCAACCAAAGGGAACGACATTTAAAAACCATTGTAGATCGACTAGATCTCTAAATATATATATATATATATATATATATATATATTCATTTATATATCCTTCTTTAACATCTAAGGTCATATCGGGGGATTTGCATTAGAAACTAGTCTGTAGGTTTTATTTTCCGTAAATACACACGCACACACACATACACACACGCTCTCACATACATACTTCCAGACTCTGTGGAGGGATAGGGAATAACTCTCGTTAAAGAAAAATTCCCTGTGCCATTCGGGAATCGAATCCAAGACCTCCGGGGAAGAAGTCAGCACGCTCAACCACTCTACCACTGAGGCAGTCCTCTAAAGATTTGACTATCGCTTAAACCTAATATATTTCGCTAATCACATTAATTCTACAAGGATACATGCAAGAAAGCATATCGAATAACGTTTATCTAGATTAACGTGAATTAAATAATAGAATAAACCTATTTAAGCGTAATTTATTATATAATTATTAATATAACACATATTATATATACTTATGTTTATATGAATTATTTATACATATATTAGTTTATTAACTGGTTACTCTTTGGCAATTTTGGTTATATAAGATTGTGTTATTATAGAATAGTACATGTATAGTTGTTATTACAGGGTTTCCGGGCTTCAGAAACAATTTGTCTTAAAACTTAATTTTTCGAAAACAAATTAATTCTTGAAGATAAATGTCAATTTGTTTATTCAAACTCAGCAAAAATATTTCTATAAATTTGCCGTTATTTTGCTGTTTTAGCTGTCTCTTTTAAGTTGGCTGTATACAGGTATTTGATAAAGGTGGAAAACAAAATCTCATGAATTAGTCTATCTGAAACCCCCGACTCACGCGGTGTCACAGTCATTATGAACTGAAGCCAAAAAGAGAGCCTACCAGAAATCCACAGATCACATGGTGTCGAACTCATTAAGTCACGGATTCATGAACTGAAGCCAAAAAGAAAACTTTATGAAAAAATTCCGTAAGAATTTCCGTCGCCTATATGAGTGTTTGTATATAGCATAACTCAAAAGCTCAAAAATGAAAGATCCGATAGATGACAAACTATGCATAACTTTTCTTCCATAAGCTTCCTCCTTGCTGCCTACGTTTTCCACAGCTCTGACACTTGATAAATACCGGAGAATACCTTAAATGCAGGATGGTATAGCGGTAACTTCTGTGGTCCGTGTTAGGGAGATCCGAGTTCGATCCCTGCAACTACTCACTCTGATCCACGTGTTTTTCATGGTTTCCCCGGGTCGGCAGATAAATCCTGGTTTGTTTCACCTTTTACTGACTTTTCTCTTCATCATTTCCAGTATTCATCAGTGCCATATCATCTGTATCTGTATTGAAGGAACTGGTGACGGTGTTCGGTGTGTTGCGGCTGGAAAATACTATTCTTTATAAGGAACATGGTTTTTACATTTTATTTTATCAAAACTGTCAAAACTATTTTGGTTAAAATATAGCATATTTAAGAAATTACCATACAGATTGAAATGTAAATGTTGGATTGTCTCTCTAGTCTATTCTCTAGCCCTCTGTAATTTGAATGATTTTTGCATAACGGGCAAATGTTACTACACAAAAAACGTAGATTTCGTTAAAACGCACACTGTATATCAAATGTATTTATGTGGAGTTAACTATTTCCAGGTATTTATACTTTTGGTCTCAATTTTAAATAACTATACATTTCTCAAATGAGAAGTCCTTATTCGTATTTTTTTTTTCTGGTCAAGAAAAGAGAATGAAATTTATATGCCATTAAATAGGGATCAGCTCGGAAATATTTGTCTATCGCTTCAGCCCTTTGTGATCCCTTATTCCCGCGTATTTATAAGGAAGTGTACAAATGTTTTTGCAAAGTTGATCGTGTGCTTAGTCTGATTGTGTGCTTTAACGAGATCTACATGTTTACTTTCTCTACACGTACTATGGGCATAGTGTATAGTGGTGTTTTACGTCATCCAAACATTTCATGTCGAGTTTTGCAGAAACTAAATGTTTTGTGGTCCCCTAATTTAAAAAAATGAAAGAAATTTTAGAAAAAAGTCCGTGTGTGCTAAAGTTAGTATCTTCCAAGTATACGACACGAAAAATTTCAAGACATCCCCCACCCCAAACTACACTTTACATGGAAACTTTTTTTTTTTTTAATTTTAGTTTTCACAAAAATGGCTGTAAAGGTTTTGATTAATATACTGTAGATTAAAGATATCTGAATAACAAATAAAATGTATATTTTAAATGTTCTAGTAATAGCTTCTTCTTTTGGATGAATTTTACTGAATTTTGCACAACTGGTAAACCGTAAGAAATAGACAAAAGCGTAATACACAATAAATGCATATCTGGTTAAGTCACAAAAGCATTATAATATACATTTTTGTCAAAGTCGACGTTTCCGACATATTTGTTGTTATTTGTTTTAATTATAAATTTTGTAACTTTTCTCAAACAGGGTCACCTCTCGTTTGATTTGCTCGCTATTCAAGGCAAACCAAACTTTAATTTTTTACATGTCGACCAGCTTTTAAAAGATGTGTGTGTCGTGTTAGCCTGGTATATTCCCTTGTTTTTGTTCTACTCTCAGGAAGCTAATCTTCATCTCGATTAGCATTATATAATAATAGTTTGTTTGCAGAAAAGATAGAAGTCGTTACGGGAATATAACACATTAAGTATTTTGTGTTTTACCTTACTATCTATCTCTTACAGTATACCAGTTATATAAAAGTCATTAACACTCAGGAGGTCTTAAGAAGTTATTCCAGAAAATTCAAGATGTACGTTGTATTTGTTATGAAAATATCTTAGACATTCATTTCGTAGATGGTTTACCCTCCCTCTAAGAGTGACACCCCCTAGGACTTACAAGGAATTCCTAGGGCTCAGAATCCTGCCGGGGAGCCAAAGGCATGAAACCACAGAATGGAGAACCTGGAACGAGTGGTCAGCATGTAACGAGGCATGAGCGTAAGAAAATGGATGATATGAGTTGCAAGTTAGAAAAAATGATGCAGCAACTGATGGAGTGAGTGCCTCTTCGTCCACCACAAAACCCACACGCGGGCGATTGGGATCCAATTCGGGCCGCCCAGATGGGGGGCGAGTGGTCTAACCACTCGGCCACGGCGCCGCCATCTTAGCGATATGGTATTTTATTCAAAATCGTTGAAGGCATTTTAGAGAAAATTAAAAATTTTGAAAAGAGCTTCATATAAAGGGTTATTTAGTGTGGAGGAATTTTGTTGAAAACATTCCTGTCACATCCTTGGAAGATCTGAAATTAATTATGAGGTTTGGTATTTAACCCACTTTTCGTTTTTGAGTTATGTGATTTTTACAGTGTTTAACGCCCTCTTTTACTGCATAGGCACCGCAGTCGACGACGCTGAATAAAGATGGGGCACCGGTGGAACGCAATGGCGGGGAAACCGGAGATCCCAAAGAAAACCCCCCCTTGCACCATTTGTTCATTACAAACCCCAAATACGGTTTCCTGGGATCGAACTGGGGTCACCTTGGTGAGAGGCGAGTGATCTAAGCACTCGGCCACAGCGTGGCCTGAGCTATGTTCTTCAGACACATTTCATACACGTAGCTTATTCTTAAAATGCTTTTTAGGGACCTCAAAACATATTGAATTTTGGGTGGAATACAATGCCTTCTACTATGTGTATAATACGTGTACAGAAAGTAAAAAGGTCCATTCCATATGTCGCTTTATAAATCAGTTTAACAGCGAAACATCGTAAAAATATGGGATTTAGACCGTCATATTCAAAGTTATTATCTCTATTTTGTGGCGTTGTAAACTAAATCACAGACCTAAAAGAAAGAAAGATGGAAGCCTGCTGCCTCGGTGAACTAGCCATTTCTTTGACAACTGGGCAACATTACGTTAATCTTATTGCCTACTCGCTTGTTAATGGACCTTCGTAACTCCGTCTTATGTTACTAATAAGTGCTTTGCGTTTTTTTATATGAACAATGTTCAAATAGTATTTAGATAATATTTTTAAAACTTTTGAGATAGCGAGAATTACATGAAACACGCCTTAACAAGAATTTTTGATTATCCAAGTGTTGCCATAAATGACCACATAAGATATTTGGATAGATAGAGTCAGATTGAAAAATTCAATGCCAGCCGGAATTTGAACCACGGATCTCCCGGTCTCTAGCCGAATACCCTACCACTGAGCTACCTTGGCAACATGCCGTCGTAACATTGAATTTCTCAACTGAATCGCTTGTTTCCCGGTAAACCACAAGGAGATCTCAAAGTTGTAAGTACTACTTCAAGTCCCAAGATTCATAGTATAGCCAACTATCATGCACAATTGTGAAAATTTTAATTGCTTTCTCACAGAAACCGTGTTTAGGAAAGGAACTGGATAAGCAGAGTCAGACTGAAAAATTCAACGCCATAGCCGGGATTTGAACCATGGATCCCCTGGTCTCTAGCTAGTTGCTGTACCGCAGAACTACTATGCCGGCATAGCATTAAATTTCTCAACAGACTCGCATGTTGCCATGATAGCACAGTGGTAGAGCAACCTGCTAAAGGCCAGGAGATCCGTGGTTTAAATCGCAGCTCTGGCATTGAATTTTTAGTCTGACTCCGCCTATCCAACTCCTGTCCTACACATGGTTTCTGTAAGAAAACAATTAAAATTATCACTTAAGATATTTGCTCACCCTAGAAATTCTTCGCGTTTGAGTAAGATTATAAACTGCTTAAACGTACAGATCTATCAGATTAATTACATTTGAAGTTGACTGTTTTCGTTTTCAGCAATTTTACTCCTTTATTTTATCATATAACAAAACCAATGTTGATTAGATGCGGTGAGGATTTTCCCATTTCTTCTTTGCAATGCACTGTGCACTTGATGTAGATGGTTGACAAGGATTGGGGCGAATGGAAACAGCTCATCAACTCAATATTATCGTTTTTGTGTAAAAGGTTTTCAAACACTAAAACTGTCTTCAATTTCTAAATGTGCTCTTAATACACATTTAAAACATTTAACTGTAACATACATAGGCACATGATTTTATGCTATGTTTCTTGTTTAAACAGCAATCAGGGAACGCCAAAAAGCTCCAGTGACAAGCTCTCTTTTGAGTAAATTCTCATCTGATGTCAAGCTATTGAAATAATATTGCCCTTTTGAGAACAAAATTTTGGGGTATGAAGTAATTGAATGGGTAGAGTCAGTCTGAAAATGCAATGCCATAGCCGGTATTTGAACCAGGGATTTCCCGGTCTCTAGCCGGCTGCGCTACCACTGAGCGACCAAGGCACTGAATTTCGCAACCCACTCGCATATTCCCTGGTAAACCACAAGGAGATCTCAAATTATAATAGGTGAAAACCCCAATGGCGACTTACAATGTTGCAAGTATTTTAAGT
Organism: Hymenopus coronatus; assembly: GCA_030762935.1. Classification (NCBI taxonomy): domain Eukaryota; kingdom Metazoa; phylum Arthropoda; class Insecta; order Mantodea; family Hymenopodidae; genus Hymenopus; species Hymenopus coronatus. Next base: position 31,231,690 of record CM060884.1, read on the forward strand.
CCCAGGATTCATAGCAGGTATAGCCAACTATTACGGTCAACTGACTCTAGCTACCCAACTACTGTCCTACACACGACTTGTGTGAAAAAACAATTAAACCAATATGAAGAAAATTCATTTCAAGCTACTATAATACTTACTTGAAGTAAATGCAACTTTGAAGAGTCTGAATAGAAAAATCTGATGTGTTCCATTCACATGATTTTCTCTACATCTCTGCAACTAATTGTAGTTAAAAAGCTTACTTGCTTCATGCTAATTAGCAGAAATAGTCTTATTACTTACTTCCTTGTAAGTAGCACCGCAATGAGGGAGTTCTACAGGTTAAAATGATAGTCAAAAGCTGGTTGCTATGTAACTGAAGTTCCTTTGTTTTTATAGACAGGAGTTAAGAAATTCCTGTATGAGAAAAGTATAACCTTTTCAAACCTAAAACGAAAAACCAGGAATATCTTGAAAATGATCAACTATACGAAAAAAATGTATATAACATAAATTGTGTGTTTTATTGTGTAGTTACATTTTCTGTGTAGTAAGTTTTTCCCCATATCTTATGGTTTAGCAGTTATGCAAAATTCCGTAAAATTGACCCAGAATAAAGGTCTTCAGAGGCTATTCCCAGAAAATTCAAAATATGCATTTTATTTGTCAGGTAAATATCTTTAATATACTATATTTTAATCAAAATCGTTAGAGCCCTTTTTCAGAAAATCAAATTTTTCAAAATAAGTTCAATGTAAACGGTAGTTTGGGGTGGCGGTATTTTTCTCAAAATCTTCGTGTCGCATCCCTGGAAGATACTAAACTTAAATACCAAGTTTGGTATTTTACCGACTTTTCGTTTTTGAGTTATCATGTTCAAAGACATGGATACAGGGGACCCTAAAACATATATTTCCGGTGAAATCTCGGTATCGAATTTTTTGGTGGAGTGCAATACCTTCTCTATACACTATGTACATGTATGTATAGAGAAAGTAAAAAATACCGAGTGTATGTATATATTTTATGAACAGCATAACTCAAATTCGAAAAGTCTATTAAATACAAAACTTACAAGAAATCGACATGAAGAATTTTAATAATATCACTTACGCAAACAGCTCTTTATATGTAACTCCTAACAAGAATCTACCATTTAGATGTAACAGTTTATGAAATTTAGTTTTTACAAAAATGGCTATAATATTTTTCTTAAAATGCCATTTATTTGAAATGCTCACATGACAAATACACGTATATCTGGATATTTTTATGAACAGCCTGTGAAGTCCTTTTTATTCATAAAAATTTTTGTAAAATTCAACAGTATTTGAACAAAATCTCTCCGCACCAAAAATGTAAACACAAAACTTAGTTCTAAAACACTCTTTTGGTGTTAACCTTCTTCGAGATATAAACTGTTTTCAAGTGGTAAGTCACCATTCGTTTCATTTCCTGTACATGAATACAGTAAAATATGTAATCAAATAGGCTCTGCAAAACTTTTCGTGATTAGCATAAAGCATATAGAAGATTTCTTTCCACTTTCTCTACCGTGCTATGTACATAATGTATAGAGAAGGTATTGCATTCCACCCAAAGATTTGATACAAAATTTTCACTAGAAATACATATTTTGGGTTCTCCTAAATACAAAAGGATCAGTTTTACAAAAAGGTCCGAGTGTGTGCATGTGTGTCTCTGTCTGTGGACAATATAGCTCAAAAACGAAAATAGTGTTGAATACCAAACTTAGTATTTAAGTTTTATATCTTCCAAGGACGCGACACTAAGATTTCCCAGAAAATTCCCCCCTCCCCAACTACCCTTTACATGGAACTTTTTCGAAAATTTTGATTTTCTCAGAAATGGATCTAATGATTTTGATTAAACTATGGTATATTGAAGATATTTACCTGAAAAATAAAATATATATCTAGAATTATCTGGAAATAGCCTCTGAACACTACTTTAATCTGGATGAATTTTACGGAATTTTGCATAACTGCTAAACTGTAATATATGGAAAAGAACTTACCACACAAAAAATATGGAGCACGTTAAAACATACAATTTATGTCATATACCTGCATTTTTTTCGTGATCGTGTTTTAGATATTCTTTGTTACTTTTCTCATACAAGAATTTGTCAACTCCTGTCCATACAAATAAAGGTACTTCAGTCGTGTAGCAACCAGCTTTTGACTATCATTTTAACGTGTGGTACTCCCTTATTTCGCTTCTACTTACAAGGAAGCAAGTAATAAGACTGTTTCTGCTAATGTTTTCTCGATTAGCATGAAATAAATAGAAGCATAAGCTTTTTAACAATACTTTGTTATAGAAATATAGAGAAAGTCATGTGAATGGAACACATAAGATTTTTTATGATTAGTTTTTAGAGTGAATGAACTTAAAAGCATAAGAAAACATTTGTAACCCCATGCTTACTATATTTGGTACCATAGGTGCTGGACTCTAATAATGATACATGAAATGATAATTGGGGAAGGAGAAGCAATAAGTTAATTTGGGCTCTTCATTAGTTTGGAAACGTTGGCCGAGTGTTATTTGCATTTTGTAAATACAGTGAATGCAACTGTAGACTCGAATGTTTGCGCAGCGAACAGTGGTCTAGCCTTAATTGGCAACCTCTCCGTCCGCATTAGGAATAAACAGACCGGAAGTCACGGGTAGCCAAATAAAACTCACAAAAAAAAAAAAAAAAAAAAAAACCATTATAAACATACACTTGACTTATCTGCATTGCATTAGATGTTGAAAATAAAACTCTGTTTGCGATCCTTCAAACTGGACTGCTTCCCTCTGCCACGCGACATTGCAGAGTCTAGTTCAGTTTTAGATTTGGCTCTACCATTGGCCGATTGGCCAACATGGTTGCTAATGCACAAGCAGACAGAACGAACGGAAGAGCTGACTTTCAGAAAGTCCATTTTTGCACCTTATTTCGATCCAGTTCATTTACATATACCTAACCTTAACCTCGACGAAATCTCGAAACCCGTCTTTCGCCTGTTACGTAGCCATATCGTCTCTGTATCCAATAGGAAAGGCTCAGGAAAGTGCTTTAGTTTAAAACTGAACAGAATCTGCAATCTCGCCCCTGCCACTAGGAAATAACCATTAGCTAACAAAAGCCGTTGTTCTAGGGATGGGAGGCAACGCAGTAAAAGCTCTGTTTCCTGGAGACTCGAAGTCTGCTTGCAAGTCGAGATTCGCGCCTCAGTTAAGGGCACAATAACTGGAAGACTTGGCAACTGCAAGGGTTTTATTCAACCTCAAACCTCCTATTCCCAAACTTTAAAGTCACGCCGACTCTGGTAGAGGGTTATCATGTTCAAAAAAGTACTGTATGTATATTGCATGAAATTTTTCAAACGTCTAAGTGACTTTTCATTTAAAAGCATATATTGTACAATTGAATGTATTCACAGGAATACATAGAACCATCCTGCAGAGAATCGTCGCGCCTGTTAACCTTCAAAAAATGCTGTTCAATATTTTCTTGCAGAAACAAATACCCCACTGCACTAGAAAATACTCCTTTATAAGGACCTTAATGGGGAAATTTTCAATCAAAAACGGACCGAAAAGGGGTAAAATAATGTCAAAAAGGATAAAATAATGCCAAAAAGGTAAAAATTTATGCGAAAAGAGGCGAAAAAGGGGTACGAAAGAATTATTAAGAGACACACCTATATTTCATGTTTTGGCTTCCGGAAGGATGATTTTTCTTCAACAAAGCATTTATTGGCCAGCTGTAAATCGTTTGTAGTCACACTAGTCAGCGACGGACTGTTAATTAATTACTGCAGCGAAAATGCCCTCTCGGTGGTAACCACTGGAAAGGTTTACGTAGTTACCTACAAATCCCTAAGCCAAAGAGAGAGAAAGTGAATTTTCATTTCTTTTTCTAAAAGTTCACCCTTTGGGAAAGGGCAGTCAACTGTTAAAATTGTCCTTGTCCTCTTCATGCTGTCAATCAAATCAGGTAGTCACTGACCTACCCTATTTGCTTACTACATTATGCCCTTTAACATCTCTTAGACCAGTCCAGCTTTTGGGGTGAAAGGAATTTTTTGAATAATAAATTAGTGAAAGGAATTTTTATGTCTTCCACTAAAATACTGAACGATGCAATCCATTTTAAAATATATTAATTAAATGTGGATCGAAAAAGGAAAACTCACAACAACAAAAAAAGGGGGAACTGAGACTAATAAAGGGAAAAAAGGAATTCCCTTTAAAATCTGGTCTCTGCACACCAGCACACTTTTAATGAGTGTCAACTTCCGTCCATTGCAACTGTCGCTACTCGGCTACTCGGCAAGTAAAATAAACGACTTGTTTGCCTTTAAATTGAACCGAATCTATCAATATGTAGGGCTAATATTACATTATCCAAAATGCTGTCGAGTCGGTCTAGACTCGCTTCACATTAAAAGACAAAAGTGTAAACGCTTTCATTCAGTCCCAGCCCTTGTATTTTTGTGAGTACTGCATATCCAAAATGAAGATCTTAAGACGTTTTGTAAACTTTTGTTTCTATATAAAATTATAATTTTTACTATATGCACTATGCACATAGTGTATAGAGAAGATATTGCACTCCACCCAAAAACTCGATACCGAGATTTCAGCGGAAATATGTTTTAGGGTCCCCTTTATCTAAAAAATCTCTACATCTCTGCAACAAATTATTGTTAAAAAGCTTATTCTTCTATTTACTTCATGCTAATCAGAAAAAATTAGCAGAAATAGTTCTTATTACTTCCTTCCTAGTAAGTAGAAACGAAATAAGAGAGTACCATAGGTTAAAGTGATAGTCAAAAGCTGGTTGCTATGTCACTGAACTTTCTTTGTTTGTATGGACAGCAGATGACAAATCCCCGTATGAGAAAAGTATAAGTTTTTCAAAGCAGAAACCAAAAACAAGGAATGTCTCAGAAACGGGGAACTCCAAGAAAAAAATGTATATCACATAAATTGTGTGTTTTAACGTGCTCTTCATTTTTCGTGTAGTAAGTTTTTGTCACGGTTTATCAATTATTCAAAATTCCGAAAAAGTCATCCAGAATAAAGTATTCTTCAGAGGCTATTCCCAGAAAATTCAACACATACATTTTATTTGTCCGGTAAATATCTTTAATATACAAAATGTTAATCAAAATCGTTACAGTCATTTTTGGGAGTGGGGGATTTTTCTCAAAATCTTCGTGTCGCATCCCCGGAAGATACAAAACTTAAATACCAACTATGGTATTTTACCGACTTTTCGTTTTTGAATTATCGTGTTCACAGACACAAGGACACACGGACACACACAGACGGACCTTTTTCCGAAAATGTTTTTTTTTTATATAAAGGGGACCCTAAAACATATATTTCTGGTAAAATCTCGATATCGAATTTTTGAGTGGAGTGCAATACCTTCTCTATACACTATATATGAGTACATAGTGCGTATAGAGATACTAAAAAAGCATTTTCGGGTAAAGGTCCACGCGCGCGCGCGTGTGTTTGTGTCCGTGTATCCGTGTATCTGTGAACACGATAATTCAAAAACGAAATGTCGGTAAAATACCAAATTTGGTATTTAAGTTTAGTATCTTCCAGGGATGCGACACGAAGACTTAGTGAAAAATCTCAAACGCCTATCTACCCTTTACACGGTAACTGTTTTCAAAAATTTTGATTTTTACTTTCTCTATACTCACTATGTACATAGTGTATAGAGAATATATTGCACTCCACCAAAAGATTCGATACCGAGATTTCACCGGAAATATACGATATATAATATATGTTTTAGGGTCCCCTGTAACCAAAAAAAAAAACCATTTTCACAAAAAGGTCCATGTGTGTGAGTGTGTGTGTCCGTGTGTATGTGAACACGATAACTCTAAAACGAAAAGTCGGTAAAATACCAAACATGGTATTTGAGTTTAGTATCTTCCAGGGATGCAACACGAAGATTTTGAGAAAAATCCCCCACCCCCAACTACCCTTTACATGGAACTTTTTTCGAAAATTCTGGATGAATTTGTCATAACTACTAAACCGTAAGAGATGGACAAAAACTTAACCCAGAAAAAATGTAGTGCACGTTAAAACACACAGTTTATGTTATATACATTTTTTTCGTGGAGTTGATCGTTTTTGAGATATTCCTTTTTCTTGGTTTCATCTTTGAAAAACTTATACATTCTCATACAGGAATTTGTCAACTCCTGTCCATACAAACAAAGGAACATCAGTCACATAGCAACCAGCTTTTGGCTTTCACTTTAACCTATGGTACCCCTTATTTCGCTTATACTTGCAAGGAATCAAGTAATAAAACTATTTCTGCTAATTTTTTCTGATTAGCATAAAGTAAATAGAAGTATAAGCTTTTTAAGAATAATTTGTTGCAGGGATGTAGAGAAAGTCATGTGAATGGTACAATTCAGATTTTTACTTTCTCTACGGGCACTATGTACATAGCTTATAGAGAATGTATTGCACCCCACCAAAAAATTCGATACCGAGATTTCACCGGAAATATATGTTTTAGGGTCCCCTTTATCTAAAAAAAGCATTTTCGCAAAAAGGTCCAGGTGTTTGTGTGTGTGTATGTGTGTCCGTGAACACGATAACTCAAAAACGAAAAATAGGTAAAATACCAAACTTGGTATTAAAGTTTAGTATCTTCCAGGGATGCGGCAAGAAGATTTTGAGAAAAATCCTCCCACCCGCAACTACCCTTTACATGGAATTTTTTTCTAAAAGTTTGATTTTCTCAAAAATGGCTCTAACGATTTTGATTAAAATTCCGTATATTAAAGATATTTACCTGACAAATAAAATGTATATCTTGAATTTTCTGGGAATAGCCTCTGAAGACTACTTTATTATGGATGAATTTTTCATAGCTACTAAACCGTAAGAGATGGGCAAAAACTTAATGCACCAAAAATGTAGAGCGCGTTAAAACACATAATTTGTGTTGTATACAATTTTTTCGTGGAGTTGATCGTTTTTGAGATATTCCTTTTTCTTGGTTTCAGCTTTGAAAAACTTATACTTTTTTCATACAGGAATTTGTCATTTTCTGTCCATATAAACAAAGGAACATCAGCTTTTGGCTTTCACTTTAACCTATGGTATTCCCTTATTTCGCTTCTACTTACAATAAAGCAAGAAATAAGACTATTTCTGCTAATTTTTCTCGATCAGCATGAAATAAATAAAAGATTAGCTTATAACAATAATAATTTACAGAGATATAGAGAACGTCATGTGAATGGAACACATCAGATTTTTTGTATAGTTAACCATTTCTGAGATATTTCTTGTTTTCAATAAGTTTCTTATGTGGAAATTGTTATTGTTTTTTTCTTTTACTGGCCAAGCAAAGGGAATTGTTTCTTAATACCATTACATAGCGACCGGCTTTAAAAGATTTGATTATCGCTTTAGCATATTATATTTCCTTTTGTGTTGTAGAAGCAAACAATACGTAATACAATTATTTCTGGTAATGTTTATCTTGATAAGCATTAAATACATATCTTTGTAAAAATAGTTGGTTACAGCATAGGTAGAGACAGCTATGCCCATTTTTACTTTCTGTATAAGTAGTATGTATATAGTGTACAGAGAAGGTATTATATTCCACCCAAAAAATCGACATCAATATCTCGCCGGGTGTTTTGAAGTCCTCTGAATGCAAAAGAGCAATTTAGAAAAAGGTGTGTGTGCATTTGTGTCTGTGTGTATGTATGTGTCTTTGGATAGCATTGCTCAAAACTATAAATAAAAATCTGATGTTTTCTATTCACCTGACTTTCTTTATATCCCTGCAACAAATTATTCTTATAAAGCTTATACTTCTATTTACTTCTTTTTAATCGAGAAAAAAATAGTGATATAGTCTTATTACTTGCTTCCTTGTAAGTAGAAGGGAAATAAGGGAGTACTATAGGTTAAACTGATAATCAAAAGCTGATTGCTATGTGACTGAAGTTCCTTTGTTTGCATGGACAGGATTGACAAATTCCTGTGTGAGAAAAGTATAAGTTTTTCATAACTCAAACCAAAAAGAAGGAATATGTCAAAAACGATCAACTCCACGAAGAAAATGTATATGACATAAATTGCGTGTTTTAATAAGCTCTACATTTATTGTGTATTAAGTTTTTACCCATCTCTAACAGTTCAGCAAAATTCCTTTAAATTCATCCAGAGGGTATTCCTAGAAAATTCAAGATATACGTTTTATTTCTCAGGTAAATATTTTTAATATATGACATTTTAATCAAAATTGTTAGAGCCGTTCAAAATTTTCGAAAAAAGTTCGATGTAAAGGGTAATTGGGGTGGGGGGATTTTCTTGAAAATCTTTGTGTCACATCCTTGGAAGCTACCAAACTTAAATACCAAGCTTGGTTTTAACGGTCATTTCGTTTTTGAGCTATGCTGCCCACAGTCACACACACACACACACACAGACAGACAGACAGACGCACACACGGACATTTTTCAAAAAATGCTTTTTTTGGACTCAGGAGCTCTCAAAACATATATTTCCGGTGAAATCCAGGTATCGAAGTTTTGGGTGCATTACAATTACCTTCTTTATGCACTGCGTACATATCACGTATAGAGAAAGTAAAAACATTGGTATTTAAGTTTAGTACCTCTTAGAAATACGACACGGAGATTTTTAAGAATATCCCCCCACCTTAGACTACCCTTTATATGGAAAATTTTATGAAATGTTTGTTTCTCTCAAAATTGGATCTAATGATTTTTATTAAAATACGTATATTATAGATATTTACATCATAAATAAAATGTACATCTTGAATTTTCTGGGAATAGCTTCTGAGGACCTGTTTATCCAGGATGAATTTTGCTCAATTTTGCATAACTATTAAACCGTAAGAAATACACAAAAGTTTGCTGCATAAAAGATTATATCTGATTAAAACACACAATTTATGTCATATGCATTCTTGTTGAGGAGTCTACCGTTTTTATGATATTGTTTGTCATTGGTTTCAAGTGTAAACTAACTTTTCTCAAACGGGTTAGCTTTTCTTTCATGTCGAAAGACCATATGTGATAATGTTTATCTCAATTAGCGTGATGCAGATAAAAGAATATGTTTAGTAAAAATCTGATGTGTTACACTCACATGACTTTCTCTAGCTGCTCTGCAAACATACTTCTTACGAAAATTATTCTTCTTTCTACAGAATGCCAATCGAGATAGACATTAATTTATTACATATTATTACTTTGTTCCTTATACGTAGAAAGGTATTAAAAGAATGCGCTATGCCAAAGTGATATTGAAATGTTTAAAAAGCTGTCGTTATGCGACTGTCATTGCAAATTGCTGCTTTGCTTGGCCAGGAGTATAACAAAAGAAAAACGGACACTTACTGTCTGAGAAAAGTATAAGTACTTTATAATTGAAACTAATGACAAGGAATATCCTGAAAACGATAAATTCCACGAAAAAAAAATTATGTGACATAAATTGTGTATTTTAACGAGATCTACATTTTTGTGTACTAAGTTTTTGTCTATCTCTTACGGTTTACTAGTTATGCAAAATTCAGCAAAATTCATTCATAATAAACAGATCTTCAGAAGCTATTCCTATGAAATTCAAGTTATGCATTTTATTTGTGTTGGAAATTGCTTTAATATGTGGTATTTTAATCAAAATCATTAGTCATTTTTAAGAAAAAAAAAATTTTCGAAAATGTTTCCATGTAAAGGGTAATTTGTGTTGGGGGGTATTCTTGTCCCATCCTTGGAAGAAACCAAACTTAAATACCACTTTGGTATTTAATGGTCTTTTCGCTTTTCAGCTATGCTGTTCACAGACACACACACGCGTGGACCTTTTTCTAAAAATGCTTTCCTTATTCTGGGTATCCTTAAACATGTATTTCCGGTGAAATTACGGTATCGAATTTTTGGGTGGAATATACCTTCTCTATCCACTATGTACATTTTACATGCAGGGCTAGAGAAAGTAAAAATAGTTTATTTGCAGAACGGATTAGAGAAAGTCATTTGACTGGAACACATAAGATTTTTAGCATATATTTTCTGTTGCATTATCCATCACTTATTATAACATTCGAAATGAACATTCATTTTCATTTATTTACTCTTGGAGCTATTTCCAAAGCAATTAAAATATTAATTTTTTAATAGTTTTAGATATGTATAACATTCAGGATATTACAATTATTCAGGTTTTTATTATTCATCTTTTCAATCAACTGCTTGCAACAGTAGATCAATCCCAGGCCTTCAAAGAATGTGTTGTTGCTATATTGCGGATATAGATATATGTTTTATAGGCATAAAACCACATACATCTGAAATTATGGTGCAAAATTTGTAAGTTAAAACATCTCCATCTCATTATTATTTTACTACTTAATCAGTTTCTAACTCTACTGCCGTTTAAAAATTCCACTGGTGGAATGTGTTTGCTTCAGATAATTTGTTTAAATCACGAGTCAGTGAAAAACTATGAGGGGCGATAAGTGCCTGGTTATCACAATTCCCCGGAAGCTGGAAAACAACCTGCATTGAATACGAAATGCTTAGGTTGGGGCGCGGCGGGGGGAAGCTTAGAGCAGATAAACTAACGTTAGTTACCGCCTACACAGGCGGTGGCACTAGCATAATCACGTATGTGCGACACAATTTACTGCGGTACAAACAGCTGAAAATCCAGGAACAAAGAGAATATTTAGGGAGGCGAAAATAGAGTTTATGTTATCTCATTTAAATAGTACCTTTATGACAACCGTACGTTCGATATCCTGGTTTTGGGAGGAACGCTTACGTTATATCTCCATATGTTATTTCGAGGCACGATTTCATGTTAAATATTTACTATTCTCTCCCTCTCTCTTTCTCTATATATCAGAAATATAATATATAAAGACTAAATTTAAACACCATAGCATTTAGATAGGTAGAGACTGAAAATTCAATGCCATAGCCGGGATTTCAACCACAGATAGCCGGGCTCTAGCCGGATACTTCACCACTGAGCTAACGTTGCAACATACCGACACGGCATTAAATTTCTCAACAGACTCGCAGGTTTCCCGGTAAACCACAAGGTGACTTGAAATTATTTTGAGAAGACAAACCCCAATGGCGACTTACAATGTCGTAAGTACTTCAAGACCCAGGATTTGTAGTATAACCAACTATTATAGACAATTGTGTTAATTTAATTGTTTTCGCACAGAAACCGTGTGTAGGACAGGAGTTGGATAGGTAGAGTCCAACTGAAACATTCAATGCTATAGCCGTGATTTAGTGCCAGAACATTAAAGATTAATCATTTTGAAATGTTATTTTCAATATTTTATTACCCGAAAACATTTCTTTCGGAACATTTTAAGGAGGGATAGGTGCTGAAGTGTTAGCAACTCAATTCCTTAATTTTGAAAACAATTATGCAATTATAGCGAAACAAAATTTATATCTAGGTTTACATATTTACGACATTACTTATGCCCTTGAAGGACTATTTAATAGGCAGTGCACCCTTTAAATGGCTGCCACACCTCTGCTTGAAATTTTGTTTTCTAAAACAACTTGTGTACTGTTTTCTTTGAAAGTAATGGACCAATGGTTGTGAAACTCTTCAGAAATGTAAAATATAATACCTTCTTTAGTTTGAACTTCAATTATCTGCCTGTCTTAAATAATGACGATAAATATTCAATCCGGAGGGCAATAAATGGCTGAAACGGAACCTTGGGAGAGACCGCAACCCGAATACTGCGTTCAGGTAAGGATGATACGCTGTTATGTTGCCATCTCCCTTTATCAGAATAGGAATGATATGGACATTAATGCATATTTTAGTAAAAAATATACATATCTCTTTAACCATTTTCGTGAATTATAATTATTATGTGAAGCCTGTAATTAACTATTGGATTCAGTCTAATTAAAAGTAAAAAAATAGTTCTAAAAGTCTTTATGAAGGTTCCGTCATCAATAGTTACTCAAAAATGGAATGAGGTTATAGTAAAGAAAACGTATAACTTCATGATGAGCTTAAGAGAATTTGTTGTGTGAATTAAAATGATACACTTTTGCTTATTTACTCCATCTATCTCCCCTTAACATTTCAAACTTCTCAAATTAATGATTCATTTGCATCAAATAACTGTGATCGTATTATTAGTCATTTCAAAAATATTTCTCAAAGTTTAAGTCAAATGTATTTCCAAATATTCAATAATTCGTGTTTATTATGAGTTAATGGCAGATGATAAACATTTGTACTATTAGATGACGTACTATTTTTGAGGTCCTGTTTGAAATAGTAGTACACTCATTAATTCACATTTTAAGATTCGTTTTTATTAGGTCCGTTTATAACACTGGGATATTCAAAAGGTTAATAAACTTCCATGAACTGCATTGCTGAAGTAATTCATACAAATCCATTACAATGTATAAATGTAAAGTAAAAGAAAGTAATTTCTAACATTAGGTTTACTCTAAAGTGTTTCTAACGTAATTTCTAATGTTTGTTGTATTATAAGTCAGTTAATATAGGCGAAAAGCTTTCAAAAATGTTATATTCTTGCAGAAGATTTTGCGGAAATGTAACCGATTTGTGAATTATGTAAATTATATAATTGCTACTGACCAACAGGAATATCATTTAGGGCCAGCACAAACACGTATTATTAAAATTGCAGGAATAAAATGGTAAAACTGTAATTTATATCTTAGCTCATAAATCTAGGAGAAATGCATGACAACCTGTGCGTCCGACCACATTATTTAGATTTAGCGTCCAATTTCTAGTGTTAAGGAAATGCAGGATATTTTCATTATAAAGTTTTCAGTTCTTGCTCTTACTTTGGAGGAAATGTACACAGGTTTTGTATGTTTTATCCACTAAGTTGAAGTAGAGAAACTTTATTCTTCACGCTAAAATTACAGCGAAGAAAATAATATCAGTAAAGTGAATTAATCTTTCTCTATATGTAGTTATTTGGAAAGTTTGTTTACTTCTATTTTTGTGTTAGTTTTTCTTTGTTATCCAGGGTACTACTTAATCATAGAGAAATATAAAACTAGTTTTTTACTTTTGTGTTTTGTCCCCCGCAGACTTCAGGAAAAAAAAAAAATAAGGGGCATTCCGGTTTCATGTATTTTATTCCACTAGTTTTGTAAAGTCGCCTCTGTTACCAATGTAGCGCCAAACCTAATTCGGTTTTACCTACACTTGAATTTGTTATTTGATGTAGCTTTCCTGTTATATTACACATTTGGAATTTTTTGTAGCAAATTATTTCTAACATGATAATAAGCACAGATCTAATACAGTAGGGCTTAGAAATTATCAGGAAATTTATCAAATGGTATGTCTTTAACTTCTGCAAGTTTTACTGTATCAAATCTAACTAAATATCCTCCTACAAATCTAATAGACAATCAAAATAAATTTAAGCAAGATTCATTTAAGGAAATTGAATGCAAATCAAATGTTATACTTAATTTATTACAAACCTATAAATGTAATTAAGAAGCTCATTCTAAGCACAATTATAGCAGATTTTATCTTGACTGTTGTCACATTTTCCATTCCAACTTAATCTTGTTTTGTCTTTACTATCTCAAATTAGGAAGAGAATTTGTAATTTCTCATCCATTTGAAGTTTTCAACCCGTTTTGAGCATCATAACCTTGTTTTTTATTGATATTATTTATATATTTTTAATTTCTAAGTTTTACAAAATACTTAAGTTCCTTCTAAACCTTCACCTGATACGGAACCAATGACTAAATCTGCAAAAATGAACCCTGGTATTTTTATTATTAATTATTGATAAGTGTACACTTTCTCTTTGAATATCCTTTATAAAACATTGTCAATAAATCGATTAAACAACACCAGACTTAATTTACAGCCTTGTTTCACTCCAGTTTTACTTTACATGCAGATCGATGGAAACTCAATAGCTACAGAACATGACGTCTTGGTATATCTTATGTTTATATATATGTATATATATATATAAATATATATATATATATAAATATAATATGGCCTATTACCATAGTGCTAAATGTTGGTGATGGAAAAGGCCAAACGGAGGAATGATCTTGATTATGTAAACGAATAGGAAAAAGTAATAATTATAGTAAATAAGTTTCATAACCGATCATCATTTCCATAAACACTGGGATATTAGACACAGGCCCATTCATATTTGCTATTATGAATCAGTATGTTTCAATTCTTTTTTGTTTTTAATCCAAATACATCAGACGATTTATATATCGGTGACCACATGGGTCTTGAAGATGCACTCGTATATATACATATATAATAAAAGCATATATAGGAAACTAAATTGAAAATTAAATAAGGCTGTGTGAATATATTGAACGGTCATCTCTTTAGCGCGGTGGTAGCGTTGATGCTTGCCAAGTGGGAGACCTGGGTTCGATTCCCAGTACCGACTTGCGGGTTTTTCCCCGGCTGGGAAACCTGGACCGGGCTTCACTGAGCCTCGTGAGGTCCCTGGGGGACCAATTGAAGAGCTACTTCATACAGAAGTAGGGGCTCCAGGTCGTGATGGCCGCATTAACTGGCCGGGGGGGGGGGGTATCGAAGCGTTCACCACGTCTCACCCCCCAATACTACACCCCATCCATGATGTCTGTAATGGACCGAGATGGTGACGCGGCGACCGGGCGGTAGGCCAAGGCTCTTAGTGAGCTGTGCCAAAGACTCACATATATTGAACAATATGGAACAATAAACAATGATAATACAATATAAAACAATTTATACAAAATACAACTTTTCAAGAATTCTTTTGTTATTTTTAGGAACTTTTCAAAGTTTTTAACGTGTCCATAGTACTGTTGGTTCTCCTCTACTACCAAATGATCTAAAGTACTCCAATGTCGCACCACTTTTCAATTAGAACACATATTGTCACATGGCGCAACTGTTGTCCAAATTAGAAACGCAAGCTTCATTGATGCACTATATATCTATGTAAACTTCATCGGCTTGTTTCAGATTTCTCTCAAACCCAATGTTGGGATCCAATAACTAAAAATGCTATCTCATCGCGTGTTTTTATGACCGCTCTTCTGGTTATATACATTGCATTACTTTTTTTATTCATTGTACTTATTTCAAATGTCTAACTGTTCATAAGTCATAATTTCTTCCTGCACTTGTTGGTTACATATGAAAACCGTCTCGTTTGCGCCGTAGTACGCACCTGCCTCTGATACGGAGGACACGGGTTTGACTCCCAGTATCATCGTGACGATTTTTTCACCCGCCGAGGGGATTGCGTATTTATCCTTTCATATTCACCGTCCCGCGGAAGGGAAATGGCAAGGCCATCGCTGTATAATTCAATGCCTGAACGCCGAGGTTAGGTTGTGGTCCCTCCCACAATTCCGTCCCGGCCACTGACCGGCCTTCGGGTTAAATGCTTGTCATTAATCATTCTTTGTATTTTTTGCCGTTTTAATTTATCTTTCAAACTATCAAATACTGCTAACAGTCGTTTCAGATATTGTCTCGAATATAAGAATAAAACTAAAAAACAAAACGGGCACTTTAAAATGTTGGTTCAGAGGATATGAGAGAACTTCAAGCTGAGAGACATTGTAAAGGTTTAGCACCTACATACTCTTTTTCTGAAAGCTATCTGATTCTAAATAAAACAAAATAGACCTTGAAGCCACATGCTATATAGCCTTTTAAAATAATTAAGTCAATAGATACTCCAGAGACCATACTGAGAGACATGCATCGAAACAAACGAACACTCTTTGTTTTGTTACAAAGGCGAATAAATTAATCTTCTAGAACAAAAGTAGAGAGCGCTGTTTGCTTTTGCTTTCTGCTTGTCAGCAGCGTGTTCTAAAAATAAAAGAAAAAAATTACTGTATTTGTTCACCCATTGAATGACTTTAAGTGCTCAAAAGGCAAAAGAAAAAGTAGAGGAAAGGTAAGGCCAATAAACAAAAGTTTCCTAGCTTCACAAGAGGCGGCAAAAAGAAATAAAAGAAAGCTTTTACCGTTATGCAAAAATTGCCAGCAAAGTTTCCTCTATAAAGCAAGAAAAGAGCACACTTTGATTCTTAGATAAATTTATGCACGGGGGAGAATTTTTTGTTACGGAGAAAGAAATACAAGTATATGTTACCAAAGCCTGATTTTTAACGTGAAGTTAAAAGGGGTATAAGCGCATGGTTTATGGCAATTTAACGCAGAATTTCTTGATAAACAGACGCTTAAAGTCTGTTTTGCTTCAGCACTATACAGCACAGTTATTATGATTCTGTTTGGTATCCTAGTAATACAAAGGTGGTTATGTGTGATGGTAATGATAAGTAAAGAACAACAATAGTCCAAAATCCTTTCGCAGCGGTTTCTTTGTGGTTTCGTAAAAAGATTTGATTATCGTTTTAGCATAGTGTATTCCCTTATTTCCCTTCCACTTACAAGGAAGCAAGTAATAAGACCATCTCTGTTAGTGTTTACATCAGTTAGCATGAGGCAGAGAGAAGAATAAGTTTTTTTATCAATAACAAGATGTGAATGGAACAGCATATGGTTTTGTTCAATTAAGATTAATGTACGCATATATAGACTGGTTTATGCATTAGTAAGATTTAAAAACGATTCTGTATAGTTTTTTTAGAATATTTGTCCAAAAATAAATCAAAGCATTAAAACATTATTGGATCCAAAGTAATGTGTGCAAAGCACAAAGATTTAAAGGCTTTTCTCGTAGTTAATAATGTTTTAATTATAATAAATAACTATCTACATAAACATATGTTAAAGAATTAAGCGTATGAGAATGTTTATTTCATTAATTTGATCACATCAGTAAATAAGATCGACTATTTATTTGGTGCCCGTGTGTGTGTGTGTGTGCGTGCGTGCGTGTGTGCGTGCGTGTGTGTGTGTGTGTGTGAGTGCGTGCGTGCGTGTGTATGAGTCTGTCTGTGAACACGACAATTCAAAACCAAAAAGTCGTTAAATTCCGAACTTAATATTTAAGTTCGGCATCTTCCAAGGATGCAACAGGAATTAAGAAAAAAAGTACCCTAACTCAAATTGCCTTGTACATTGATTTTCTTTTTTAAAATATGATTTTCTAAAACTGGCTGTAACGATTTTTATTAAAGTGTCTGTATATTAAACATAGGGCACGAAAAATAAATGCATATCTTAAATTATCTGGGAATAGCCTCTGTAGCTCTCTTCATTCTGAATACCTTTAAGAAACAGACAAAATGTTTCTACATAAAAAATGCAGACTTCGTTACAACACACAATTTATATCATATAAATGTTTTGTAGAGTTGACGAATTCCGAGATATTCCTTTCTAATGGTTACGATTTTGAAACACTTAAACTTTTCTAATACCGAAAGCTTACATCCTTTTATATGTGTTTTTCCTTTTCCTGGCCATTGAAATAAAACTGGATTTCAATGTCAGTCGGATATAATTTATCATTCAAGATTTATAATTAAATTCAACAAATTAAAATGTAAGTCTTTTAGCATAAAACATGTATCACTTATCTACTATAATCCTTAAAGCCAACAAAATATAAAACATAGTTATTTCATTTATGCATATATGTTAATTTTTTTTCAAAAACTTGCTATACCAGTTTATGATTAAAACACCATATGTTTAAGAATTAGCATAACAAATGAAATGTATATATTGACATTTATGGGAATATCCTGAGTTTTGTATAATTAATAAACCGAAAAATATCGACAAAAACTTACAATATAAAAATTTAGTTTTCTTTAAAGCGCACTCTTTATATCAAATACTTTTTGTGAAGTTAACTATCCCCAAGACATTCTTTATGATTGGTTTTAGTTTTAAATTTCTTATATTTTCAAGCTGGAAAGTTGTTGTTCGCTTTTTATCTCGTAATCATGCGAAGAGTGTGTAATTTCAAAGCCTTCAAGTATCGACACGCTCTTTAAAAATCTCTTGATAGCAAAATATGTAAAAATAAATTAAAAGTTTATCTGGATCAACAAGAAGTAGATAGTATATTCCACTTTTATAAGAATTATTTGTAAAAAAAATCCAGTAGACAAAGTCATTTAGGAGTTCTTCGTTTTCTAATTTTGATCCCGACCACATAAAAGTAAAACTTAGTATATAACAATACACTTAAGGAGGTCCATTCCGCAATAAGCCTCTAAAAATCAGCTATTTCACGAGTTGTTATAGCTTTTTTGAGAACTTAAAATTAGCATCTCATATTGATTAAAAGTATCCACTTAATTAATTGGCATACCTCTCTAGCCTTCAGACACAACTTACTGAAATAAATCTGATGTGTTGCACTCACATGACTTTCTCTAATTCTTCTTTCAACAGCATGCTAATCGAGATAAACATTAGCCGTATTTTATTACTTAGTTCCTTATAAGTAGAATGTACCTAACGGAATGCACAAGGTTAAAGGCAAATGTTTCAAAAGCTGTCGTTATGCGATTGTCAGTGCAAATCGCTTCTTTGCTTGGCCAGGAATAGAACCAAAAAAAAAAAAACCGGACACTTTTGTCTGAGAAAATTGAACCCAATCACAAAGAACACATAAGAAACGGCAAGCTTCACAAAACAAATGTATGTGACATAACTTGTGTATCTTAACATGATCTACATTTTCTATACAGTAAGTTTTTTTCTATCGCTTACGGTTTACTAGTTATGCCAAATTAAGCAAAATTCATCCATAATAAATAGGTCCTTAGAAGCTATTCGCAGAAAATTCAAGATATACACTTTATTTGTCATGTAAATATCTTTAATATACGGCATTTTAATCAAAATAATTGTTAAAGCCATTTTTAAGAAAAACAAAATTTTCGAAAATGTTCCAGTAAAGGATAGTTAGGGGTGGGGGATTTTCTTGAAAATCTTTGTGTCGCATCCTTAGAAGATACTAAGCTTAAATACCAAGTTTGGTATTCAACCGTCTTTTCGTTTTTGAGTTTTGCTGTCATACACACACATAGACACACACGGACATTTTTCTGAAAATGCTTTTTTGTGGATTCAGCAGATCTCAAACAGGTATTGAATATTTGGGTGCGTTACCATACCTTCTCTATACATTATGTACATGATACGTGTAGAGAAAGTAAACATGTTGAACACAGGTACACATGCTCCGAATTACTGCCACAGCTTTAAGAGAGTGTACGCCTTTTAATAACAATTCTGTTTAATGAAACCAGTAGTATTTACATGGATTCATTTTTCGAAATTAGGTTCTGCCGCAGTCCTGTGTTTTCTGTTAATGCGCAATATGCATTAGTGTTGGAGTTGAGTTGGGTGTGTTTGCTCATCCCAGATTAACTTCCAATTAACCCCGCGTTACTCTGCGGTATAATTCAACAAATGCTAGATCTGAGTTCATATACACCACACATTTAGCCATCGGAGTCAAAACAATCGAGAATCAGTGCGGCTGAGGTTAATACGCACATAAATCGACATTGATTCCTTTATGTTGGTCACATTTCAAAATATTTCTCGTTTATAACGAATCACACCGAAAGTAGTTTGTCACATTTTAAAAACTCCGATGTGTTCCATTCGCATAACTGTCTCTAGCGGTTCTACAAACAAAGCTTCCTCACAAAAGATTGCTCTTCGTCCTACAAGATAAGAACTGCTTATTACTTAGTTATAAATAGAAGGAAACTAAAGGAATGCACTACGGTGAAGCGATAGTCAAATGTTTTAAAGGCTGTTGCTATGCGACTGTCATTAAAATTTGCTTCTTTGTATGACCAGAAGTAAAAAAAAAAAAACGCTGATGAATTCTTGTCTAAGAAAATTTTATTTATTTTAAAATTTAAATCCTCAACAAGGAATATCATAAAAAAATATAAAGGACAAAAATTGTGTATTCTGACGAAATCTAATTTTTGTGTAGTAAGTTTTTCCAGAAAATTCAAGATATACATTTTATTTGACAGATAAACATCTTCAATTTACGTATTTTTGGAGCCATTTTTGAGAAAATCAAAATTGCAAAAATGTTTCCATGTAAAGAGCAGTTGATGTGGAGGATCTTCTTGAGAATCTTCGTGTCGCATCTTTGGAAGATACTGCATTTAAATACTAAGTTTGGTACGTAACCGACTTTTCGGTTTTGAGGTATGCTGCCCACCGACACACACACAATATGAACATGTTTCTAAAAATGCTATTCATGGGGATTTCCGGTTAAATTTCGGTATCGAATTTTTGGTTGGAATACAATACTTTCTGTATCCACTATGCACATTATACATACATGCTAGAGCAATTATAAAGAAAGTGGTAGAAAAGTATACCAAAATATAAGTCATATTACATCTATTAATATTTTATACCGATGTAAAGTGACAAATTTATATTAAAATGAAAATATTAATTAGATTAAATTTAATTTTAAATGCTTTTTCAGAAATACTAGCTTCACTAGCTATGATCGATTTTAAAATTTGTTACCAGGTTGTTTCAGCTTGGTTGTTCATCGGCGAGTACGCCACTATTCACGCTATGCAGGAGTCAGGATGCAGTATGCAATATAGCTCGGTAATGGGACAAACTGTCGTCCCGGCTAATGAAATATTG
This sequence comes from Hymenopus coronatus, assembly GCA_030762935.1. Classification (NCBI taxonomy): domain Eukaryota; kingdom Metazoa; phylum Arthropoda; class Insecta; order Mantodea; family Hymenopodidae; genus Hymenopus; species Hymenopus coronatus. The sequence continues at coordinate 31,252,402 of CM060884.1, forward strand.
TATAATGATACTAAACGCTCCACTTCCTCGTTAAACTCAGCAGTTTATGACGTGCAAGACACTCTGGAGTACGTAAACAGAAACTGTTTTCCCACGAAATAGTAAACGGATATCTCTAGAGATATATGTTATGAGCGACACAATCTCAACATTGGCAGGAAGCGCAAGACTTACACATATTGGATATGACGCTCTCCCTCCAATCAGGTTGGGAGGAATGTTGCTGCGTACGCGCAAGAACTCTTAACTCAGCCGAGTAGATTTGAAACAGACTTCTCACACCACTAAATGAAGTAATGCAGTTATACGCTATACGTTTCACCATGCTTGTTTCCTATTGTTTAAAGTGTGAGGTATTAACCGTGGTGTGATTCTTGCTTTGTTTCATACCTTTGCAACAGGACTACTACTACCAGCTGAAACTACCTGAAATACGTGTTACTATTTACTACTATTTATACTTGATATTTGCATCAGAAACAATAAGAAAAATACGTTTAAATATTTTAAAAATAGAAGAGACAAAGACACTCAAAAACTTTGCATACGAAAAGCCATTTGCTATTCCTATAGAAATACTTAATTTTTCACCATTATTGTTTTCTGTTTTTGTATTCTACTTGAAGCTTTCTTTTCACATCATTATTACAAAATACAACGTATAATCCATACTGTATTAATGACACGTATTGATCTATATTTTCAGCTTACACTCGTAAAGAATTTACAATAAAATTTCCTCACCGACCACACTTTATAATTGAGATGAAGACTGTGCTATTATAATAAGAATAACTTTAGGGCTAATGATATTTATTTTGGAATTTAAAATACAAGCACAAGACATGTTATATATTTGTGGCAACATGTTATATATTTCTTTTCTCTGTAAAATTGGCTTATCAAGTTTGAGAGACTATTGTCATCTAAGCCTGACAAAATAGTGAATGAATAGAAGGTGTCAAAAATATCCGATGTGTTACATTCACATACATTTCCCCACCCATTTATGTTATATAGAATACACAAACTGTTCTTAAGAAAGCTTATTTTACTATCTAATTCATACTAATCGAGCTAAGCCTTTGCAGAAACAGTTCCATTACACATTTCTTTGTGGGTTCATGAGGAATAAAACGTGTCAAATTGATAGTAAGATGCTATATGCTGGCCTTAAATTTCTATACTCTTTCTGTGACGTGAAAAATAAAAACTTAATAGTGAAAGACTTTTAAAAAGTATGAATTAAAACAAATCATTCCAATAAAGTTAACTCTTCCATCCACTTCATATTAATCGAGTAAAACATTTGCATAAATGTTTTATTAGATATTTTATGAAAGTAAAATGGGAATATAGTAGGCTTAAGCGATAGTCATATTTTTTAAAAGCTGTATATACCAATACCCGTTGCTCATGGCAGAAGCGAAATAATATATATATAGAAAAAAAAATATATTACATTCACATGACTTTCTCTAATCCTCCAACGCTTATTATTGGGTGTATAAATTATTTCTACGTAAGTTTATTTTCCTAATTATAATTTTAATTCAGATAAATTTTTCCGGAAATATCCAACGTATTTCATAGTCCTTACCTATCCATCATATAATTTACCTCACTTTCATAAGTTCTAGTAATTGCAGCAGCTCCATAAAAAGAATTACATGCAAGGGTTAATTGAGTTTATCTTATTCAATATTATACAAATTTTATAATTGGCAATAGGCTTCAATCAGCTAAGTACTGAATTTCCGATAATTAATTAGTTCCTTAGTCTCTCTTAGTTTTGCTAATTATATCTTTATATTTGCGTGCTATTATATTTCGTTATACATACAAGAGAATAGGCAAATATTTTAGATCTTAACCCTATACGTTTCTGTTAACATTCATTATCTTTTCATAACATCACAGAAAACAGCTGATAATCTCAAGGAATTTAAATAAAGATATATTTTTGTGTAGTACGTTTTTAACCATTGCTTAAAAGTTAGCTGTTATACAATATCATATACATGTTCTTTCGTTGAATAGTATGTTTCTAGCTACCCCTAGGAAATTTAAGATATTCGTTCTATTTTTCATAAATATATTTAAGCAAAATTTATGTATCTATTTTTCAGAAAATATAAAACATCTAAAAATGCTCCATATAAAAATAATTTTGGGTAAAGATTATCTTAAATTATCGTTAAACTGAACTTAACCACCAAGTAAAACATTTCGTTCTGTGTTCACACATACGCACATACGTAGACATTTCTGAAAAACTTTTGTTTCTTTGTTATTTTTTTTTTTTACTCAGCGATCTTCGAACCTGTATTTCTTGTGAAATATATGTCTAATTTTTAGGTGGACTGCACTACCTTCTCTATGTTCGTGGGAGAGAAAGTAACAATATAACGTAATATATAGTTGTCATTGCAAGTACGCAGCTTTGTTCAGTGTATAACTTATTCCAAGAAATTGGTTTAATTGTTGTTTTTTTTCCACACAAGCCATGTGTAGGACAGGACAAGGTGCTCACGACTTGTGAGGGAAAAAAATTAAACCAATACCCTTGACCATACTAGTTACTATACTATGATTCCTGGGACTTAAAGTACTTACAATATTGTAAGTCGCCATTGAGGTTGTCATCTCAAAATACTTGTGGTTTACCGAAAAACATGCGAGTCAGTTGAGAAATTCAATGCTGTACGGGTATGTTGCCATTGTAGCTGAATGGAAGAGCAACCGGCTAGAGACCGGGAGATCCATGGTTCAAATCACGGCTATGGCATTGAATTTTTCAGTCTGACTGTGTCCAACTTATTCCAAGAAGCTTTACTCGTATTTCGTAGTCCTTACCTCATTTCATCATTTAATTTTCCTCATTTTCGTATGTTCTAGTAATTGCAGCAGTCCCATATAAAATTCCATGCAAGGGCTCATTCAGTTTATCTTATTCAATATTTTATAATTGGTAATTTGCTTTAATTAGCTAAGTACTGAATTTCCGACAGTCAATTAGTTTCTCAAACTCCATTTTTACTTTATACGTACTATGTACGTAGTGTATAGAGAAGGTATTGCACTCCACCCACAAATTCGATACCGAGATTTCAACGGAAATATATGTTTTAGGGTCCCCTGTATCCAAAAAAAGAGCATTTTCACAAAGAGGTCCGTGTGTGTGTGTGTGTGTGTGTGTCCGTGTGTCCGTGTGTCTTTGAACACGATAACTCAAAAACGGAAAGTCAGTAAAATACCAAACTTGGTATTTAAGTTTGGTATCTTTCGGGGATGCGACACGAAGATTTTGAAAAAATCCCCCTACCCCAAACTACCCTTTACATTGAACTTTTTTCGAAAATGTTGATTTTCTTAAAAAATGGCTATAACATTTTTATTAAAATTTCGTATATTAAAGATATTTACCTGACAAATAAAACGTGTATCTTGAATATTCTGGGAATAGCCTCTGCAGACTACTTTACTCTGGATGAATTTTACGGAATTTTGAATAACTGCTAAACCGTAAGAGATGGACAAAAACGTACTGCACAAAAAATGTAGAGCATCTTAAAACACACAATTTATGTTATATACATTTTTTTCGTGGAGTCCACGTTTTTTAGTCATTCCTTGTTTTTGGTTTCTGCTATGGAAAACTTATACTTTTCTTATACAGAAATTTGTCAACTGCTTCCATACAAACAAAGGAACTTCAATGACATAGCAATCAGCAAGGAACAAAGTAAACATAGCAACAAGGAACCAAGTAATAAGACTATTTCTGCAATTTTAGTCTGATTAACATGAAGTAAATAGATGTATAAGCTTTTTAAGAGTAATTTGTTGCAGAGATGTAGAGAAAGTCATGTGAATGATACACATCAGATTTTTTACTAATTATATCATTATATTTATGTGCTATGGGCTAGAAATCGGCTAACCGGCTAGATATCGGGAGATCCATTGTTCAAATTCCGGTTGTGGCATTGAATTTTTCAGTCTGACTCTATCTATCCAACTTATTCCAAGAAACTTTACACCGGAAGAGAAAATACCCATTTTGAATCTAACCATATTAATTATGTTACATTCCTAGCACAGCTATTAATATTTACATTTCAGTGTATGTGGTATAGTCTAATTGATTTTGAATTTGTCTTATAATTACAAGAATATTATAAAGCACCTTTAATATTACAGATTAAGTATTTTGATCAAATTTTTAGAGCTGAAAGATCTCACAGTTTAATGCAATTATTGGGACTATATGCCTAATTGCGCATTCTTCAAAAACTATATTCACGTTTTGTATATAACCACTTGTGCCACAATGGCAGCTCAAAATAATCTCGTGAATATGAGATCAAATGCTACTAAAAGTCTCTACCAATTTGTGAAGCACTAATGTTTTACAAACATAAATTATTTTGCTAATTTGAATGCATATTGCATTTTTGAATGCCAAATTAAATGTAACATTTATAATAGTTCTCAGTTATTGTAGCTTCCAAGGAATCCATCTGTCAATTGTCATTCATTGCGACGTACTTCAGGAGCAGAAATGTACTAAAACTTCAATTACTAATTACATATAAATATCGTATAAACAACTGATTAATCAGGCAATAAAATTTGTGCATAATAAAAATGGTAGAACACATACAGGTAATTAAAAGTATTTTTAACTTCCAGTTAAATATGATTTGTAAACTCATAAAACAAGTGAAATGAAAAAAACAAACCAAGCCTTCCAGCATCTTTCGTAATCCTGACATCTTTTCATCAACAAATTTGTATCACTCTCTTAAGTTCTACTACAGCTGACGCAAAAGTTAATTAGCTTTCTCTTAACCAGTATGTTATAATTGCATGTTTTTTTTAATCAACGAATTACTGAATATCCGGTAATTAATTCGTTTTTCAACTTCCATATTTTTATTAATCATATCATTATACTTGTGAGCAAAAACCTGACCGGATAAAAAGAGAAAAATGCAAAACCGTTTTTTTTATCACGTTTGATAATTATTAACCTGAGTGTTCTTTTTAATTTCTCTACAAGCACTATGTACATAGTGTTTAGAGAAGGTATTGCACTCCACCCAGAAATTCGATACCGAGATTTAACTAGAAATATATGTTTTAGAGTCCCCTGCATCCACAAAAAGCATTTTCAGAAGAAGGTCCTTGTGTGTGTGTGTGTGTGTGTGTGTGTGTGTGTGTGTGTGTGTGTGTGTGTGTATCCATGTGTCCATTTGTCCGTCCGTGTGTCTGTGAACACGATAAATCAAAAACGAAAAGTCGGTAAAGTACCAAACTTGGTATTTAAGTTTAATATCTTCCAAGGTTACGACACGAAGATTTTCAAGAAAATTTTCTCAAAATAGGCTCAAACGATTTTGATTAAAATATCGTATATTAAAAAATTTACCTGACAAATGTATATATTGAATTTTCAGGGAATAGCTTCTGATGACTACTTTACTCTGGATGAATTCTATGAAATTTTGCAAAACTGCTAAACAGTAATAGATGGACAAAAACCTACCACACAAAAATCAGAACACGTTAAAACACACAATTTATGCTATATTCGCTTTTTTCATGGATTTGATCGTGTTTGAGATATTCCTTATTTTTGGTTTCAGTTTAAAAAAACTTATACTTATCTCATACAGGAATTTATCAACTCCTCTCCAGGCTCTCCATACAGAGAAAGGAACTTCAGCACATAGCAATCAGCTTTTGACTAGCACTTTAACCCATGGTACTCCCTTATTTCTCTTCTACTTTCAATGAAGCAAGTAATAAGACTATTTTTTTCTCGATTAGCATGAAGTAAATAAAAAAAAAATTAATAATAATTTTTTGCAGAGATGTAGAGAAAGTCATGTGAATGGAACACATCAGATTTGTTCACTATTTGCTTTTCAGTTTCTGTGAAATTATTAACACAAACGTGTTGTCCTTCTTTTTCTGTCCTGCTTACAGGTTTGATTATCCGCCAATGACTATTGAAATAAATAATGATGGTTCAATTTAGTTCAGAATACCAAGTAAACTGACATTTGCCCTTTTTAAGTTCGCAGAAGCATCACATTAAAAATGTGCTGCATCTGGGAATCGTGCTCCAATATGGCAGTGCCTGAGGCGTGGAGATGACAATAGCACGCTGCATATTAAATGAGGAGGGAGGAGGAGATAGAGATAGAGAAAGAGAGAATAAACGATTGAATCCTAGAGTGCTTTTTGGATCACCTAATCAGCCACGTAGGAGAATAGGATTATGAAAAATAAATGAACGCATTACTAGAACTCAAGGAAATTAGTAGTTAAGCCTGTCTGTCAGTCATCTGACAAAACAGTGGACAGTAGCTTTAGCAGCATGTTTTAATGCTGCACTGCTGAACATAAAACATATCCAGAAAATATATCTATGTCTGCATTCGAAACAAGTATATGTGAAAATCAAACGCAATATTCTTTTTTAAAATGCTCTAAAGACGATAAATTAAAAAGGTTTTAACCCCTTTTGTTGCTAATAACAACAAATAAGTTCAGTAGAAATGATTTAAATTCGATAATATTGTGGTATTACGCATTTTGTAGTTTGTTGAGGTGATTATTAACAGTCATAGGAATTTCTAAGCATTAAAGCCAGGATGAAAGGAAATTACATTGAATTGGACTTTTAACTGTGACATCACATATTACAAACCCAATCCATTTAGTTGGCGAGTGCGATAGTACAATTCAAGGAATGGGTAATACATATTTTAATAATATATTGTTTGGAGATTTTATGAAGGCTTATTTTGTAGAACAGATTTATTTTAACAATAATACAATTATTTAAGTATAAACATCTATACTTCAATATTTTAAAGCAGAATTGATTAGTAAAGTTATCTTGTCAAGTAAGAGCTTATATATATACATCTAAATTACATCATGTATATATTGTCTAGAACTAAGTTGTATAATAATATTGCGGACGCTAATCGGTATATAAATATCTTAAAAATGGTATATGTGCTGTCTTCTATCAAAAGTGGCACTACTCTATTCTGTATGCACATTGATTTTAAGTTGCAAAAAGAAAAATTTAAAACGTTTGTATGCTTATAATAAATTTTACTTATTGGAAGAGAACTCAATTGGAGTCTCAAGGCTGTTTTCTGATTTTGTTAAGTGCTTGTTTATACCGCAAATGTGCATTTCTCCCCTTCCTATATTTTCATTACACACAAATATCGGTGTAGTCACGGGTGTTTGGGGGTTGGAAGTGATAGCGAAATTCGTTTTCATTATAACTTCTGCAGCTAACCTATGGACATAAAACTAATTTTAAAAGTTCGTCAGAATTAATTAATATTTTCCACTTGCTATATATAATATTTTCCACTTGCTATATATAATATTTTCCACTTGCTATATATATATATATATATATATATATATACTGTTTAAAAAAAAAGAAGAAGAAAGATCCATATACATAACCGCCATAATAATTTTCGGCTACACCTCTAGTCACACAAACCAAATTGAAACTTACAGCAAGACGCCACCAAATTTTTACTTACAGATTAAAATGAATAGATAAAATAAATGATATATAGAAATAGAGATGAAGTTGCTCAAGGTATGTATGTAATTATGTAGTTAGATGTATCGATGTTTTATGTATTGGTATTTTTAATTAGATATGGAGAGTATAAGGTTCAAAACTGCAAAAATATATGATGGGATAAACGCAGATGCAGCTGTATCTGCACTAATGAAACTGATATCTACCTTCAGTTTTTTTATTGTTTATTTTATACGTATAACCCCCTTTAACATCTAAGGTCATATCGAGGGGCCTCACATTAGAAAGAACTCGTTTTCTGTAGGCTCTTTACACTGGATTTAAATCATTTTGTATTCCTTAAACACACACACACACACACACACAAATATACCCATTCATTCTTCCAGACTCTGTGTGGGATAGGTAATAATTCTGGTCAAAGAAAACTTCCCCGCTCCAGTCGGGAATCGAATTTCCGGTTGACCACTCGACCACGGAGTCTTCAGCTGTCGATAAGTATCAGTACAGTATGATTTCTAAAGGGTAAAGTGTAAACAACGGAGGGGGACACGTCTCACATTGCTACCTACACAGATCCCCGCAAGGAAGGAAGGATAAAGTGAAGGAATCATAGGAGGGTACAGGCCTCAGACAGGCAACGGAGACATGCGGAAGTTCCTAATATTTCCAAGCACAATGATCCTCCAGAGAAACTCGTGATCCTGCCAGCACCTAATCAACTGAGCTATCCAGACCCGATGGGTTAGAATAAACGGTCGTCGGAGATCGAACTCGGAACCTTTCAAATCTGAGATGGACACTTTATTGCGGAGCTACTGCATTAGGATAAATGATATATCCCTCACGAACTTAATATTGTTCATAGTGCCGATAATAATGCAACGTTTTGAATGTTCAGTATTAGAGAGCAAAGATAATTTACCTTATTTATCTCATTTATTTCTATACAATATAGCAATTCTAAATGTAAAAGTGAACAACCTGATCTGACAAGTGCCAGTTTTTTCTTCCTTCAACTTTTTCATCTTCGCCCTGATTGAGATTTTCTAGCTATGTAGACAGAATGGGAGAAGGAAAAATCCTAAATAAATACTAGGGTTGGACAAAAAGTAATGAGAGCAATTTTCTTCTTTAAAATGAGGTACTTATAGTTACACACACTTTCGATATAATCGCCAAATGTTTGGAAGGTGTCGTATACCATCTACGAGTCTATTCTGTTGATGTTCCATATTGACCGCCCTATAGCATGGATAATGCTATCTCTGGTGTTGTACCGGATCCGTCTAATTCTCATTACTTTTTATCCAGCCCTTATACATTAAACGGAAATAATTCACGATGCAGGTACCACAGTAGACGTGTGTTTCTTTCTTGGGTTGATTATAGGCCATGTTACATTTCCTTAAATGCCGAGGATTCAGGGGCGAGAGGAGTCCACTTGTCCAATTTTCAGGGTTCTTTCAGGATAAATATCTGCAACCAGTAAATTTGCTGCGTCCAACTAGCAGTATCCAAAATAGGTGTGGCAAAAATGATCTAAGTCAGGGTAAATCTCAGTTGCTTATCTGTTGGAATTCCATGATCAAATATTGTTCTAGTTGAGACATTTGTACACCACGACAAATGATACAGGTTCTGCCAGATACCTAGTCACAAAGGCGCTTTACGTCGCAGCCCACTAACTTGCTTATGAGACTGCGTTTCCACCTCAGGACAGCGACAGCAGAGATTAAATGTTGATCTGACATGCTGCCACAATTTGTCCTCTCTGGGTACAACTGCAGCCTTCTACCTGCGGAATCTTCGAGCTCGTCAATTTATTTCATGTATTACTCCTTCAGCGCAACGTATAATGCCGTTGCATTCGGGATATAACACTGGTTGTGTGTGTGTGTGTGTGTGTTTTATTGTAAATCAGATCCCTTTTCGAGGAAGGATAAGATGATTCTAATCAAGGGCGGCTAACATCTGCACAGAGAGAGAGAGTCGCCGAGGAGGATCCCTAACAGCTCACAAACAAGTCATCTCGGCGTGGGAAGCGTCAGGAGCTTCTGGCTCCCGGATACACTACCTTAGTCCGCATATAACCACTAGCGTGGAGAACTGCATTTCCAGAACTCACGAAATGAAGCCTCTGCTGCAGATTTCGTCGATAGTTCCAACCCTCAAAGAGACCGTTTGGGATGACATGAAAATGAAATAAAAAAACAGGAAGTCCGAGGGAACCAAGAATCGACTCCAACATTCGCCTAGTGACCCGGGAAAACCCCCGAAAACAATTATTTGTCAACACTTATCCCGTTTTTGGTATATTTCTTACATCCGTTTCATGTTTTATTATTTTACTGTGATATATATTCTATATTAATCATGTCGTCTAATATTTTCTTTGCCGCAAACTTAGTTCTTAGGTAGGAAGTACTTTTTACATAGAAAAATTCAATATCGATATTTCACCTGAAATACGTGTTTGGAGACTCCCTGTATTAAAAAAGAAAAATATTTATAAAAACTGGCGTTGTCTGTCCATCTACAAGTATGTGTATATCTGAACTTAATAAACTCAAAATTAAACATGGAAACTTTGTATTAAGTTGATTATCTGCAAAAGATGTGACACGACAAATTTTTAAGAAAATGTCTACTTTAAATCACATTTTAATAAACATATTTCGTAATGTTTCATTTAAAAGGTAATTTGGGGTAGAAGGATTTTCATGAAAATAGATGTGTCGCATCCTCGGATGATATTAAACTTAAATCTCAAATAGGGAACGTAAGCGAGTTTTCCTTTTTCAGTGTTGCTTTTCGCAGGCACACTCATGCGGACCTTTTTCTAAAAATGCTTCATTTGTATACAGTGAGACCGTTAATTAGCCTCGTAGTAATAATAACAACTATTTTTATTAATTGTCTAAATATATATGTAAAGAAAGTTAATATTTAATAAGTTGTATGCATAGGAACCAAGAAGCCAGTTGTTTACTTAAAAGTTACTCAGAATTATGACGCCAGACTGGATAGAGGGGTGAGAAGTTTCTTCTTTTGTGAAAGTCACGTTCGAGTTTAGTATAAGGGGAAGCCACAGTTTAAAGCCCACAAGGGGACTTCTTCTTTATATTCGTGGTATCACGTGATTATTATGACGCATTCTGGGAGATTTACAATGGTTTTTGGGTAATGATGGTGTCATTTTGGCGGATCTTCCAACCAATCAGAAAGAAGCCACCATGACACCGTTTTTTTGTATATAAGACGTAAGGTTTGGCACATCGTGGTCGCTTGCTAAGAATTCGCCCGTGTGTGAGGCAAGGTCGTTTGCTAAGAAGTTCGCCAAGTAACAAAACACTGTCCGCGAGTTTATTATAATAAGAACTGTAGGTGAAGTCAAGTAACAACAGTCGGCTCGTGATTACGTGAAAATGAATTGTGCCATGTACTCAACTAAAACAGTGTAATTGAAAGTATTTGGGAGTAAGTGTTAAAGAACATCAGTTCAGCAGTATAAAAGTGTATAACCAGGTTCTTGTCTTCAAAACTCCTTTAGAATAAACAGCAGTATAAGGTTACAAGTGTTTTCTTAACAATTACAAGATCACTCCTACAACTCCTCCCACTAGCCAAATCCACGCCTGGGAGAGTCAATGTTCGTGCAAGATTGAGCAACGCCGTGGCAACCATCCCAGAAGAGCTTCAGTGTCAGGTACGTGAGTGTAGTGGAGTTGATAGGAAGTGACACTTAGTTACGCTGCACACAAGCACCCAAAGGGAGGCGTAAAATCAACAAACTAAAATACTCCCGCATATGGCTCACAACGTGCACCACTAACAACGAAATCTCCGCTGCAACAGGTTTCCTCAAAACATGTATTTCTGATAAAATCTCGGTATGGAATTTTTGGATGCAATACATGTACATATATAGTGGATAAAGTCTCGTAAATGTGATGTGTTCCATTCACATGACTTTCGCTACATCTCAGTAGCAAATTATTGTTAAAAAGGTTATTCTTCCATCTACTTCATGCTAATCAAGATAAACATTAGCAGAAAGTATCTTATTACTTGCTTCCTTGTAAGTAGAAGTGAATTAAGGGAATAAACTAGGCTAAAGCGATAGTTAAATCCTTTAAAAGCTGGTTACCATGTGATTGAAATCCATTTGTTTTCATGGCCATGAGTTTTTAAATTCCCGTATGAGAAAAATTTGAGTATTTTAAAACTAAAACTAATAACAAGGAATAAATAGGAAATGGTCAACTACACGGTAAACTTATACCTGACATACACTGTGTTTTTTTAACGAGATCTACATTTTTTATTGGCAAGTTTTTGTCAATCACTTACGGATTGTCAGCTATGCAAAATTCAGAGTAAAGAGCGCTTCAGAGGTGATTCCCAGAATATTCAAAATATACATTTTATTTGGTATAAAAATATCTTCTACATACGGTGTTTTATTTAAAGTCGTTAGAGTTAATTTTGAGAAAACCAAAATGTTCGAAACATGTAAATGGTAATTTGGGGAAGGGGGATTTTCTTCAAAATCTTGGAGTCACATCCTTGGAAGATACTAACACCCTCCCCCCCCCCAGGACTTACAGGACTGTAACGAAACCACAGAATGGAGAACCTGTTACGAAGGGTCAGTCCGTAGCCAGGCATGAACATGAGAAAGTAGATGCTATGAAATGTAAGCGAAAATGATGATTGGAAAGATGATGATAGAGCAATTGGTGGAATGAGGAATGGGAAACCAGAGGATCCGGAGAAAGCCTGCCCAGATGCCGCTTCGACCACCACGAATTGCACATGCGGGCGCTCGGGATCGAACTCGGGCCGCCTAGATGGGAGGCGAGTGGTCTAACCATTCACCCTAACAACCATGTATTATACAGAGAAAGTAAATACGCGTTTTCTTCATGCATTTTGTGGAAGAAAGAAGATATTTAAAACTGAAACATGTAAAAAGCAAACTGGATGGGAAAAGTTCGGCTTCCCACAAAGTGACTTTCATGTTTTTCGCAAAATTGTGTTTTCTACTTCATACGCCACTGATTTCAGATTAAGCTACTTTGCTCTGAACGCGTAATTTGCATGCACTATGTTATTAGTTCAAATAACCAGATTAACTCGAGCGTCATGATTCAACTCTTGCAATTTTCTGTTCCGTATTTTATAGAGCAGACGACCGCTTGGATGCGGACACAATTTAATTACCATTTTCACTAGTATCACGGGTGCTGATATTTTTTTAGATCTCTAATTGAGGTTAACGAATGCTTGTTGTCACGATATTATTTCGAGACCAAAGGTCAAAGTTGTACGCCGGAGAGAACTTCACTAAGATGATTACAAAGCAAGAACAATGCCATTTTTACAGTTTGAGCATTATCATTGCCAGTGGAATCTTGTAATTTTAGTATGTGAAAAACGCTGAAAGTTACCTTCTGATTTCTTTCTGCGTTATCCGATGTTAGATCTTGTACCGATTCTCTTATATTTTGAATTTGTATACAACTAAATCAGGCAATTTTTACGGTTACCTTAATTACCTCATTCTATATGTTTTTATTAAGTTGTATAGAATTTTATTTTTGTTCTCTATTCTTTTATTCATTGTAACATTCCTGTGTTGAATTTAATGTATTGCCTGGTAGAATGGGCTTAACTATAACCGGAATAAATAAATAAATAAATAGCATCCTAATGAGGTACAAAACGATTTCAAATCGGACGATGAATGAAATTGGTGAAATGATGCTCAAATGATCTCGGAGTCCATGGAGCTTAAAGTTATTCGACATTCGCCTTCTCAAGGTAAGAGAAACCCCCGATAAAAAACCTTATCCGGGTAGCTTACCCTAAGGTAGATTCGAACTCACGACCTGTTGAATATGAGGTAGACACGCCATCTCCACACTACCCAGGCGGGCAATCACTCCTTTGATATACCTCAAAATGAAGTTTTTCTGTGGTTTCCTTCTTGGGGCAAAGTCTTTCTTCAGAAACAAATTAAATTAATATTTTTATTGTTCCATCTGTACTCCGAAATTTATTACATGGTCCTATTTTCAGCATTTTCCTTGGTGTTAGCTCCTGTTGGGGACTGTTAGCGTTTCGGAAGAAAAACTTCTGTGTTCCATTCACATGACTTTCTCTACATCACTGCAACAAATTATTGTTAAAAAGCTTATGGTTCTATTTACTTTATGCTAATCGATAAAAAAATTAGCAGAAATAATCTTATTACTTGTTTCTCTGTAAGTAGAAGCGAAATAAGGGAGTACCATAGGTGATAGTCAAAAGCTGGTTGCTATATGACTGAAGTTCCTTTGTTTGCATGGACAATTTTATTATACATGAATGGTTGGTGTAGTAATTTTATTCTTAGTTATAGCAACAGGAGTTGACAAATTCCTGTATGAGAAAAGCATTCATTTTTTAAAGCTGAAACCAAAAACAAGGAATATTTCAAAAAAGATCAACTCCATGAGAAAAATGTATATAACATAAATTGTGTGTTTTAATGTGCTCTACATTTTGTGTATTGTAAGTTTTTCTTCATCTCTTACGGTTTATCACTTATGAAAAATTCAATAAAATCATCCAGAATAAAGAGGTCTTTAAAGGCTATTTCCATACATTTTATTTGGTATATCTTAAATATAGGGGATTTTAATCAAATTGTTAGAGACATTTTTGAGAAAATCAAAATTTTTTAAATGTTTTCCATGTAAAGGGTAGTTTGGGGTGGGGGGATTTTCTTGAAAATTTTCGTGTGGCATCCTTGGAAGATACTAAACTTAAGTACTAAGTTTGGTATTTAACGGTCTTTTCGTTTTTGAGCTATGCTGAACAGAGCACACACATGGATCTTTTTCCAAGAATGCTTTTTTTCTTATTCAGGGGCACCCAAAACATGTATTTCCGGTGAAATCTCGGTATCGAGTTTTTGGGTGGAATACAATACTTTCTCTGTACACTATGTACATAGTACGTGTAGAGAAAGTAATAATTTGCATTGTATTCAAGATTATACGAGCAAGCGTACAGAAGCACCAGTGGCCTGAGGACTAGTAAAAGCCATCCATAATTTACATTGACGATAAAGAAAACGTTTACTAATATACAATTTGGTTTAGAATACGAATTATAGTTAGAAAACAGATCATCTACAAATGCTATTGCTCATTTTATTTAGAAACAGTAGTCATCACTCTCAAATAGGAAATCTGGCGTTGGTCACTGCAAAATTGGACTTAATTTGAAATCTGATAAAACCTGAAGGACGATCTATTGGTGAAGGAAGTCAAAAGAATAACAAACTTCTGGAAAATATTGTAATACAGACATGTAATACACCGTAGTTATTTTTAATAAGCAGTCGCTTGAATACGTATTGAAATTAGTATAAGAAAAGTAGTTCGTAACTTTTTTAGTCATATCGGAGGGTGAATGAAACCAGTAAAATTATGCTAAAATTAATACGAGGTCCATGTAACGTAAAGTTACTCGACAGGCGTCTTCTCAGGAAACTCCGGAAAGAGCTTTATCCAGGTAAGGCACTCTAACCGAAATCCGAATTCTTTAATATAATGCAGACACGCTTTTCTCACACTACTATGATGGACTGGAACTATTTTGATCTACATAATGTTCCTAATCATAAATCCTGTATAAGAAATGTGACCCCAAATAATAATTAATAATCTGATAAAACCATTAACAGAAGTGGGTTGAACTACAACCGATATGAATCTATGATTGGCTTCATAAATCTCTGATCATTTTGCACTACGCCAAATGCTATGTTTTGTCATTCATGTTTACCCTCTAAAGTCACATGATCATTCACACATTAACTACCTCATAGTGTTGGACAATGGAAGGACAATATTTTGGGTCTTTGAAACTTAAAACTTTAAACCAATATAAATATTATAATTGTTGAGGTAGGAAAGAAATAAAAGAAGTCACACACTGAACAAACAACAGGATTTTATAAAACAGTAGCGAACCCAGCAGACGTTGTCCTGTTATTTGAATGTCCCATAAAGTAACAAACTTACAGGAAATTTCCTTGAATCCGATCATAGCACCAACTACCGGGTCTAACTGAAATTAAAATATATATATATATATCTTCTTATATTTCGAAACCACGATCGCAACGCTGCCTTCCGGATCCAATGTAAATAAGACTAAAGTTAACAACATGAACAATGTATAATTTTTCATTACACTGCAAAAAGCTTCTCACATTAGTTACACTTTAATCTAATATTTTCAATGATCGCAGAATTTATTTCAATGTAGTAACACTAAGCTACGACGCAATTAACGAATGTGCAAACAAGTAACAAACTTATAAGATATTTCCTTCGCAGCACCAACTACTTTAAATATTTCGGCGATTGCAGCGCAACCTGCTGGATCCAATTTAAATTATTCAAAAATTAACAACTAAGAAAAATAAATAAATAGGTTAAAAAAGCATTATCTATCGGATCTAAAAATGAATCTAAACCCTTCTCGAATCCACTTGAACGCACACAACAAATGTCATCAAAATTGGCCCAACCGTTTAGGAGTTCAGTGACATACTCACGAACAGATGAATTATATACCATATATAAAGATTAGGAAGATGTTCCATGAAAAGTATTTTGCAAATAATGTCTTGGAATATTAGCAATTTCATGTGAGGTAGCATTTTTCAGTTGCTGTCGGGTTGTTAGATGTATCAAGTGAACTCGTTCTTTAAGGTAACCACACAACCAAATGTCGGTCGGATTGAGAACTAAAGATCGCGGCAGTAACTTTGTTGGAACTTTACGAATGGAACATGGGCCTGCTCTTCTAAATTTTCTCGGAGATTGAGAAAAACTCCTCTTGCGTTCATAATAGCATTGAATAAGTGTATTCTATTATTTAGTGACAGAGCCACGATTTGTAACTTACATATTCTTATAGCAGCATGAATACAATTATTAATGCTTTAATAAACAAAAGTGTGACCATGGTAAAAGTGCACTAAAAATAACAAAACAAACCAAACCCCAATGCTTGCCCAGTGTGTAACTGCTTTTGTCTTTATCCTATCTCAAATTTAAAAAAACTCAAGTTTACCTCCTCCTTCAAGTCTTTCTGACTTTCATACCTAGTCCATATTTATGCTAAACCATCTCTTGGAAAAAATGCAACATAAATTTATTGTTTTTAATTTTGGTGAAAACCAAAATTGAAGTTACAGCACCATAGAAAATGCTTCGCTAGGCAGTAGATTAAATGAAACAATATCTAGTGCTGTACTGGACAAAGCTATGCTGCTTAATTAAAGAGCAAAGGAGAAAGAGGAACAGCAACAGGACGATAATTAAACTCCGAACTTAATCCGCTTCCCATGAGGTTAAATGAACATGGATGGTTACTGGGTTGTGGAGGACACGTGTCTCCTGCCATGAATAAACGACAATCGTGCTCTACGTCCCTTCCAAGATAACTTTTTGAAATATGTATGTTGTGTAAGGAGCTCACAATTTTTGTATCCAGTGACATTACATAGTGATTCTACAATTTATTCTTAGGGATATTTTCCTCACCATGTATTATTAATTATAAATGCCTACACAGGAATAGGTTAACCTGTGTGACAATATTAAGGGCACAAGCCGCAAGATATAACGTTTTTATTTTGTAATTTTATTATTAACTTGAAATTTATTTGGCTAAATAGTTTAAAACATTCATTTAACTGTTATTTTGTGTGTAAATTGTTATTGCTGAATTGTTTTACTTGTATTTTTAATATATTTGGATGACGTTGTGTTCATTTTAATGCAAAAAGGTTTAACGGGACCCGGTAAGGCATATAATGACAATGTTAAAATTTATGTTTACAAGGAACATCTTCTCAGAAACTATTTATTGTATCTTCTTCAAATTGTTACAGTACATTATATGGACTTTTGTACACACTTTAATATGTTTTATGTTTTTGTAGAATAAAGTTTTGAGTATCTAGCTTCAAAGTTAGAGCATAACCTTTTTAATACATTCACCAGCACAAAATTTGCACTGCACATGTTTATAAAGAATATCTGATAATATTTTAATATTTATTATTTCATGGTACTATTTTCATCGGTATCTTTCAATAAATCATTATATTCATCTCCATAGTTATTCAGTTACTTTTCAGAGGATTTATTACACTTCATATCATCACTATTACTTTTTTATTTCAACATCCACATGTGGATCTGTAATATTAACACTATTTGCCTGAAAACCCTATTACTGTGCCGTGGCATTGTAAGCAAATTGAAATAACGGCCAAACACAACAACAAAAGATTCACAATCACGTCAATACCAAACTAAGATGTTTACACAGAGCAAAATGGCTAGGTTAGGTTGCCATGATAAATCAATAATCAGTATGATCATTTCAAAAATTTTCCACAACATTTCTCTCTCATTGCAAAAACAAATATCAATAAATTCACCGACCACGCCCACCAAATGCAGCCCCTTGGTAAATACTCTATAAAAACTCTTAGAATAGTGATACCAAGATAAAAGTTGAAGCATTTTAATCAGAAAAGATAAAAATAGAAGCATTTTAATCAGAAAGGTCTCTACTATTTTTACATACAAAAAAACAAAAATGTATTTTACTCATATTTGCCTTACCAGGTCCCCTTAAGTAAAGGAGTTTATACTGTGTTGGCTGGAGACGTGACCAACAATCGCAACATGACAGAAAGAGATGGAAAGAGCTATACGCATGTGCATTGCTAAAACTTACATATGTTGCACGGCGTTGGAATACACGCATTGCTGTTTATAATTTCTGTAAAGAAAAAGGAAGATCGTTTTTGCAGAACAACGTAACAAGAAGGAGTAAAAATGTTGTACTCTAATGATAAATAAGTGTTATAACTTGATTCTGTGTGTGTTTATGTATTTGCAATGTTGCACAAAAAATTCAAAAGAATAATAACAATGTTTATTTATGGTAGTTAAACCAAAGTACAGAACGCGTCTCGTATACCACAAACCTGAGAAGAGAGAAGAGTCTCCATGGTAGAAGTATAAAATTAAGAAAATTAAATAACACGAACCAACATTTACGTTGCACCTGTATACCAGATAATACTCATGTATACTGGAGGATGAGACAGTAAGTAATTGTTAATAATTGAATTCATACACCTATTGCAATCAAATAGATCAATAAATACTAATTAATACTTAACATTTCAAAACCCTTCCACCTGAAATTATTTTTAGTCAAACAACAGCGAAAATAGTTACTGATACGAATAAAGTTATTAATTTCTCTAGCCCGGTATGTACAATAGTGGATAGTGAAGTGGATATTCCACCCAGAAATTCGATACCGAGATTTCACCAGAAATACATGTTTAAGGGACCTCTGAATCCGAAAAAGAGAATTTTCAGAAAAACGTTCGAGTGTGTGCATCTATGGACACCATAGTTCAAAAACAAAAATACGGTTAAATACCAAACTTTATATTTCAGTTTGTTATCTTCCAAGGATGCGATATGTATTTTCGTTTTTGAGCTATGCTGTCCACAGAAACACAGACAGACAGACACACACACGGACCTTTTTTCTGGAAATGCCTTTTTTTTAATACAGGGGTTCCTAAAACGTATATTTCCGGTGAAATCTCGCTATAGAACTTTTGGGTGCATTACAATACCTTCTCTATACACTATGTACATATTATGTGCAGAGAAAGTAAACATCTGATGTGTTATACTCACATGAGTTTCTCTCGCATTTTATTTGTGATGGAAAGGCTTTAATATGTGGTAATTTAATCAAAATCATTAGAACCATTTTTATGAAAAATAAAATTTTCGAAACTTTTTCCATGTAAAGGGTAGCTTGGAGTGGGGGGATTTTCTTGAAAATCTGCGTATCGCATTCTTGGAAG
This sequence comes from Hymenopus coronatus, assembly GCA_030762935.1. Taxonomy (NCBI): domain Eukaryota; kingdom Metazoa; phylum Arthropoda; class Insecta; order Mantodea; family Hymenopodidae; genus Hymenopus; species Hymenopus coronatus. The sequence continues at coordinate 31,271,973 of CM060884.1, forward strand.
ATACCAAACTGAAATATCAAGTTTGGTATTTAACCGTACAAAATTAAGAAAATTAAATAATTTTACCACTGCCAATGAGTGTACCGCTATGATTCAGAAATGAAGGAACAGAGCACAAAGTGGGTCGAAAAGGTGCGCGTCCACAAATTTGCAAACAAGGTATAAGTGATTACATTTGTTGATTGTTATGGCACGGTGTACACATATTAGACAATAACTGTAGGCTATTATTGTAGGGTTCTTCATCAAATGATTAAAGATCACATCCCCAAAAGCAAAGACAGATGATTGGCAACTGGAAGTTTCATCATGACAATGCAAGTTCTCGGTAGCGACAGCTGTTACACTATTTCCGGCCAAAAATGGCCCTTCCATGGTTTCCCGCTCACCACTGTACCGTGTGTCGAGTCGATTGGCAGGCGGACACGTCCTGGCAAGGGACACATCGCCGTCTCCTCGCTTGACGCTGCATGCATTGGACAGACGGATGAAAGAGAACATCATTGCGGACGGTTGGATGCGAGAGAAGCTTTACTGATACTATCTGACACAGTCACAATCGTAATCATAATCCGGCCAGACGTCACAGAGGGCCGATAAGGAAATTGAATTGGCATCGGGCGAAACCTTGGCAATGGAGAAGGAAAAACCTAGACCCTAGGAGTAGACTCTGGGACGGAGCGCCATAAGTCTTTAAGTAATCATCGCGAGATGAGCTGAAGAGGTGATGTTGGGACCTGATGCCCTCAGGAGCCACGATCCAACTGTCGACATAATCAGAAGGGTCTAACAATTTGGGAAAACGAGGTGGTTCTTCGGAATTCTGACACACATTCCGGAGTTTGCAGGGTGACTCTGAAGGAGGATGTGGTGGCCCCAGGGCCGCGCCTGTTAGAGCGGCTGTCGAATAACCTCGCGAACCGTCCGATTTATCAACACACCCGGGGTGCGAGCAAGAAGCTGGAGACCTGTTATGACCGACAAGTCAACAGGCAGGAATTTCAGGAAAGGTTGTATCGCCGAACCTGGAACAAGGAGCGTAATCTCAGGTTCCAACAACCAAGGGCAGGAAATGGAAATAGCCTGTTATTTATGGACGCTCTTTAACTGCTTTGGTTCTCAGCGTCCCATTCTATACTGGGCGTGAAAGATCGCTTAATTTTGCTCAGAGGCCTCTCGTATCAGGCTTGAGGTTCTTTTGCGTGCCGTATATCTACGACATGGGACCCACAGCTTTACTTCCCTTCCGAAGGAAGCCATGCTAAGGATTTTTACGCCCGAAAAAATCCATTGTCCTCCGCCGGGTTTGAACCCGCGACCTTGGGTATATAAAGTTAGCATGGTAACCATTACACCACGGAGGGCGACACCCCACCAAGGGCAGGGCCGTACCATGTGGTGGAGAGGGTAAACGAAACAGTCGACTGCGCCCGGCGGGAAGAAGCGAGTAGTACATTTGAATAGTAACCCTGTACGTGGGAGCAGTGTGACAGTGCCGATTGTGACCGCTATAAATTTCGTCTTAGAATGCAAGCAGATATAGTTAGACACCTTAAATCGCTAAAAACAGGAAATGCAACGCGACGGTAACCGGAGGCTTTGGAACGGGACGCGTGCTAGAATCATCCAATAGCTTCGATAACCTTCCAAAAAGTTCTGTAACGTCATTTTCTAGCTATAAAAGGATGAAGAATCCCAAACCAGTGTGTGTATGTGCGTGTGTATGTAGTCTGTAGTCAGTTGTAGTGAGTCATGAGTGACTAGAGTATTAGCGCTATCTGTCAACGATCAGCAGTTGAAGCGTCGAATGATTTGTTTGCAGCAATGAATTAAAGACTTTATTCGTAACCAAGTTTTAAGTCAATAGAGATTTGTTACACAATGTATGTGAGGAATTTAAATGGTATGAAATGCAGGAGAAATTTAGGATAAGAACGGCGTAGATAGAGCAATTGGTGAAATACATAGCGGGAAAAGCACCCCAAGAAAACCTGCCCAGACGCCGCTTTGTCCACCACAAATCCCCTGGGATTGATCCTGGGCTACATAGGTTGCAGGAGAGCGGTATAAATTATCTAGAAACGGACACTTAAGGTATAAAATAGCAGAAAATAGGCATTACTAGAAATTCAAACCAGCAACAATATAACCTTAAGTAATAGGAAGCATTGAAGTAGTCAGAATGAGATAGAAGTGTCAAGTATTCATATACAATACACAAAATTCTACCATTCTCTGCAAGCAGTGGGAGTTGCAAATTTTACTCTTCAATTACAATGAGTTTATGACAAATTATCAGTTTTTAATTACTTTCCCTCGTGAACGCATTTTACACTCTCGAATTGGTTTGTAATTATTGCATGTCTTGGGTGTATTATTGCTATACAAGCTACTGTTGCGTTTGTAATCAAACAAGTGTTGTACAAATCTGGACATCCATTACAGATACATGCTCCACTAGATATGGTGTTGGTGTTGGTAATTTGGACGCGTTTCGACATTCGTTGTCATTTTCTTTTGTAGGCTAGCAGACGTCTACTAACCTGCAAAAGAAAATGACAACTAATGTTGCCGAAACGCGTCCAGATTACTAACACCAACACCATATCTAGTGGAGCATGTGTCTGCAATGGATGACCAGATTTGTATAAGAACATAGCTTCACTGTATGTAATGGCTTTTTAAACAAATTTAAATAAGTCTTGTCTTAGCCCGCCTCTGTAGAGGTTGGTAGCCTCTCTGCCTCATATTCAAGAGGTTGCGGATTTGAATCTCGCTTAGGGTGAGCCAACCGAATAAAGTTTTTTCCGGGGTTTTCCCTTATCTTGAGAACACATATGCTGAGTAACTTTTAGCTCCATGGTCCCAGAATAGTTTTGAGAATCATTTCACCAATTTCGGTCATCGTCCGATATAGTTAAAGAACATTAAGCTCAAAAAAGTACATTTTAATACGTTAGTTAACATCGCATTAATAAACAGCAGCCAAATACAAACAATAGGGTTACGAGAGGCAAAATCCTTGATGAATATTACATTACCTAAAAGTCAAGTACGAAAAGACACACACTATAAAAGTAGGCAATCATAGGCACTATAAAATTGGTATATTTTACTCCAATAAACGTGAAACATAACTATTTAAATATAAAGCCTACGATTCTAAACAGAGCAAAATATGCAAATATCAAGCTTTAATATTGTCTAGCAAAGAAAGCAGTAGCATTGTTGTCAAATATAGGCAAAGAACAGAGAAAAGCAAGGATAAGATAAAAAGACGTTATAACAAGTATGGATAAATGGGTTAGCAATTTATGATTTGGACTATTAAAAACTTATTTAAATCCTGAAGTAAATTGGTAGTACTGCTGAGATCCATCCCATATGTTTCCTTGTCTTGCACTGTAAATCACTAGAAAGAAGAATGGGAAAAGTGATAAAAATGCTGTTCTGGAGAGGTACCAATGATAGTACTAAACAAGAATTATTCAGGCCCAAAATATCAGTTAATCAATAACAATAAAATTCTTTCAACATATTTACCAGAATTTACTACATACTGCACCACAGTAGTGAATACCGATGATATATGCTATGAAATCGTGTATGGGAAAGGAATTTTGGGAAGAAAATGTCCCAGGCATAAGTTTACAGTACCTCCTCGTATTTGTCAATTATGTTGAATGATATATATCAGGAAAAATCGGAAGTCAGGAAGGAAGCATTTGCTAACTGTTCCAAAAACAAAACACTGAGGGTTTCAGGGCAAATTTAAGTGACTCTTCACCATCTAGAAGGTGGTTTAATATGTTCAGTAAAGCACGTCCAAATCGTCGTGACATGCCCCCACTCCTAAAGCACAGATGCGCAATAGTACTGATCAACACAGTTGTGTAATAAGAGAGATGGGGTGGTGAAGGTGCAGTGTGTCTGTGTGTGTGTGTGTGTGTGTGTGTGTGTGTGTGTGTGTGTGTGTGTTTTCCACCTGCTGTAAGTTTGATAATTATGTGATAATTTTCTCCTCCACCACTCTTATCATTTCTCGTTTCTCCTGTCTTGGAGTCTTAGGATGATTTGGACAGGTTTTGCAATAATATCGTCTACTCTTCCTGCTTGCAGTTGTAAGTGAATAAGGTTGAAAAATAAAATGCATTCAAAAATTTCAATAGCTTAGAGTGTTTTGTGGTCTGAACTTAACTCTATGGCACGACAGCTCACAAGGAACCTTGGCCGCGCGTCCCACATCGCGGTCCATGACAGACGTCATGGATAGGGTGCAGTATTGGAGAGTAAGACGTGGTCAGCGCCTCGAATCCCACCTGCCGGTTAATGCGGTCCTCGTGACCTGGAACCGCTACTTCTCCATTAAGTAGCTCCTCAATTGGCTAGGGACCTTACGAGGCTGAGTGCACCTAGACCAGGTCTCCCAGCTAAAAATCCTCACGCCGGTACTAGGAATCGAACCCAGGTCTCCCGCTTGGTTAACAGCCGCGCTACCACCACGCTAAGGAGACGACCGTTTTGTGGTCTTACCTATTATTATTCTAATGTGATATAGATACTAATATATTAGTCGTTCTGTTTATTACATTTCTTTTGGAACGGTTATGTGGAATCTGTTATTTTAGTGGTACTGGTACGATCTGGAAGATCGGTTAAGGATAATTTTGAACTCTCCAGTCTGCAACCTGAAAGCTATTATACCAATGGAGAGGGGAAATCGGATATTCTATTTCCCAGTTTTGAGACGGCAAAATAAGTTCACCTAACTACTTATATGGTCATTTCCTTAGCACGGTGGTAGCGTGGCCACTTATCAAGCTATAGGCCGGTAATGCCTAAAGCACTGCCACTCATGACGCTTGTGTTGAGTAGAGGTGGGGGACGCAGCGGCAGGGCGATAGGCCTTGGCCCACTTTCGGTTGTTATATCAAGGAATTTAGTTTTAGCTATTAACCACTTATACGAATAAAGGAGCTAAACGATCTCAATATTGCAGTAGAACTTCCAAAATGCTTATAATTAAGAGAGGCTGTGAGTTTTAGTTTTAGTTTTAACGCCACTTTTACTGCTACAGAGTTGAAAAAATTCAATTTCATTATCATGGTAGGTTCACCATTAATTTTAAAGACAAGCATTAATTCATTGATTTAATGATGTGTAACTGTAATTATTTATATAGTATTGAATAGCAGTAATGTCACTTTTTCAAACGGTCTGATATCAACATCAGCACCGTTACTGTTTTACTGATATTTAGATATGTCTTTAAATCAAGCTTGGCGGATGCCTAAATTTACTGAAATAAAAGGATCTAGTAAAGGAATCTAATAACAAACAATTGTTGTAGCTATATTTTTATAGGATACGAGGGTGATCCAGAAAGTAAAAAAAAATGTTTGGTTTCAATAAATTTAAAAAATTTATACCAAAGACAGGAGTATCATTTAAAAAATAAAACTTACTTTATTTCGGCACAGAGGAAACTCTGTTTTTAAGCATTACAATTCCCTGTGTAATCAGCTGTTGCCAGTGTATTAAGCCAAGATATTAGAACAGTATCACTCAGCAAAGAACGATAATTTTTGGGGGAACGAAAGCTGTAATTCATGCAGAGTTATGTATCTGTTTTGCAAGATACTGTTATTCACTTTATTCGCTAAATAATTTATTAACCTGAGTGAAGGGCATGCGACTGGGAATTTCACACCACTGTCTCAAATTTCTGTTCTATCAAAATACCCTTCCGTTATCCGACAGAAACATTTCAACAGGTTTCAAAACAAAGTATTCTAAAAACGATTAAAACCTTTTAACTTACAGTCAGCAGGATGTATCATGCAGTTTCGTTTGAACAATCACAGAATGCACACAAATACTTTTCCGGTTCCCAGTCACAAAACATTTATAAAACATGTCGGAAAGATCTAGGAAACTATTTTCCTTGGATAGAAGCCCGACAACGATTCTGCAGCAGGAATGCGCCGAAGGTGGTTACTTACTAGATTTCCCATATAGATAATAAACATCAGATGGAGTTATTGCAAAAATAAATTATTCAGGCTGAACATGGTATGCATAAAATGTATTTATATGCAGCACATTTCCATTTCTAGGGAATAATTAATGTCAGCATTACACTTGCTAAAGTTCCTCGTTCCTTTGGTCTTCTTTTACGTGAAGTTCAGCAAGATATTATGACTTTCAGTACTAAGCAAGCATTGCATACTTTCCTACAATAATGTCGGTACTGTATTGCTGGAGAACTTCTGAATGCGACGTACCCACGATACGCTGGCTAACTTTTACTGAATAATCCATAATCAGTAAAGATGATGTTCGCATCCAAATCATAATAATCTAGTTTAGAAACAAAATAGCCTCCATCACGTGACTGGTCTTTATGCTTTAAACGAGCAAAGTAACAGATTTTCTTTCTTTTATACTCCTTTTCGTTTTCCTTAAGTGCCTTATAACCAGATTCTAACGATCAATTCTGTCAGTAGAAGCACCTAATTCTACTAAATGTTGTAAAAAAGAGGAGAAAACAATGTTTTCTACAACTTTCAGAATACGCTTTACCTTTGTAAAATGTCTAGTTGCACGCAAAAGGCCACAGCAGCCCTGTTGATACGGAGAGTCAATAAAAATAAACCTTCGCTCAGTTTTTATTGGTCTCGTTATTACGCACGGTGCTGTGGGTTTTATAGCCTTTGGGATACATTATTTTATTTAGTACAGCTGAGGCATATGTAAAATGCAGCTTCTTTTGAAAGGAGGAAGAATAATTTGTCATCTCTATCAATCTCTCAATACTATGCATAAATTGGAGTGTTAAAGAAATTGTCTCTGACTTAGAAGTTATTTTACATGTGTAGAAGGGCAACAAATCAAGAGGAAAGTCTCAAAATCAGTTTTCGGCTGCAAAAAATGTTTACAGTTCTCATGTTACCTTTATAAATAAGCAGAAACAATAGTTCAATCATGCATGATTGGTCATTTTAACCCTAATAAATGAAAAATAAATATTGCAGTGTTTAAGGCTTCATTTCTCGTAAAGCGATGTTCTACTATTGCAGTAATTGGTTCGCAATGAAGTTCGCACCTGTTCCTGCCTAGTCCTTCCTGAGCTTTTAACTGTGCAAATCGGTGTTCATAAACACGATGTACATTCCAAGCTCATTGATTGTTGACTGATCTTCCACACCTTATTAGTATCACTCCCATTATGAATCTAACAAAGCATTTTTGAAAAGGCATATTATGTATTTATTTACCCCAAAAGTTTGGCAAAATATGACAGAAAATTAGTAAATTAAACAGAATATATAAGTTTATAATATATGTTACTCGTTGGTAGGTCTTAGATATCGGAGAGGACTAGAATAGGGAATATTGAAATTAAATACCCGTAAATTTCCGGGGAGAGTGGGTGCGGGAGCAACATAGGTAACGAGAAAATCGTATTCTGCTTGGTAAGCAGCGTGCTATTATTGCGCTAAGGAGACGACCTGAAATAATCACATTCTCTATCATATATCTTCATTATCTAGCAAACGAAGATAAGGATGACTTGTGAAAACTGTTTTTGTTTTTCACAGCAGTATATTTACAAGCTCAAAGCGTTTAGCTGTCTTGACCTCTTATAATACGACTTGTTTTTGTTAACCCGAACATAATTGGCTACTAATTAAAACAATGATAGCTTCTCTACAACGTATACTCCGTTCACAAAAAGTGGTCATCTCTCTTGATAACAACAGTATTTTTTCTCTCTATAAAGTTTCCAACTTTAGGAATCAAACTTTGAATCGTCCCATCCGGTATCAGACCTCTATCACTGGCCTGAAAATCAAACAGGGACATAAGAAGTAACCAATAAATATGTTACCATCTCGTCAAATGAAGAGGTAATCCGGAAACCGTCTCTATGAAAGAGTTCCGCCATCTAAAAATAAATCTAAACTTGACGACGCAACAGTCCAAACCCGGGCCAAGGCCTACCAAGCAACCGCCAATCGAACCCGAGTCTTCCAACTTAATAACTAGCTGTATCACACGCGCTAATGACATGACAGTTTGTACACAAGGAAAAGTTAAACTTATTACAACATAGTTCGACATTATCTGAGTAAGATTTTCCTGGACTTTCGCTTATCCTGAGAAGATGAATGTCGAGTACTCTAAGTTCAAGCACTCCGGGCACATTTGAACATCATTGCACCCATTTCATTCATTAATCGTCCAATGACCAACCAGATTAAAGATTTTAAACTTCTTGGCACACTTTCAAGAAAATTCCCTCACCTGAAACCATCCTTTCCTTGGAGAATTGCTGGGAAAGTTTGTTTTTCTCAAAGATTGTTGAGGATTTGGATTAAAGTACAATTGGTTTGACATATTTTCAGGATAAATGAAATGCAGATATTCAATTTTCTTAGAATAGCCTTCAAAAGCCTTTTCACTGTGAATGAATTTTGTATGACTGGTAAACATAACAGACAAACAAAACCTTACTAAAAAAAAAAATGTAGGGCAGAATTTCTTATGAATTTTGAAATATATATACTTTTCGCAAATGGGAATTTCTTATTGTTCTCTCACTTCCTCTCATGGCCATGAAAAGAGAATAGAGTCGCCCTCCATGGTGTAATGGTTATCATGCTAGCTTTATATACCTAAGGTCGCTGTTTCAAACCCGGCGGAGGACAATGGATTTTTTTGGGTATAAAAAGCCTTAGCATGGCTTCCTTCGGAAGGGAAGTAAAGCCGTTGGACCCGTATCCTAGATTTAGGGAACGTAACAGAACGTCAATCCTGATAGAGAGGCCTCTGAGACTACTTAAGCGGTCTTTCACGCCCAATATAAAATGGGACGCTGAGAACCACAGAGGTCAAAAACCGTCCATAAATAAAACATCATTTCGTTTCATTTTTAAAGAGAATAAAATTTCAAAACATCACATTGTGAGCACTCTTAAAAATTTGACTATCGCTTAACGCCTACTTGTTGTGCCTAAAAGGAAATATCAATTTCTGAATATGTTTATCTCGATTAATATAAAATAACTATAAGTAATAAAGTTGTAAGAGTGCGTGGAACCATCATCTTACACAACACATCTTACTTCATATGGCATCACAGGCGGTGGATATGTTGATTACCTACGTGAAATGAAATCATAATGCCGAAAGGAATTTGGGAAGAAAACGTCCAATCTGAGAAAAATCTGGGGAAAACTGTCAAGGAGGGTGGTCCTGACGGGTTTTTAACCATAGACCTCTGGTTCACGAGTTCAAGCTTTATGCCCTCATTCATCCGTGTGGTAAAATTGTTATCTTTCTACTACGTGTTTCTACCAATGTTTCTCATAGCGCAACTTTTTGTGAATTTCTTATATGTAAGGCCATAAATTTGGCAATGAACCACATTGGTGGTTTTTCGCCTAATTAAACAATCAAATTGCAAACCACTTAGCTCAGTCGGTAGTACACCTCAGCTTCATGCTATACGAAGGCTCCTGGGTTCTATTCCCGGGTTGAGGTGAGAATATTTCTATAGTCAAGATTATTCCCTACCCTATTGAGCCAGGTGGCTCAGGCTGTAACTGGTATTTGGGAGCTTCGTGCTCGCTCCCCGTCGACCGCGCACCCTAGCGCTGGGTATTTCCATGGTTTTCCTGGAGCCGCTTAGGGAAACGCTTTCCTTTCTTTCCTTAATTTTATTTCCCTTCTTTATCTTTCAGGTCGGCGTCAGTATATTTTGGGATTTTACAGAGAGATGGCACGGTTGCTTGCTCCGAGTGAAGCTCTCTTCCCCCTGGTAGCGCCGGTTGAGGGTAGGTGCCGTTGTAGAGGCATACTTCTCACGGCTTCCCGGCGCTTATGTAGCCTCCTTGGTACGCTGGGGCTGCCCTCTAGGGACTTCTGTGCGTCTCTGCGCTTGGCTCCGTCTGCTCCTGTGTGGTGGGGCCTGTGCTTTTCCTTCCTCTCGTCCCTTCCCCAGGGGCTTCAATTGATCAATACTTGGTCGCAGTTGCCGAGGTGTCCGCCGCCGGTTGCATATTCATACCTCAAACCTCATTTTCCACCCTCCTCAGAATCTGAAAATATGAATGCGAGTGCGAATGCGTGTGGCCTAATGAACAAACAGAAATTCAATGACAGCAGCGCGAGTTAAGCAGCATGCAGTAGATATGTCCGTTCAATTAAAGTCCTACAATTGTAAATGTTGTGATAATTGTATTTGTCCTAACCGTGTGTAGGACAGGAGTTGGATAGACAGAGTCAGACTGAAAAATTCGATGCCATAGCCGGGATTTGAACCACGGATCTCCCGGTGTCTAGCCGGTTGCTCTACTACTGAGCTACCATGACAACATGCCGGCATAGCATTGAATTTCTAAAATTACTCGCATGTTTCCCGGTAAACCACAAGGTGATTTCAAATTATTTTGAGATATCAATCCCAATGGCGTCTTACAATGTTCCAACTACTTTAAGTCACATTATAGCCAACTATTATGGACGATGGTGATAATTTTAATTGTTTTTTTCACAAAAACCGTGTGTAGGTAGCTCAGTGGTAGAGCAGATCCGTGGTTCAAATCCAGGCTAAGGCATTGAGTTTTTCAGCCTGACTCTGTCTATCCAATTGTAACTGTGCTTGTCTTCCTTCAGTCCAGTCACTCTCATTGTACAATAACTCAAAAACTCTCCGTGTGTTTAATGCAGAAAATTGATTTTTAACAATCGGGGTAAAAACTAGAGGTGTAGCTTACACCACAGGCAATAAAAATAAATCTGATCATTAAGCGGTTCATGAAAACATAAAAGCTTCATTCAACAACCATTTTAATTGATGGAGAGGTAATGAAAGCACTTTTGCCTATCCACAGAATTAGCCAATGAATCCTGTGTTTGCTGAGTGGATCATGGAGGCTTGTTTTACGAGGCCTACCTTTCCACTTTGATATTGTTCAATTTCCATAATTATTCTCCGCAGTGTCTATATTCCTGGAGTTTGACGGTATTAAATTTATCAGGAATGCCGTGTTTGAAATACAAATATGTTTTATCACACAATGACTTGACTGTAAAGTAAATGGTACTCACCACTTTAGATGATTCTGGCATTGTTTATACTTGCTTAATTTATGAGGCACACAACCCTGTGTCCACTGAGTTAAGATGATAAACTAAATATATGTAACCTAGAAAAGTATCCAAAAATATCCAATACCTTTAGTATCTAACAATAAAGCACTAAGTATAAAGGAGAATCTAATAAATGCAAGGTTTAACATGAACTTCATTTGCTGTCATTTACAATACTTACTATAATTCCTTTTACATGTGAACGCATAAAAGCAAATAAATCTGATGTGTTAAATTCACATTATTTTCTCTACATCTCTGTAACAAATTATCGTTCAATCTACTTCATGCCAATTGTGATAAACATTTGCAGAAATGATCTTATTACTTGTTTTTTAAGTAGAAGGGAAATAAGGGAAAACACTACCTAATGGGATAATAAATTTTTTAAAAGCTGTTTTGCATGTGGTTGAAATCTTTTCTTTACACTTCAAGAGATTGATAAGTTGAGAAAATGAGAAAAGTTTATAAGTATTTTAAAACTGAATCTAATAACAAGAAATATCTAAAAGAAACAAAATGGACAAAATCACGAAAATGTATGGTATAAATTGTGCGTTTAAACGTGACCTACATTTTATGTAGTATCTCTTACGGTTAAGCAGTTATGCAAAATTCACACCTCTGAAGTGGTTTTCAGAAGCTATTCCCAGAAAATTCAAGATATACATTTTATTTCTCATCTTTAAAATACGATACTTTAATGAAAACCGTTAGAGCCATTTTTGAGAAAATCAAAATTTTTTAACTTTTTTTCATGTAAAGGGTAGTTTGGGGTAGGGAGATTTTCCTGAAATCTTCGTATCGCATTCTTGGAAAGTACAAATTTTAAATACCAAATTTTGTATTCTACCGACTTTTCATTTTTGAATTATCGTGTTTACAAACACACAGACACACATTGATCTTTTTCGTGTCTCTTTATTCTGCTTGGTGAACATTCAGGGTAATCACTGCGAACACACTTTTCAGTACGCCAGTTCTTGAATAATTGTCATTACACTGGCTTTACTGAGAGACGTAATGCAACACAATTGATCCGTGTAATCCGCTGGTCAGCTTGAATGATCTCATCCACTCGCTCAATGTTGCGTAGTCACTGCAGTCACCGGTCTACATCAGCCAACATGTTGGCCCTTCAGCTTCATTACAATGACATCTTCTGACATCCACTGTTGCATCACCATACACCTTTGTGAGCCTTTCATCAATGTGTTTCACCTTCCACATTCAAGAATTCAATGACAGATGCTGTCTAATACGAACATCAATGTCAGTCATTTTGCAACAGGAAGCACTGCTGCCACTGATTAACTTATGAAGCTATTATTGCAGTGGAGTGGAGAAAAAGGTTTGAGAAATTGTGCAAAACTTCAATTGTTCACATAACTCACTTAGTACAGGAGAAAAGAAAAAAAATAAGAGGCATTACTTGTTGACTGACCCACGTATTCTCAGGTCTTCAACTACTTTTATGAAGGTCTTCCCACTAAGCAATGTGCAGGGAGTAACTGCTGAAAGCGTAATAAAGTCTTACTAAGCAACCTTTCTCCATAACTTGTTGCGCGACTGAAATTTATGTGGGGTTAACTTCACCAATTTAGCTGTCCTATGTGCGCAGTATTTTAAAATATCCACTTGTTGCTCTAAGGCACAACACTGATTTGTTGGACCGCACTCTGAAGCAAACCCAAATTTTAATTTGGATTCAATTAACACAAGGTAAAAGAAATCATACATTTTGCAATAAAATTTTCCTTGAATTGTAATAGATTACCTATTCTTACGATTCCATTAATTATGGAATATTCAGATACTGATTCCACACTTCTCTTGTACTACCAATAGCAATATCGACAGTGAGAAGTTGTGATAAATCAACATGGAAGTCCTTAGCCGTATTTTTTCCAGAACATGTAAAAATAGTTAGTGTTGTTCTTTACAATGAAATAAATTTTGCTAATAAAAACATACTATAGCAAATACATTGACATTATTGTTAATAATTGTTACAGATATCTGGAGAAAACCCAAAAAATGTTTAAGATTTGTTCTTGTTTTCTTTCTCTATAGCTTATGATTGTTCCAATATTTTAGATCAAATTTCTGATTGGTTTGGCGCAAATGGCTTGCATATGGACAAAGTAAAAGCACAAACTATCTTATTCAGTTTAAAATATAAACAAAGTAGAGAGAAAAAAGTTAAACTTCTCGGGATATGGTTGGACAACAAGCTTTCCTAGAAATTCCACATAATGGAAATACACATATTCATGCAAAAAGTTATATCATGTTTTATTTATCTTAAGAAGACTCAGGACGTACATTTCCATTAGCACTTTATTGACTGTTTATTATAGTTTACTTTATTGTCATTTAAACTATGGTATTTTGCTCTTGGGTGTTAGTAGGGAAGCCAACCAAGTATATTTGCTCCAGAAGAAGACTCTTAGAATAATAAAAAAGTATGATTCTCGCCAAAATTATGGACCAATTTTTAAAGAATTGGAATTTTAACTGTGGCATCTTTGTATGTATTTATTTGCATGCTTGAATTTTTTTCAGATCCATAAAAAACAGACGAGTTATTTTTCTCTGACCTACATAACCATGACACATGGTACCTCATAATTTTCGGTTACAGAAATCTCTTAACACTCATCTTTATCTTGGAGTGAAATTATATAATAAGCTACCTTTAAATATAAGACAAATTGTAAATGCTAATTCTTTTAAAATTAGTGTTAAAAACAGAATTAAGGAACTTAATTTTTACAACATACAAGAATACTTAAATATAGATGCATTTTAAGGACTTGCTGACAAAACCTATCGTATTTTATGTATGCCAAATGGTGAAATAAATTATCATTATGCTGGGGAGAGAAAACATTGCCTATTAACTAAAAGCTTTACAACCAGGTTTGACCAGAAACATAACTGTTGAGAGCTGCATTTTTTCTGTTCATGGTTATACAGATACAGCTGTCTGTGGAATAACTAAATATGGTATATGGGATAACTATAAAACGAATAGATAGATGAATTTCAAATTTCGTATTTAAATACAGCATCTTTAAAATATGGAATACAAAATTTGTATGTAATTCTTCCCACCAACTCCTCTTATATAAATAATGTTAATTTTAATTTTCCCTAAAAAGTTTCTAATTATGATTAAAGCATCCTTTTTACAGGTTAAAAAGCAATAAAACGTATATCTTCAAATTCCAGTGAACAGCCTGTAAAATCTGCCTCATCCTAATGAAATATTTTATGATATGTTACAGCTGATAAAGCATCAGAAACCGACAAAAACCACAGTAAAAACAGAAAGTTCGAGAAAATACCAAGTACTCCCTATTTTTCCGTTCACAGTTTCAGAAATAATTCATTTGCATATTTAGGTCATTTAAGTCTTTTTGAAATCTTAATGAACATTTAAAAATATTTTGTTTTGTTTTACTTTCTCTATAATGTATAATAACTGGTAGAAAATGTGTCATTCCGCCCATAAATTCTAAATCCAAATGTTATCAAAAATGCATGTTTTGAAACTTCCTGATATCTCCTCAAATAAATAATTTCATAAAAAGATCCACGCGCGCGCGTGTGTATATGTGTGTATGCGTGTGAACAGCATAATAAGTCTTATACTTATTAATTTTCGCCTTTAAGTTCAGGGACCTAAGATTTTCGGAAAAAACCCCAAAACTTCTCTTTTTATGGAACACATATCGAAATGTTTTATCTTCTCAAAATTTTCTTCTACAAATTTGATTAAAATATCATATGTTTAAGGCATTTACAGGAAAATAAAATATGTAGTATGTTTCATTTACTGGGAATAGCTTATCCTTCGTAAGAAATGTTGTATAACATTTTATAAACGCTAAATGATAAGGATAAAAACTCATATCACTTTAAAATATATTTTACTTCAAATAGCTTTATATTTCATAAATAATTTCAACATACCATTATTGATGTCTCAAATTGTTCAATACTATGTGATTTCTACTTACTCTACCCGTATTATGTACATAGTGTATAGAGAATATATTGTTTCTACCCAAAACTTTGATATCAAGATTTAAACGGAAATACATGTTTTTGGATTTACTGTATAAAAACATTTTTAGAAAAAGATCCACGTGTCTATGTATCTGTGATTATGATAACTAAAACTGAAAAGCCGACAAAATACCAAACTTAGTATTTAAGTTTTGTATCTTTCAAGGATGCGACACAAAGAAATTCAAGAAAATTACCCACTATCTTTTACATGAAAAAAATTACGAATATTTTGATTTTCTCAGAAATTGCTCTATTTCGATTAAAATAATGTATAGTGGAATGACAAATAAAATGTATATTTTGCACTCTCTGGGAATAGCCTTTGAAAATCTGTTTCCTCTGGAAGAATTTTACTGCATTTGGAATAACTGCTAAACCGTAAGAGACAGACGAAAACTTATGCACAAAAATGTAAATCTCTCTAAAATACACAATTTATGTTATATATATATATTTGCTTGAAGTTGACCATTTCTGAAACACTCCTTGTTATTGATTTCTGTTCTAAAATACTTAAACCTTTCTCAATCGGAATTGGTATGGCCATGCAAAGAAACAGGTTTAGACCAATGACAACCAGCTTTTAAATGACTTGATTATCGCTTTAGCCTAGTGACAACGCGATAATTAAATCATAGCGGTTTTCTTCTCTTACAAGGAAGCAAGAAATAAAGACAATTTCTGCTAATGTTTATCTCGATTATCATGAAGTAGAAGAATTAGCCTTTTACAATAATGTGTTACAGATATGTAGAGAAAGTCATGTGAATGGAACAACCTCATGATATTATGAAAAGGGTATGGCATTTTAAGTCCCCGCTTATAGCGTTTATTTCTAATGTCATTCTTTTTATCCATAGCTATAAGTGTAATGCTGCAATTGCTGCATAGTTTCAACTTGATTAAATAGAAGTAGATAGAAAAATAAGCTTTGGAAATAATGGTATATATTCACACTGATAAACACTATCGTAACGCATCAGATTATTCTCCTTTTCTTCCTTTAAAAACATTTAACATCTGAATGTTATTTCGACATACTGTATGCAACTAAGCACTTATTACGCAATACTCCTGGAGTTTGGGATCGTGTTCGCAGGTCAATGAGACATCGATGTGAGGTCTGTATTCAAGCAGGAGGTGGACATTTTGAACATCTTCTGCCATGACAACAACCTGCGGAATTTCAATGTTGTGAAGGCCATAACTCGGAAATGAAGCATTTCCGGACCCATGTTATAATGAACTAATTTGATTGTCTACATGTGGGAAATACATACCTGAACTTATGCCCCATATTTTTTAAACACCCTGTAAATACAAATATGTATGGGGATAACGTACAAGTATATTAGTTTCTTATTTTATATTAATATTATATTACTAAGAACTACATCGCCTAAGGGAACATGAACTAGAGAATGGCAATTTTTCAAAAATATTGAATTTGTTGAGCAAATGACGATATTGTACCTTATCGACTTATGCGAAATGACATCTTTGAGAATTGATCTTTTCTGTCAATTATTTTAATATCCTGAATGTACCATATCTAACCAAGAATAATTAGTAAAACAATTTGTAAAGTAAGTCACATTTTTAAAATTAATTTACAAGCCCGGCGCACCGGTATATTCATAACAGTTCCATTCTGAATTATGTCTCCAGGATAACTTATCTGAAATGCTTTTAGCTCCAAATATGTAGTTAATCATTTCGGAGGAATAGTATAACTCTGCATAATTTATTTTATCATACTATTGTGTAGTTATTTTGACTTCCACATCTCATAATTTGATTCCTATGCACTAGTACTTAGAAGAACAGTACTCTTGCTTTATGCGTTGATCAACATTCTTATTCAGGACATACCTCACAATCACTAAATGCAATAAATGGAAGGGACATTAGAAATGTAAAGTCTCGATTTAATGTTGCATTGTCAACAGCAAATTCCCTGTAATGTCTTTTTGTTGCCTATTCCAATCCATTTTCCTTATGCTAAAACTAATTATCTTTAGCAACTTCAACATGCATTCAACACAAACTTCTCTCAGAGCAGTCGTTGTATTTCTTTGTTCTAAATGATTGTAATTCCAAATAAACACAGTTAGTTTCTATATAATTGCAATATCAACGTGTCACCATTTATTCAATGAGTTCAGTTTATTAGTTTGGAGAAATAAAATTGAATACCTTCTCCACCGTTTCATAAATAAAGTATTCATAATTAAAAGAACTCTATGATGAAATTTTGACCGAAAGATAATTTCACATGTTTTCAACATTCATTTTCTCTTAGAAACACATGGAGTTTAACTTTTTTTAATCTTTTGCCTTGTTTGGGTATGATGTTTTTCTTTACGCGTTTACCTGCAAGTAGATGCCACATTAGATGCTTATTTTGTAAGGTAAACATTTACTTTTTTGTCATTAAGCAATTTTACAGTATATATATATATATATACACACATATGGCATATACATATGCCAATGTTTCAACTCAAAATGTTAAAAATCGACAATTAAAAATAATTGGATAGGTAGAGTCAGTCTGAAAAATTCAATACCATAGCCGAGATTTGAGCCTTGGATCTACAAGTCTCTAGCCGGTTGCTCTACCACTGAGCTACCATGGCATTGAATTTCTCAACTAACTCGCATGTTTCCCGGTAAATCACAAGGTGATCTCAAATTATTTAGAGATGAAAACCCCAATGGCGAATTACAATGTTGCAAGTACTTTAAGCCAATATTATGGACAATTGTGATAATTTTAATGCCGGCATATTGCCATGATAGCTCAGTGGTAGAGCAACCGGCTAGAAACCGGGAGATCCGTGGTTCAAATCCCGGCTATGGCATTGAATTTTTCAATCTGACTCTATCTATCTAACTCCTGTTCTACACACGGTTTCTGTGAGAAAACAAAATTATAAAAATAATTAAAAATAATATACTATATTAAATGGAAAGTTTATGATCGATAAAGCTGGTTATATCTACTCAAGTACGCTAATCTTTAAACTTTGATATTTTTGCTAGTGTTTTTATAATGAACTCCATTTATAACTATACTTCCTGAGGAAAACTGAAACTTCAACTTGCAAAAATTTAACTCATTTCAAAGCAAAGTCAATATTTGCAAAACTTAATATGGAGCATATCCTTTAAATTAAATTGCCTCCATTAAGAGACTTTGGGAGAATTTTACTAATGAGAAAAGAGCAATCGGTATATTCTTTTATAGAACTTTTGTATCCAAAATTTCAATTATTTAGTTTAGCATTCTGCAAATTTGGAATATTCTCTTTATAGGTCCCCAATTTTAAATGTTAAATAAAATATTTAATTTTTGAGCAAACCTCAACTATCACGGTAAACACTTTTCTTTCACAAACGAGTGCTAAGCAAATGATATGAATCAATAAGTTTTGCTACCATCACAAAGCACAACAAATTTGAACTTGATATGTAAATTAAATTTCCTTGATATTTTCACGCATGCCTAGATTATACGTTTATTTTCTCAGCCTGGAGGTAAATTATGATCATGCGCCTGCTGTAAAGGTCAACTCCTAGCGTTGCACGTTAACCTATATAAAATGCTGTTTGAGCTTTGAACTCTTCCTGTCGATTGCAAATTGAACGATGAATGTGGCTTGAAAGAGTTGACTGGAAACGGTAAAGCAGTCCGATGTGAAGCTTTGAGCCACAGTACCTGTACTTCGTTATCGCAGTTGTTTAAAAGTCACTCTTCTGTCCTTTGTGCACTCTCTACGATACAAAAAAATCTTATGTGTTCCATCAACACGACTTTCTCTACAAAAAACAAATTATTCTTAAAAAGCTTAATCCTCTATCTACTTTATTATAATCGAGATAAACATTAGTAGATATTGTATTAATTATTTGCTTTCTTATAAGTAAAAGCAAAATAAGAGAGTACACAAGGTTAAAACGATAGACAAATCATTTAAAAGCCGGTTGCCACGTGGTTGAAGACCGTTTCTATGCAGGGCAAGGAGTTTGCAACTTTCCAGGCGAGAAAATGTTAAGTATTTTAAAGCTGAAACAAATAATAAGGAATATCTCAGAAACAGTTAATTACACGAAAAAAACATATACATATATACATAAATTGTGTGTTTTAACGTGAACATTTTTTGTGCAGTATGGTTTTGCCTATCTCTTACGGTTTACCAGTTACACAAACTTCAGCAAAATTCATTCAGAATAAAGAGGTCTTTAGAGGCTATTCCCAGAAAATTCAAGATATGTATTTTATTTGCTATATACGGTATTTTAATCAAAATCGTTAGAGCCATTTTTAAAAAAATCAAAATGTTCGAAATTGTTATCATGTAAAGGATAGTTTGTGGTGGGGAATTTTCTTAAAAATCTTCGAGTTGCATCCTTGGAAGATATCAGACCTAAATACTAAGTTTAATATTTAAAGGTCTTTTCGTTTTTGAGCTATGCTCTCCACAGACATACACGCACGCGCACAGACACACACTCTGATATTTTTCTAAAAATTGTTTTTCGGACTCAGGGGACACAAAAACATATATTTCTGGTGAATTCTTGACATTGAATTTTTGGGTAGAATAGAATGTCTTCTCTATCTACTATGTACATTGTATATGGGGTTAAAGAAAGTTAAAAAGCTTCTGCATTTATTGAATCTGTGACTATTTCCTGAAAAGTAAAATTCCTGGATTAACAACGAATTAAGTACTAAGCATTTATTGTTGAACACTTGAATTAATATATAATTTGGATATAAATTTGCCCTATAACATTTTAATTTATTGGTATTATTTGTCAGAGAAAGATAAGTTTCTGCTTTATTCAAATTTATATGAATATACATCATGAACCATATTTCCACTGGAAAAATATCATAGGCCTCAGTTTTTTTTAATATTTCCTATAGTTTTTCTAAAACTATGGTTTAATAGCTGGTATTAGATAAATGAATTACTGTGTTACTATAGAGTATATATAAAATATATCTAACTTTCAAAGTTTATTTAGTTATTTTTAGGTTTTTTCCTTCAAACCAATATAACTTGAGAACGAAGCATTTCACATTAAAACCATTTCATAGCAGGTGACATCATTAAAATCAAATATGTTTCATGCAGCCTTTATAGGCACTTAATTATAAACAATGGTGTGTTAAGGTTAAATTACAATACCAGTATCTAATAAATCCAAAGTATAATTTTACATTTTTTAAAAATACTGGCTTTATACTTTTATGAAAAATGATGTTTGCTTGTATTATCCCGAAATCGAATCAAAATCGATAGTACACAGGTTTTTCTTTTTTTAAATTTAACTGAGTCAATACTACTGCAACGGTTGTCACTGAGAGATCCGGGATCGAACCTTATCTGCAGTAACCAAAAGGTGGGACTGCAGTGGTGGCACCCTTCCGTGGTGCTGAGTGCGCACTGGAAATACAGCTCCCGGCGGTGGGATGGCGTTGGAAGTTGTCTGTAGAATCCGGGAGTTTGGTCAGACCTGTGGCGAGGGCACCTAGCGCTCTCTGCGTTGAGATGAAGAACTGAATATTCAAATTTCTTAAAGAAACTACCTCTAATAGAATAAAAATCTATTAATTTTCTGCTTAATAAGGAAAGATTGATAACCCAATACCTTTTCAGTGCAAATCAATATTTTGTCAAAAATTCGATTTCTTAAAAAAGGCATTGGTTCTATAAACAACACAATGGTATAGTTATGGACGCTCCATGGTACGGCAGCCTTCCTGGTCAAACATGATACCCAGAATCAGAGTGATTTTCAGCCAAATGTGAGACAGTGAATAGGTTTTCCCTTCAAAAATCGTGAGTAGTTTGTAATTATAATTAAAAAAAATATATATGCTATCCAAAATAGCATATAAATCGGTTCTATGACTAACATCTGATAAGAACCCTGTGCAAAAAGCTGGAAAAATGAGCCAGATAGATTTTGTTGTGCCACAGGAAAAGTTTGTGTTCAAGAAATTAAAGAACCTCACACAGCAATCAAAGAATTACGAATAGTGTAAATCTAGAGGGTTTTTAGAGTGAAGTCTTTCCTTTACAGATTATAATTGTAATTTTGTACAGTCCCAACTATTTCAAATAAGGGATTAAAAATTCTCTGTTATTCATGCAAGGAAATCATTCAGATCCGTGATAAACCCTCCGTCTGGTTTCGGCCGCCCTTTGAAGTTACTCTCGTCTCATCCTAACCTCCTGGGATCTGACGTATAATAATCCAATAACTGCACACACATACACACACACACTTTGCCCAAAGGCAACTACAACATAGTTTGTGGAACTGTTGTATTAATTCGCATTAGTATCATTGAAAATGTTATTCAGTACGACAGAATTTCAGTACATTGGTCAACATTCGTGCCTTATTTAGTATAGTTCTGAGCGGAGACCATTACCGCTTTACTATTTTGATTTTCTAGCTGGAAGTATATAGAGCAAGTGTATGAGTTTGAACCGCTGAACACCCCCTTTATCTTCTAAAGTTCTTATGTTCACATTACCTTTTCTATTCACACTTTTACAAACAATTCTTACAGAACCTTATATTTCTCTATCTATTTATTTATATGCAGTTATGCCTTCATTACTCATTAACTTATTTTGTTGTAAGTATAAGCTGACTCAGTAAGATATTGATAGTAAACTCCAGCCAAAAGAGGCCGATTTGTGATGAGTTGATAGCTTTGTAATTTTGTTCTGTTTGCATGAATGAAAAACAAAGAAAGAAATAATGGGGAATTGTCTTAGATTAAATATAAAGTATGAATGAATGAATGAATGAATAAGTGTATTTATTGACATAGCAATATCATACATAGAATTTCAAATATCGCACGGGTCCACAGACCGTACGTGCTTTTGTAATACACATTACAAGCAATATTAAAACAACAACAACCACAAAGAATTAAAAGAGTAAACACGAAAATAAAAAGACAAAGGAAATACACAGTCCAAAGCATTATAAAACAACACTAAAGAATTAAGAGTAAACCTGAAAATAAAAATACTAAGATATTCAAATATAGCAATTTAAATTTACAGCACAGAGTACACCTTCATAAATGCACCCTCTTATAATAGAAAATTACACTTAAAAAGACATATATACACATAATATATACAACATATATAAAACCATAGCACAACAGTGACCTAAGTATGACATAATATATATGTATGTAGAACATTGTAGTCACTTTTGTTTAGTTGATCTTATCCCCCCCCCTTCTCTATTGGCAGCCTCCTCAGATCTCACTGTCTTGCCTTAAGTATAAATTTACCTAGCCCGTCCATGTTTTCCGTGCCTGCCAGTAGCCTCCAACATGCTTCTAGCACTACATTCGCAGTGGTAAAAAATCGCGGCAAATATTTTTCCCGTCATTCCTCCGTACCCCTACATCTTGCCAAGATGTGAGTCCACGACTCTTCCTCCTCGCAAATGGGACAGATTCTCGTACCATTCTCGTCAGAAATTTTCGTGCTCCTCCATGCTCCTAGTCTAATCCACGCGAGCCCCTCTCTAATGAGTTTGGTACCTGTTTTGATGTATTGCTCCATACCCCACTCCGATTCCAGCTCAGACTGTACTTCTAATGACACCTCTGTGCATTGCGCAATTATTTGCTGTCTGTCAATATCACAGAGGCGGCTCTTAATTTGTCTCCAAATACTTCGCCTGTTTTCCTGCCCCGCCATCCAAATGTCTCCCATCCCAATGGTTTCCAACCCTTTCTTTAATTTTGATGCCCACGTCGAATTACCTTCCATTCGCAACTGTTCACGGTAGCAGACTGCCCTAATTAGAGATTGGTTTCCGTGAACGATTCTCATCCAATATTTAACTGCTCTGATTTTGCACTCTATCGTTTCACTATGTGCCCCGAATTCCCTCATTATTCCGCAGTTTGCCGTACCCCTCCCTACACCCAGAATTCCTTTCAAAAAGTGGGTCTTCACTTGATCCAGATTCCCTGTTTGTGCCCACCCCCATATTTCTCCTCCGTATGTCATCGTGGATCTAACTGTCGCTCCGTATACAGTTTCCATTAAGGTTATGGATATATTCTGTATTCTGTAGCGCATCCGGAGAGCTTCCGTCGCTTTCACCCTTGCCTTGTGTTTCGTAATGTCAATGTGTTTTGTCCATTTTCCGTTCATTGCGAATGTGAGTCCTAAGTATACAAAAGATTTAACATTGTCCAGCATCTGTCCTGCATATATGTCCAAGTCTCCTGCCTGCTATAAACACAGCCCTTTTTGAAAGTCATTGCCTTAGTCTTATTCACATTAACTGTAAGTAGCCATTCATCGCAATAATTCTTAAGTTTGTCCAGTCCTCGTTGCAATCCGTTTACTGTCGTAGAGCACAATACTAAATCGTCTGCGTATAAAAGTGTTGGGATCTGCAAATCCGCTACTACTGGTGCTTGGATATTCTCTGATATCATTGTATCAGTAATATCATCCACAAAGAGATTAAATACCAAGGGAGATAAAATACAACCCTACCTCACTCCCCTATAGCTTCGGCAGCTCTCGGACACTCTGTTTCTGTCGTACTTCACACAGAATTCGACATTTTGATACATTGCCTGCAATGCTCTAACCATTTTACTTGATAACCCCTTTCTGCCCAGTTTGTACCATAATGCATTTCGATTGAGATTCAAATGCCTTCTTAAAGTCCACAAAAGCACAATGAAGCTTTCCCCGCTTAATTAACAGTTGCTTCGTCCTTAAAGTGTCTAATATAAAAGCGGCATCTATGGTACTGTGTCCTTCACTGAAACCCATTTTAAATTTTGAAAGTTTGCCAAATTTAGATTCCCAGTCCTTTATCCGGTTATATAACACTCTACAATAGCTTTTCTCCATAATTGGCAAAAGAGTAATCCCCCTTTACTATTCAGAACCAGTAACAAAGAATTAATCGGAAATGGTTATTGCCACACAAATATATTTACTTATACATTGCGCTTTTACGGGACCTACATTCTTTAATTCATTCTAAAATCTTGTCTCTCTCTTTAGGTTTACTAATTATACCAAAAATCATTCAGAAAAAAAGAATTTGTGTAAAGGATTACATAGAGTTCAATAAACATTTGGAATGAATATGATTTCATAGAATACTCCTAAAAGCCGTAATATGTACATTTTCCTTATAATAAGATAGTTTAAACATATGGAGCTGTAGTCAAAATCATTGGAGCTATTATGAGAAAATAAAAAGCAAGGAAAATTGTTTTCATGTAAAGGACACCTTACGGTAAGTGGGGATTTTCTTCAAAATCTTCGTGTACCATCCTTGGAACTTAAATGAACTTAAATAGCAAGTTAGTCAATTATTATATTAAAAGTTTTCTGTTCACAGATAATGCGCGCAATAAAACGATTTTTGAATTCAAAGAGCCTTAAAAGATGTACTTCCAATGAAATCTCAACATAGAACTTTGGGTGAAATGCAATTCTTGAAGACAAGGTTCAGGGAAATATACTTTCTGCTATTCAGGCCTAAGTTTGTAGCTTACCGTTCATTTTATACACACAGTTCTGATTCAATTTCGAGAGCATACCTTGTATCTCCAGACGGCGCCTTGGTTGAGTGGTTAGACCGCTCCCCTCCCATCTAGGCGGCCAAGGTTCGATCCCGAGCGTCCGCACGTGGGATTTGTGGTGGGCGGGTTTTCTCCGAGTCCTTCGGTTTCCCCCGCCAATCATTCCACTAATTGCTCCATCATCACCTTACCTATCATCAATTTCACCTACATTTCATAGCATCCACTTTCGAATGCTCACGTCTGGTTACGGGTCGAACCCTCGTGACAGATTCTCCATTCTGTGGTTTCGTGCCATAGGCTCCCCGAGAGGCTTCTGACCCGTAGGCATTGGCTATTAAGTCCTAGGGGGTTGTCAGTCCTACAAATACGATGACGAAACGAAACCACGTATCTCCAACTGTTCGTTAGGATGCTACTTTCGTCAAGAAAGAGTGGCGAACACTAAAAATTGCCTAAATCAAATGCTTCTTTACTTTTAATCATTTCACTTTTCTTTGTGGTACACGTTCCTTACGTTCCCCAAAAATCGATAGGGAGATAATGCTGTAAGGCAGAGTACAGAGGTGACTCGACACTAAACGGTGCGATTATTACATCTGTGTCCCAGGAGGGACAGGTGAGATGAAAGAGCGGCCGGAACTAGGAGCAACGACCTACCAGACAGAGACCTCCGACAGTCAAACAAGCAGGGTGCACAGTTTCAAACGCCACCACAACTAACTGAAGGCGGTGGCACGATGAAAGTTATATAGACCGTGTTTCCCTGTCACGTGCATCATCGCCGACATTTGCAAGCCCGAAACAGACCAATGCAGGCAAAGGATGAATCAAATGAGTAATGGAGCGATATTTGGAGGGATAGTGAATTCGGGGGATGAAAGAAGTCACTCTAATATTCGCCTAGTGATCCGGAAAAACCACCGAAAGCTCAAAGTGGGCTGTCGTCGGGGATCGAATCGTCCCGAATGCGACACGCATTCCACCGTGCAGCAAAAGCATGGCAGTTTTGTTCCAGGCATTTACCCTAGTAGAAGTAGTACCACTTTTACTGCGTCATACTACACCAGTTTCTCGAGAAGAAATATAATCTCTAGAAAAAGAAGATGACAAATGAATCATGCCTTATTCTATTGTATTATTCCATATGAACCGTTGAACATTATATGGATCCTTAATGAAATGTTTGACGATTTCGTACATTTTTATTTTTCATACTGGTGTTATAGAACTGCATTTAAAACAAGTCAGACTACTTTAAAAACCAGATGCATTACATTCAGATGACCTTGTTTATCTATTCTGCGACAAACTATCCTTTTAGTTCTTTTTTACTTTCTCTATAAGTGTTATGTATATAGTGTATAGAGAAGGTATTGCACTTCACCAAAAACTTCGATACCGAGATTTCACTGGAAATGTGTGTTTTAGGGTCCCCTGTATCCAAAAAAAAAGTATTTTCAGAAAAAGGTCCGTGTGTCCGTGTACCTGTGAACACGATAACTCAAAAACGAAAAGTCGTAAAGTACGAAACTTTGTATTTAAGTTTAGCATCTTCCAGGGATGCGACACGAAACTACCCTTTACATGGAACTTTTTTCGAAAATTTAGATTTTCTAAAAAATGGCTCTAACGATTTTGATTAAAAATCACATATTAAAGATATTTACATGACAAATAAAATGTATATTTTGAATTTTCTGGGAATAGCCTCTGAAGACTACTTTATTCTTGGTCAACTTTACGGAATTTTGAATAACTGCTAAACCCTAAGAGATGGACAAATACTTACCATAAAACAAATATAGAGCACCTTAAAACACACAGTTTATATTATATACTTTTTTTCGTGGAGTTTTTCTCATACAAGACTTTGTGAACTCGTGTCCATACAAACAAAGGAACTTCAGTCGCAGAGCAACCAGCTTTTGACTATCACTTTAACCTATGGTACCCACTTATTTTGCTTCTACTAACAAGGAAGCAAGTAATAAGACCATTTCTCCTAATTTTTGCTCCATTAGATTATTTTTTCAACTGTTAAAGAATAGTTGGGGTGAAGGGATTTTCTTAAAAATCTTTATGCCGTGTGCTTGGAAGACGGTGAACTTGAATATAAAATTAGGCACTCAACGTAGTTTTCCTTTTTGAGTCATGTTCACAGACACATACGAATGCATGGACACACAGGAACGTTTTCTTAAAATATTGTTTTGAATTCGAAGGAATCCAAATCGTGTATTTCCCTAAAATCTCGGTATCGAATTTTGGGTGGAATGCAATGTTTGTCTACTCACTATGTACATTGTACGTGGTAGAGAAAGTAAAACTATGGTCTCGTTTATGTTATAAGCAAAGTGTGAGAAATATGAATGCATATTATCTCTAATGAAAGTTTTACTTGCAGTTCTGTGGTATCGACTTTCATAGTAGATGATTTCTTGCGGATTGGCGTGTATCCGTTGAGTTAGTTAAGTTTCAATCTGACTTTCCATGTACCCTAAGGTTATGTACTGAGTTGATAACAGCTTGAGGCAGCTCGTTAAATGATCTGTCAAATCATTAGGTTAAGGTGCTAGACATCCTCCAAAAATTTCCATTTTCTTCCTCTTGACAAATTTACCTGCGACTATGTTAGTGTCAAAGGGCTTTTCTTTCTGTATTTACCGAAACCAATCAATTCCTCTTTCTCTATACGTAAGTGTAATGCACATGGTAGGTAGAGAAGGTATTGCATTCCTCGAAAAAATTCAATTGAGATTTCACTGAAAATTCATGTTTCGAGTACAGCTTAACCCCCCCTCAAAAAAATAGAAAAAGTCTGTATGCCTGTGTGTCTACGTGACTGTGATTAGTGTAAATCAAGAACGAAAAGTGGATTAAGTACTAGTTTTGGTATTTAAGTTTACTATATTCCAAATTATTTAGATGTTTTCTAAAATTGCTCTAACGGTTTTGATTAAAATCCCATATATTAGTGATATTTCATGTAAAATAAAATGTTTAAGGAGTAACCCGTAAACGATAAACATCTTAGTACACGAAAATGTAGATGTGGTTAAATACACAAGTTGGCAAAATTTTTGCTGATCAATATTTCCTCGTTGTTGCTTTTAATTTTAAAATACTTTTTTTTTTTTTTTTCCTCCTGGCCAAGAATTTTCAAATCGACGCATAGTGACAGATTTTAAAATATATGACTATTGTTTTAGCTTAATGTATTTCCTTAGGAATAGCTTGTAATCCGGTTCTTATTAGCGCACATCGTCGTCCAGATCAAGTCGCCCTTCGATGTCCCCTTCATCCCCTTCCTTTCAAGGCTCACGTTGGCAGCCTAAAGGACATACAACAACGTGCGATACCTTGCTTGTGATTGCAGACCTCTCTGCCTGAAGAAACCTAATTTCCCTTGATCCAAAAGTTTGATAAATGAATTATACCGTAAAGTACAATTTAAGATTCTAAAGTAAAAGGAAAACGTTTTTACAAAGGAGTTTGCACATATATTTTTGTGTGTATCTGTATTTGTTTGTGTGAATGTATGTATGTGAAGGTGGGGGTTTGACAGCTACTTCGTGATGGATTAAATTTCACAATTTGACAGATCTAAATCCAGTTCTAGCAGTTTATTCAATGCAACAATAAGTTATAAAGGGTGGAATTAAAAGGCCAGGAACTCAGAGTTCACTCACTGAACCATTAATAGTGAAGAGAGACATGTCACGAATCACTGAATTGTCGACATGTGCACATTTGGACATAAAAATTTTCACACGTTAATCAATTGCGTTTCAGGCAACCGGAACTGGAGTGTGAGGTGATTGCGGAAAGGACCAGTGTTCACGGAAAATTGTTAATATCAGTTGACTTTCTGTAATTTGCATTTTTAAAACACACGAAACTTCACGTAGAAGAGTTTAAACACACATTTCCAAAATGCATTAGGAGGTTTGATGCTTACTTTGCAGATTGATACAAATAAATAGTGTGACATTCGTGTTGGTTAAATAAAAGTAAACTGATATGTAAGCTTAAAGGTTTACCAATTAAATCGCCTTCATAATTACTTGCCCCCTCCCTGGATAGTCTCCTATATGTGACGTAATGAAAGCTTTCTTCCGGACATTATTTCCAACTAGGTTTAGTGCTGAGTCGTGTCCTTAGCGCGGTGGTAGCGTGCAGCTTGCCAAGCTGGAGAGCTGGTTTCGATTCTCGGTACCGGCGCGGGGATTTTTTCCCCTCTGGAAGACCTGGACCGGGGTGCACTCAGTCTCGTGAGGTCCCTGAAGGAGGAGGGGCCAATTGAAGAGCTACTTGATGGAGAAGTAGCGGTTCCAGGTCATGAG
The DNA here is from genome assembly GCA_030762935.1 of Hymenopus coronatus. NCBI lineage: Eukaryota > Metazoa > Arthropoda > Insecta > Mantodea > Hymenopodidae > Hymenopus > Hymenopus coronatus. Next base: position 31,301,175 of record CM060884.1, read on the forward strand.
GACCGCATTAACCTGCCTGGGGGGTTCGAAGCGCTGACCACGTCTCACCATCCAATACTGCACCCCATCCATGACGTTTGTCATAGACCGAGATGGGGGATGCCATGGCCGGGCGGTAGGCCAAGGCTTCTGTCGTGCCACGGAGTTATTATAGGTTTAATGCAGAATGTATATAATTCTCACTGCTGTATCTTTCTATAAACTATTTTTTGTTTAAATTCTTGATCTATCCAATTGAATTAATGTGATTCGGTATCTAATGCTAATTATGTAAATTATGTTCGAAGTTTACTTTTAGGTTTTATTCAACAGAATTAATTAAAATTATATTCGCATGTTAAGCGAATGAAAGATAGACCAATAGCCAAAAGAACGAGTGGATGCCACTAGAAAGGAAGAGAAAAGAAAGACCGTATAGCACTTGGATTCAAGGAAACTGAAGAAGATTTGTGGTGCAAATGGCAAGAATGGATAAATTTAATAAGAATATGTAGTCCTGGGTGCCGGAAAAGTATTTGCATACTGAGAAACCGGACATAATAACGTATACATAACACTTGCTATTAAGGTATACACATTTGCCGTGAGCGAGGAAACACAACTGCACTCTGATGTGCAGCTCATAAAAGAAGCGAGTTGAAATTTTCTTCTGGTATTTGTAAATAATAATCAGTTGATTGCCTATATTATTGCACTTGAGGTTATACAGACATGCTTTGTTTCTTTACCCGTACTATGCAGTTAGTGTATTGAATAATTTTTTTAAATACTTATATTATTTGTTTACCTTTTATTATAAAAATAATACCTAATTAGATTTGATCATCTCCAATTAGGGATCCGGGTTGAGCTAATTCTGTTCGAATTAAAATTGTTAAAGATGTTCCTAGTATTGGAAATCAAAAGTACCTGATTATACTAAATACATATGTTATTCTCCTCATCAATGAATAGTTACATAAAGGAATAATCATACTACATCAACGATAGAGAAGGTATTGTATTGCACCCGCTGATTCCAAAACATAACATTTTTAGAAACATTCCGTGTGTGTGGGTCTCTGGATAGAATAGCTCAAAATTGGCTAAATACAAAACTTAGTATTTAAGTTGAGTATCTTTCAAGATGCGACACGAAGATTTTCAAGAAAGTACCCCCTATACCCCAACTATCCTTAACATGGAACATTTTTCAAAAATTTTCATTTTCACAAAAATGGTTCTAACGATTTTGTTTAAAACACCTATATTTAAGATATTTTTATGATAAACTTGCAACTCTTCTCTGAAGTCCTCTTCATTCTGGATGTGTATAAATTGTGTATAGCTGGCAAACCATAAAAAATACACGAAAAAATGTAGATATCATTGAAACACACAATTAACGTTATATAAATATTTTTACTTTCTCTATACGCACTATGTACATAGAGTATAGAGAATGTATTGCATTCCACCCAAAAATTCGATACCGAGATTTCACCGGAAATATATGTTTTAGGGTCCCCTGTATCCAAAAAAAAGTATTAACAGAAAAAGTCCGTGTGTGTGTCGTGTGTCCGTGTGTCTGTGAACACGATAACTCAAAAACGAAAAGTCGCCAAAATACCAAACTTGGTATTTAAGTTTAGAATCTTCCAGGGATGCGACATGAAGATTTTGAGAAAAACCCCCCACCCCCAACTACCCTTTAGATAGAATTGTTTTCGATAATTTTGATTTTCTAAAAAAGGGCTCTAACGATTTTGATTAAAATATCGTATATTAAAGATATTAACCTGACAAATAAAATGTATATTTTGAATTTTCTGGGAATAGCCTCTGAAGAGATGGACAAAAACTTCCCGCACAACAAATGTAGAGCAACTTAAAACACACAATTGATGTTATATACATTTTTTTCGTGGAGTTGATTGTTTTTAGATATTCCTTGTTTTTGGTTTCAGCTATAAAAACTTATACTTTTCTCATACAGGACATTATGAACTCGTGTTCATACAAACAAAGGAATTTCAGTCGCAGAGCAACCAGCTTTTGACTATCACTTTAACCTATGGTACCCCCTTATTTTGCTTCTACTAACAAGGAAGCAACTAATAAGACTATTTCTGCTAATTTTTGCTCCAATAAATGAAGTAAGTAGAATGATTTGTTGCAGTGATATAGAGAAAGTCATGTGAATGGAACACATCAGATTTTTTGTAGTTAACCGTTTTCGAGATATTCTGGATTATTGGTTTCAATGTTAAGTCACTTAAACTTTCCTCGAACGGGAAGACATCTTTCTTCTCGTTTGTATGCTCCTAGCAAGCAAAAAGATGGAATTTCAATTGTTTCACATAGCAACCGGTTTTTAAAGGATGAGATTATCGCTTTATCATGTGCGGTTTTATTATCTTCCTTCTATTTATTAGAAATAATAAGACCAATTCTGCTAATGTTTATCTTGATTAGCAGGATGTAGATACAATATTAATATTTTCAATAAAAGTTTTTTTTGTGGAATGTAACACATCAGATTTTTATGTTCTCATAATTACACGGTCACAAGGAGAGAGCATGAAAATTCAGAAATTGGTGCCATTGGCCTACAGTAGCGGTTGAAAATGCCGACTTGACTTATCAGGAATCTGTCCAACTTATACACGAGAACAATAGCCTAATCATTTTTCAGCTACGCCCAACGCTGCATAATTCAACGCAGCAATTCTGGTTTAATGATGGAGTAGGGTTAGAATTCTTGCTCTCCCACAGTGGGGAATTCTGTCTGCTTAAAGCTGCTTGGCTGAGGTATACCTTTGGAGGATGGGGAACTTGTTCCACCCTTAGGATGAATATAAGGTATTAAACACTTTAGGTACGTTCATCTATCCGTTTATTTCATATTTTTTGCATCTACCAAGGCTACATAGCAGTTCAAACGGCCTCAGCTCACCAGAAGGGAGGAAGGAAGAGACAATGCAAAGTTCGTGTAATTTTTTCTTTCCCTAAATGTACTGCGTACATAGTATAGAAAGACGGTATTATATTCCACAGAAAAATCATATACCGATATTTCACCGGAAATATATGGGTATGCTTTGAGGTATCCTGTGTCAAAAAAAAAGCATTTTAGAAGAAGGTCCGTGAGTATGAGTGTCTTTGGGAGTATAGTTCAAAGACGAAAACACCGTTAAATACCACCTTTGATACTTAAGTTAAGTGTCTTCCAAGAATGCGATATGAAGACTTTCAATAACATTTCTCCACTGCAAACTACTTTTACATGAGGAAATGTGTGACATTTAAGCTGTTTTTTTTTTTCAAAAATGAGTAACGATTGTTATTAAATTACCTTATATTAAAGATATTTATATTAGAATTAAATGAATAGCTTGAATTTTCTAGGAACAGCCTCTGAAGACCTCTTTATTCTGAATGAATTTTGCATAACTGATACTCCGTGAGAGAAAGACTTTTACTTCACAAAAGGTGTATATCGTTAAAAGACATAATTTATGTCAAATACATTTTCTTGTACAGCTGAGCGTTTTCGATTTATTCCTTGTTATAGGTTTCAATTTTAAACTATGTTAACTCTTTTTTAACAGGAAACTTTCTTTCGTTTCGTCTCTCTAGTTTTACTGATGGCCATGGAAAGCGAACCTAACTCCAATTGTTTCACATAGCGATCATTTTTTAAAAGATTTGACTATCGCTTTAGTTTAGTTTATTCCCTTATTTCTCTTCTACTCACAAAGAAGCAAGTAAGCCTGGTGTATATAAAAGAATAATTTTTTGTGAGAATATTTCAATAGGTATGTGGAACACTAGAGAAGGTCATGTGAATAGAACACATCAGATTTTTAGAAAAATATCCCTGTGTATGTCTATGGGCAATGTAGCTCAGAAATGAAAAGTCCGTTAAATACCAAATGTAGTATTTAAGTTCAGTATCTTTTAAGGATGCGACACCAATATTTTTCAAGAACTCTCCTCACCCCAACTATCCTTCACATAAAAAAATTCGAAAATTCTGATTTTCTCAAAAATAGTTCTAATGGTATTGATCAAAATACCGTATACTCGTATTTAAGATATTTACAAATAAAATGTTTTACATGAATTTTCTGTGAATAGCCTCTGAAGACCTCTTCATTCAGGATGAGTTTTGTATAAGTATTAAACCGTAAGTGATCGATAAAAATTAATTACACAAGGATGTAGATACACACAATTTATATCATATACATTTGTTTGTGAAGTTGACCGTTTTTATTTACAGTTTTAAAATTAAACTTTTCTGGTACAGGAACTAATCAACTTTCGCCATGCAAAGAAACGGATTTCAATCACACAACAACTAACTTTTAAATTATATGACTATCACTTTAACCTATTTTACTCCCTTACTTGCCTTCTAGGTACTTAAAATAAGATCATTTCTGTTAATGTTTATCTGGGTTAGCATGAAGGGACCACTTCCTTCACTCTATCCTTTCAACTACCCTTCTACCTCTCAACTTCTGTTTTACGCTTAACTAATATAAGGAAACAATTAATCGACAGTTATTGACCTAATAGTTAAATTATAATGCCAGGGACAAAGTATATACGACACGGTAAGTTGCCATTAGATTATGTTATCTCAAAAGAATTTCAGATATCCTTGTAGTTTATCGAATAAAACGCGACACAATTAGGAAATTTAATGTCGTGTTAGCATGTTGCCATGGAAGATTAGTGATTAGAGGAACCGGACTGAGAAAGGAAGAGCCGTGGTTCACATCCAGCTATGGCATTACATTTTTAAGTCTAATTCTAGCTTTCCAAAGTTCGAGTTATTATGCTTCCGCTTCTGGAAATGACTCTGAAAAGAAAGGAAACATTACATGATGTCATTACTGCGTGTTTAATTAGAGACCCTCGGGCTCTAGGGATTAGGTATGATACGAACTCTGTGAACGTCATAACACTGACATGACAACACTATGTAGCTCTTAACTTAATCACATTAACTCCGCCTACTAAATGAGACCGTAGCGCCTGATAAAACATAGGTCATCGGCATCGGGTTCAATGATAATAATAGAGCGGGCATAAGTTTGGAAACTTGTTTTCTACGAGGGCCTTTTTTTTCAACTTCCGTTAGGCTATAAATAAAAGACAAGTGCATAGAAAACAACTACTATAGTACTAAAAATGTTGTACACTTATGGTTACTTTTCAACATAATCACCGAAAAGAATGAGACATTTATCGTACCTGTGCACAAGCTTTGCAATACCCGCTTCAAAAAATGTTGCCGCCAATGATTTCAAATGAGCATTGACGTTGTTTTGAAGATCTTCGTTGGTTTGAAAGTGCTGTCCTCCTAGCCACGTCTTCAGTTCAGGGAAAAAATGAAAGTCGCTGGGCGGATGATCGAAAATGTCCTATTGTAAGCAGCCAATGGGTTGTGTCAGCAGTGTGTGGACGAGCGTTGTTATGGATCAACACAATTCCTGAAGTCAGCATTCATCTTCGTCTGTTTTAAAATGGCTCTCCGCAAACATCGTAAAGTACGAAGATCTGTATTTATAGTCTAGCGAGGCTGAAAAAAAAAATTATATAATATGTATTCTGCAATGTGAAGGACAGTGATCAAATGACAGTTTGCAATACTAGGGTTTTTCTATACATTATATGTTTGTGTTAATAACACCTCGCTCATTGCGACACCATTATGCATCTATAGGATTAAGGAGACAAGGTAGTCTGAACATACGGAAATTACACCTTAAGTGAGTTGAATTACCACTGTTCTTAAAGTATTCAATTGTTTTTCCATAGATTTGTATGAATCATTCTATAGATCATGAAAATTATTTCAAGTAGATTTTTGCATTACTAGCTTATGTGGTTAAGTCTGTAAAAAGTGTTTTATTCCGCAGAAAAGTAATAATATTTAGTATTAAAACATATGAATTCATGTACCTTTTTCTCTATTACTATTTGCAATACCTTTTGCATGCTTGTTCTATAATCAGCTATCTTCTGTGCCTCATTTATTCAGTATGATAAAATTTCAGTATAAATTTAAAAAAGAGTATCTATAAATTCAAAAAAGTAAAAGTGTGGAAAATTTGCAATGTTGTTGCTTTCTTAATATGACCAATATATAACATCACGATTGTGGTTCAGAAAGTTCAACTATGTGTTGTATACATGTGCTGAAAATTTCAAGCTTTCCAGCTCTCATAATTTCTAACAAAAAGTACATAAATATCCAAAAATGCTGTTTTGAGAAAACTGAAATTAAAGATACAAATGTTCTAAAAAGAGGCATTGCAGGACAGCTTTAAAGAAGTTTAGACTAGCATTTAAATTATATTTGAATTCATTAAAATCCTCTTAAACCCCCGCACGCGATTAGGGAGCAATTCCAGGAGGGCGTGCATTCAGGAATGCTTGGACGGTTCTCAGTCGTTTAAGAGAGAAGCAACTGCGCTATTTGCCCGGCACCGCCGATAATGCAGAACATAAAAGCACGCGGGAAATGAAAAGGAATGCGGTAAAGGATAGACGAGGTAGAAGAAACTATCTCAGCAATTTCGTTGGCCAGGAGGAAGCAATGGAAACTAGTCAGAAAGGGCGGTGCCCGAGAATCGAACGGGTAACTCCTGAATGCATGTCTCATTTCGCTCAGTGATTGTTCTATAGTAGCAAAGGGTATCTTATCATCAAGGTGCACGTCACAACAGCTATTCAAATAAATCAATGCATACAAACATTACAGTGGTTCTAGCCAAGAGATACGTTTAGCATAGTTGTTTTTTTACTTTCTCTATACCTACTGTGTATATACCATATAGTGCATTGCACCCAAGACACCGAAAATACATATTTTGAGGACTTGTGAATAAAAAAAAATCACTTTTAGAGAAAGATCAGAGTGTGGAGTCTTGAACAGCAAAGCTCAGAAACGAAAACACCGTTACATAACCTTGGTATTTAAGTTTAATGTCACAAGCATGTGTTACGAAGATTTTCAAGAAGATCGCTCCTCTCAAAACTACCCTTTTTTGAAACTGTTGTTTTTCTCAAAAACGACTCCAGCGGCTTTGATTAAAACACCTTATATTAAACTGTTTACATAGCAATCAAATTATATATTTTGAACTTTCTAGAAATAGTCTCTAATGATCTGCTCATTCTAGATGAATTTTGAACTTTCTAGGAATACTCTATAAAGGCCTGTTCATTCGGGATGACTTGAATTTTCTAGGAATGGTCTCTAAAGACCTGTTCTTTTTGGATGAATTTTGTTTTAATTTAGCAAAAATGGCAAACGTAAGAAATAGACAAGAATTTAATACACCAAAATTCAGATCTTGTTAAATCACATAGTTTATGACATATGCATTTTTTCATGGAGTTAGCCATTTTCGAGATATCTCTTGTATAGGTTTCAGTTTTAAAATACTTGAAACTTTTCTCATTTGGGAATTTTTTCAGCTTATACAAAGAAATGAATTTCAGAGATAGCAACCAGTTTTTAAAATATTTCACAGTCGTTTAAACTAGTGTATCATTATTTCCCTTCTATTTACAAAGAAGCAAGTATGAATGAATGAATAAGTGTATTTATTAACATAGCAATATCATACATAGAATTTCAACAGTCGCACGGGTCCACAGACAGTACGTGCTTTTGTAATATACATTATAAGCAATATTAAAACAACAACAAAGAATTTAAAGAGTAAACACGAAAATAAAAAGACAAAGGAAATACAGTCAAAAGCAATATTAAACAACAGTAAAATTAAGAGTGAACCCAAAAAAAGATACAAAGAAATTCAAATATAGCAATTTAAATTTACAGTACAGAGTACACCTTCATAAATGCACCCTCTTATAATAGATAATTACACTTTCGCAAATGGGACAGATTCTGGCACCATTCTCGTTAGAAATTTTCGTGCTCCTCCATGCTCCTAGTCTAATCCACGCGAGCCCCTCTCTAATGAGTTTGGTACCTGTTTTGATGTATTGCTCCATACCCCACTCCGATTTCAGCCCAGACTGTACTTCTAATGACACCTTCTCTGTGTATTGCGCAATCATTTGCTGTCTGTCAATATCACAGAGACGTTTCTTAATTTTTCTCCAAATACTTCGCCTGTTTTCCTGTTCCGCCATCCAAATGTCTCCCATCCCAATGGTTTCCAACCCTTTCTTTAATTTTGATGCCCACGTCAAATTACCTTCCATTCGCAACTGTTCACGGTAGCAGACTGCCCTAATTAGAGATTGGTTTCCGTGAACGATTCTCATCCAGTATTTAACTGCTCTGATTTTGCACTCTATCGTTTCACTATGTGCCCCGAATTCCCTCATTATTCCGCAGTTTGCCGTACCCCTCCCTACACCCAGAATTCCTTTCAAAAATTGGGTCCTCACTTGATCCAGATTTCCTGTTTGTTCCCACCCCCATATTTTTCCTCCGTATGTCATCGTGGATCTAACTGTCGCTCCGTATACAGTTTCCATTAAGGTTATGGATATATTCGGTATTCTGTAGCGTATCCGGAGAGCTTCCGCCGCTTTCACCCTTGCCTTGTGTTTCGCTATGTCAATGTGTTTTGTCCATTTTCCGTTCATTGTAAATGTGAGTCCTAAGTACACAAAAGTTTTAACATTGTCCAGTATCTGTCCTGCATATGTCCAAGTCTCCTCCCTGCTATAAACACAACCCTTTTTGAAAGTCATTGCCTTAGTCTTATTCACATTAACTGTAAGTAGCCATTCATCGCAATAGTTCTTAAGTTTGTCCAGTCCTCCTTGCAATCAGTTTACTGTCGTTAATGTTTACATCGATTATCATGAAGTGGAAGATTTAGTTTTTTAAGAATAATTTGTTACACAGCTGTAGAGAAAGTCGTGTGATTATTACAAGTCAGATTTTTTATTTAAATTCATATACTTAATTTACTTCACAGTCGTAAGAGAGTGAAATGTTGATTACAACAAAGGTCAATCCTGCAGTAATCAATGCAACAGATATACTTTTCCGGTGATTTGATAACTCTCGAAAAGTTTTCAGTTTTGTAATCCAACAGGGTCTAGTGCTCAGGGGAATATGTGCAAATGTTTACAAAGGTTCGTTTGCGAGTATATGTTTACTGAGAATTTTTCATTCCCACGTGTAATTCCAACTGTTTCGTTTTGTCCTTCCCCTCTGATGCTTGCGAAATAAAAATCAGGAGTCTAAAAAGTTCATACTTTATCCAATTTACATTATTCACGACAAGCAATTTTTTACAATTGTTTTAAAATGAGGTATTGCAAGCACAATGCTTATATCACAATCCATTTTGCCCCTACTTCTAACTTAAGAGGAGTCGAATTGAGATTTTCATTTTTTTTTTTTTTTCCCCATTTTCAAGTTTTAATTGCATATGAATATTTGGAGTCTACCGTTCATTTTGGTAAACTTTCATAGAGATACGCTAATTGTAAATAGTTTAAAAATATTGTTTAAATAATCCTGCAAGCAGTGTTTTAAAACGTTTCGGTAAAGCACATAATGAATCATATATAAGTTTGTAGATATTAAAGTTAGAGACAGATTTTCTCTTATTTTGATCAGAAACTTAAACTTTGGCTATTCGCAACATTGAAAGGCTGCTCATATTTCCTTCATGTGAGAGTTTCCAAGCACTGCGAAGTTGTGTTTGGCAAGTTAGGTTACATTTCTTTTTATTTTATGTTTGAAAGCAATTTCTGAAAAGTAAATTTTTTATATAAATGCCCCATTATCTCAGAAACTGGTTGACACTAGGGCTGAAATTTTTACTACATTCATTAAAATAAGCTTAATTTTAACGAAAAAGTTTTTATGTATATACATTAGTATTTGTTTTTTTTTAAATTTAAAAATCATAATTTTTTTCAATACCATTTTAAGAGTTTTATTTTAAAAATCATACCTTTCCTTCTAAAGAACGGAAGTATTTCATTTTTTCATCAATCAAGAGTAACGGAATTGCTGAATATACCTCGAAGTTTTTAGTTCGATAATTTAAACAGTTGCTTAGATAATAAGTCACACTTTAACATTGGAAATACAGGCCGTTTCAAAACGAGAGCAAACGAAGATAGCAGTCGATTAGCTTACACTTTGACTTGTCCGAAACTTGATGTCGCAACTTTCAAACTCTCCTATTTAAAGTTTTATGTGTTTCTAAAAATCGCACACATTTGGGATTAGGCAGAAAAGTAACAGCGGTTGTCATACGCCACACCCACATGCTACGTTTTCCATTACTAAGGTGACCTGTCCCGTTCCGGTTTGTCCACAAAGCACGCCTACACCACGCGACTGGGACCTTAGCTACCAACCGGCATCTCTCTTGGAGTGGACCAGGCACGTGAAATATGGTTATGTACGACTGCCTAATCCATGGTGATTTTATGGCAGTTTTTGTATGTGCCAATATTTAGAGCTGAAAATCATATTCACGTATCACGTACAGATTTCCCTTAAGAGAAAGTCGAGCAGAAATTCCATATCCCGGTTGCATTGAAGTTTAGGCATTGCTATTCTCCGAAGAATGTGAGGTTGCCAGCGATTCAATGCAATCCAGTATCAAAAGTTAAAAAGGTGCGTTTTACTTTGTGATTTAATATTTCACTATAATGCTTTCCAAAGACAATTTTAATTTTATTTTATATTAAAATTTCAGAGATCTTGTGTCAGGTATACCACGCTAAGATAATTTCAAGTAGTTGACTTCAAGTTAGCTACACTCAAACCATCATCAACACATAAAAAGATATAACAGCGACCATGAGGCACTCATTCAGGTAAACCACGGTCTCGTGATTGGTCTGTACACACCGACACACTGATGGGGTGGTTGGTTATCTGTGACGTAAAGTATAGCAGGAACAGTTCAACATAAAGTCCATTAGTTTTGGGTTTAATGCTTGTAAATACCTATGTTTGGTTATGTTTTTCTTGAAAATGTCATAAAATGCTAAATTGAAAATATACTTTACTTAATGATAAATGTTCAAAAAGTGTTATATTTCTGATTTAAAATGCTAAGAGTGTGATAATACATGTGACAATAACACAAAGAAGGTGTCTTAAATTTCCCTTCACCTAATACTTTCACATATTTTTGCTCACTCTTCATAACCTTGAGATATTACTGCTGTTTGCCAAGAAATATAAGTGTTTGCAGTGGTAAAGTGCATCACAAAATGAACGGACTTCTTCGTAAAAAGTATGGATGGCAAAGGGTGAACAATACTCCTCTGGTTACTGGACTAATTATGTATCTGTGGCAACAGAGAACATCCCAGCAATAAATCCTTGCTCCACCTTCTCATAGTAAAACTAACCACAATCATATGAGAGTACTGACTGCCTCTCCAGCCAGCTTCAAATCCCGATCGATAAAGGTTGTCTGGCTGAGGTTTATTTTCCATTTTCCTTCCTGCAGCTTGCGCTTTCCCTGAAAAAGTGAACGCTGGAATGCTGGCTCACTTACACTTTAATTTAGTGAGAAAGTTTTATTTTAAAAAATAATTTGAAGATTTCCAAGGAATGCATAATGTTAGTTAAATGCAGAATAATGAAGCATATGACATCACAAACTTTGTCTACCTATATCTTTCTTTGATATAACCTCTACAAACTAATGTTGCAAAGTCATCTACTCGTATTTTCATAAATAATTCTATTGCACATTTTATTGTAGGTGAAGAGCATACGACTGTAGCACTAGGGTCTGGCCAAAATATATCCAAAGTTTGGAAGTATGAATGAAAGTCCAGCAGCTTCCAAGGCTGCGACACGAAGATTTACTAAAGTTATTTCGACACCAAACTTTTCAGGGGAAAAATCTCGTTACGTTTTATGTTATTAAAAACACCGCTGTCGATTTTGATTAAACATTTTATCGACATTAATGTTTTTCATTTAAATGTTAGACATATACTTGTTGTACCTTCTAAACCGTACGAGATGTACAGAGGCTTATTAACCAAATAGCATACATCACATTAATACACAATATTTAAAATAAATGCATCTTTATCTCATTAGTCATTTCCAAGATAAGTATTCTTTCTTCTTGGTTTGATTTCTCAAAATAAATTTCAAGTTCATTTCATAGCGAACCACTTTTATAAATGTAATTATCACCCAGATTTCTGTATCACTCTCGTACATATAACAAAATGGATCTTGAATCAAACTAACTTGACTAACAAGATGTAAATAGAAGAAGAAGCTTTAATAAGAATAATTTCCAGAATAGTGTATAGGAAAATAAATGTGATTGTAATACCAAAGAGTATTCATTTATTAGAGCGTCTGATTAATTGGTGCTCATATCTTTTGTATTGTATCTTTTTTTAACTTAAACTAAGAACAATTCTTTAAAATCAAAACATGGTTTATTTTAGGAAATGTCCTGCATATAATGCATTCGTTCTATAAAATTAATTCATTCAATTGACAGATATACTCCATATTCTATACCTATTTCGTAGCTCTTCGTAAGTTTTGGAAAATTTCTTGATCATATTTGTAGTCTTATTCTTCCCAACTCCGATCAGTAATAATACATTTTGCCAGAACGATAGAAAGCAAAAGATGCGAGAACAAATAATAACCAAGAAATAGATGTCCTTTCAAAATAAACTACTTAATATAAGCGTGCCAGTTGAAATGTTGATTGTCAATTGTGATTCTTAAAATACACTAACCTTATGTGTATACATCTTTCTAAACATTAAATGTATAGTGTTTTTTAAAAGTAAGATAAAGTAAATTAGGCTCTTATGGGAAGCTTGGAAACACAACATGCATAAAAGCTTATTTTTCTATTCATATGTTGTTAACAACAATAAATATGTACTTAGAATGTATTTAAAATCGGGAATATAGATTCAAAATAGGGAAAAAACGGTTCATTGTTGTATCAGGTCCTTCAAAATGAATTTTAAGCATTAAACTTTTATATCATTTGAGATAGGTAAAACATCACAATATATTGAGCAAATAATGGGATGTATTTTGTTTCATTTGGCTTTTTACAATTGCTATAGTTGTCATTTTGGTTTTGGTTTTCATTTTGTGATTTTATTAGTACTTCTAAAAGAATTTGCGAGTTGCAAGTCATGGTTATACCATTAAATATTAGAATACGAATATTTCAATAATATTATGAAATCAATAGGAGTATTTCTGTTATCCATACAAACTAAAACTAACGTTTATACTCAAAGAAAGTGTTAATACGGTTTTACTTTATTTATGGAGCAGAGATTGAACTTAACAGAGATTGGTCAAAGTTTTCTGGACAGCCGAACCACACTCGTTCCTTAATGGCGGACTTAGCATATGTAACTGAGAGTTTAGTTAAGACAATGACCCTCAGTCTTTAAACAAGTCTTCGTGAGTTTAAAGTTACTGTACCGCGAGGCTTCAGTTCATAATCAACCATTTGGGTTAAATTTCTTTGAAGAAGACAAGAATGGGATAAAGTAGATTATTAGAATAAACGTGGGTTGCTATCTCGGCAAGTTACAGAATTTTGTCATCCATAGACTGAAAAACGAATATATGGAGAAAATAATCGGTATGCAAAGTAGTGCCCCCCCCCAAATCTACACCATGCAAAACATTTACACACATCTTTGGTGGCCGTGTCATCAATCGGTACATTTCACCAAAGTAAAGTCCGGATCTCCGTTCTCAATCCGGCCGAATTTTGGTTATGGGGTTACCTTAATGAACGAGTTTTCTTGATATAAAAATCAATCCATGCAACTGAAACATATCTCGTAAAAAGTTGCTAGTATTCACAGACATAATGCACAAAATGTGTGTATGGTAAAGCAAAAAATATAATTATGTATTTTACTTTGAACAAGAGAAAGGCGGATTTCCTCTCAATATTGTGTTAAGCGCTAATGTTTGCACAATTTAGATGTATTTTTTTTTTTTTTCAAATCTTATAATATTTACATCGGTTGAATATTTGAAGTAATTTTTGGAACATATGATAGTGTTTCTCAGTGAAAAGCTAAGAGAATAAAAACAAAGATGTTTTTAAAATGTATTACTTAGTGTGCCATATAAACTGAGAAATTTGAACATTCAGAAACAGTTAAGTGTTACTAAAACATTTGTGGCAGTATGTTATACTGAGTTTTTGCTTACCTATTATAGTTTCTCTGCCATTTAGAACTCAATGAAAATTAAATTGTAATACATTCGCAGATAATTCAAAGGGTGCACCATTAATCAACATAGAATTTTTACTCCTAAAGTATTGTTTGAAGTGAAGAGACTTCCTGAAAAGTTTCCAATGCATTCTTAAAAGCTATACGAAGTTTGACACCATTTTAACGACTCGTTTCTCTGTCTCACACACATATAAGCATACTTTCTGTTTTAAGTTCTTTCTTTATTCAGAGGGTTTTTAAATTGGCATTTCTTGTGAAATATCAACTACAACCTTTTGATTCGATAGCAGTTTTTCTGTTACCTTAGGCAAGAAAGTTAATTATTTATGCGCTGAGCGTGCCTTCACTTGAAGATATACTGTAGAAACTATAAAGGTAAGATGAGTGTTCAAGCGTATCAGTGATAAGTCTTAAATCTAGCTTTACTGGCAGCTTCTTATGGAAATCCCCGAGTGGTTTCCATGAAATTTCTCAACTCATTTGTCATGTGAACGCTAAGGCTTGTATGCAAATACCGCTATTGTTTTCAAACTCACGCACTTGGCTGCGCTAGAGATAAATAAATGACTATCGCTTTCGCTGCTTACATTATCGCTTCTGAGCATTATTATTGATTAGTTCGGCGACCTTGTTCCACTCAATGTACATGACACGCTACTCCAAAGCATTCATGTCCAAAACTACATCTACACACACGCATTGCAAAGTTTTTGTTATCATGAGGTTGTGTTTTAGCACATACAGAATTACGTTTCCTATTTCGCAACACTGCATTTGTGGACTATTAAGGGTTATCAAGTTAAGGATTATTGAATTTAGTGTGTGCATAATTAGGATTCTGAAAGGAGTTTGTTCAGTTTCTCCTTCCCCACTTTATCCAAATCAGTTTACGTTTCTATACTCGCATCTCAGAAAGTGGAGTCTTCGCAATTGAGATTTCCTTCGAATCCGTCATCACTGCTGTGAGGAACAAAGACAAAGCAAAAGAAAAACAACAAAGAAACAAACAAATTTAAATGCCGTTATTCTTTGTATTTCTTTCCTTTTGTGATATGCAATACGTAATCAGCGTCAAGTAAACACACAAACAAAATATAAAAATAGCATTGAATATATAATACTACTTTTAATAATTTATTATTATTACACTATTATAATTATTATTATTTTTGTTGTTTAATGTTAGCCTCAAAGGATACTGCTGTCATTTAATCCAAATAATTCAAATACAAAAAGAATATACTAAACCACTTATATTTTAATGAATACGGGAAGAGTAAAGAATATTAAATTAATAACTACACAAGGAGTCAGACAGGGGTGTAGTATTTCACCCAAATTATTTAGTATATACATAGTCCTATTGTTAAAGTATGGAAAACAGAAATAAGAACCGCAATAAAAATAAGTAAACATGCAAACAATATATTTTATTGCTTGAAAATGATCTTACAGTTATATACAAAAGAGATTATCTTCAAAGATCTGTTTACATAAAACTACTAGGAATATAATATTTTCGGTACATAAAAATAAAAAAAAATTGCATTTCATTATACAAAGATGATTATCAACAACAAACCACTGAACAAATCCTTCATTTCTGCTATCTAGTTTCAACAAGGATCGGGATTAGAATCTAAGATAAAAGTTTATGACTAGATTCACGATACTAAAATAGCAAGACAACAAAAGCAAGCTTCAATTAAAATGTATGAAGTAATGGCAACACAACTTTTGATGGGAGTGAGACCTTTGTGTCTACAGGTAGAATATGAATGAGATCCAAATGGTGGATATGATATTTTTATGAAAGATTAAAGGATATTCAAAATTAGACCGAAGACAAAAGAGCAACTTAGTATTTATAACACTGGGAAAAGTCTGAACGAGTGAATATTAACATAAATGAAGATAAATTGTCAGAAGAGATGAGACTTTGTATCCGAACCATAAGGTAGAGGATATCCTGGAAGACCGTGGAAAAGTTGCGAACAACTCCGAATGTGAAGACGGAGCAGGGATTTTACCTAAATCATGAAATTCGGATAATCATCATTATGATTATTGTTGTTATTAGTTAACCATGTTGGAAAAGGCAGTGATTCTGGATATGCTTTGTTCAAAGCCTTTTGAGACAGTGGAAGAGGGGCACACTGACCGACCTAGCAAACCTTGCCTACTGGATTGTTTCAAAAGAATCTCTCCAAAGACTAATACTCACTTATAACATTTTTTGTTAAAAGCCTCTAAATGTATATTATTCTGTGTCACTTGGCAAACTCATTTATGAGTCAGACTAATAAATAAATAAGTCAAGCTTAGGTGGATGCTTTGATGGGAAAATGCATACTAGCCCAATATTTTCTTCTTTTAAACCTCTATGAAACACTACCATAATGTACGACTGATTATGCCACATACTCGTTCTTGCGTTCTTCTAGGTGAAAGAATACAGCTGCTTCTATATGTGAAAGTGTATGTGTTGTGCACGAGTGAGTGTGTGTGTGTGTGGGGGGGGGGGCAGCCATAAAATAAGCCTCTGCTTGCATCACCCGTATCCTTCAGTTAACTTCATATGTTCTTTCTCCTCAGGTGATGCATGTCATCCTTATGAGCCCTTCAAGTGCCCAGGGGATGGCATCTGTATCTCCATTCAGTATCTGTGCGACGGAGCCCCAGACTGTCCTGATGGTTATGATGAGGATTCTCGACTTTGTACTGCAGGTAAGTATAGGTAACTCCTACCTATTGTGTTGTCCTTTTTTAACAATGAGCCCTCTTCTTCTTCTGCAGCAGCAGCAACGCAGGTAAAATACTTTTCGGAGACTAATATTTGTATGTTAACTTGATTTGTTATTAATGAATGATCTTATTTTATAAAATATGGTATAATTATCAAATTTGACAGGAGTTAAAAGCAATGTTCTCTCTGGATTCATGACTATCATCTATTCATAATAAAATAAGAGCATTCAAAGTTTTAGTGTTACCTAAAACATGTGCTTTCTGACATAGCTATTTTATTCTAATAAAATAATATTTCTGCAGCAATTTGTGACATTAAAAGTACAGCATTCTGCATCCTCACATTTTTAGTGTTCCCAAGATGATAAAACAACGTTGCTACCTAAGTAAGCGGTTTCAAGTTCAATCTCTGGTGACATATTATATTTTGGTTATGATGGATGATCCGGAATGATGTACTGTAAGCCTTTTGAGGTCCTTAGAGACCTGTTAAGGAGCTAGTTGAGTATGAAGCAGCATTTCTGGGAAAGTGCGCCTAACCTCGAGGCTGTTGAACCCATGCTAAACTCTCTGTCTCTACTGCCCTCTGGTAGTGATTTCTTATGTGGACAGAAACGGAGAATGTAGCAGCGAGCACCTAGTGTTTTGAGAGATACATGCTTTAATAAATTTCATGATATTTAAAAAAGACATACATTTGGAATTAAACACCAATTTTACCAAAATAAGCTACAAAGCAAGAAGCTAGCCAACCTTTTCCAGCCATATTTTCTGGATATCAATTTTATTATGTCTATCAGCAAACTTGTACTCCATTTTCTGATATATTTCTGTGTATTTCAAAAGGTGAGATCTAATATAGGGTATTATTGAGGTTCGAGTCCTTTTAAGAATCGACCTATTATCATGTTTCGCACAAAAATGACAGCTGTAAAGAAAAGGCTACCGCATTCTGGATGTAAACATTAAACTATAATATTAACCAAAAGAATTTTGGAAATCAGCAAACTATTCAAGTTACAGATGTGACTTTCACCACTACGCTCACTTAAATTCTAGGATTTTGCAATGTTTTTCGTACAACAGCAAACAGTATGTGGAAGTTAAAACTACTCTGGCTCATTTCTTGGTCCTCCCGTTCTATCTTTTGGATAGCTGAACATGAACACAATATTGCAGATATTACTTCAAAGAGAACATTTAAAAAACAAAATTTTATCCATAGAAAAATGTATACTGAGACATAAATGCGAAATAAAATTATTTTCAAAACTTACAGAACACAACAGTTATTTTTTATTTATGTCCTGAAAATATACTTAAGGCACATTACTACTCTCTAGTAGTAATAAAACTTCTGCTTTCTTTTTCAAGCGATTATTTTCCCTTGAACAGTCAAGGGTCTGTCTGGACGATGAAAGATATGAACTGATTGTGCAAATGAACCCATAGTGCCTTAGTGACCTCATAATCCAATAACAAGTAATAAAATCTTTGAGTAAATATTTTATGAAATCAGCTTATCCCACTTCCTCTAAGAAATGTACCCGAGTGACAGATATATCATTCAAATACTCAGTTGTATATTACGGCCATATGACCCCTGTTAAGAATAAGATCTTTTTTCGTAATAAGAAACATTTAAGTAAAACTATTACATTAATGGCTTCGATATACTCCGAATTAATTTCCCAGCACCAGATCATCAATACGTCCCATAGGAATATTGGAAGAGCGACAATCAGTTTTGAGCTCGACATTTTACACTTATAAGTACTCATCGTCTGCATTAACAAAACATAATCAATGATGAGCTTCTGGTGTTTATCCTATTAAGCTGCTCATGAGCACAAGTTTTTTTATCATCTCTTGCAGCAACAATATTGTGCCAGCTTAACTTAGCAAGTTCTGCGTTTCCAAGCGAAGGGTATGTAATAAATAAATACATACCACAAAGTTAATAGCACCTTTCTCAATCTTCCTACAAGGATTGCTTCAGGCGAAAGAATTGGTTTGATTTCCATGGAATTGCTGTAAATATTGAAACCGTTTGTTGATAGCATACGGAATCATGCATTCTACAAAGACCAATATAAAGCATGTGGGCAGTTATTTCATTCCAATGTTCTTCTTCGAAAGCATTTCCGTTTTAAAAGCTAAGAGTGCTACTTACTTCCTCATCAAGTGAATTTTGCATTTAAGTGTGACATAATTAAGATAGTGGATGCAAAGACTATATAATTTTGAGCTATAAATTGAATTGTAATGTATGCCGATTATTCAAGATATGTAGTTCACTTAACTTAATTCATTTATGATGGCTTTTGAACGTTCGTGATTCACGGAAGGCGATCGTTACATATTCCCTACACCATATCAAAGGAAATATCAGATGCATGCAATTTGTAATTAAATAATGTTCAGTACGCGAATAAAAACTTCATTTAGGGGTAGTAGAAGGGTATATCTTACTGAAGAAATGTGAAATGCGTTAAAGGTTTAACCTAAAAATAATGTTGAGTAAAAGAATAATTAAGTATAATTACTACAACTGAGGAAAAACTGAATGTCGTCAGTTTGCAACAGTGTACAGTACTGCACACATCTAATAGCAGGAGATGACTGATATCATGCTAGAGCTTCTTGTAAACTCCGTCGAGCACGCCAACTCCGTTAGACCACTCGACTCTCACCTAGACGGCCGGGGTTCGATCCTAAGTGACCGCATGTGAGATTTGTGGTGGACAAAGTGGCGCTGGGGCGGGTAGTCTCCGGGTACTCCGGTTTCCTCCACCATCGCATTCCACCGGTGCTCCATCATCATTCATGTATCATCAGTGTCACCGTCTGCGGTGCCGTAAGTAGTTAAAGCGGGCGTTAAACACTACCAAAAAAAAATAATAATAAACTTCGTCACTTATCATCGTCTCCCAAATAAGTTGTTCTTATTGCAGCACAGCCAGCTGTGATACTGCCTTTCGTGTATTTTATCAAAAATGTCATGGCTAAATCTATCTTTAAATTGCCAAGTGATTCAAGAAAGTAAATCCGAATTTTCAATGTTAAGCATTGAACTGCGGTGAAAATGATATTTCTAGAGAATCAGCTCATTCCTGTACTTTTCTAGCTGCCAGTACACCCTTAAAGGAAACAGTTTAAGTTATCATACCAACCGTTTAGTAGAAACTCAAAGTGGGGCTCAGAATGACTAAGCACACAATAAATGTTTGGACTTAGTGTATA
Source organism: Hymenopus coronatus (assembly GCA_030762935.1). Classification (NCBI taxonomy): domain Eukaryota; kingdom Metazoa; phylum Arthropoda; class Insecta; order Mantodea; family Hymenopodidae; genus Hymenopus; species Hymenopus coronatus. The sequence continues at coordinate 31,321,395 of CM060884.1, forward strand.
AAGAAATTGTCTGTTACATTTTTTCAGTTCTTTTTACTTTCAGTTTTCAATGAAATACACGCCACGAAAAATACAACTATAATTGGTTCTCATTGCAAAATTAAGTTGACATTCACGTACTGAAAATTATTTAATTAAATAAATGTGCAATTTACAGAATATATCCTCTTTGATATGAAGAACATTTCACTGTTGATTATATGCACCTAAGTCACTGGGATAATTTGTATAGTGTTGTTATCAAAGAGATATTTGCAGAGATGAACAATACCCATTTTATAAACACAATATTATACAATTATTAACCGAGCATGTCAAGAAAAACCTGCCTTCGGTAAGAAAAAGAAATTGTTTACATCCATAGCTTAGAAATTAGAAAGATTTTGTTAAAAACAAATATGGAACATAATATTTTATGGATGTGAGCTTGGCCAATTCTAAAATCAAAAAGAAGAACAATAAGAGCAAGGTGCTAAGGAAATATTAAAAATTAGTTGGAATTATAAAATTACCAATTTTAAACCAAAGGTTTAAGAGAGAGCAAAACTAGAAAGATAATTTTTGAACAAAATAAGAAAAAAGAAATAACTTATTAAAACACCAAATATTTTAAAGGAACACATGAAGGCGGGAGTAGGAAAGAAAGAGCAATACAGGGAACAAAATTAATAATGCAAAACACATGAGGAATTATAAATAAAGGCAGAGAGAAGGAAAATCGCTGCAAATCAATCGAGGGAATAATGACTAAAGAAGAAAAATCTTTAGCTACTGCTTATACATGTGTCGGTTTTCATTTAATATTAAAGTTTTTATCGAAAAGTGAATAAAAACACAGAGAAAGCCTTACGAAACATCTTATAATATCAACAGTTACCATTTTGTTATTACAGATTGTTTTCGAATGTATGCCTTGTATTTTAGTGTCACATGAAGGCGGGAATACCAATACAAGGAAAACGAGTAATAAAACTAAATGTATGAAGAATTAGAAAGAAAGGCAGAGAGAAGATCAGAATGGAGAATCGCTGCAAACCAATCGAGGGAATGATGATTAAGGATTAATAATCTTTAGCTATCCCCTACCGGTTCTCATTTAATGTTAAAGTTTGTTTTCGAAAAATGAATAAGATTGCAGAGAAACATCTTATTATGTCAATAATTACCATTTTGTTATTACAGATTGTTTTCGAATGAATGCCTTGTATTTTAGTGTCACTGGCACTGTAGACCCTGGCACCAAGTAGTCTCGATGTTTCTGCACTCTCAGCAGCATGAATAATGCACTTCACTGTGATTACCCTCAGAACCTGCATCCTGACGTTGCACCAAACCTTGCTTGCACTTCGCACCTCGTGTTCCCATGGACCCCATCCCTTCCCCGGTGAGTACAGCTCAACACCTCCTCGCGGTCTCACTGGGCAGGGAACACAACTCTGCTAATGAATGCCTGTTTCTGCAGTTCAGTACTTGCTTGTTAATTGTGACATATTATTACTCTTATTTATTTTAATCCAGTAATATTAAATAAAATAAAATATTTAAAACCTCCGTGGTCGAGTGATCAGTGAGCTGACTTCTCACCCGGAGGGCACGGGTTCTATTCCCGGCTGGGGTGGGGAATTTTTCTTTACCCAGAAATATTCCCAATCCCCCACAGAGTCTGGAAGTATGTGTGTGAGAGTGAATGCGTGTGTGCTTCAGGAAAACGTAAAAGAATTTATAGGCGATATAAATGATAAAAATAAAAAACGATTACCTGAAATAATATGCTCAAATTTTCATAATGATAGGAAGTTCTTCAGAATATTTTATTTGGCTTAAGGGGTCATAGCGTGAATTTCCTTTCTCAGATGACTAATAAAAATTTCAATAAGCATTTAGGAAAAGCTTTACTAAACAAATTAATAAATACTCCCCTGTTGTAATTAAATTTGAAGAATGGACCAATAATTATACAGAAGTAGGAACTGCTATAGCGGTTGCAAGGAAAATTTGGAATTCAAATTTATTATTTTAAATTGAATGTTTCATTTTACGAACTTTACTCCGGCTCTTGTGAATAGACTATAAACTAATAACAGCACATTATGTTCCCTGAACGACAAACACCATCTATCAGTAAAAATGAGCATGTTTTTCACATTGTCAGATTTAATTGCCTATCTCTCCACATTTATATGGAAACGCCGGAGAAAGAATGTCTAATGACAATCCTTCTTCTTAAAGTCGATTTATTTCCCTGCAGTGTTCCTTCTGCTTTGCACAATTCACTTCAGCAGTAATTGTCAACATATTTACTTCGGAATGGAAGACTGATTTTGGTTTTTCTTACAAAATCCAAATAATAAAGGCAAATAAAATTAAACTAGTGAGAGCGCAAAGAGTGTCGAACCCACCGCTGTACTAAAATAAGTATTCTTAGAGAAAGCAAGATTTCTTGTTTCTGCACTGTGCCGATATTTCCATGTTTGCTTTAAAGGTCTAATACATCTGCACGCTTTGGATTAAAAAACGTAGTCCAATAAAACTGAAGGTATATTCTTTTTTATTTCTTTCTGATGTATTCTGATTTTTGCCTCACCACCAAAACCATAAAATTAAAATTCCTACAATATAATAATGAACTCATTAAAAATGACACGAAGCAACATTTAATTTACAAACACCCGAACATTTTTTAAAGATGTTAATTCGGATAAGTAAATAGGAAACGCTTTTATAAAAGTTTCAGTTTGTGTTTAATGCATACGTCTTTTCCTCTTAATTTGAAATTTTAAAACGGTATCACGGCCAAAGTTTTGGCATACACAAACGATTCACCCATTAAGTGTTCATAACAGCAGCGATAATGCTTTGGGGTGAAGTTTAAGAAAAAACTATTTTAATAATTTTCTCATAAAAACCGTGTGTAGGACAGGAGTTGGATAGGCAGAGTCAGACTGAATACTTCCATATCATAGCGGGATTTGAACCATAGATCTCCCGGTCTCTAGCCGGTTGCTCTACCACTGAGCTACCATGACAACTTGCTGGTATGACATTAAATTTCTCAACAGACTCTCATTTTTCCCGGTAAACAATATGGTGACCTCAAATTATTTTGAGATGACAAATCCCAATGGCGACTTACAATATCGTAAGTACTTCAAGACCCAGGATTCATAGTATAGCCAACTATTATGGACAGGTGAGATAATTTAATTGTCTTCTCAAACAAACCGTGTGTAGGACAGGAGTTGGATAGGTAGAGTCAGACTAAAAAATTCAATGCCTTAGAAGGGACTTGAACCATGAATCTCCCGGTCTCTGGCCGGTTGATCTACCACTGGATTACCATGGCAACTTGCCGGTACGACATTAAACTTCTCTTACGCGCATGTTTCTCGGTAAACCACAAGGTTATCTTACATTCTTTTGAAATGGCTACCCCTATGGCCGTGCAGGAAAGGAGTTAGATAGGTAGAGTTAGACTAAAAAATTCAATGTCATAGCCGGGATTTGAAACACGAATCTCCAGGTCTCTAGAACTGAGCCACCATGGCAACTTGCCGGTACGGCATTAAACTTCTCAACTGACTCGCATATTTCCCGGTAAACCACAATGTGATTATTTTAGCACATTAAGCATGTATGCTCTTGTTAGTCTAAGCCTAACATTAACGTCCTAGTGAAATCAGACGGTAATATTCTTATCGTACAATCGTAATCGATGAATAAAGCATCTTTATTATTGCAAGCACGATATAAAACTTACAATTCAAATAATGTTTCAATTGATGGGAGCAACATTTTAAACCGGGGTATAAGAATTCATAATTTTAGGCACGTAATAATTATTAAAACTTAATTGAGTTAAAATACAAAAATGTATATATGTACCATACACAATCCAGGCATGTACCAAACAAATTGCTCTAAATTTACGCGGTTGTCACCATTATCTTTTCAGATCACTAACTCGAACTATAATTAATTAAAAGAGGTATGATAGCTGTAGAACATTGTTAAATGACTAATAATTTTATCGCAATACTATGGGAAATAAAACTCATACTTTGAAATTTAAGAACACTAAATATTTGCAGAAGAAGCAACAAACAGATATGTTACACGCTCACATTTCTAGGCTGAAGACTGCAAGACAATTGGTCCCAGTCGAACTGCTCTCTCCCATTAAGGCAGTTTCTATTTCACGGCTGCATATTTGATGTTGGTTGGGTGTGGCTAGAGTGCCTGGGTGCTCTAATTCGCCTATGGTTAAGGATGTGGTGGGCCGTGGGTAAAACAATCGGTGGCACAGAATGCTGGATGATGACAAGTAGAAACGCTGAATGTAAGACCCATTTTGTAACTTTTCGGAAAGTTATACTTACGTTTTAAGTGTTATTCCACTCTAAGAAATGCTTTTTTGAGTTCAAATAAATCTTTTCAATAGTTATAATGATTTACAATAGTGAAGTAATACACACACATCAACAAAAATGCAGTTGATGTACCGCAAAGGTATTTAACATGGTTTAAAAAGGCCTTAAATAATTACTTCTTAACTCACATAATTAAACATTCATTAAACTCTATAAAGTCTTCTCGTCTCTTATTAATATTTAAGTATTTTTACTTAAAATCCAAATTCAAATGTTAATAAATATAAAAGAGAATTCACCCAATCTAACCATTCATACAAGTATTCAATTAAAAGACTAATCATCATTCTACCTTTGCACAGTCAAAATACTGCAATCCTTCAAATAACTTTAGCGGGCATGTTAAATCTCTTAAATATTTTAAAAAAATCAGGTTTTTAATAAACAGGTAGCAAAATGTTTGTCTAATTCTTTATAGTTTACATAAAACTAATCAATATTATATAAATGAAATACTTTACTAATTAAATCATCGTTTCTAATACTTTAAAATTAAATTTAACATTTTAATACATAACTTAAAATGTGGAAAGGAAACAGAATAGTCCAGGAACATTTTCCAAAATCAACGAAACAAAAGTGTTAGAAAAAATTCAATTAATTACACAATTTGTGTACACCCCCCCTTAACAATTTTGCAGCAATATTTAGAAATAAGTATTGTAACATCAGATTAGTTTTAAATTTGATGCATTTGCTCATATGTTTGCTTTTCTTTTATACTTTAATGTATAAATGAATGCTGGAATGGTGTACAATCGCTTCACTGCATTCTGCACGAGTTATTGAAAATATCACATTAAGAACAGGCAATTTGGTCTGCATGAAAATCACAGCATGTGTTAATTATTACTATATCCTATACCATATCCTATACCATTTGTAAAACTGTTAGTACATTTAAGCCAGCGTTTTCTTACTCAAAATCAGAGTAGTTTATTTTTATGAATTACACTTTATATTATCCTCAATTTTTCTCCATTGAAACGGTATAACCAGAAATCTATTTTAACAGTTTATATGGTTTACATTGCGTCACATTACTACCGAATTAATTGGCATACTTTAGTGAAATATAAACTCTGCATGAAATTAACACAAAATCCATTGAATTACGCTACACATGCATAAGGTTCCATAAGCCTACCTATAAAGCAACGCATTATTCCGTCTTTCTTTGACTTAACAGAATGGCCCGGCAGTATCATTTATGGTTCACATTTGGTCAATCGCGGGTTCATTTCCCGGTGACCACTCTGACCCGTGGTCTTATTCTTGGTTTCTCAGGATCGGCAGGCAAATGATGGATTAGTTCATCTTATATCAAGACTTTTCTGTCGACATTTTCCTGCTTCCGGTATCCTGCCATCTATTTTAGGGTTGAAGGACCATACTACGGTACTCAGTAGGTTGCGACTGGGCGGTAGATACGCTCTCTGTCAAGACCTGTAGTTCTGGAGTCTAGTCGGGACTCCGGCGGTGTATTCCTTTTTCTTATTCCTCTTTTTTTCCCCCTAAATTTCCTGTGTTTACCGTTTTCTGTTTTATGAAAATTACACATTCACAAACACCCATGCTCAAGGCGGGACTCAAACTACGATCCCCTGTGCCACAAGCTACAAAGCGAGATGCCTTAATGAGCGCGGTCATGGGCCCCACTGCCTTCGCAATCCTTCGAGTGGGGCGCACATTTACAGGGTGCAGGGGCTTGTTGGTGTGCGCCGAGAGACGTCGGATGTATTATGTCTGAAAACATTAAAAATCCCGTCCGTATTTGGCCCACAGTCATCCGTATCTGCTCACCATTTGAGTTTTCCCCCTAATCACACCCTCTCAGTGGTCACGCAAGTCGCAAAGGGCCCTTAATAGCCTACTGGGGGCTCATCTGATAATTCTAATTCCTCTATCTTTGATACTGTAGTTTTAGCCTTTGGCACAATCTAACAGTTTTTATAGCTATACCCGTCCTTTAGGCATGTTTATGTAAGTCAGGTAGATAGAGACAGTAAGAAATACATAAAACAGTACGGATTATTTGTTAAGTAATTTAGAATCGCTTCTTACATTGATGCAAGATCTAGACAGAGTAATACTACTCATTTACACTTCTACAACTATTCTCAAGAATGTTGATTTTTCTATCATCTTCAAGTTATACGAAATAAATGTTTGCAGAAATAGTTTCATTACACATTTCACTGTAGGTACCTACAAGAGGGACGTCGTAACCAAGTTTAAGAAAGCTAGTAATAAGAACTAGCCTTGAGATGCTACACTCCGCCGGAACAACGAGAAACAGCTGAACAGATGCAGCGCTTTAAGAAAATGGTTGTGTTGAAATCTTGAGGCTAAAAAATTTAACGGTAAAAGTTTTAATGTGCTACATTCATATAACTTTCTATGCTACTGAAAACTTCTTAAAAGCTCATAATTCTATCTACTTTACACTTACAAGATAAATATTAGCAAAAGTGCTTTTATTACATTGTTTCCTTGTACAGGATGAATAAGAAAACAGTAAGCTAAAGCGATAATCATATCCCTTAAAAACCGGTTGCTATGTGTTGCCGTTCTCTCTGCTTGATCAGATGAAACAATAAGAATAACAACTTCCCATTTGAGGAAAGTATAATAAATATTGGAAAATTAAAAAAAAAAAAGGCAATATTTCGAAAATGAATAGCTCCACAGAAAAAATGTACATTACATAAACTGTGTTTTGACAAGATCTACATTTTTTGTCTAGTAAGATTTAAAAATAAAAATAAAAAATGTAAAATTCATAAATAATAGAGAGGAATTCAGAGGCTAGTCTCAGAAAGTTTAAGATATGCATTTGTCATGTAAGTATTTAATATACGGCATTTTAATCCAAATCGTTTGTCCTTTTAGAGAAATTTAAAATGTTCAAAAATGATTTCATATAAAGGGCAGTTTGGAGTGGAAGGGTTTTCTTGAAAATCTTCGTGTTACAGTCTTAAAAGGTGCTGCACATAAACATAATTTTTTTTTATTTAGCTAACTATTCGGTTTTGAGCTATGCTGTTCACAGACACACAAACACACAAACACACACACACGGACTCGCATGTATGGACCGTTTTTCTAATAATGCTATTTTTTATCCAATGAACCCTAAGAGTGTTTTTCTAATGAAATCTTGGTATCGAATTTCTGGGTGGAGTGCATTCGTACGAAGAACAGAAAGTAACAAACAGTTTTTTTTAACTATTTCTTATGGTTTACCCGTTATATATAATAGTTTATAATCCCCTTCCGAATGAAGAAGACGTCGCAGGCCATTTACAGAAAATGCAAGATATGCATTTAATTTGTCATGTATATTTAAATATTTTGTATTTTAGTTAAATTACTTAAAGCATTCTTTGAAAAACTAAAAAATAACGAAAATATTTTGACATAAATGGTAGTTTTGAGGAGGGGTGCTTTCTATGTTACCTTTGTATCTCAATTTTGGAATGTTTCGAATCTTTCGTTTTGACTTGCACTGTAAGACAGACTAACGTGCGGGCATTTTTCTAAGATTGGTTTTCGGATTCGGAGACGTCAAATCATACATTTGCTTGTATATATACATTTTACTTTCTACTTTCCTCTGATTCCATTATTGGCGGGATCAAACCTGGCGGAGATCGATGGATTTTTTTTTTCGGCCGTGAAATCCTTAGCAGGGAAGCAAATCTGATAGTTTCATGTCGTAGATTTAGGTACGTAAAAGAATCTCAATGCCAATAAAGAGGCCTCCAAGCAAAATTAGGCGTCTTTCAGCCCCAGTATAGATTGGAACGTCGAAAACCACAGCAGAGCGTCCATAAATGAAATCTTTACTTATTCAAGTACTATTGCAGAAAATAAAGAATTATAAAATTTACATTTACATGCATTTCTTTGATTTAGTTTTTATACCTTTTCCTCGATCTACTGCTACAAAAGCTTTAGTTTTCTTTCTACTTCATGCAAATCGACATAAACTTTTGCAGAAATGATTTCAGCTTACATTACATTGTAAACATTAAAGGGTACAAGAGACGCTATGGTCAGATTTAAAACACTGTATATTTGAAATTCTACACTCATTTCATGATATCTGAGAAAAAGCCGAACAATGAAAGCTCTAAAAAAGAACGAAGTATCGAAAATTCCAAACCTATTATAACGTAATAACTCGGAATGAGTGATGTCACAAAATTCTTATTTAAAGTCAATTGTGTGTTTTAAATAAATATGCGTTTTGGTTCAGTAGTTTTTATCCATTTCTTGATTTTTCCAGTTGCACACAAGTATACCAAATTCCTTCCAAATGAAGAGGAATAAGTACGCTTTTTAAAGAAAATTCAAGTTATACATTTTATTTTCCATGGATATATGTAAATTAAATATTGAGTACTCTAATAAAAACTCTTTAGAGTCAATTTGAGAAAATAAATAATTTCGTAAAATTCTCTATATAAAAGTTAGTTTGATATGGGAGGATTTTCTCAAAATCTTTGGAAGGAACTGAACGTAAATGCTGAATTTAGTGATTATAGTTTTAAGTGCTGTCACTATTCAATTGTTACCCGCGATTTCATTGAAAGCTTGAAAACTAAATATAGCTTATAGCGATCCACTGTTAAACATCTAGCTATATATTCAAAAATAATGGTTTAAAATTTTATATTTTAGTCCAATGTGTTTATGTGCCTTAATGCGAAGCATAGAGAAAAATAAGTTTTTGTAACAATAGTTTATAGAAGAATAAGTAACGAAAGTCCGTAGAATGCAGTATCTTTTTTAATTTCATTAAACAGTAAATATGAATAATAGGCTTCGGTTTCCCTAAGACAGGTTCATTGGCTATGCAGTTGCTTATCGAAAACATTCCCATAAAACATAGTTTGAAACAAATTGCCATTTATCTGTCTTTACAAGCACAGAAACTAGTGTATGTTTTGTTATAATTCAATGCGAGTTTTGTGTTTTGTTTTGGACAACTGATCTCATTCTTCACGAGTCAAAAGAGAGGAGAGTGCTGTATAAATATGCTTTCATATAAAATATCACGAGCAATGGAAGTGCTTATGATACTGCCAAAGAAAAAAATACACCGTTATTCATATTCATATAACCATTGACCAGTCTTTATCAATAATAAATGCGGTATTCTAGCGCATACAAAAACATTAAAGTTCAAAAAGGCCATAAAAATTCAAATGGCAATAACTCCCTTCCTGCTCCCATTGAACCTTACGCTCGTAAATTTTCTGTTGTTGAGCTGTAGAGTTTCCGATATAGTTCAGCAAAGTAACACACTCTAACTGTGACCGTTATTGAGTCGTTATATACAGATTAGCCCATACAATGTGAATGTATTTGTTTCATAGAGAGCAGGCATAAACGGAATAGATTTTTATTTTCTCTACACGTACTATGTACATAATATATAGAGAAGGTATTCCACTCCACCCAAAAATTCTATATATTTTTCATCGGAAATATATGTTTTAGGGTCCCCTGTATCCAAAAAAATACAATGTGTGTGTCCGTGTGTTTATAAACACAATAACTCAAAAACGAAAAGTCGTGAAAATACCAAACTTCATATTTAAGTTAGGTATCTTCCAGGGATGCGACACGAAGATTTTCCAGAAAATCCCCCCACCCCAAACTACCCTTTACATGGAACATTTTTCGAAAATCTTGACTTTCTCAAAAATTGCTCTAAGGATTTTGATTAAAATATCGTATATTAAAGACATTTACCTGACAAATAAAATGTATATATTGTATTTTCTGAGAATAGTCTCTGAAGACTGCTTTATTCTGGATGAATTTTACGGAATTTTGCGTAACTGCTAAACCGTAAGAGATGGACAAAAACTTACCACACAAATATGTAGAGTACGTTAAAACACACAATTTATTTTATATAGGTAAATTTTTTTCGTGCAGTAAACCGTTTTTGAGACATTCCTTGTTTTTGATTTCAGCTTTAAAAATGTACTTTTCTAATACAGAAGAGTTTGTCAACTCCTGCCCATACAAAGGAACTTCAGTCACATAGTAATCAGCTTGTGACTGTCACTTTAACCTATGGTACTCCCTTATTTCGCTTCTATTTACAAGGAAGCAAGTAGTAAGACTATTCTTGCTAATTTTTTCTCGATTAGTATGAGGTAAATGAAGCATAGGCTTTTTAACAATAATTTGTTGCAGAGATGTAGAGAAAGTCATGTGAATGGAACACATCAGATTTTTTCTACTGATAAGAAACAAAGTCAATCATATGATTCAAAAGCTATAGTTTATGTTTACTGCGTAGTTCATTCCTGCAATTGCGATTGAATATTTAGCTTCTGAGCGTTTAAGTAGCACCATCATAAGATGTAGATAAAACATACCTACAGGACTTTCATAAATAAGGAAGTATGTAAATGAAACTATATCAACTCGGTTTTAAAAAAAAAATTCTGATCACGTAATATTTAATACTTTGAAAGGAAAAGTTGTACAAAAAGGAAAAATAAGGTTGAGCTACTAATGTACAAATGTGACAATTTTAAATCACACGTATGTTTTCTTTCTTTCGTCAAATGTGGTTTTGGTAACAGTTAAAGCCTTAGCTTGTGTAGCAATTTTCTTCCATATTTAAAAGACTAAGTTAACAACTTTCTCATTATGTAATAAGGTGTTCCTCTTATGTACTCTGCAGTGGCTATGTCGAAATATTAATTCTTGTTGAACATTTTCAGTCACAGTTGGCGTTATATTTTTGAATACTATTCTTATCTTCATTTTTCTCTCTTACTTTAGCAGGCCCCGTAAAAAGATGCAAATCTCTCATAAAAATTAATAAAGATCTGTACTCACAGAAGAAAAACCTTTTTTTCTTGTAGCTAAATGTCCTTTAACCTGGTTGGTCATATTGGACGTTGAAAGAAATCGGTGAAATGATGCTCAAATGATCTGAGGGTCCATGGAGCTTATAGTTACTAGATATTCGACTTTTCAGGATAAGGAAAAATTGCAAAAAGACTTATCCGGGTAACTCACTCATGTGAGATTCACGATCTCTTGAATGTGAGGCAGACACGCTACCCCCACACTACCGAGGTGGGTATCAAACCTTTGTGTTACTTTGCCCGTTTCGTTTCATTTTTTTTCTTTCTTTTTTGTTCCTCTTCTCGATATGAAACTGTAAGTTCAAAGATTCACTAAGAACTAGTACAGAATAACTGCTCTTATCGCTGTTTTTATTCCTTTTAAATGGGTTTATCACAGCTCCAGGTCTTTTTAAGGATAAATAATACTTCTGCAGATTTATTGTAGGCTAATTTTATGTGCATTTTAGCTCTGTATATGACCACGTTTTGTTTTTAAGGCTGCTAATAAGCATGATCGCCCTTAAACCCTAATCATCAACAGCAAAACTGTTCAAATACTTTCTAAATATTTTGAATTTATTTAACTATTTTGGATGATTATTGTAATTTATTTCATTATTTTAATATAATCATGTATAAAATATAAAACACACACAAATATACTTACATTTTAAGGGGTTATAAAATTCTTTGATTATCAAACTTTATTAGGACATTTTCGAAGAAGAATATAACCACAGGGTCGTCTCCTTAGCGCGGTGGTAGCACAGCTGCCTACCAAGCGGGAGACCTGGGTTCGATCCCCAGTACTGGCGTGGGGATTTTTCCCCCGCTGGGAGACCTGGACCGGGGTGCACTCAGCCTCGTGAGGTTCCTGGGGGGCCAATTGAGGAGCTACTTGATGGAGAAGTAGCGGCTCCAGGTCGTGAGGACCGCATTAACCGGCCGGGAGGGGCTCGAGGCGCTGACCACGTCTCACCCTCCAATACTGCACCCCATCCATGACGTCTGTAGTGGACCGAGATGGGGGACGCAGCGGCCGGGCGGTAGGCCAAGGCTCCCCGTGAGCTGTCGTGCCATGGAGCTAATATAACCACAGCATAATAAAATATAATTCATCCATGAACAATCCAAGAATCGGGTAGAAGCCAATGCTATTCCAGGACGATTAAAACCAGCATTTCAGAGTGTTTGAATATTAAAAATCATAATAAATTCGTACTAATTTTGTCACATGTGTTTTGATACACGTTCTTCAGTTTCCTGCATATTAAACTTAAATTCTGTATGTGCAATTATCCACCTATATGCTGCAAACAATTATAAAGATTTTTAGCAAGCTATTCTTGTATTTTTTCCAGTTTAAACAAAAAATTCAAGTTAGTATAATAATATCAAGTCAGTGATTTTTCTGATCTATACATGAACCACACTTTAAATTAAAAAGGTGGTAATAGCAAATATTTAAACTACAAATATTCCTAGGGTGTTTCATGCAAATCTACAGCAGCAAACACTGTTAGTATGACGTAGACTGGGAAGTGCAATTACATAAAATGTTTCTTTATGGAAAATACCCTTGTGGTTACATGTTATGGTTCCAACATACATGATTTTAAAGCTAGGAATGTGATCCACATTTTTGTAATTAGGACTGCAGGTTCATTTATATTTATTTTAATTCTTATCAAGTATACCTTAGTATTTACCATAAATAACAAGTTTAACTTAATGGACACTAAAAACCGTTTCTCTCACAATATTGTGCATTATAACTTTCGCATAGCAATAATTTACGCACAACACCATATCACTAGCTCAATTAATATAAAAATATAGTCCCATTATGACTCACCTATGTCCTCACTGCATAACATGAACAAACGACATTAATCCCACGAGATGGAGCTCGCTGTTTTAACACCAATCTAGAAACAGTCAGCGAATAAAGTAAAATGGTAGACCTCTGCACTTTTTTTCTTTCTTCAATGTGGGGCACCTGTTCTATCTGGGGAATGAGTCATCACGTAATCGCTGTCTTGTAAGACTAAGAGAGGAAGGAAAAAATCTGATGCGTTCCATTCACAGGACTTTCTCTACATCTCTGCAACAAATTACTGTTAAAATGCTTATGCTTCTATTTACTTCATGATAATCGAGAAAAATCAGCACAAATAGTCTTATTACTTGCTTCTCTGTAAGTAGAAGCAAAAACTATAGGTTAAAGTGATAGTCAAAAGTTGGGTGCTATGAGACTGAAGTTCCTTTGTTTGTATGGAAAGGAGTTGACAAATTCCTGTATGAGAAAAGTACAAGTTTTTCAAAGCTGAAACAAAAACAAGGGATATCTGAAAAGCGATCAACTCCACAAAATAAATTGTGTGTTTTAATGTATTCCACACTTCTTGTGTGGTAAGTGTTTGTCCATCTCTTAAGGTTTAGCATTCATGCAAAATTCCGTAAAATTCATCCAGAATAATCTTCAGAGACTATTCCCAGAAAATTCAAGATATACATTTAAATTGTCAGATAAATATCTACAATGTACGATACTTTAATCAAAATCATTCCATGTAAATGGTAGTTGAGGTGGGGGGATTTTCTTGAAAATCTTCGTGTCGCATTCTTGGAAGATACCAAACTTAAATACCAAGTTTGATATTTAACAGTCTTTTAGTTTTTAAGCTATGCTATCCACAGACACACACAAACAGCCACACACACGCACACCGATGCGGACCTTTTTCCAAAAATGATTTTTTTTATTCAGGGGGACCCAAAACATGTATTTCCGGTGAAATCTCTGCATTGAATTTTGGGTGGAATACAATACCTTCTCTATAGACTATGTATATAGTAAGTACGTGTAGAGACAGTAAAATTGGGTCGATGGTTCACAATGCGTTAAGATATGAACATTTTACCAAAACCGAGATAATAGCCTCTCTGCCTCACATTCAAAAAGGCCCAAGTTCAAGTTTTGCTTAGGGTGAGTTACCCGGATGAGGATTTTTTGGGGAGGTTTTCCCGAAGACGAATGCTGAGTACCTTTAATCTTCACGGACCCCGAGAATAGTTTAGCATCATTTCACCGATTCCATTTATGGTCTGATATGAGCAACTAGGTTAAAGGACGTTAAATTTCGATAAAAAAACTGACAAACAATTTTTATAAGAGATTATTCTTTTATTTTTAGCATTCTAAAAATCCTAAACATTACCAGGTATACCCTTATTACTTAGTTTTCCTTATAAGGGAAAGGAAAATGAGGGAAAATATTAGGCTAAAGCATTAATCAGATCTTTCAAAAGCTGTCGCTATACGATTGGAGTTTAAATTTGGTTCTCTGTTCATACCCAGGAGCAAAAAAAAAAAAAAGAAGAAAAAAAACACCATAAAACTGATGGTGGGCGTGACGTTTGAAAAACGTTTAAGTACTATAAAACTGAAATAAATAATAGAGAATATCATTAAACTGATTATTTCTACAAAAACTCTATGTGAAATAAATTGCATGTTTTAATGAGATGTATAGCTTTATGATTTTGTCTATCTCTTAGGGTTTACCAGTTATGCTAATGGCATCTAGAATGAAGAGAGTTCAGGAACTGTTCCCAAATATTCAGAATATTCTGTTTATGTGACGCACAAATATATTTAATATACCGTATTTTAGTCAGATAAAGTTTTAGAAAATTGAAAACTTCAAAAAGTTTCATGTAAAAGGTAGTTTGGGGTGGAGTACTTTCCTGAAACTATTTTTTTGAGGATACTGAAATTAAATACCATGTTTGGTATCTCACGGACTTTTCGTTTTTGAGGTATGCTGTCCACAGTCAAACAGACAAACACACACTGAACTTTTTTAAAAAAAATATATTTTTTGATTCAGGAGTCCCTAAATCATGTATTTCTGGTGAAATCTAGGTATTACATTTTTCGGTAGAATACACCTTCTCTGTCTACTATGTACATTGTACATACGAGCCAGAGAAATTTAAAAAAGAAAAGAAGACAACAATCCGAGTTAAGCTTTTAGAAATTCGCAGGTTAAGAAGAAATTAGAATTATCGAATCCATTTTGTATGTAGCAACAATAATCTTTAAAGCCTCTTAGTAGCTTCTCATCAAAATTATATTGTAAACTTTATATCGAGCGTTTCAAGTTAAATATAGACTTAAAAAGTGATACTGCAGGGAAGCAAAACTGCTTCATTAATCATGCATTTGAAAATGAATGATATAATGCATTTTTATGAAGGATCCAGCAAGTATTAATTCTAATTAAAAGAATGACTGTTTGATTTAATTTATCAAATAAGAGAAAATTCTAGTATTCAAGTGCAAGCAGAATGAAATACACAACCTCAAATAAGCGCTGGATTTATCTCATAATATGTTTAATTTCCGGACTGCAATTTTTTACCATTCTTCCTTTTTATTTCTCATTCCTAATTTTGGAAGATCACTTTTGAAACACGCTATATATAATTATCTATTTAAACAAAGCTGCATTGCTCCTCTAGCATACATATTTAACGCCAGCTCCAACTCACTCGCCTGAGTTAGAGTGCTCACGTGTACTCAATCACAAACCTCGGCGTCCTGCTGGAAGGAGTGTGTTATAGCCAATTCGTCATTGAGCAAAAGTAATAGCACATTCCAGCTCTTCCTGCCAGTTCATTCTAATAGATAACTTAGCCGTGGTGATAGTTGGCCCTCAATCCCAGCTGTTGCAATACGATGCGCCAGGCTGACCCCTATGAGTGATAAGTAATTCGCTACTCTTTTGGAGCGCAGCCGAAATGGAACAGTCAGAGTTCTACAACAGCATTTTTGTTACTTTCTCTACACATACTATGTACACAGTGTATAGAGAAAGTATTGTGTTCCACCCAAAAATTCGATACGAGATTTCACTGGAAATACATGTTTTGATTCCTCCTGAATCCAAAAAAGCAACGTTCGTGTGAGTGCGTGTGTGTGACTGTGGACAGTATAGCTCATAAACCTGTGCTACTACCTTATTTCCCTTCTTCTTACATGGAAGCAAGTAATTCTCACTATTTCTGCTAATTTTTCTCAATTAGCATGAGGTAAATAGAAGCATAAGCTTTTTAAAAATGGTTTGTTGCAGAGATGTAGAGAAAGTCATGTGAATGGAACACTTCAGATTTTTTTTAATACAGTTCCGGAGCTGGTCGGGACTCCGGAGCTGTATAGCCTTTTTTCCTCTTTTTGCATTTTCCTAACATTTACTTTGTTTTCTGTCTGATTACCGTTTTGCTGTTTTCTTCCAATAGACACAGACATACCATTTTACAAAGATATAGAAACCTATGCCCAAGGCGGGACTCGAACCCACATCCTCTGTGCCACGAAGCACCAAAGCGAGGCAGTTTTGTGAGTGCAGCCATGGGGAGCGGTTTATAAGTTCAAAGCATTCAAATGCATTTACATACTTCTTTCACTAAGATGTTTAATACTTTACTTGATAATGTTATATAATTATGGAAAAATTGTGAGTTGAAATAATGACCCACTGAACAACTAATTATATTTATAGCAGCTTAATCTATAGGTCACGCAGATGTTCTTGTTTAATATGCCTGCATAGCATTTAGAGAGCCTCTTATAAAACGTTGTGCTTTGATGAGCATTTTTTACTTAATTCTACCTAATTAAATGAGTAATACATAAAAACTATATTTATTTCAATGAATAAAAATGTTCTATAAGCCCCTTAAAAACTGCCAAAAAAAACAAAAGAAAAAAAAGATTGTTATACACAATTCACTATTTATTATAACTATATAGTAATATAAAACAATAAATAAAGCCCAAAACAATACATTCTAATATGTTTACAGTTGAAATCGTGCTTAATTATAAGGGACTGTGATCTGTATGCATCTCAACTATTTCCGGTACTAAGGGATTAAACCTAATTTTAGGTAATAGACAAGAGCGATAGAATTCCAAAGTCAAGCATGTTGATTCAGGCGAAGTACAGACACCGGCAACCGTTAGAAGTAAGAAACTGGCATACGCTGCAGGTTTATTTACATCAGTGTTTAAGTAATCAGCTCTGAAACGCTGTACTGTTTATCTTTTCCTTGTTAGGAAAGCAGCTGGGGTACAGCACAACACGTAAACTTTTGTGGGCCCTTTCTGCTCCTAACGTAAATCCGTGGACGGAGGCGATGAAAGTGAGACGCAAGCGACATTGCAGGTTCTGTTCAGCTTTAGATTGGACGATTGACCAACATGGATGCCCATGCGCAAGCAGACAGAACGAACGGAAGACTGTGCATTTCGCATTGGAAATCAGAACCGACTTTCAGAAAGTCCATTTTTACCCCTTATTTCGATCCAGTTTATTTAAATGCACCTAACCTTGATGAAATCTCGAAACTTGTCGTTCACCAGTCATATTGTCTTCGTAACCAATAGGAAAGACTCAGGAAAGAGCCTTAGTCTAAAACTGAACTAGAATATGCAATCTCGCGAGACGCAAAGGGTGACCAGATTCGGATCATCTTGTGTTACAAAGAACGATTTCAACATGGCAGCTGTTGTGACGCCGGCAAGCTCTGGCCAACCACTCGTAACACGGGGGTTATGTGATAGATGAGACAGCTTTATAGGAAGGGAACCCAGTAGGCGCACCAAGGATAGGAGAATAGGAGACCCGGCACCGAATCTGAGGTTATTGTACTTACTCCCCAAGAGAGGGCATCCCAGGTAGGGAGGGATGAGCTGTGAAGATACACCGGGAGCCAGGAGCGATACGGCACGCAATGTCAGGGACCCTACAGGTTTCATATTGAAGCACTCCATCAATTGGACAGGCAGACCAGGGGCCGCGTCCCACATAAGATCCACCAGGAGCGGTCCTCATCTTGGCAACCAGCTGAAGTCGAGCTCCAGGGCAAAACCTTTCCAGAACGTAAATTTCACCGTCCTGCCGCAACAAACAAACAACTCTTACTCTTACACCCTGAAATAAAAGTGAAACAGATAAAAGGAAATTATAGGGATAGAAAATTCGTGGCATTCGGTGAAACTGCGGAGGAAAAAAAAAAAAAAAAAAAAAAAAAAAAAAAAAAAAAAAAAACATGGTTAGAGTGGCTGCGTCCTAAGGAAATCGAACCCGATACCTCCCGAATGTGAGTTTCAAATATTATTACTATTTTCTTGTAGTCATGTTTAAAATATTTATTATGTTTTTCTTGTAGTCGTGAAATGCCAACATTCCTCTAGTTTGAAAGTGTTTAAATAGGAAGAAAAGCAGTATAATTTAGGGGTAGCATTCCTACTTATATTTAAAAGGAAAGGAAAAGTACAAAATTCAATTACAAGACTGAAAAAATAGATTTCGAAACGAAACTTCAAGGCACCAAGTAGGCCTCTTCAGGTACCAACTTAATCAGGGGCGTGTACAGAATTTTATTTGGGAGCGTGAGCGCACATGCGCACAGTCAAGCACATACAGGGCTGTAAAGATTTATTATGTAAAATAAATTTTCTCTTCGGGTTCTGAGGCAGTAATCTTAACGTTCTGTAGAGTGTCTAATACTCATTCATATTTTAACTTAAAATTTTAGCAAATATTTGAAAGAGTGAACATGTTCACAACACAAAGTCAAGTATTCTTGGAACACTTACGACAGAGGTCGTTTACGGAAGATTTAGTTCAAATCCCTCTAAAAAAACCGTCTGAAGTTTTCTCAGTCCATCATAACTGGCAAAAGATAAACTAGATCCGGAACATTTCCTTCCAGATTTTCTTCTCATCATCATTTCATTTCCTGTACCGCCAATATGATGTATGGATCGAAAACCTGGAATGAAGAAAGGTGTATTTTATGTCGGTCTTCTTATTTCTGCAACAGGTGCCGTATGACCAGACACTATAAAAAAATCTGATGTGTACCATTCACATGACTTTCTCCATATCCCTGCAACAAATAATTCTTAAAAAGCTTATACTTCTATTTACTTTATGCTAATCAGAAAAAAATAGCAGAAATAGTCTAATTACTCGCTTCCTTGTAAGTAGAAGCGAAATAAGGGACAACCGTAGGTTAAAGCGATAGTCAAAAGCTGGTTGCTATGTCAATGAAGTTCCTTTGTTTATATGGATAGGAGTTGACAAGTTCCTATATGAGAAAAGTATACGTTTTTCATAGCAGAAACCAAAAATAAGGAATGTCACAAAAACGACGAACTCCACGAAAAAATGTATATAACATAAATTATGTGTTTTAATGTGCTCTACATTTTTTGTGTAGTAAATTTTTGTCCATCTCTTACGGTTTATCAGATATTCAAAATTTAGTAAAATTCATCAAGAATAAACTACTCTTCAGAGGCTATTCCCAGAAAATTCAAGATAAATATTTTATTTGTTAGGTAAATATGTTTAATATACGAAATTTTAATAAAAATCGTTAGAGCCATTTTTGAGAAAATCAAAATTTTCGAAAAAAGTTCCATGTAAAGGGTAGTTGGGGTTGGGGGGATTTTTCTCAAAATCTTCGTGTCGCATCCCTGGAAGATACTAAACTTAAATACCAAGTTTGGTATTTTACCGACTTTTCGTTTTTGAGTTATCGTGTTCACAGACACACGGACACACGGACACACACACACACACACACACACACACACACACACGGACCTTTTTGTGAAAATTCTTTTTTTGGATATTGGGGACCCTAAAACATATATTTCCGGTGAAATCTCGGTATCGAATTTTTGGGTGGAGTGCAATACTTTCTCTATACACTATGTACATAGTGCGTATGGAGAAAGTAAAAAAGTGGAAAAGTAGCAGTGTTATCAGATATTTGAAACCAAAAAAAAATTATTGTGATTCAGATGTTGTATAGTATCATAAGTCACCTAATATCTAAACATGAAATACGCCTTTACCCATGCTCATGACGGTTCGCGCTCAGATATATCTAGTTTTAACTAAGGTATTGGAGAGGACCAGGGAACTATTCTATCAAGGTAAACTCTGGTTTCACTTCATATAAATGATTCATTCAATAGAACAATAACATTATCACATACCTTCAGTTTACATGCGTTATCTGGGTTTTTGGGCCGCTCTGTAGGACCATACTGGCGTCCACGCGTTCCAAGGCCGGAGAGATATGAGTCCTATCTCTTTATTTGGCTAGCTAACGACTGACTCAAACGACACTAACCCAACGACTTGCCAAAACTTAAAACCTCCCCCAACCTACAGCGTGGCTTGGAACCAACCAATCATAATCCTGTTTTTCTACAACCGAAGCTATGCTGCAGCACCACTTCGAGCCACTCTGGAACTGCCGGCCAGTATTTCAGAGGTCCTGGCCGATGATTTCGAAGCGGTAGATAAGGTTTTTAAATTGTTATCCAAGGCGACATATGCCTTAAGAATCTAGTTTTATTTTGAGTTTACAGATTTTGACGGCAGACAATGCAGTGATATGTGAGGTCTTTAAATCTTTTATCCTCTTTGACACGTTTCTAACTTCTTTTTAATCATTGACACCGCCTTCTCTCCGTTGTTTTATTCATACCGGTTACATATGTCACTTTAGCTGTCTTTTTATTCCCGGCTCCTTGAGGAGTTTTTATGTATTTCTTTTAAAGGTGTATTCCATTTCTGGTTTATGGGGAGACTTTATTTTGTGAGGGTGCTAATAACCTTTGTCGTTGAGCGCCTTTAAACCAAATCATGCTGTTAACGGTCACTCCAACATTGCCCATATACATATACACATACATGTACTTGTTTATACTTATATCCCAGTATTTCCCTTTAGGTATATCACAAATTCTGAAATGAGGTTTTCATTGCCATAGTGTGGAAAAAGGTATTTCTACAGGAGTGGAAACTGACAAAATGATATCCAAATATGTTACATCCATGAAGATTCACATCTTATTATAATACTTTAAGAAACGTTCCTTCTGAAAGAAGGGAAAAAATATTTTCCTGTATGACTGAGCTTGTCTAAACAGTTTATGGGACTTATTTTCACTTGTGTTGTACCAGGAAAGAAGTCTTTAAATGTGTTACTGAGCTGAATTATACCTTTAAACGTATAAAACAAATATATTTGAATAACCCGTGGCTGTGGATCTTAGCAGTGGTCGCTGACACCTCAGTTGTCATATATGACTACTATACCACTACTGTTGAAATAATCAAATAACACTTTTCCCTTCAAGGAGTCACAATAAAGCCTGCACTCTCTCTCTTGAATGCTTGTTTAGTGTATTGTTATACGCGCTGCATATGTTAAATGTAGATAAGTGAGCTATATATTTCCTCAAGTACATCACAATCTGGCATGCTGCACCCTATTCGTTTCTGTACATATTTCAAGATTTACATAAGTAGCATTTTTAAGTATTTTAAGCCTAAAAAGCACTCATTATTATATGCACTTTATTACAAATACTCTTGATGCACCTTTATGTATAATAATCCTTCTAATGTGGATGCATTTAATTTTCTTTATTACTTAGCATGTGCTAAATAATCACATACACTATTTTAAAATCCCCATAATTATAATCCATAATTTCAACGCTCCTAATAAAAATTGAGCAAAGTTTTTGAAAATGTGATTTTTGGATTTTAGATGTTAATATACCATATTTTTGTAGACCAATATGCCAAAGTTATTTTCAGCAATGTTTAACTTAAAATTTGCCGCGTGACCTTTGAAAAGAAAGGTTTAATGGTAATATATGGCATTTTAAGTATTAAAAAGCGTGTATCTCTGAGCGAATTTCCCAACCCATGTAAATGTTCAAAAGCTCCTTCAATCAATCAGTCTACCAGAGAACATTAATGTCATAAATAAATAAAAGTTATTGAATTAAGTTTTCAAGTATGTAAAATTAATTATTTATTTGTATTAACAAACTTAAATAATTCCAAAATAATTACAAATTATGAACAAATAATGTATCTCCTCTTTAACTGTAGTACTATTTAATTCATTTCAAACATATCCAAAGATTTTAAAGTGATATTCCTGGAATGTAAAAATGAAGTTTTGATACAAAGTGTTGATAACGGAAACGCAAGGAGCTTTTTTGGTGGAGTGGTTAAAAACACAAAAATATTCCTTTCAGAAACTACTTAATGTATTTCTGTAATAGAGGAATTGATAAAAAAATGAAGTTATTGTTTAAGAAACATAGGATTTGAAATTTTCAAAGGTTGGTCCCCCTAAAATACCAAAATGCAAGAATTAGTTATCCATTGAAACACAATTTTACATAATATTTCTTCTTATTTTAAAGGCTCTTGAATTGAGATCTCATGCTCGTGGACCTAAGAAGAGCGCGAATAGTTATTTTTATGCTGTTAATTAGTAACCTACCGAGGTATACTTAGATATTGATAAGTTTATGTTAGAGCCATAAACGAGTAGGCAATAGCTCTTTTTGTAACAGTTCGACACTCTTACGAAATTGCATTATATGATTAAAATAGTTTTGTATATTATAGATGATGTGGATATTTGGCTAATTATATGGTATAATAATCTGAATGCTGCTTCGTTTTACTTTCCTGGCTGTAAGATTCGTTAATTGAAAAATTCCAGTTTTTATTTGTGTGACGATTAAACAAATATCTAAAAAAACTGAAGTGAAATGTGTGTGAAGCAGATAATATTCTGTATCTTAAATGTATATAACTGTGAAGAATAGTATTATTGTGGTCTGCAACATTTATTTTCCGTTTATTCATTTTGGTTAACACATTATGAAAAATAGAAACAACTATAAAACAAAAACAATTTTTGGAACTAAAACAACAATTATTTAGGAGTTGGATAGGAAGAGTCAATTCCATACCCGGGATTTGAACCACGGATCTCTTGGTCTATAGTCGGTTGCTCTACAACTGAGCTACCATGGCAACATACCGGCATTGCATTGAATTTCTCAACTGACTCGCATGTTTCCCAGTAAACAATAAGGTGATCTCAAATTATTTTGACTACCACAATGATGACTTACAATGTTGTAAGTACTTTAAGTCCCAGGATTCATAGTTTTAACCAACTGTCCTGCACACGGCCTATGTGAAAAATCAATTAAATCAATAAGTGTTTATTTCAACACAGTGCAGAAAACAAAATTAGGTTTTAAATATATTAAATGCGCTCATGAGTAGAGATAAGTAGTCTTAACTGCTGCAGACATTATGAAATTAGCCTGAGTTGTGTTTCCTTGGCAAAGTTTGGGCTCCCCTTTTCCCTTCGCACACTTGCACTTGCACCCTTTAATTTGGTATGTATTTTATGGAATGCAATGCACCTAGAATTATACGTTTCTTGCTAAGATGTAAGTTTGCTGAAGCAAAGATCATCTACTGTAAGTTGTTACAGACTCAGATTTTACATCTTAGCAAGAAGAGTATTGCAACAGCACTTGTATTCTCTCTCCTTTGCACCACTTTCATTACGACGAAAACTGGGAATTACGTGCATGCTCGCTGCCTGAACTCTGTTAGTGGAAATATACTTCTCTCTTCGCGATGATGTTTTCATTATACCGTAAGGCGCTTATATCGAGTTCCCCTGGGTAAAAATGAGAAGTGGGCGGGTAATTTCTTTGTGATATTAAACTGAGATAAAGCGAGCCTTTTCCCCGGTCTGGGAATACGCGCCTATTTGTTCCCCAGAATATGTGGGGAAACTGCAAATAATGTTCGCTTTTCCAAGCATTCCAGTATTTTTCAGACAAAGCACTTGCTTAAAAGCAGAGAGTTCATGGAATGTATAGTAGAGGAACCATTTGCTCTTTCTGCAAGTTGATCCTAATTTCTCGAATCTGCAACTTCACAAGAAACGGAATGATATTTAGATGCAATTGATTTACAACAAGAATTTCATATAAATATGTTTATTATTTTGGTGTACTCATCTGCAGCGTCATAAGGTTTTCTATATTTTGTTCACAAGAATGCTCGCCTTTCATCTTTTCCATAACCTAAAAAGTATACTTATACTTCCTCTAAAACCTTTATATATTTTGGGCAAAGTGCCTCTAAATAAAGGAAAATGGAGAACGTAATTAAAGGAACAATGCGCTATTCCAGAATAAATCGAAAGTTTGCAACCAACCTACAACGCCAGTGTTGAATATGATGGAAAAGATATTTCGCTTAATTTTTCAGATTTATTTCCCGGTTTTCACAAAAGGATGCCAACATTTTTATGAATAGAAATGAACTTGTTGGGAACGTTTTTAACATTCCGAAAAATATAATTACAAAATGCATAATTAATTTCTAGAACAGTTTAGAGTTTACAAAAGTAACGTATAGGCTATAAAGTGAATACCTACTACTCTTCATAAATAAAAATGCTGTATGTATATGAATGTGGTAACTTGTAATAATAGTGCATTGATTGCAGAAATTGCATGAGACTAGAACATTAAAACTACATCTTTGAATAGATAAATTACAAAAAAATAAAAGTTTTTGTTATTTTTTCAATTCTATTATAGCCTTATCTCCTAACAACTATATTGAGAAAAACAAAAATAATCGATTTTCTTCTATTCTAAAACATTTCTTGTAACATTTAAATTTATAGAGTCGTGAACATTTTGCAATGACGGATTCATTTTTACAAAACAGCAAAGAGGCCGGTATCACCTAAGATCACTTAAGATGCTAAATTGTACAAAACTGAATTAAAGAAACTTTAGTCATAATGTTGTGCTTCATTAAACGCCATTATAACCAGAGCATTCTTAAATGGAATGACAGAGACATTAAGTTGTTCATCATTGTTTTTACTTAGAAAGAAATACAGTGTAAGACATCGGAGCAGACATGAATATGACGTATGCATTATTTTGTGAGAAACTGTAAAAATAGTCAATATGTAATATAGAAGTAATGTAGATAAATTAGTTATAATAGTTACATTGTATTGTTTGTATAGTTTCGAGGATATGTTTCAATGAGATTCCTGATGTTCCAGATTCTGGTGAGTTTTGAGTGTAAGTGATTGTAATTATATTTACATCTGCTGCTGGGAAAATACCTGAAACATGATTCATTGCTATTTTATTATGTATAAACATACACGTATAGTCATGCTTTAAATTAACTATTAAAAACAGAAGAAAAATGTTGATGTGTCCCATTCACATGAATTTTTCTACATCTCTACAATAAATTGTTGTTAAAAGACTTATTGTTCTTTAATGCCAATCGAGAAAAAATTAGCAGAATGGTGGTAGAATAGACTCATGTAATTAGACATGTTTATTAATCCAGAATAAACATGTCTTCAGAAGCTATTCCCAGAAAATTGAAGATATACATTCTATTTATCATGTAAATATCTTAAATATAAGAGATTTTAGTCAAAATCATTAAAGCCATCTTTGAAAAAATCAACATTTTCGAAAAATGTTCCATGTAAAGAGTAGTTGGGGGTGGGGGATTTTCTTGAACATTTTCGTGTCGCATCCTTGGAAGATACCGAACTTAAATGCCAAGTTTGGTATTTAACGGTCTTTTCGTTTTTAAGCTATGCTGCCCACAGACACACACACACACACCACATAGACAGACAGACAGACAGACAGACAAATAGGCACGCACATGGACATTTTTCTATTTTTTTTTATTCAGGGGACCCAAAACATGTATTTCCGGTGATCTTGGTACGGATTTTTTTGGTGCAATACAACACCTTCTCTATACACTATGTCAATATTATGTGTAGAGAAAGTAAAAACTAGAAAGAGTGAGTGGGAAGGCTCAGACAGTAATATCTGAGGTCTGCATTTGGGAAGTCCCGGATTAGCCCATAGTACTCCAAATCTCACTGTTTTATTCCTTCTTTTTTTTATTTCTTTTTGTAGTGGTTTCTACTCAATCGCCAATGTAAATATCAGATTGAACATTTATTACAATGACCTATATTTCCATCTTAAGTAATAAAAAGGTGATTGTTTCCTTCATATTACTTTCTCTATTTGTTCTAAAAGAACTATTCTTACAAAAGATTATTCTTATGTCTACATCATATTAATCAAATATTATCAGAAATGGCCTTATTATTTAGTTCCTTATAAGTATAAGTAAAATAAGGAAATACGCTAGCTTAAAGCGACAGTCAAATCTTTCAAAAGCTATCACTTTGCGATGGTCATTGATATTCGGTCCTCTTTCCATGGCCAGGAGTAAAACAAAATAGATATGAAACAGATGAGAATTTTTCGTTTGAAAAAACTTGGAGTGTTTTAAAACTTAAAACAATAATAGGGAAATCTTTGAATCAGTTCTACATAAAACAGTAAATTACATAAATTGTGTGTTTTAACGGAAACTATATTTTTGTATAGTTAATCCTTTGTACGGTTTGCCTGTTATAAAAATGTCAGTCAGAAGGAAGAGGAATTCGTGGACTATTCTGAAAAAATTCAGGTGATACATTTTATTTATCATATGTTTATCTTTTAATATACGGCATTTTAATCAAAATCGTTAGCCATTTTTCAGAAACTCAAAAATGTTATTTATATGTTCCATGTAAAGAATATCCTATGAGGTAGGGCATGTTCCCGAAAATCTTCGTGTCGCATCCTTGAAAGATGCTGAACATAAATACTAGTTTGCTATTTAACGGACCTTTCGTTTTTGATTTTGCTGTCCACACACACATACATAGACATAACAATTACACACATACCGTATTCTAATAATTGTTTTTATATTCAGGGCTCTTCAAAACATGTATTTACGGTTAAATCTTGGAAGTTAATTTTGGAATAAAATACTTTTTCTACCGGCTACGTGCATTGTATATACATGCTAGATAAAGTAGCAATAGTAAATGTGAAAATAGATGGTAAGAGCAAATGATCTGCCGTCTTCTCACAGACGATAAAAGCACATATCCTGGCCAGCGCCCTAAAACCATCCGCCTAACATAGTAGAATCGGAGATACACTTGTCTGATACTGAGGTCTCTGTGATCATCTGAACGTCACGTGTAGAAACAGAGGTACAGCTACGTGTCTAACACCAAGGCCTGGCGGACACGTGACGAAACAAGATGGCGTGGTACAGGAATGAGACTCGGCATATGTCACATTTCGAACCACGATTTCTCCTAAGAGATCCGTTGCGATATGACCAGTAGTTAAAGTTTCGTAAAATAAACCAGAGAGGAAAGAGAATGAAAGACTGAAAGATAAAATTGCACTGAAAACTCCAGTGAAGCACATATCTGTAAACAAATGCCATTTTTTCTAACCCTGTGAGCCACTATGTAGATATGTCACCTCGTTAAATTAATTCTGGGCTATGTCATTGAATTTCTCAATTCGATTCACCTTTCCAACTTGAGTCTGCACAAGGCATGTATTGAAAAACATCTAATAATTCGTCAAAAGGTAAGAGTTTTTAATTTCTCGGAAATGTATGCAGATTTCTTATAAGCTATCAACTCCAGGTACGCCACCTATATTTAGAGCCATCGTTACAGAAGTGTATAAAGATTCCCAAAGAAATTCTGCTAATTTTCTGCAATATTGATTAGCCTGTATTAAGACGCATTAGGTTGCACACACAATTCAATCTGTCTTATTCTTTTTTCCTATTCTGTTGATGCACCTGAGAAGTTCATTAACAAGCACAGCTGTTCCTGCTAACAAGTAGTTACTTCAAGAGGATTGTATTTCTGCAGTCAGCCTGGTTAGTGTCAAATAGATTTTCAATTTCTTTGTACCTTAACGTCCTTTAACTTGCAACGGAATGTTTTTGTGTAACCGTGAAATGTTATGCCTTTAGCTGTAATTTGTGGTATTAGTGGTAAGATCTACGTATAAACGACGGACGATGAACAAATGTATATGAACCTTCCTTAAGGAAAGAACAAATGAGTTAGGAATACAGTGTCTCCTATTTTTGTTTGAAAAACAGTGCTTAGAAACGGAGAAGAAAAGAGATGGAATGCACATAAGTGTTATATAGTTCAACAATACGATGGTACATAGTGTAAATTAGGAGAATAACTAATCTCCTAAACGTATACATTCATTTAAGAAGCTACGTCTTGAATTTATTGAATTTTTGTTTTTCAAAGGTCTAGAGGGAGATACAACATTACTATTGCATTCTAAAACTTACTCAGTAGTAAGTCAATCCTTGTAAAAATCACTTTCAGAAAGAGTCCATGCAAATTAAATTGTATGTTAATAATAGCTAGTTTAATTTATAAATGTATTAATCAAAACGGAAAGCTACTGAAAAGGCATTATGTAATTGGTAAAGGAATATTATTGGACGAAAACTGTTTTACCTTTTATCGGGTAAACCTACATGCCGATAATAAAAACTCTACCAAACCTAGCTAGTTATACGAACGATAAATGAATTTGGTGAAATGGTGATCAAATGAACTCGGGGTCCATGGAGCTTAAAGTTACTCGATGTTCGTAATCTCAGGATAGGAAAAAAAAAAAAAAAAAACAGAAAAAAAAAAACCTATTCAAGTAACTTCCCTAGGCGAGAATCGAACTCACGATCTGATGAGTGTGAGGCAGACACGAGACCACCTCACTACCTAGTGGGAGTGACTTTTCATTTAAACACTTACTAAGACTCACAATCGGATTGAATCAATAAATTATTAAAACTTTCAAGTTGAAAGGTTGTGGCACATTTACCCAAATAAAAGCATCTGACGTTTTGAGTAATGCCTTTGTTGCTATCTTCAAGAAGACTGGAATAGCAATTGCAATAACGGCTACAACATTCCATCTTGCAATATATTAATATACATTATATGTTTATTTTGAGTTTAACGCCCTTTATATTTTTGGATCTATCGAAGATGAATGAATGAAATAGGCGAATTGTTGCTGAAATGATCAAGGGGTGAATTAACTTAAAGCTGACCCATATTAATATTTTGAGAATAAAGAAAAATTTCGGAAAACCCTTATCATCTTAACAAAGATTCAAACTCTGGACCTGTTTGAAAGTGAGACACCATACCCTCCCACTGCAGAGTTGTAATTATGTTATAAAGATAGATTATGTACTTTATTTCTAATTAAAACACATTTAATAAACATTTTTATACTCATATACTGAATATATATCAAAATGAAAACGATTTCCATACAGATTTTCATTTCGATATAGATTTTTACGTTGGCGCGCTGCCCTACTTATGGCTGTTCACTGTCTGCTAATCTGTGTAAAATTTCAGAAACATCTTACGCATACAATAACCTCCAAGAATATTCAATTATATAAACCAATTATAAGTATATACAATTATTTCCCGAATCTAAACTCACAGTATTATGCAAGCAAAGCAAATTAGGTCATGACATTGACATCACAGAGACGAGCAAATCAATATCTAAAGGCATGCGCGCTAGCTTTACTTCCAACCAAAGTAGTTATTTTTAGGAAAATAGTTATATTAACATACCTTTATCAGTAGATATGTATTGTCAGGTGCTGCATCATATCCTAATAACTACAATTATAGGACCGTTGAATAAATAAAGGAATTGCTTAACAAAGAAATAGTTTAATGACGTATTTAAAATTAAATGGGTGCTTGCAATGAAATTTGTCAACGAAATAAATTGACCATATATTCTATTGCATACAAGAATAAAATGGCAATACAGTTATATTACACATATACATTTCTACTGTTGGCATTCTGCCTAAAGTACCAAGTGAGCCCAATATGAACTAACAAAACTAAAATGGCAAGTTTACATTAAAATGTTAACATTACAAGCAACATATTGCATTACATAGATTTTGTTAAGGTTAACCAAATTCAGAGAGGACATCTTACAGTTTCACAATAGAAATAAAATGGCGTGTTATTTATGGACGCTCTTTAACTGACGTGGTTCTCAGCGTCCCATTCTCAAGTGGGCGTGAAAGACTACTTAATTTTTCTCAGAGGCCTCTCAATCAGGCTTGAGGCTCTTTCACGTGCCGTAAATCTACGACACGGAACCAACGGCCTTACTTCCCTTCCGAAGGAAGCCATGCTAAGGATTTTTACACCCGAAAAAATCCATTGTCCTCCGCCGGGTTTGAACCCGCGACCTTGGGTATACGAAGTTAGCGTAACCATTACACCATGGAGGGCGACTTCACAATATAGCGAAACATGTAAACATATAAACAATTGATAGGACAATCTATACTTTACCCAGCACATATGTACAATGTACGTAGTGGATATTTCACATAGCCACCGGCATTTAAAATATTGCACTATCACTTTAACTTGTGCATTCTCTTTCTTTCTTTTTTATAGTGTTTGACGCCTGCTTTTATTATTATGGCACCGCAGGCGATGACACTGATGAATTGATGATAAACGGAATGAAAAGGGAATGTGATGATGGGAGAAACCGGAGAACCCGGCGCGGCTTTATCCACCACAAATCCCACATAGGGTCGTTTGGGATCGAACCCAGACCACCTAGGTGAGAGTCGGGTGGTACAATCACTAGGCCATGGCGCGGCCTGTGCATTCCCTTGTTTCCCTTCTACTTTCAAAGAGGTAAGCAATAGGACAATTCTGCTAATGTTTGTCTTGATGTATTTAAAAAGAATAATAATTTTTAAGAAAAGTTTTTTGCAGAATAGCTACAGAAAGCCATGTGAATTGAACACATTAGATATTTTACTTTCTCTATAAGCGCTATGTATATAGTGTATAGAGAAGGCATTGTATTGCACCCAAAATTTCACCGGAAATATATGTTTTGAGACCAACTGAATCCAAAAATAACATTTTTAGAAACATTTCCGTGTGCGTAAGTGTACATGTATGTGTGTGTCTGTAGGCAGCATAACTCAAAAATGAAAAGACAGTTAAATACCAAACTTGGTATATAAGTTCGGTATCTTCCAATGATGCGACACGAAGATTTTCAAGAAAATCTCCCCACACCTAAATATCCTTTAAATGCATGTTTTTCGAAAATTTTGATTTTCTCCAAAATAGCTCTAACGATATTCATTAAAATATCGTATATTAAAGATATTTGCCTGACAAATAACATTTATATCTTGAATTTTCTGGAAATAGCCTTTGAAGACTATTTTATTCTGGATGACTTTTACGGAATTTTACATAGCTGCTAAACCGTAACAGATGTACAAAAACTTACCACACAAAAATATGAAGACATTAAAACACTCAGTTTATGCTATATACATTTTTTCCCTTGAGTTGATTGTTTTTGAGATATTTCTTGTTTTTACTTTCAGCTATAAAAAAACTTATATGTATTTTACCCATACAGGAAGTTCTCTGCTCCTGTCCATACAAACAAAGGAATTCAGTCACATAGCAACTAGCTTTTAACTATCACTTTAACCTATAGTTCTCCTTTGTTTCGCTTCTACTTACAAGGAAGCAACTAATAAGAGAATTTCTGCTAATGTTTTCTCGATTAGCATGAAGTAAATAGAAGCTTTCAAACAATTTGTTGCAGAGATGTAGAGAAAGTCATGTGAATGACACATATGAGATTTTTTTTTATTTTAAAGCCGATTAGTAAATCAACGTTAGCTTTGAGGCAGCTTGCAATAAGGAAAGCTTTAATATAAGAATAGTTGAATAAAGCTGCTAAACTGAAAATAAGTAAGAAAAATCCTGTGTTCAAAATAGAAATACTTGCTGTCATATTTTTAACCTATTTGCTAGCCCGTGCAAAGCATCATTCTACCCCTAGCGACGATATATCCTTTCTTGCCTTCTAATCTCACAAACTTCAATATAATTTGTCTCAGCTTTGCTTCTGATAAATTAATACTTTCTAAATATAGGTCCCATAAAATAACCTCGTACTTGGAATGTTTAGAAAATGATGTGTGTATTCTACGTAGTGTGTGCTTGTGCATACTTACTTATCTTTTTAGAAAAATATAGTACTTGGCTGTTTGCTTGCTTGTTTGCATGTGTGTGCATGCATGCATGTATGTATGTATGTATGTATGTATGTATATATGTATGTATGTATGTATGTATGTGTCTGGGCAGCATAGCTCAAAAACGAAAAGTCCATTAAATATAAAATCTATTCTATTCCCTTATTTCCCTTCTACTTATAAGGAACTATGTAATAAAATCTATTCTATTCCCTTATTTCCCTTCTACTTATAAGGAACTATGTAATAAAACCGTTTTCGTTGTTTATCTCGATTAGCATGAAGTAGATCACAGAATAAGCTTTTAACAATAATTTGTTACAGAGATGTAGAGAAAGTCATGGGATGGAGCACATCAGAATTTTTTTTATTAAGGATACTTAAGTACGTATATTTGAAGAAATTCTTGACATCGAATTTCTTGATGGAATGCAATACTTTCTGTACCTAATATGCAAACTGCAAAAGGCAGAACAAAAAAAATCTGATGTGTTCCGTTCATATGACTTTCTCTACAACTCTGCAACAAATTATTGTTAAATAGCTTATGCTTCTATTAACTTCATGCTAATCGAGAAAATATTAGCAGAAATGGTCTTATCAGTGTCTTTCATGTAAGTAGAAGCGAAATAAGGGACTATCATTAGTTACTGTGATAGTCAAAAGCAGGTTGCTATGTGACTGAAGTTCCTTTGTTTGTATGGACAGGAGTTGACAAATTCCCGTATGAGAAAAGTTTAAGTTTTTTAAAAATGACACCAACAAGAAGGAATATGTAAAAATGATTAACTCCACGAAAAATATTATAAGACATAAATTGTGTGTTTTAACGTCATCTACATATTTTGTGTAGTACGTTTTTATCTCTGCAAAATTCAATAAAAGTCATCCAGAATAAAGAGTTATTTAGTGGCTATTCACAGAAAATTCAAGATATACATTTTATTTTGCAAGTAAATATCTTTAATATAGGATATTTTAATCAAAATCGTTAGCGATTTTTGAGAAAAACATATTTTTTGAAAAAAGATCCATGTAAAGGGTAGTTTGGGTGGGCGGATTTTCTTGAAAATCTTGGTGTCGCATCCTTGCAAAATACCAAACAAAAATACCACGGACCTTTTTCCAGAAATGCACTTTTTGGATTCAGGGGGACCCAAAACATGTATTTCCGGTGAAATCTCGGTATCGAATTTTTGGGTGGAATACAATACTTTTTCTACACACTACAATATTTTCTAGATAAAGTGTATGAAGTCATAATAACAAATACATTATCGCAGCCTCTCTAGTTCAAATTATTTCTTCTTCGTTGAAAGAAATGCCTTAGTTTCTGTACGACAGTGCTGTGAAAAATCATATTGTGCCTTTTTAAATCAAAAGAAATAATGTACATTGCTATGAGAGGACTTATTTGTACGATACACGTGGAAATGAAATTCAACTCTCTACCACAAGCTCTACAACTGTTCCAATCTCTACTCGGAGTGCGTAGGATTTCCAATTTCCCTCTGAAACTCGATATTCTTAACATAACTCCCGCCTCTCTGAAGCAAGAGAAGCCTCTTGAAGTGTTATCTGATGCTGCGGTAGAAATACCACGTGTAGCAGAAAACAGCCTCCATTATTACTTTTCCTACACATACAATGTACATTGTGTATAGAGAAGGTATTGCAGTCCACTCTAAAATTCAATACCGAGATTCCACCGAAAATACATGTTTTGGATTCCCTGAATACAATTAAATCTAACGTGTTCCATTCTCATGACTTTCTCTACATCTCTGCAACAAATTATTGTTAAAAAGATCATTCTTCTATTTACTTAATGCTAATTGGAAAATATTAGCAGAAATAGTCTTATTACTTGCTTCCTTGTAAGCTGAAGCGAAAAACTCTGATGTGTTCCATTCACATGGATTTCTCTACATCTCTGCAACAAATTAAGTTTAAAAACCTTATACTTCTATTTACTTCATGCTAATTGACAAACAATTAGCAGAAATATTCTCATTACTTGCTTCCCTGTAAGCAGAAGCGAAATAAGGCATTAACATAAGTTAAAGTGATAGTCAAAAGCTGGTTGCTGTGTGACTGAAGTTCCTTTGTTTGTATGGGCAGGAATTGACAAATTCGTGTATGAGAAAAGGACATTTTTCAAATGTGAAAAAATAAGGTATATCTTAAAAACGAACAAACCCACGGAAAAAATGTATATAACTTAAACTGTGTTTTAACGTGCTGTACATTTTTGTGAAGTAAGTTTTAGTCCATCCCTTACGGTTTAGCAGCTATGCAAAATTTCGTAAAATGCATTCAGGATAAAGTACTCTTCAGAGGTTATTTCCAGGAAATTCAAGATGTCAGATAAATTTCTTTAATATACGATATTTTAATCAAAATCGTTTGAGCAATTTTTAAAAAAATCTTAATTTTCGAAAAAAAATCCATGTAAAGGGTAGTTTGGGGTGGGGGGATTTTTCTCAAAATCTTCGCATCGCATCCCTGGAAGATACTAAACTTAAATACCAAGTTTGGTATTTTTCCAACTTTTCGTTTTTGAGTTATCATGTTCACAGACACACGGACACACACACGGATCTTTTTCTGAATATACCTTTTTGGATACAGGGACCCTAAAACATATTTCCCGTGAAATCTCGGTATCGAATTTTTGAGTGGAGTGCAATACCTTCTCTATACATTATGTACATAGTACGTATAGAGAAAGTAAAAAGGGAGTACCATATGCTAAAGTGATAGTCAAAAACTGGTTGCTATGTGACTGAAGTTCCTTTGGTTGTATGGACAGGAGTTCACAAATTCCTGTATGAGAAAAGTATAAGTTTTTCAAAGTAGAAACCAAAAACAAGCAATGTCTCGAAAACGATGAACTCCACGAAAAATATGTATCCGACATAAATTGTGTGTTTTAACGTGCTCTACATGTTTCGTATAGTAAGTATTTGTCCATCTCTTACGGTTTAGCAGTTACTCAAAACTCCGTAAAATTCGTCCAGAGTAAAGTATTCTTCAGAGGCTATGCCCAGAAAATACAAGATATACATTTTATTTGTCAGGTAAATATCTTTAATATACGA
The DNA here is from genome assembly GCA_030762935.1 of Hymenopus coronatus. NCBI lineage: Eukaryota > Metazoa > Arthropoda > Insecta > Mantodea > Hymenopodidae > Hymenopus > Hymenopus coronatus. Next base: position 31,356,788 of record CM060884.1, read on the forward strand.
ATCAAAATCGTTAGACCCATTTTTGAGAAAAACAAAATTTTCGAAAATAGTTTCATGTAAAAGGTAGTTGAGGGTGGGGGGATTTTTCTCAAAACTTCGTGTCGCATCCCTTGCAGATACTAAACTTAAATACCAAGTTTGGTATTTTACCGACTTTTCTTTTTTGAGTTATCGTGTTCACAGGCACTTGGACACACGGACACACCCACACACACACACAGGACCATTTTGTGAAAATGCTTTTTTTTTGGATATAGGGAACCCCAAAACATATATTTCCGGTAAGATCTTGGTATCGAATTTTTGGGTGGAGTACAATACCTTCTCTATACATTGTACATGTGCGTATAGAGAAAGTAAAAAGGGAGTACCATAGGTTAAAGTGATAGTCAAAATCTGGTGGCTTTGTGAATGAAGTTCCTTTGTTTGTATGGACAGGAGTTGAAAAATTCCTGTATGAGAAATGTATAAGATATTTAAAGGTGAAACCAATAATATCTAAAAACGATCAAATTCACGAAAAAAATGTATATTACAAATTATGTGTTTTATCGTGATCTACATTTTTTTTTTTTTTTTTTTGTAGTAAGTTTTTATCTATGTCTTACGGTTTAGCAGTTATGCAAATTTCAATAAAAACCATCCAGAATAAAGAGGTCTTTAGAGGCTATTCTCAGCGAATTCAAGATATACATTTTATTTAGCATGTAAATATCTTAAATATGAGAGATCTCAATCAAAATCATTAGAGCCATTTTTCAGAAAATCAAAAGTTTCGAAAATTTTTCCATGAAAAGGGTAGTTTGGAGTGAGGGAGATTTTCTTGAAAATCTTCGTATCGCATCCCTAGAAGATACCAAGCTTAAATACCATTTTGTTTTTGAGCTATGCTGTCCACAGACACACACACATACACACACAGAGAGCGAGAGAATACACACACACGAACCTGTTTCCAAAAATGCCAAAACAAAAACATGTACTTCCGGTGAAATCTCGTTATCTAATTTTTCGGTGTAATACAATACCTTCTCTATACACTATGACCATAGTATGTGTAGAGAAAGTAAAAGGTGAGAAACGTCTATGAAATGTTGAAAAACAGTTTAAGAGAAAAATCGAATGTTGCTGTTTACTGTATAATGTATTATAAATGGAGATAGAAAATAAGAAATGTATAGAAAGTTTTTAAACAAAAAAATTAATCATAAGAGGTGTAAATAATTGGAGATACATTTAAAGAATGATTGTAGGGAGGTTACAAAAGTATTAAGAGAATAGAAAATAGAAAAGAAAAGGAATAAAGGAATTTTCAAACACACCAAACCAAGATATGAACATTATAACTGAGGCCTATGCGGTACGAAAATATAGTTTTAAACGTCCATTGGGTACAAACAAATAAATAAAAACTGAAATATTCTACACCGTTAATTGATTTCCTACACCGCAACGCGCATTGCAATCGCTTATACCTTAATCTACACTTTCCAAAATATATTTAAGGATGATGCATGTATAAGATTTGGAAAATCGACAGCACGAAAAGTATCTTATCAAATTTATATCCGCAATAATAGTGATATTTTTGGATTGTATCAAAATTATAGCTTAATTGATTATTTAAATAATAAATGCTTGAAATACTGGTCTTTATTCCTTTGCGGATTCAGATTTCATAGTATATTATTTGGCCGTTAGGATCGTTAATGTAGTTTTTTACAACTCAAGTGATCACATGTATTACAAGACACTCGTTTTATGTGCATTTTCAATCTGAACGTCCTGCGGAACCTTTACCGAAATACTTTAAGCAGTATTAACAGATTAATATCTATTTGGAAAGCTTAAAATTCATTTCACACATATACACTCACACAGACACACACAATTCACAGTCCATCTTTCTCCGGTTCTTCTAGGGAACGCAGTTTTATATGTTGGCTTACACAATATACATGCACATTTGTGAAATACGCCATCGCTGTCTGTAAAAGTTCGACACTTTCTCGTGTTTTTCTCTCTCACTAGTTTTGTAACATTTGGTGTCATAGTCTGGATAACACACAAGTAAAGAACATTTTTAAAGTTCAGACGAGAGAGCTTATATCTACGTAGAAGTTTACAGATCTTCATATAACAGAAATAAACTCCCCACGTAGATACCGAGTAGATATGGAATGTTCAGCGTCTTTCAGTAAATGTTTACAACCGAGAAAATCTTGTTTGGAGGAAATTTCCATAAACGGAGGATGAATTCTTTTGTTTTGTATGGTTTTGTTTCTAATGCCGCATTTCCTGTCAATAACCTTTGCGAATTATTTACAATTCAAATGATATCGCTATCCTGTCATTATCCAGTTGGTGTTGACACATATATGTAAACAGCGAACTGGAGCCTTTCAATGCCTTATCTGTCATAACATGCTTGACTCAGTTCTTGCAATATTTATATCGGTAACTGAGGGATAGCTTTGTATAAGTTTATGATCTTTCATTCTTGTGTCTCCTCCATGATCAATATATCAACACCATCACTGATCACCAGGGATAGAAAGTTAGTTCCCAATTCCCATACTACTTTGAGTTTGTAGTAGAATATCTTCTTATGAGCTCGGCAAGATGAGAGGTGGATGATTACGGCCAGCGTGGAGTGGTAGGAGTAGGGGTAGACGAAATTAAACTTTTCTCTGCAAAATATTACATTATGTGGTTGAAGACATAGGTTAGTTGCACTATTTCAAGTTTAAATGCATAGGTGAACGTTAGAAAGAGGTTAGAAAATTCGGCATACTACGGACGAAACGATCATTTGTATAAAGTTAGGGGTAGAAGGTTCAGAACCGACGTAGGAAATTTTCTTTTGTTAATAGGACCATTGAAGAATGGAATGAATTGTCTGTAGCAGCCTTTCAGGGCTGCCCTCTGACCTTAAAGAAGTTTAGCGATAATGTAAGTAGAAAAAATGTTATATAATTAATTAAAATAAATATTCTGAAGTATTTATGGATCTGTAACCATTAATGTTGTAACTGATATAAACATGCTGGTAATTGACATAAGTATTACTATACTGAATAATAAGTAGTTAATTATTTCAAAAGGCATATTTATGTATAGTATGTTGGTTGTATTACTATTATTAATTTGTATTACTATTATTGATTGTAAGATTATCATTGTAAGTGAATTTTGTACATTTATTTCACTCTGCCACAGGGTAGTGCCCAATTGCAGAGAATAAATACATGCATACAAATTATTAGCAATTATTAGAACATATGATTCCACCGAGCCATGTACCTCAGGCGTTTCGTCTGGGACTGGAGGGTCACCGTTCAAACCCGGCGGAGTTCGATGGATTTTTTCAGGCGTAAAAATCCTTAGCATGGCTTCCTTCGGAAGGGAAGTAAAGCCGTTGGTCCCGTGTCATAGATTTACGGTACGTAAAAGAACCTCAAGCCTGATAGAGAGGCCTCTGAGCAAAATTAAGCGGGACGCTTAATGGGAAGCTAAGAACCACAATAGTTAAAGAGTGTCCATAAATAACACGCCATTTTGGGACTGGAGGTCGGGGTTCGCTCCCCGTTAACCGCGCACTCTGGCCCTGGGTTGTCTGTGGTTTTTCTGAGGACGCTTAGGCGAATGCTGGGTTTCTGCATATCTACCATGGATCCTTTCCTTTTCAATTCTTTATTTCATTTCCCTTCTTCATCTTTCAGGTCAGCGCAGGTGTGGCTTGAGGCTTTGCAGGCAGTTGGCACGGTTGCTTGCTTCGAGTGAAACTCTGTTCCACCTGGTTGCGCTGGTTGAGGCTAGGTGCCTCCTTTCAGCCTCCCGGCGCTTGTAGTGTCTCCGTGGCGCGCCAAGGCTGGCATTTAGTGAACTGTTAGGGACTTCCGTGCGTCTCTGGGCTTAGCTCCGAGTTTCTTGTATGCTAGCTCCTTTCCCCCGGGGAGTGGTAGACCGCAATAGATTAGTACCGAGGTGTTTCCCGCTGTTAACATGCCCATTACCTTCTACATTTGATTTCAACGATTCTGCATCTATTTTTATCTAATTTTGGCCAAAAAGTGATGGAAATTACTTTTTGGTTGTGAAAGGTGTTACTCCCATTGAATTCTTACAAGAATTAAAAATTATTATTGGACAAAATTGCAGGCTCAATTTGACCTAAACCTCCATCTTGTGTGATCATTACATACGTTAAAAGGAGTAACAAGTAACTAAATAATATCGTAAACGGTACCTCGCATGATCTATAAATACATAAACTCAAGAGATTGAACAATTTATATCAACTATAAACGGAATATCATTAAATAGATCATAAAAGCTTATCAATATTTAAAAATCTTATGTTTTCCAGACACATTTCTCTCCAGTTCTTCAAACAAACTATTCTTACATAAGATTAATCATTTATTTGAATCATGCTAATCCAGAGAAATATTAGCAGAAGTGATCTTATTACTCAGTTCCTTGTAAGTGGAAAGGAAATAAGGAATTGCACTATTCCAAATCTTTTAAAACCTATCGCTAAATGAAACTCGGTTTTCTTAGCGTATCTTGGAGTACAATAGAGGTATGAAACGAAAGATAACTTCCCTTTTTGAGAAAAGTTTAAGTAGTTTACAATTAAAACCAATAGAAACAAATATTTTCCAAACGCTTAACTCTATAAAAATAAATAAATAAATAAAGAACAAACAAAAACCATATGACTTAAACTGAGTGTTTTAACAAGATATATATTTTTGCAGTCTCTTACGGTTTACCAGTTACAACAAAAACTATCTAGATTAAAGAGATCTCCAGTTTAATAAGTTTTAAAGCTGAAACCAATAACAAGGAATATCTCAAAAGAGATCAACTCCTTGAAAAAAAAAAAAAAAAAAAAAAAGAAGTATATGACATATATTGTGTGTTTTATCATGGTCTACATTTTTTGTTCAGTAAGTTTTTGTCTATCTCTTACGGTTTACGAGTTATGCAAAACTGTCTAAAATCATCTAGAATAAAGAGATCATTTGAGCATATTCCCAGAAAATTCAAGACATACATTTTATTTGGCAAGTAAACATCTTAAGTATAAGTTATTTTAATCAAAATCGTTAGAGCCATTTTTAAGAAAATCAAAACTTTCTAAATGTTTTTCATGTAAATGGCAGTTTGGGGTGGGGGGATTTTTTTTTTAAAATCTTCGTGTCGCATCATTGGATGATACCAAACTTAAATACTAAGTTTAGTTTTTAACGGTCTTTTCATTTCTGAGCTATGCTGTCCACAGGCACACACACTCACACAGACAGACAGACACACACACACGGAAATGTTTCTAAAAATGTTTTTTTTTAATTCAGGGGGTTTCAAAACATATATTTCCGGTGAAATCTCGGTATCGAATTTTTGGGTGCAATACAATACTTTCTCTATACACTATCACATGATAGGTGTAAGAAGTAAAAATATATGTCAACAATGGTTACCAATTTATTTTGTGATTATTTCGTACAATTTATAACACTCAGGTTGTTACCTAGTGGACAATCTTAATATTTACACCCGTGAAAATAGAACTTAAATACTCATTCGTGGCATAATCAGCAAGATTATCTATTTGTTGGATGAATTGCTATTCATATTTGTTTATACACAACCGTTTAGCAGTCTCTCTGTAAGTGTACAATGAAAACAAAGTTACACTTAACTGTAACTTAAAGGAATTACCTACAATAAATTCTAAGAGTTCTATTTGTCATGTAGATAGATTGTTTCCATTCTCAGGACGTGACTAAGTGCCCCCTTCTTCTCCTATATATTCTGTTACCTACCTCATTATTTGAGCATAATGACATCAAAAAGAGGACGTAATTTGTTCTGATAGTGTCTTCTTTAAGTTGTCCAGAGTAGAGCACGCGATTTTCTAATATACTTCTACCTGATTTACATTATGGCATGTCTTAAGTTACAGGTTTGTTCCGTTATGAATATGAGCGTCAGTATCGAATAACTCACGCCATTACTGGTACTATAAAAATTAAAATGAGAAACAGTCAACAGTGCCCTGGCTCTGCAACGAAACATGCAGAAAAGAAATATATTTTCCTTTTATCGATAAATGGCCTACAGGTGGTATCTTTCGTGAAATTGGACATGGAAAGAAGTCATCAAATGCACAACTGTTTCTGAGACAGAGAGGTCAGACACTGACTGCTTAATCCAACAGTGCCCTCTTCGATTCCCAAATGGGATGGATGAACTTTCCTTAGATTGGAATTTATTCGCTACTCTCAGGAGAATGAGCGAGCTGAATATGTGTATGTTTTCCATTACAAAACTTAATAAAACGAAAGATTCACCAGCTAAATGAGGACAGTGGACGTAGAACTCAGTTGTGAGGGTTGGCAAGTAACAGGCTACCGCAAACCAGCAACCAGCCATTTTTTCTTTCTTTCTTTTATTTGTTTGGTCGTGCTCATGCGAAGAGAACGGAAATATAAAATCATCACCAGTGACCATCTTTTTAAAAGATTGCTTTAGCCTGGTAATACTCTTATTCCCTTAACCCTAATATGTAATAAAACTATTTATGCTACTGTTCATCTTGATTGCACGAGGCAGATATAAACATAAGCTTTTGCAAGAATAGTTAGTTGAATGAATGAATAAGTGTATTTATTGACATAACAATATCATACATTGAACGGCAACAATTGCACGGTCCACAGACCGTACGTGCTTTTGTAATACACAAAATAAAAAGCAATATTAAAACAACAACAAATAATTGAAAGATTAAACACGAAAATAAAAATACAAAGATATTCAAACACAGCAATTTAAATTTACACCAGAGTACAGTATTCAGAAGCATAAATGTACCCTATTATAATAGATGAATACACTTAAAAGAAATATATACAAATAATATATACACAATATATCAAACTATAACAAAACAATGACATAAGTATGACAAAATATATGTATGTAAAACATTGTAGTCAGTTTTGTTTAGCTGTTCTTATCCCTCCCTCCGAGAATGTTTTTTTTTTTTTTTTTTATTTATTTTAAATTGATCGATCAGCAGTACAATGCTTTACAGATCAGTGATAACATACAGGGCAATGACAATAACATTTAGAGGAGGCTTACAGGCCACCCCATATCTACAGTATGTTATAAACGAACATCAGGTATAAGACACAGCACACAAGAGGTAAAAGAGCATATCAATCACTAGAGTTAGAATCAGAGGGATCACTCAGAAGTAGGTCTTGCGGTAGTCTTCTCTTCAAGCGGGTTGGCTGGCGCGTACGAACGCCTATGTTATAGTGCACTGCTCCAGGAACATCCTTCAATGTGGAAAAGAAACGACGGGCGATCCTCCGAATAAAGTCGTGAAGAGGTAAGAGTCCCAGTTCGTGATGGAGCTGCTGATTACGAATAAACCAAGGAGCATTGGTAGCGATGCGCATAAAGCGGTGCTGAATGACTTGGAGACGACGTAGATGGCTAGTGTGGGCGGCTCCCCACACCTGGCAGGCATAGGTGATAAGCGGACGAACGAGGGACTTGTAGAGTAATACGGAGGACTCCAATCCAAGAAAGGTACGACGATGAAGCAATGGCGAGAGTTTGGAAAGCCGTCCGGAAGCCAGGGAAATGAGGCGATCGATGTGAGCGCGCCAAGTCAGTCGAGTGTCCATAAGCACCCCAAGATACTTGACTGGAACAGGAGCAGGTAGCCAAGACACATCGTTACCATAAATACGCAACGGAAGAAGATCAGGATAGCGACGTAGAGTGAAAATCTTAGCCTCAGTCTTCTGAGGGTTCAAAGAGATGCGCCAAGCGTTGCACCACTGAGTGAGGCGATCCAAGGAGTGTTGTACCACTTGATAGGCGTGTTGAGGATTAGAATGACAATAGTAGAGAACGGTGTCATCAGCATAGAGAGCTAAAGAAGTCGGGGCCAAATCTGGAATATCAGAAGTGTAGATACTGAATAGTGTGGGGGCCAAGATAGAGCCTTGTGGGACACCGGCGATAATAGTGCGTGGAGAGGAAAGGAAACCGCCAATACGCACTGAAAAGCTGCGGTCAGATAGGAAACTCTCTATTAAGAACAATAAATAATGAGGAATACCACTGCGGTGTAACTTGAGAAGCAAGCCGGCGTGCCAAACTTTATCGAACGCCTGCGCCACATCTAGAAAGACTGCCGTGGTATATTGACGGGCTTCAAAGCCATGGACAATTGACTGGGTTAAACGCAAAAGCTGATGTGCAGTGGAATGTTTGTAGCGAAACCCAAATTGGAATGGCGGAATAACATGGTTATGAGTAAGGTAAGAGAGTAGACGGCGATGGATCACTTTTTCAAACAGCTTGGAGAAGGTAGGCAACAGACTAATTGGACGATAGCTGTCTGGTAGGTGCTTTGGTTTATTGGGCTTATGGAATACCGCGACATGAGCAAGCTTCCAGGAGCGAGGAAAATAGCCGAGGCGTAGACAGGCATTTAGGAGGGATGACAAATAGGCAAGAGCTTTCTTGGAGAGTTTCTTGAGAACAATGTTGGGAATCAAGTCGTGTCCAGGAGATTTCTTAAGTGGGAAAGCGCGAATCAGAGAAGACAGTTCCCGCGGGCTAGTAAAAGAAATCCTTTGATGAACTGTAGGGCGAGTGCGATGAGTAGTTAATTCCTGTTCTACTGCAGCAACATCTGCGGCTGGCAGAGGGAGGGTGAACACCCGCTCAAAATGATCGGCCAGAATATCACACTTGGTAGCAACATCTGTGACAAGTCTTCCGCTTGCAGAGAGCGCCGGCACAACAGTCGGCTCACGGAGAACACGTTTGGTGGCTGCCCAAAGTGAATGGTCGTGAGGAGAGAGTGACACCAGATAGCGCTCATAGGACTGAAGCCGATGTCGCTCCAACTCCAGCTTCACCCGTCGAATGAGACCGTTAAGCTTCCTACGGAGCCAGGGTTGTCTGTCTCGTTGCCACTGTCGACGAACTTGATGCTTTTCTCGGAGAAGATTTAAAATGAAGAGGGGTAAGGAAGGTGGAGAATAAGGTCGCACATTGGGAGAAGTGGAAAGACGGACACAACGGCATATGGTGTCAGTAAAGTGCTGTAGTGCAAGGTCAACATCAAGGGTTGTGGTGAGTTGATAAGAGTTGCAGAGTGTCGCATCCAGATGAGACTGAAATTTATCCCAATGTACATATCCATTTATGAGTCTGGGAATCGGTGGGAGCAAGGCAGGTGGAAGTTGAAAGGTGACAATCACCGGGCAGTGATCAGAGTCAAGTTCTCCCAGGGAGGAAACGAAGGTAGGAAGGTGAAGATTGCGATGCACACCGATGTCCCGAATATCAGGAGCATTTAAGGGGTTTGAAGAGTAATAAGTAGGATCCGCAGGCGCCAATATCGAAAGACCATAGGTGTGTAGAGCCGTAAACAAAAGCCGACCATTCGGATTGGTGGATCGGCACCCCCAGGAGGAGTGCTTGCAGTTAAGGTCGCCCAAAAGAAGAGTACTGTTCTCCAAAGAAAAGAGGAGTGAGAGATAAGTAGTATTCAGCCGGCGATTGGGCGGTTTGTAGGCGCTGAGAATGACGAGATCACTATCATTTGCACTGTGAAGTTTAATACCCACTACCTCCAGACTGGGCACGTGTGGAAGAAAGATCTCGCTGTGGCGCAGAGAACGTCTAATGAAAAGAGCAACACCACCAGATGCCTTTTCTGCCTCGCGGTCCTGCCGGTAAATAAGATAGCCAGGAATAGTGAAGGTCTCATTGGGAAGAAAATGAGTCTCCGTAACACAAGCAATATCAACATTGTGCTGAGTGAGAAAGGCAATAAAGGAGGAGCGTTTGGCACGTAGGCCGTTAGAGTTCCAGTTTAGGAGGGTGAGCTGACGTAGAGACAATAGATCACGGTTGGCCATCAGAAAACACAGGAGAGAGTAGGGAGCGAAGAAGCTGCATCATTTGCGGCAGAACCGGAGAAAACAATGTGCGGAGAAATGTACCAAACTGTGGAAGCAGATCTTTAAGAAAAGCCCAAGACGGAGCTGTGGAGGTTGGAGCCTCCGGTAATGAGGCGGAAGGACGGTCTTGGAAGGCAGGAGAACGACCACTCAATACATGAGAATAAGCCCGAGAGGGCCTTGTAGATACATGAGGGGATGAAGGACTCTGTTGACGTTGTGGTTGTTGTTGTTGTGGGTGCTGTTGAAGAGAAGGCGTGGGTGGCCGCTCTGAACTGTGGTGTGTAGGTGCTGCCGGCTGCTGGGAGCGCCGAGACTGACGTTCTTTCAGCTTTAAGTAATGAGGACAGCCACGATAGTTTGCTGGGTGGTCCTGTTCACAGTGAACACACTGAGCCGGTGTAGTAGATGGTTTCGTACATTTAGAGAAGTGATGGCTGCCGATACAGCGAACGCAGCGGGGCCCTAGATGACAATAGTTCTTGGTGTGACCATAGTTTTGGCAATTAGTACACTGGGGCAGTTCTGTATTCGATGTTCAACTTTCACCACACTGTACAGCAGTCGGGAAAGATTTAAGATATTTCTACCGGCGTCATTATTCACGAGTCTACAGCACAGATGGGAATGGGTTCCTTGTTTTTGCGAAGCAAACGGGTAACTTTACGAACAGGAAAGTTCAACACACAGAGTTCGTCGTAAAGCTCTTGATCACTGAGCGAGCATGGTATGTTACGTATAACAACGGAGAACAGTTTGTCCGACGGGTTGCGAAAAGTATAATACTCCTGGTTAATGGAGGTGAAATAAGATGTAAGACATCGAAAGTCAGTGGTAGTCGTAGCATAAACTTTAAGAATAGCCCCTCGAAGCTCAGTATGAAATTCAGATAGCACACATTTCTTAATGTCTTGCAAAAATAATTGATAATTGTGAACATTGCGAACACAAATAGGAGGAATTTTCTCTTTTTGAGAGATGGATACAATATCAGTACTTTCTGGATCAGCAGTTTCACTTAAAGCATAAAAACGGTTAGAGGTAGGAATTGTGTACGTATAGCGAGATGCAGGAGGTTGTTGGGAGGGTGGGTCAGTGCAGCGGCGTTTGTTCTGATGGGAGCTTTCAGAGTGAGAGAGCTGCGAACGTTGGTCGCGACCTAAACAGTCCGATGGGGCAAAGTCAGTCATCGTATCATCATCTTGCTGGACAGTGTTGTCAACTGAATTAAGCGGCCGACTTAATTGTAGCTGGGATGGCCGTAGTATAGATGTACTTACAGTATTATCTGCAGGTAACCCAGAAGTAGAAAATGAAGTGTGTTGTAATGCAGAAGTCGACGGTTGATGTAGGTAGTGTTGACTGGATGGTGAAACATGTGTTGTAGAAGTGAAATTATCCTGACACGTGGTATCGTTATATACCACATTTATAGCAGAATGTAAGATCTTGCCGGTATTGTCCGGTTGGAGAGCCATGATAATAGTTTAAAAAAAAAAATTAAACACAAAAATGAAACACACTAGAAGAGCGAACACAGCGAACTGCACAACACAAGGAAGCACTAGTACAGGTAAACAAAGCACAGCGGCCAGACACGACCGTCTCGCTCGGCGTTCACTAGTCGACTCCTCCGAGAATGTGATGTGAATATAACACATCAGATTTTTTCTATGTATTTTAAGGTAGCAGCTGAGCTATATATTCTTGATTTTCTTTGGCTGTCCTAGTATATTATCACAATCCGACAAACTTGTAATCTTAAAATAACGGTCTCTGCACTGCGCTATTATTTTTTCACTATCTTGACCCTTCTCTGGCCACTTTTACCACGGTTTTTGTTGTTTCTACATCAAAATATCAAAATCACAGTGGAATTAAAGCTATCTGAGAAAGTGAAAAGGTTTAAAAAAAAAAAACAAGTTAAAAGCTCACTATAATCGTCGAGCGTTGAAGCATTGAGCGTCAAATAGGTAATAATTATGAAGAGTTGATTTAATCTTGAAAAATGCAGGTTCAAATGGCTAACAGTGAATCTTCGGCTAACAGCGTCTATTGTCTACCGCCGAAAGTGTTCAAATCTTTAAGATGATGCATCTGTGAAATTATACCAAAAATAGTGGAAAATTAAAAAAGTGTTTTGTTTGACAATAAATTAATATGAATTCTAAACTGTAATAGAATATACACATTGGAATACACATCTTATGTATTTATTATTTTGACCTTTTTCTCTTTCTACACTTTAACTTCCAATTAATTGAAGCTATAGATAGGTAGGCTCATGCTCATTAATACACACTTCCAACTTTAAACCTTATTTTCTCGCAAACTTTTTTCCAACACTTTTCCATACACAAAATGTTCCATGTGTTGCAATTTTTCACTAATTTGTTTCAAACTTTCTATAGGTCTTTCAAAAGTACATTATTTCGAAAAAATATTATTACCATTTTCTTTAATTCTCTAAATTTTATAAAAAAAGTCACCAAAGTTTGAAAAATCATGAGTTTTGGAAAGTACGAAAAGTAGTCTCCACCAATTAGGGCTAATATTAACAAATATAATATGACAGCTCTTTTGGTAATTCATTTTCAGTAAAACTGCATGTTTCTACGTGAATGTATTTTAAAATGTTGCTCAGTTTTATTAGAACAATGAATTTGAACAGCTAAAATGATTATTTAAATAACCATGTAAGCTATAATTTGATAAACGGCAGAAAAGTCATTATTATTGTATATAATAACTGGTATACGTTGCACAATAAGGTAATTCACATACTGTAGGTTTTTCATCACCTTAAACACTGACAACATTGTAAGTTGCTTTAAGGTTTGCAGTATGACTGGTGTAAACCTTGCCTGCCCGGGTCCAGATCAGTCGATAGAGTCTTGCTTGAGATCTGTTGTACTCAGGGCGCGTAGATGCTACAGGAACTTACTTGTAGAAAAGGATAACATTTTACTTTTATTTGAAACAAAACTCGCCTTTATTTAGAGTTTTTCAACATCAAAATAGTTCCAATTTGAAGGATAGCCTTATTTCTTTTAAACAAACTGAATTGTCCATAATTTAACGATTGTATTTCCCACTAAATTTATCTGTTCTCGTCGAAATATTTACTTTATTTCATATCTTTCTTTTTCACGTAATGCTTTCTCCCTCACTTGAACTACGTTGTGCCGATCATAATGTCATTAATTGCTAGAAATTAAATTATTTTGCCGACGATTGTAACTGTTCTATTCTCCGACGCAATATCAAATCGAAGCACAAATTCTCTTAAATAATTAATCTTCTCACCTGACGAGAAATATCATCTCTCAGACTTAATCTCTCTCCCTTTCACAATTGGCAGGAGGCGAATCAACGCAGGACCTCCTTCCCGACAAAGTCAGAAGGAGAAGTGTAAAAGCTTTAAAATTGTACTTGGTTTCTGCAAAAAGTGTCCGTTGCTAAAATAGTTTATTGACACAAAACAGAAAACAAAACCGAAACTTCTCAAAAAGTAACCAAGAAGTAAAAACATAAAAATGACGAAAAAAGGCGTGTTCTTACAAAGAAGGCTAGCAAAGATACAAAAAAAAAAAAAAAAAAAAAAGATGAAATAACATGGCTATCGTTCCACAATGCCTCAGGTTTGATATACCGGAGACCTTGAGATCTTAATGGCATGCTAGAATGTATGAATCTGGTGAGTATGTAAAAGCGTGTTAGATCTCGTCAGTTGTAGAGTATTGGTAAGGAAATTTGAAACCACAGGTTGAGTCGGGAAAATAGCAATTTAAAGCATTTTTAAGATGTGTTGCATACACTGTTACTTTCTTGCAGGTATTGTGTTCCACCCAAAAATTCAATACCGAGATTTCACTGGAAATAAATGTTTTGGGTCCCCCTAAATCCAAAAAACACAAGGCATTTTTGGAAAACGTTCCGTATGTGTGTATGCGTGAGTGTATGTGTGTGTTTGTCTGTGGACAGTATAGCTCAAAAACGGAAATACGGTTTAAATACCAACTTGGTATATAAGTTCAATATCTTCCAAGGATGTGATATGAAGATTTTTTAGAAAATCCCCCACCCTAACTACCCCTTACATGGAAAATTTTCGAAATTTTTGATTTTCTCAAAAATGGCTCTAACAATTTTCATTAAATCCGTTATATTTAAGATGTTTATATTACAAATAAAATATATGTCTTGAATTCTCTGGGATTAGCCTCTGAAGACTATTTTATAACTGGCAAACCGTAAGAAATAGACAAAAACTTACTACACAAAAAATGTAGATCACGATAAAACACAGAATTTATGTCATATATTTTTTCATGGAGTTGAACGTTTTTGAGATATTCCTTGTTATTGGTTTTAGCTTAAATTTTTTTATACTTTTATCATATAGGAATTTGTCAACTCCTGTCTATTCAAACAAAGGAACTTCAGTCACATAGCAACCAGATTTTGACTATCACTTTAGCTTATAGTACTCCCTTATTTCGCTTCTACTTACAAGGAAGCAAGTTATAAAGCTATTTCTGCTAATTTTTTCTCGATTAGCAAGAAGTAAATAGAAGCAGAAGCGTTTTAAGAATAATTAGTTGCAGAGATATAGAGAAATTCATGTGAATGGAACACGTCAGATTTTTTTATAAAGCACTCGAGTTTGTAAAATAGCAATAATATTATATTGATTTCTAAAACTAAGTGATCCGTGGCGCAGTGAATCGCAGGTTTGAGTCCCGCCTTGGGCATTGGTGTTTGTGTTCGTCAATGTGTGTATATTTGTAAAAACGGAAAACGTATAGGAAAACAAAGAGGAAGAGTAGGGCAAACATAAAAGAAAGAAGAAATAGACATTAAAAAAGAGAGAGAATGATCATTTTTAGAACGCGATCAGCTCACGAGCGTAGCAAGACTCAATGTTTTCATTTACTGTTGATTCGCTAGCAGGGCTCGGAAGATTTAATTATCCAGCTGAAATAAGAATCTTATAAGCTTTGTTGTTCTTGATATTACGAAAAAATTAAATGTGGAATGGTTGGCACACAATTATGAAGAATTCCATTCTATGCATTTCTTTTCGAAGTAAGCCAAGTACATATTTTCAGTGAATTCATTTTGAAGCTGTTTTAAATTACACCAGATAATGAAGCGATTAAATACTATTACATATCGTTTTATAGTTTTAATAGTATTTCTAGTGTTATTCTTTCTGTGGCGTGTATATTTTCACTTGGCTATTGCATTTCATTTTCTTCTAAACTAATATTTGAGGTCACTTAATGTTCATGTAGATTATACTAGGTAAAAGAAAAATGTTTTATATCAAAGGAAGCAGAAGGCTGCAAATACAACGTATACATTAACTCTACAATGAATTGCGATAAATTTAATATTAAAATTGTGTATTGTTAGAAGGTCGGCTGATAAGTCCCGGGGCTCACTAGGCCAGTTAGACGGTACCATCGTATAGTTTTACGTTAGACTATCTTTTATCCATAGTTACAGGTCAATAGCTTGTTAAGTTTTTGAATGACAGCATTTTAAACAAAACATTTTTAAAGTTTTCACGAAAATGGAGGATTTGGAAAAACGAGCAGTGATTAAATACTTCCATTTGAAAGGCTTAATGCCCAAATAAAGCAAGGAGGAAATGGACGGTACAGTGAAATATTCTGCCTCTTTATATTCAGTGATTCAAAAGTGGGTTGCAGAGTTTAAAATGGGACGTACGAGCACTAGTGATGAGCCTCGCTCTGGACGCCCTGTAGAAGTGACAACTCCAGACACCATTGAAATCATTCATCGTTTAGTACTGGAAGACCGCAGTTTAAAGTTGTTTGAGATAACAGAGGCTGTAAACATATCAAAAGAGCGTGCAGGTAATATTTTAAGTAATGTTTTGGGCTTTCACAAGGTCTGTGCAAGATGGGTGCCGCGTTTGTGGACACCTGATCAAAAGTTGCAAAGAGAAAAAAAATCTGTTAAGAATATGGAGTTTTCCGTAAAAATCCCAGTGAATTTTCGAGAGGCTTATTACCATAGATGAACCTTGGATACATCACTACACTCCAGAAAGTAAATTATAGTGAAAACGGTGGTGTATATGACTCAAGATAATTATTTTAAAAAATACCACATTTGTAGAAAAAAAGAAGAATTAAATATCTCAGTTTTCACATGGTTAAAATCTCTAATTTCCATAATGCTTATGAATCAGGCTGTCAGAAGTCATTCTGTGTGTTAGATTAGTGTAGAAAATGTCTACATTCCAGTATCAATGGTTCTTGAGTAAAAGACACATGTGTATCAGAAAATGTAATATCGAGAAAATTGAACTTAAAAATTTGCAATATTAATCTAACTTATTTCAATACATTTCAGGGCCATAATCATATGAATATTTATTCCTGAATTCTTTCTGCTTCTCAGCATTCCTCCTAGTTTGCTTTGTGTACTGCTGAGTAGCTCGTTCAGCATGAAAATTTCGCCCAAGTTCCTATCATCTTAGCAAGCAGAAAGATTGAAGATGCAGAAAAGATGTTATGGCGCTCTATCCGGGAGCATTTAAAAGAGTGTGCGTCATGTTTAAAAGACCATTTAAATGCAAAACATAGACACATTATATTAAAAGTATATATATTTTTAATTAGAAAAAGTCAGAGAATTAAATTAAGCCATAAACGAAAGTTGTCATTTTTGACTCCTTCATAGTACTTGTACCCTTAAAGTACCTATACATATATTCTGGACCAGTGGTTCCTTATCGCATCTTCGATCCCAAAATTGAACTGCCTCTAGTGCAATCAATTTTTGGATGGGTGCAGTTTCCTTCCCTTTAGCACAACGGATATGTGGGCATTGGACGTTGACGCTCAATTGTTCCAGCTCTATGCGCAGCTGTAGGTCCTTTTTGGTAATTGCCAGTTAGCCATGTCCTACGCACATAAGGGATAGCAAAGTCAGGCTTTAGGGCAGCCATTTTACGCTACTGATCACAAGTTGAAAGGACTGTTGGAAGTCAAATTAAATTACAGTTACCATTCAGGGTATCCACGTTTCCTTCTTCCCCTTCCTTCCCTTTGGCATTATTTTTTTGCTTTTTGCCATTAGCCTTCTAGCTGATTGTTCCTCTTTTACTCATAATAAATGAAATATTTACTTTTCTATGCAAAGTCATCTTTGATCAAATATCTTTAGTGCCGATGAATCCAATAAAACTTTAGTTTTAAGTAAAAGCTTATAACGGTAAGATCTACTCTGAAAAATCTAATGTGTTCCAACCACATGACCTTCTCTACATCTCTGCAACAAATTATTGTTAAAAAGCTTATGCTTCTATTTACTTCATGCTAATCGAGAAACAAGTAGCAGAAATAGTCGTATTACTTGCTTCCTTGTAAGTAGAAGCGAAATAAGGGAGTACCATACGTTAAAGTGATAGTCAAAAGCTGGTTGCTATGTGCCTGAAGTTCCTTCCTTTGTTTGTATGGACAGGAGTTGGCAAATTCCTGTATGAGAAAAGTACAAGTGTTTCATAGCTGAAACCGAAAACAAGGAATATCTCAAAAACGATCAACGCCATGAAAAAAATAAATATAACACAAAGTGTGTGTTTTAACGTGCTCCACATTTTTGTTTGGTAAATTTTGTTTTATTTCTTAAGGTTTAGCAGTTATACAAAATTCCGTAAAATTCATACAGAATAAAGTAGTCTTCAGAGGCTATTTCCAGGAAATTCAAGATATACATTTTATTTGTCAGGTACATGCCCTTAATATATGATATTTTAATCAAAATCCTCAGAGCCATTTTTGAGAAAATCAAAATTTTCGAAAAAAAGTTCCATGTAAAGGGTAGTTGGGAGTAGACGGATTTTCTTGAAAATTTTTGTGTCGCATCCTTGGAAGATACCAAACTTAAATACCAAGTTTTGTATTTTACGGTCTTTTTGTTTTTGAGTTATGCTGTCCACAGACACACAGATACAAACACAGCCACACACACGGACATACACACACCGTTTTTTCGAAAAATGCTTTTTTTTTGGATTCAGGTGGACACAAATCATGTATTTCTGGTGAAATCTCGGAATCGAATTTTGGGTGGAATGCAATATCTTCTCTATACACTATGTACATAGTACATGTGGAGAAAGTAAAAATAACCGGTGAAAAATCTACGTTTCTATTCAAACTACTGATTTATTTAAATTCAACTCATCTAACACAGTCAAAACGCACTTATTCTATAGAATTAGAGTAAAAAAATTTCAAAATGCATCATTGTAGATAAACAGCATATATTTTAACCTTAGTGGTTTTGTAAATATCTCCTAGATTTTAATTCTCTCTCCACGATATATAAAAATAAATAAAACCTGAGTTTATGTGCTAAAACTTATAACTAAAACGTACGGCATTACTTTTAACGTAACATTCATTTTGGTAGGCAAATAAAAGGTAATAAGTCTGCTAATTTAGTAAATATTAAGTAGGTAGTTCAATTATAAAGTTAATCATACGTTATCTTTATTGTTATTGTTCCATCGGTGTATTTTTAAGTCACTGAGAAATTTTGTGCCAGAGGTACATTTCAGAACCAGCAGCTAGGCTTTATGTTTCCCAAAACATCAGACGAGTTATATGATTTGTCTCCTGTTTGGGCTTAAACCTTCAGAGATCAATCTCTCGTTGAGTGAGAGTCAGTGGAAAAATCCCTTCGACATGCATCTGCTATTTTTAGTTAAATTGCTCCCCGAAATATGAATATAATTTGTGATTTCATAGCTGTCATCTCTGCTCGTTATTTTTGAGAGTTTGTATGCCAATTATTTCAGGGTAATATATATCTTTTAAACATCTGTATTACCAAAATAACCATCATAAAACTAGATGTTAGAATGAGACATCCGAATAATTTTTTTTTTTATTTTTTTTTTATTTTCTTAAACTCCAGTGGTTTCCCTTATCCCAAAAAGATACGGTTCAGGCAGTTGTAATCTCTGTGGTCTAAGGCTTTATTTGCATCTCAGAAGACCTATTCTGTAACGAGACTTCTTTAATCACAAAGAAAACTTGAATTGTTACAGTGGAATTAAAATAACAGATTAAACGTATATATTATCAGCAGCTGTTGCAGGATAGCCATTTGGTTCAGCCAGCTCAGTAGAAGTAGTGAATTTGTAATTCCAATTAACCGATAATCAACCTGGAAGTTGCAAATAAATAAACTAATTCGAAGCCTTCGTAACAGACAGTTGAATTAAACATCCAATGAAAGCATCTTCTCGTTTGCCACTTCATTTGAATAGAACTATATACTTCATTGACTAAACTCATATGGATATATGGTCATTATGGGTATTTGCATCAAACTCCCAGATAAAATGAGTTCAAACAATCGGGCACTTCGACTCATCACGGATGCACCATGGTACGTCCGCACCGCAACCTCCACAGGGACTTAAACATACCACCCGTTGATTCAACTCTAAGCCCCTGATAGGCGTCTTTACCGTGCATTAGCATCACCGCAATAATCTGCTCAACTGCACTCCTGCTCAACTTCCACCACTTCAGTCACTAAGAAGATTAAAAAAAGACACACAAACTTCATTGACATCTAAACTATACTATTGTTTATGCTTGGGGACAGTCATAAGACTACTAAACACGTTTCTTGGGTATTTACGTACATGTAAATAGTGTACATTAAGTAAAATAAAATTGTCTTTAATTTTAAAAAATTAATAGACATTATATTTTAAGTTTAACACTTTTAAGCGGGTACTCCACATCGGATGATGAATGGGCGAAATTATGCTCAAATGAGTCCGAGGTCCATAGAGCTCACAGTTACATGACATTCAAATTTTAAGAATAAGGGAAAAATCACATTATAAGGGCTCTACGGGTAGCATGCTGACCGAGATTTTTTTATAGCAAAATACAGTTCCGGAGGCTTGTCAGGACTCCGGCCCGTATTCCTTTCTTTCTCCATTTTTTTCCAGCTTCCTATATTTCTTTAGTAGACCTTAAATATACAAACATATACACATTTACAAACACAGAAACACCCATGCCCAAGACGGGACTCGAACCCACGACCCTGTGCACCACGAAGCGCCAAAGCGAGACACTTTAGCGAGCGCGCCACCGGGATCGGCAAGATTCAAACTCCTGACCCTCGAATGTGAGGTAGATAGGTACACCTCTACACCACCAAAGTGGGCAAATTACTTTTAGTGTTTCTTCTGTTGCTCGTTTTTTGTATTTTCTGAATGACAGATAACACTGACAATCATATTTATTGTTACAATTTAACAATTACAAACTTTAGTGATTAAACTATCACAGGAAGACATAAATCCCCTTCATCAGGATAAAATAAAATATCTTATGTGTGACATTCACATAACCTTCTCAAACTATGCTGCAACAAACTACTCTCACAAAAGTTTATTCTTCTACCCGCTTCACGCTTATCAAGATAAATATTAGCAGAAATTGTTTTATTACGATATCATTCGTTTGTACAAAGGAAATAAGAAAATACAATAAGCTAAAGCGATGCTGAACTATTTTAAAAGCCGGCCGATGTGTGACGGCATTGAAACTCGTTCCTTTTGCATGACCACGATGAAAAATTGTGTAGCGACTTCCCATTTCAGAAGCGTAAATATTTGAATTTTTACCTATAGCAAGCTATATTTCGAAAATGATTACCTCCACAAAAAAATGTATTTGACATAAATTTTGTCTTTTGTGAAGTAAGTTTTTGTGCATCTCTTATGATTTATGTATTGTGCAAAAATAAATTCAGAATGAAAAGAACTTCAGTGGTGATTCCTAGGGAACTCAAGCTATACGGTTGATTTGTCATGTTTGTTTAGTACATTTTTTTATTCAAAAGCTCAAAAATCCATTTTTGAGAAAAATGAAAATGCTCGGTTCTGTATTAAAATATTACACATTATATACTTTTTCAAAAAATGCATAACTTGAATTTTCTGGGACAGGCTATGAAGTCCTTTTCATTCGGAAGGAATCTTATATTACAAACTTATCTAACTGGTAAACGTTAATCTATAGACTAAAATGTATTTCAAAATATATAGTTTTCTTTAAAAAGAGTATTTATTTCAAAATTCACTTGTAGCTTACGCCATTTTCTAGTCATCTACTGTTAATGGTTCCTTTTCTCCCGATTGTATGGCAAGTGCAAAAAATGTTATGGCCAGCATGTAGCGTCCAGTTCTTAAGCATTCAACAACTCTGTCCCATTTACCAATAACGAAATATTTAATACAGAGGTTTCTGTGTATTAAATTGAAGTAAATAGAAAAACAACTGATGTGTTCCAT
Source organism: Hymenopus coronatus (assembly GCA_030762935.1). Taxonomy (NCBI): domain Eukaryota; kingdom Metazoa; phylum Arthropoda; class Insecta; order Mantodea; family Hymenopodidae; genus Hymenopus; species Hymenopus coronatus. Next base: position 31,378,166 of record CM060884.1, read on the forward strand.
TCGCATAACTGTCCCTAGTTGTTCCAAAACATTTTTTTACAAAATATTATTATTTTATCTACGTCGTTTAATCAAGATAAGCATTAGCAAAATTCGTCTATTAATTGCTTCCTTGTAAGCAGAAGAAAAATAAGGGAATACATTAGGCTAAAGCAATAGTTACACATTTTAAAAGTTGATCGCTATGTGAAACAACTGTGGTCCGCTATGCATGGTTCCGTTTGAAGAAAGTTAATTAGATTAAAATTGAACCCAACAACAATGAATACTCGGTAAACGATCAACCCTAGAAGAAAAACCTATGACATAAATTATTTGTTTTAACGAAATCTACATTTTTGTGTAGTAAGTTTTTTGTATATTCTTTACGCTTCAACCGTTATTTAAAATTCTGCAACATTCTCCCTGAATAAAGAGACCTTTAGAGGCTATTTTCAGAAAAATTAAAATATACTTTTTATTTGTGATGTAAATATCTTTAATATATGGTATTTTAATCAACATTTTGAGAAAAACATTATTTTCAAAATGTCTTCTATGTAAAGGATAATTCGTGGTGCGGGTATTTTCTTGAAAATCTTCGTGTCACATCCTTGGGAGATAATAAAGTTAAATACCAAGCTTGGCATTTAACGTACTTTTTGATTTTGAGCAATACTGTCTACAGACACACACACGGACTGTTTTTCTAAAAATGCCCAAAACATATGTTTCCGATGCAATCTCAAATACAATACCTTCTCTAACTACTATACATATTGTATGTACATACATGCTAGAGAAAGTAAAAGGAAATTATACATCATGACAAAGCATGCCCTACACATCAAAACTAGCACTGAGCATCAGGATGACCTAACAGTCAGCACTATTGAACCACCTGTAGCACTTTGTGATTTTCTTTTGTTTCCAAACAACTAAAGATAAAGTGGAATCAATTTTTCGTCGTCCCATGAAGCAATGGAACATTATAAAAACCTGGTCTCTGAAGAGCATCCGGTTTTATTATTACTTTAAGGACCGATTTCATCAAATGTAAAAAATGAATTCATGTTAAAGCGGAATATTTTAAAAATCAGTAAAATAATATAAGTTTTATAAAAGTAAACTGGGTTTCACTTTCTATTAATCTTCTGTGTCATCATTGTTCTACATTAATGTACCAATTTTGTTGTGCATCTTCACTCTTACAGGCAACAAGATGCTTCAGTATTATTACATGCTCTTATTATTTCTCTCGGTAAAAATTACGTGTAGCTCTATCGGTAGAATATATGCCTGCTGTGCGGGGAGTTCTGGGTTTTATTCCCGGATGGGATAGGGATTCTTCTCTTGCCCAGATTATTCCCCGTTCGCCCCAGAGTTGGAAGTATGAATGCGAGTGTGAAGGCCTATGAGATCTAACGATTAGCATTATAGATGTATAGAAAACCCAAAGCATAAGTACACGAGTTGATACCATTGCAGATATGCAATATATTTCAAAGGGAAATTCTGAGGGGATACAATAAAAAAAAAAACTACATTTTGAAGAGTAGTACATTATTTTACGAAAGTTGATCAGCGTTTTTCATTTCTCCTGAAGAAAATTAGAATTTGGCGATCTATACATTAACATTAGGTAATTTTCAGTAGGCAGTATAGGGTTTTGAGCCCAAAGGCTAAAATGAAGATTTGGCGTTCGAAATTCCCAGCACATCAATCTCTGGTGGGGAATCTAAGCGAAAGCAAATACTGCAGGCTAAATTGGATGCCAGGCTGAATCTACCTGCGCCGGTCGAATAAGTTAACTTGACATAGGGGTCTCTAGGCTGACTTTCGCCAATCCTTAGCCATACAGCATTTTATGTCTTGTAGAAATTGCTAGTTCAGAATGAAAGAATATAAGGTTTCGTTAAAAAAAACAGCAACACCTTGATAAAATTGAAGCATGTGATTCTTAACAGAAAATTTGTGTGTGGTGATAGTCGTTTATCGTTTATTGAGAATTCAACGTTTGCAAAACCCTTTTCTTTCTTTCTCGTTTTTTTTCTTTCTTTTCTTTCTCTATTTCTTTCTTTGTTTCTTTATTTGTTCCTATTTTATATGATGCATCCAACATATTTTTATAATTTTGCTTATTAAGAGATTTTAAACAACTACCCATGTTTGGGCCGTGCCGTGGCCGAGTGGTCAGACCACTCGCCTCTCACGTAGGGACCACAAGTGAGATTTGTGGTGAACAAAGTGGCACAGGGGCGAGTTTTCTTCGGGTTCTCCGGTTTCCCCCGCCATCATGTTCCACCGGGGCTCCATCTTCAGTGTCATCGCCTGCGATGCCAGAGCAGTAAAAGCGGGCGTTAAACACTACCAAAAAATACCCATGTTTGCACCACTAAAAATATTACTAGTGTGCAAATTCTTAATATTGAGCCAAGAAAACGTGACTTTGTATACCTATCACATAACATAATTAAACACTTATTTTATTTGCTGCCCTTTGTTTATCAATTGAAACATGGGTGAGAGGGGGGATCATGCGAAAATAGGAGTCCGGGAACAGTCAGAGCATTATTTTTCTCTACCACGCCACACCGACAACCTGCCAACCGGATAAAGGTGAATGAAAAGACAACTAAAACGACATAGAGGGGCAGGAAATTCGGGAGATGAAGGAAACGTTCATCATTAGCCTGGGGAACCGGTCAGCTTTGAGAAATATTGATAGCGCACATTAACAAATAATCTGATGTGTTCCATTCACATTACTTTCTCAATATTTCTGCAACAAATTATTCTTAGAAAGCTTATGCTTCTATTTACTTCATGCTAATCTAGAAAAAATTAGCAGAAATAGTCTTATAACTTGCTTCCTTAAAAGTAGAAGTGAAATAAGGGAGTACCATAAATTAAAATGATAATCAAAATCTAGTTGCTATGTGACAGGAGTTGACAAATTCCTGTAAGAGAAAAGTTTGTTTTTTAAAGCTGAAACTGAAAACAAGGAACATCTAAAAAAACGATTACTCCATGAAAAAGTGTATATAACATAAATTGTGTTTTAACGTACTCTACATTTTTTGTGCAGTAAGTTTTTATCTATCTCATACGGCTTAGGAGCTATGCAAAATTCCGTAAATTTCATCCAGAATAAAGTAAGCTTCCGAGACTATTCGCAGAATATTGAAGATATACATTTTATATGTCGGGTAAATATCTTTAACATACGATATATTATTCAAAATCGTTAGAGCCATTTTTAAGAAAATCAAAATTTTCAAAAAATGTTCCATGTAAAGGATAGTTTGGGGCTGGGGGATTTTTCTCAAAATCTTCGTGTCGCATCCCTGGAATATGCTAATCTTAAATGCCAAGTTTGGTATTTTACCGACTTTTGCTTTTTGAGTTATCGTGTTCACAGGTACACGGACACTCACAGGCACCTTTTTTTGGAAATACTTTTTTTGTATACATGGGACCCTAAAACATATATTTCCAGTAAAATCTCGGTATAGATTTTTAGAGTGGAGTGCAATACCTTCTCTATACACTATGTACATAGTACGTGTAGAGAAAGTAAAACAGTTTTTCTCAGATAACTTGTATTCTCAAGTGAAGCCACATTCTGCCTGAATGAATTTGTGAATAGACACAGCTTTCAATACTAGTCAGATGTAAATCTAAAACGAATGTAGAAGAATCACATGCAATATCCAAAAACAAATGTTTGGTTCGGTAGTGTTGGTGATCATAATATTAGTCTTTTCTTCTTTAGAAAGAAACGAAATCCAAATAAATACTTAATTGGATTGTCTTCGAAATCAAAAAATACAGGCCAATTTACTTTCAAACCCATTTAATAATCGTCTACCAAGGGATGGCATGTGTTTGCAACAAGTTGAAGCTTCAGCTCATTATGGACAGAAAATTCGTCAGAATTTTGACCAGTTTTTTTCACAATGACGGACTGGTGGGAGACATCACATAGTGTAACAGAAAGATAATTGCATTTATGCTTCTTTAACTTTAAATGATACTTTTGGCAACACCGAAAAACATGGGGAATTATAACATCTAATAATAGAGGTAGTGCAACATATTCTTGCTTAATTCATTCCTTGAAGGGTTTAAAAACTGAGGCTACGAACTGGAACTATAATCTAGAAAGCGAGCTAGGTTTGTTATATTTTTTATTTTATTTCCGACTAAATTTTCTATTATCTTATTCCAATATTGAATTTGTTCTGAAGAATCTAGTATGGATAAGTTTTAAAAAGCTCTTAAAGAGTTTCGTTTCATAATCGGCTCATCCTACCTGTATTTGAGGGACTGATGACTCCCTAGGACTTACAAGCCAATGCACAGGAATCAGAAGCATGTCGGGGACGAAATCAGAGAATGGAGAACGTATTACAAGGGGTCGGCTCTTAACCAGGAGTGAATATGAGGAAATTGATGATTGGAAACGTGATAATGGAGCAAGTGGTGGGGAAACCGGAGGACCTGGAGAAAACCCGCCAAGATGCCCTTTCGTCCACAATGAATCCCACTTGTGGGCACTTGGGTTCGAACCCGGACCGCCCATATGGGAGGCGAGCGGTCTAATCACGCGCCCACGTCTTAAGGAGTACTATTCGAAAATAAAAATATATTGAGTTTTCCGTTAGAGTACAAGTAGTTGCTGATTTTACAGAAAGCCTATACAAGTTGGTAATACAGTTTTGAGTTCTCAGTATACGGATATCCGAGTATAATGTCCCTGAATCACATTCTTCAAGAGTTATTTGATGTAGGACTGTTAACTAGCCCTGTATATTTTATTTGGACTACTGCTGTGTACGAGGTTCAAGTTTGGACAAATTGTTTCCACTCAGGGATACATTTGAAACTACCCTGTTGATTAAGACGATTCTCATGACGTCCTGGCAAGGATAGATTCCCTTGGGTTAAAGTTGCCCCTGACGTACTTACTACTCCCGCATTCATCATCACCTCGGCTAGCGCGGTCGTGCCCCGGGGCTATTCTCTAAAGGCGCTTAAAGAGATACAGTTCTAACCTACGTTGATGCCAGCTCAGAACAGTGCCACTTTTGACAATCTCTTTAAAAGCTTGATTTCGGGATTCTCAACATTTAACAGCAATGGGTTTGGTAATGCTGATGACATACACCGGAGGCAAAGTTAAAAAACTTAATGAAATTGAAAAAAATTATAACGCCATGTGCGCACCACGGATCTTCATATTTGCTTGTTGATACTGCGCAAAGGGTCGTCTCTTTAGCGTGGTGGTGGCGCGGTTTCTTACCACGCGGGAGACCTGGGTTCGATTTCCGTTACCGGCTTGGGAATTTTTCCCCCGCTGGGAGACCTGGTCGGGGGTGCACTCAGCCTCGCTGGAAGGCCAATTGAGGAGCTACTTGATGGAGAATTAGCGGCCGAAGCGTTGGGTCTGTCATGGACCGAGATGGGGAAAGCAGCGGCCGGGCGGTAGGCCAAGGTTCCTTGTGAGCTGTCGTGTCATGGATTTATTAAGGGGGTATACTGTGCAAAGAGTTCACCGTGGCGAAAACTTCGAATCCAAGCAATTTCCTGGAATACTCATTACAGCTTTCCTTTACGTGAGAAGTACCTTTTTCGTACTACCCTTGTAATGTACACTTAAACACTCAGACTGTAACATATTGTTTGTGTTTGAGGAAAATAAAACAATTTAAATCCAACGTAAAGAACCTACCGACAACTAATTGTTTCTAATACAAAGCCCCCGAAATGACCATAGATGTTAAAGGGGGCTATGTAAATGAAACATAACAAAAAAACAGAACTTTTGATTTTGATTCTAAAAACATCTCAATTGACATACATGGATGTTTTAATATGACCCTTAAAACAGTAATAAATGAAAATTAAAAGTGTAAATGTTGTTATTATAAAGATACAAGAGGATGTTTAAGTAGCCTATGTTCGCTACGAGAGATAAAAGCATTGAGGTAAGTAAGTTATAAAAAGATTTTGGCTCATCAACTTGCAACTGGAACCTCCTTTCTGAGTTTATTGTTCTGTTGTCTTCAGAACTGGCAATATTTTAAGAGGCACCCACACATAGTCCTGTAAACGTCTCCTTTCCAAGTACCATCATTCATCAGTGTGACGCCGTATGTAGTAAGAACGGGCGTGATTTAGTATAAATACTGCTGGTACTATTTATGAAGAAATGCAGCATTTCCCTTTTTCGGTATTTTAATGAGTTTTCCCTGCTATTTGATAAAACGTTTCTTCATCAATTTCTAAAGAGTCTATATTAGAGCAATTGCCTTGAACATTGTCAATGCCTCCTATGGGGACATTCAGTTTCAAATGACAATTCTTTCAACATATCCCATGATTAATTTAATAAAAATGTCACCCCTATTAATATAATGCCTTTTAATCCTCCATGTTGAATTCACCTGGTCTCCATCCCTTTAACGGAATTGTTAATTCCAGTGCCCAAAAAAGTGATAATCAGTGGAGAAAACGCGAAACTAAAACTCCCTGCGAAATAAATAATGTGTCTGAATATAATAGCTTTTGAAGTGCTATAAAACACACGTTTGACTTTAATTGAAATAATCGTTTCAAATAAGCAGCGAAATTTGCATGACAGTGATTTCGTTGTCCCAATACGATGCTTCCTGTGAAAGAGTCTTTTTTTAGGTGAGTTTCATGGAAAACTAAAATTCGGAATATACTGATACTGGAAACTGTAATATCATTCTGTAATATCAATTGTGAAATAATGTGCAGGTCTGAACTAGAGGCGTGAAATGTCCTAAGATGAGATCGGAAAACAACACGGCGCGAGTGCGCCTTACTGCATATGTAAACATCAAAACGTATGAGTGGAGCTGGTAATCTAGAATGCCATCATACGTTCAAATTTGTTCGAAGGACATGTTTGAAGCAATATTTGCTTATTGTAATGGATGGCTTTGCTTGTTTTACTGTCATTATAAGCATTATAGTTCATTCCGACCTGAATAAATCATTGTACGTCGGGGAATCAGAAATACAAAGGATGATAAATGTGATGATTAACCATTTTCCTATTTGTAGATCATTCACCTCGTACTGCATATGCATCAAGCAGCCTACAAGAGCCTCGGAAGAAAACGATAATCGAAATTCAGTGTGCAGATAAGCGACAGTTTAGATGCTGGTGACGAAGTAGGCATATACTGCAATATGATAATTATAATCATCATCATCATCATCATCATCATCATTGTGATCATCAGGAGTCAGCTAGACTCTGATGAAGTCGACGATGTGTTACTGATTTATAATAATTATATAATCTTTAGTTACGTTGTAATTCGTTCCCCTTTTTTGGGAGTCTCTACGCTGGTTATTTATTTTGTGTTATGACACCTTGTTCAAATAGGTATTTTTAATCATTTTTATAATGTTAATTCGCATAGTCATTATGTCACAATAAGAGCTAGTTATCATAAACTACTTTTATGAATTTATCTGTTTGCATAAAATATACATTTAGTCGGGCAATATATAGCTAATAGGTAGAAAAGCATAACATAATGATGCGTGTGTTATTTTCCGTACATAAGAACAATAAGGAGGGTTAGGTACATAGACACATAGACACATATATGTGGCAGTACGGGAGCTTGATTATCTATTTCTCCCTGAAAGAATTTCTTCCTTTGACTGATAAATCGTATAAAGAAGCCAGAGGCCAGAAAACAAGTGGCAAGGTCGAATGCCTCGCTTCTAAGGAACAAATTTCGATAGTGACCTCACTCGACAAATATGAATCGAACATAGGCCATGTTCTGAGTGAAACTATTAATAAAAACTTCTTGATCACCAGATGTTAAACTTAATGGCAGCAAAAAATGCGTATAATATTACAGCAGTTGACAATAAAGATGATTGTGAACTGCTGTAGCAGTATAGAACTTTCTAATTAATGGATAGAGAGAAATAAGTGTTCGAATCCTGGCTTGAGTCATGGGACATTGTATATAGTTCAAATGAATGTTATCGTCAGCTTTTATTATTAAATTTGCTTAGATTTATAATAGGCAGTGCGGTGGTTGAATGGTTAGACCGCCCATCTCTCGCCTAGGCTTGATCCCAAGGACCGCATTTGGATTTGTAATGAACAAAGTGTATCAGTGCGAGTTTTCTCCAGGTTCTTCTGTTTCTCTCATTCATTGCATCTATTGCTCCATAATCATCTTTCTTGTCATTCATTTCACCGTCACTTCCTATCATCCACTTCCTCACCTTCATACACGCCATCGGTTGATCACCCATCCTGGCTGTCTCTGATCCAGAGCCTCTGCTCCTCACCAGGCGTCTGATCCCTGGCGCTAGCTTGCAATCCTACATACGAGGAACGTAAAGAAAGAAATCTGTAGGTATGGTAATTTTATTTGGAGGATAAATGTGTAGTTCTGAGTGGCTGGTGCCATGTATTTACATTTAAAAGTTGGCAACCCTGGCTGGAGTTCACACAGTTTCCTTTCTGGCTTCAGAGTAATCAGCGCTCGACCCCCATTGTTTGTTCTTGTGTTCCTACCCACGCCGTAACCCTACGAGACCATCGCACTGCAGTCACCTCATTTGATAAGTCGCGAAGTAAACAAGCAGAGACGGTCAGATTACTGCCGACAACAAAACTAAATCCGCTCTTAGGTTTCACCAATTATCCAATGCAGGAAACAAGCAGAAACAGGATAACGAATTAAATCTGAGATCTGCTTATCCTGTATTTCATTGGTCTGCTGAAGTCTTTTGGTTTACGTCTTGGTTTTAATCCATGGCTTCTATGGCTTCCCTCCATACAAAAGTTCCAATACTCCAAGTTCCATTTCAAGTGATGTATCGGTGAAATTTCACCAAAAATTGAAGAAGAAAAACTCACTTTTTATATCATAGAATTAATTGATTTATAAACTTTAGGAAAGTTTCCATTCTAAAAATGTTCCACACGACGCAGTTCTTTTACTATATTGTTTTAAAATTGTTGTACTACCTCTCAAAAGTTCATTAAAGAGAATTGTAATACAATTTTCTGACTTAATGCTCCAATTTTAAGAAAACAATGATTATATTTTAAAAACTCAAGAGTTTTGAAGAGTACGAAAAGTAAAAATGTTTCTACAATAATTAGGGTTAATAAAAATAAATATAATATGACAGATCTATTTGCAAACTCATTAAATGTAAAATTTAAATTGTTTAGGAGAATAGTTTCAAAAATGCATCACTGACTCACTTTCATTTTAACAATGACTCTATATAATAAAAAATACTATTTAAACAACTATACCAGATAAAATTTTGATACATGACAAAATATCACTATTATTGTATATAATAACTGATATACATTTCAATAAGATATCTTACATACTGTTGATTTTTCAAAGTTTACAAATGCATTTACTTTAATATTTAAGGTTACCAAAATAGCTCATGGAAATTATTTCAAGTATAAATGCTAAAATTAAACTTAATATCTTAATACACAAATAAAACAAACTAAAAATTTAAAAAAACTAAACTGCAATAAAACATTATATCAGTAAACAAATAAACATCGATTAATTATTTAGTAATGACATATAGAACAACGTTTAAACAAAATATAATAACAAAGAAATCATACTCTTGCCAACAAGGACCAATAAGAAACGACAACATGAAGAGATAGAAGGAGGAAGACTTTGGACCAAGTAAACTACCTAAACGATGTTGATGAAGCAAATAACGCAAAATTAAATATATTCTAAACGTTTCATTTTATTAATGTAATATTTACATGATAGTTATAGTTTATTGGAGGATTTCATAAATTTAAATGTTTGAGTTCTTAGTCTACAGATAGAGGAATTAAGCAAAAGGGAGTTTCCCATGAATGAAAATAATTTAGGAAATATTAAATATTTATTTTACACTAAAGATATATTCATAGAGGGGGTTGCATAAGTTAGAAGCAGTGCAAAACAAAAAACCTTTAGCCATTAATTTAACAGCTTATGACATCATCGAGAAGATGCTTAAATAGAATAATATGATGTTCTCATGTTTACTTTCTCTAACCTCTACTTGCACATATGCAGCAAATATAGAAGTTATTATCTTGTTCCATCCAAAAATTCGATGCCAAGATTCTATCGGAATATATGTTTTGAGACCCCTAAATTGGGGTGTGTGTATCCATATGTCTGTGAAGAGCATAACTAAAAACGAAAAATCCATTCAATGCCAAACTTAGTATTCAAGTTTAGCACTTTTCAAGGTTACGGCACTAAAATTTTTTATAAAATATCCCACCCCAAAATACCCTCTACGGGGAACGTTTCTCTGAAATGTTTATTTTCTCAAAAATGCACCTAAAGATTTTTATTAAAAGTTTCATAATAAATTAAATGTATATCTTGAATTTTCTTGGAAGATACTCTGAAACCCTCTGCGTATTGAATGACTTTTCCATAAAATGTAGATTTAGTTAAAACACAAGCTATGTCATACACATTGTTTTCGTGGAGTTAATTAATTTCGAGATATTCCTTGTTATTGCTTTTAATTTGCAATATTTAAACTTTTCTCTTATGAGAATTCACTATTATATTTTCTGCATCCTGATCATGTAAAGAGAGGGGAAATTTACTAACCAACTTTTAAAATATTCAATTATCCCTTTGGCCTAGAATATTCTCTATTCTATTTTCTACTTAAAAGGAATTATGTAGGTAATAAAACTATTTCTGATAATGTTTATCTCAATTAGCATGAAACAGATAAAAGAATAGGCATTTGTAAAAATAGATTTTTGCAAAATAGGTACAGTAAGTCATGTGAATGGAACACATATATCAGTTGTTTTTTTATTATTTTTATTATTTGGTTTCATGATCAATTTCGTACTAAGTACTCATAATAATCAAGCCAAGCATCTAAATTGTAAATATGTATATTTCAACGCAAACACATGTTTAGAGACGCTTGGAACTAAAAAAAGCACATTTTTGGAAATGGTCGGTGCGTAAATTAATTCGCGCCCCCACATTAGACGAAATCACGATATTTCAGACCTGAAAGTTGTGGGATCTTCTCTTTCAACATATGCAGTAAACATTAAAGGGGACCACCTGTTCTACTTTCCTTCCGAAGGAAGACATGCTAACGACTTTTAGGGCCGAAAAATCCACCACCTTCAGTTGGGAGAGAATTTGTGAACTTGTATATCAGTGGCAAGCCTGGTAACCACTACGCCATGGAGGTTTTCAGCTAATGTTTCTGTTTCTGAAATATTTAACTTGATGTTAACATTTGCATATTTTTAATTCGTTAACATCCCTTAAATCAGCTACTTCATACACTAAGATAATTTCTGGATAGACAAAATTTGCGAAAGATTTCTTACTTCATTATTTTCAAGGCACTCGGATAGTCATTCAGCTCCTATGCAACTTAGTACAACTTTGTTATCTGAAATAAAATCCGCTTCCAACATGCTGCGTGACTAAGGTCACGACAATAAAGCCACGGGTAACACACGAGCAGGATCAAGAATTTACGATTGTTTTAAAGGCATTGGTTTTGAAAAAAAAAATCTGATGTGTTACACTCACATGACTTTCTCCAGCTGCTCTACAAACTTCTTACAAAAAAGTATTCATCTTTATACATAATGCTAATCGAGATAAACATTAGCAGAATGTTCGTATTGCTTAGTTCTTTATAAGCAGAAGGAAACTAAGGGAATGAACTACGCTAAAGTGATAGTCAAATGTTTTAAAAGCTGTCTTGTGGTTTGTCATTGCAATTCGCTTCTTTGCTTGGCCAGAAGTGGAACAACAGAAACATGGACACTCTCTGTCTGAGGAAATTATAAGAACTTTACAATTGAAACCAATAGCTAGGAATATCTTGGAAATGGTTTCCTCAACAACAAAAATGCAAAGAACATAAATTGTGTGTTGACAAGATCTACATTTTTGTTAAGTAAGTTTATTCATATCCCTTCCGGTTTACCAGTTATGCAAAATTCCGCAAAATTAATCCAGAATAAATATGTCTTCAGAGGCTATTCCCAGAAAATTGAGATATACATTTTATCTGTCATATATATCTCAAATATAACAGATTGTAATCAAAATCGTTAGAGCCATTTCAGAGAAAATCAAAATTTTCGAAATTTGTCCATGTAAAGTGTAGTTAGGGGTGGGGGGACTTTCTTGAAAATCTTCGTGTCGCATCCTTGGACGATACCGAACTTAAATACAAAGTTACCGGTCTTTTAGTTTTTGAGCTATGCTGCCCAAAGACACTCACACATAGACAGACAGTCAGATAGACACAGACACGGACATTTTTCTAAACATAATTATTTTTTTTTGTCTTTAGGTGGCCTCAAAACATGTACTTCCGGTGAAGTCTCGGTATCGAATTTTTGGGTGCAATGCAATATACACCCTATACACTATGTACGTAGTACGTGTTGAGAAAGTAAAAAAGATTCCTGTGGAATGATCGTTAATTTTCTTTTAAACTATCTTTGGGACGATTTGATACTAAAAGGTTAAACACCATAATGGAAAGATATGTATATAATCTGTGCTTCAGAGAGAAAAAGGTTAAATAATCGTTTAGATTGTCCCTACACGAAAATACCGACACGTGAACCTGTGTTCCTAAAAAAACAGACTCGTGGGCGGTAAGTCTGTGGTTCAAATCCCAACAGAACCGTCTGCCCATCAGGACTGCGGATTTTTCTTCGCTTTCTTTATTAGATCTAACTGGGAAGTAGGCGGAGACATTTCTTTGTAATTTTGCTTTCCAAAATAGTGTAAAACTGGTTTTTAAAATAGATCTTGTGTCAGGATAGCTAATTTTCTTTAAAAATATCTTTGGAGTGTTCCTAGAAAATTCAAAATATACATTTTATTTGTCATGTAAATATATTTAATATACAGTATTTTAATCAAAATCGTTAGAGCCATTTTTGAAAAAAAAAATTCAAAACTTTTTCACTGTAAAGTTTAGTTTGGGATGGGGCATTTTCCTTGAAATCTTCGTCTACCATCCCTGGAAGATATTAAACCCAAATACTAACTTTGGCACTTTACTAAACTTTCGTTTTTGAATGTTGTTGATAAACACACGCACCTTGTTCTAACCATACTTCTTTTGGATTCCGGGGATCTCAAAACATATTTCCGGTGAAATTTCGACATTTGGATGCATACAATACCACTCTATACACTATGCAAGTGGTGCATGTACAGAAAGTAAAAAAGAAAAGAAAATAGATACCCAACGACAACAAACAGGAACGAGTTAAATACCATCACCGATAGGCAATTTGTAAAAGGGGAAATACGGCCAATAGGATCACGCCATTAAAGATGGAGTATAAATAAACCAAATAAATCTTTGTTCAACCCCGAAGCTCAGTCGGTAGAGCTGTACGGAGTCCCTGTTTCGATGAACGCGAGTATGAATGTATGTGATCTAATAATTAAAATTAAAGACAAATAGAAACCCAACGACAGCGTACACGAGTTAACACCATTGCCCTGATAGGCAATATGTTCCAAAAGGGAAATGCCGCCATGCAGTTAAACGCGAGGTATAAATGGAACAATAGAAATATTAAACCCATTAATAACGGATATACAAAACGGATATACCGAAAAAGGCTTACGGTGCAAAAAGAAGTTTTCAAATAAATGGTATGTAAAACAGATAACATTATTTAATGTTTTATCTGTCACATATAATTTACAGTTATATAAGATTATACAAAATTCCTTTGAAATAAAGAAGACTTCCCCGAGTATTTCCAGAAAGTTTAAAAGATAAATGTTTTTGTCATATATGTATTTTAATTAAAAGCGCTACAGCATCTTTGAGGAAACAGAAAATTGAAAAATTAAAAAATTTAAAAAATTGTTCAATATAAATGATGACGTGTTTTTTTTTAATTTTCCTGGAATATCCTTTGAAGATACTAGCATTAAATATAAATTCGATTTTTTCATTTTGAGTTATAGATACTATTCACAGAAACACACACAGACAGATAAACAGAAGCATGGATATTTGTGGATTCAGGGAGTCTCAAAACATGTATTTCCGAAAAATCTTGATATTTAACTTTTAGGTGGAATACCGTACTTCTCCTACATACTATACGAAGAAAAATATTTTCCATAAAATACGGAACGGATGGTTTGTTTGAAAATTACTCTTAGTTAATCGCATTGCTAACAGTAATCTACATGTCGGGTGAGGCATATGTAGTTTCTCGAGGAGATGATTCACAGTGCCCAATAATTGCTATTTTCCTACGTTATCATCCCTAAGGATTATTGCAGCATGTTAATAATAAATTTTGAGAAAATTAAATCAAATACTTAAATAATTTTTATACATTTAAATAGCAAAATCCCTATGAGTGAAGCAAGAGACAATTCAAATTTCTACGCGTTAAGTTCTAATATCATAAATTTACATACATAAATTTACATAAATGTATATATTTTTTAGAAACAAATCAATAGTCAACGGAAAAGTCTACAATTACAGTACGTAATGGACTATAGAAAGCAAGGTGACGTCATATTTGATTCGTGAGCCTACATTGAAGCCATAGTGTACACTCTATCGAGAAGGAGCGGTTTGGTGGTTTGCGGAAGAGAAAGGAAACCACAGCGATCTGGATGTGGTTGCTAACTAGTACCTGTGGTTGCTAACCAGGTACCTGGTTTCCCAAGCCCCCTCCCATCACAGTGTTATAAATTCAACATGTGCACCGTTTTTTGTTGACAAGCTGAATATGAACACAACATACCATGTCACTGTCGCTGTGTGTTATTATAGCTCTGTTATGAAGAATGAAGCGACGTACAAATATTTTATAACGCTAAATTGATACAATATCCGTTCCAAACCTTCAAATGTTGAAAGTATTAATTACCTCATTAACAATGAGATTGCATTACGTAGATATACTGCCGCTAGAGGGACAACATATAAACTCGCTTCATCAGCGGTAGCATAGATGGTGTTTCTTAGGCAGTAAATCAGGATAAAATATTCCAATGTTTATAGAGCAGCGAGTATACAACAAAAGAAGCAAAACAGTTACAAAAACATTGGGAACAAACCTGGTATCTTCTAAGTTTTAGTTTTAGTTTTTAGTTTTAGTTGCACTCTGAGCATTGTAGCATGAAACGAATAACTACACAATGTACGTAGATGTTTGTTGCTATGCAGCACAACGGCCAACTTTCATTATAGGGTTAAGAAAAATTTGCACATGTCTTTAATGAACAACTGATTGGTTCTCCTAAGTTTAACCCTTTAGAATTTTAGCTTTGGGGACATTTAAAGACCTTGGTGTACGCACTCCCCGTTTATGGCGTGCACATAATGCCGGAAAGCGTGTTCAAGGCCTGTGGCGCAATCCTTCAACTTCCAGACAGTTTCGAGTGTGGAAGGCGCTCTGTAATGGATTACAGCCATTTCAAACACATTGTAATCACTGATGGTATTACAGTAATCCATAACTTAGCGGATATTAAGTTTACCAATGCTTATAGAAAATTATTCTCCTTTTCTTGCATATTAGTGCTCTTCCTCGGTAATTAATTTGCCTTCCTCTCCTGTCCTGAATTAGAATATACCTAGAGGACAACTTTTAATCTACCTCCTAGACCTTTTACAACACGGTAAATAAAGTTACACATGCATTCTTACTCAGAATTACATAGATCAGCACAGGAAATGGAAATGGAGTTTTATTTATAGACGTTCTTTAATTGCTTTGGTTTTCAGCATCCCATTCTATACTGGGCGTGAAAGACCGCTTAATTTTGCTCAGAGGCCTCTTTCTTAAGCTTGAGGTTTTGTACGTGTCGTAAATCTGAGACATGGGACCAACGGCTTTCCTTCCCTTCCGAAGGAAACCATGCTAAGTTCAAGTTCATTATAAAATTATATTACTTTTTACTGTGATTTATAAATATTTGATTTCTAATTATTCCATAACTTTTCTGCAAATAAATTAAGTTTTAGTCATAGCAAATATGATTAAAACCAAAGGTTCAAGAGACAGATACAATTTTGTTAACTAAAATATATTCATACTTGTGCACATTATAAATTTTAAGAAATAAAAGCCACTTGTCAAAAATGAATATGTGGATTGATGGAGAATGCAATAGTGTTTATAAATTGCAAACAAAAGAGTAGTTAAGGTCAGAAACAAACATTAAAACTAGTGCTATTTGAGTGGTCATGGATAAAAGTAGACATTTCCATTCTCATCTCTGAAAATATTAGACACGGTATTATGACAATTGCTCTATTGTTCGATCCCAAACGACCGCATTTGAGATTTGTGGTGGACGGGCGGGTTTTCTCCGGGTGTTCCGCTTTCCCCCGCCATCACATTTCACCGGTGCTCCATCTTCACTCAATCTCTGATCAGTGTCATCGCATCGGTGCCAAAGTAGTAAACACTATCAAAAGAAATCTGATGTGTTCCATTCACATGACTTTCTCTACATCTCAGTAACAAATTATTGTTAAAAAGCTTATGCTTCCATTTACTTCATGCTAATCGAGAAAAAAAAATAGCAGAAATAGTCTTATTACTTGCTTCCTTGTAAGCAGAAGCGAAATAAGGGAGTACCATACTGATAGTCAAAAGCTGGTTACTATGTTACTGAAGTTCCTTTGTATGGAGAGGAATTGACAAATTCCTGTATGAGAAAAGTATAAAAGTTTTTCAAAGCTGAAAACAAAAGCAAGGGATATCTGAAAAACGACCAACTCCACGAAAAATATATATTTGACATAAATTGAGTATTTTAATATGCTCTACATTTTTTTGTGTGGCAAGTGTTTGTCCATCTCTTTCGGTTTAGCAGTTATGCAAGTTTCCGTAAAACGCATCCAGAATAAAGTAGCCTTCAGAGGCTATTCCTATAAAATTCAAGATATACCTTTTATTTGTGAAGTAAATATCTTTAATATACGATATTTTAATCAAAATCGTTAGAGCCATTTTTGAGAAAATAAAAATTTTCGAAAAATTTTAATTTAAAGGGTAGTTGGGGGTGCGGGGATTTTCTTGAAAATCTTCGTGTCGAATTCTTGGAAGATACCAAACTTAATACCAAGACACATAGACACACACACGCAAACACGGCCTTTTCCAAAAATGCTTTATTTGGATTCAGGGGGACTTAAAACATGTATTTCCTGTGAAATCGCGGTATCAAATGTTTGGGTGAAGTACAATACCTTCTCTATACACCATATACATAGTACGTGTGGAGAAGTAAAAATTGCTCTATTTAAGCATACGGTTCCGATACAAAGCGCTTCTGTTTTCCCAAGTAAATCAACAAGTTGCTAAAAGGAAGGCTAAAACAAATCAGGAAGGAAGACCATGAAGAAGTATAAAATACTTCGTAATTTTCCATTACTTTTTAATTCAGCTTGTTAACACGTAGCCTTTATACATTGACTCACTCTCGAATATGTTCGGGTTTAATTAAAATGTTCCCGAACGTTGTGCGCAAAACGAGAGAAAAAAGCTTAATTGAACCTTGGCTCACAAATTAACTTCATAAAAATGTATATGCATTTTGTTTATGCCCATATGAATATATACTAGAACTACATTAGTAATGTTATTTTAGCCTTTTGTAGATGAAAGTGAATATTCATAATTCATTCTGCGGGTTTTAAAATTCATTAATATTATTCAATGTGTGTTCATTTTTTTTTTTTGGTTAATGCTCTGAACGGACTGCATTCTTCTATGCCTGAAAAAAGAGCAGTACAATAGTAAACAGAGAGACGATCCTTTGAAGTAGCTGCATATTTTCTACAAAGGTAGAAAGAAAAGTCGTGTTTTCGCCAACAGGCATATTAACACTGTATTCAGAATGCAAGCTTCGATCCCAAGCGACCTCATGTGAGATTTGTGGTGGACAAAGCGGTGTACTATGTGCATGGTGTATAGAGAAGGTATTGCAATACACCCAAAAATTCGATACCGTGATTTCACCGGAAATACATGTTTTGAGACCTCCTGAATCCAAAAAAAAAACATGTTTAGAAAAATGTCCGTGTGTATGTCTGTGGGCAGCATAGCTCAAAAACGAAAAGTCCGTTAAAAACCAAACTTTGTATTTAGGTTTGGTATCTTCCAAGGATGCGACACGAATATTTTCAAGAAAATCCCCCCACTCCCAACTACCCTTTACATGGAACTTTTTTCGAAAATTTTGATTTTCTAAAAAATGGCTCTAACGATTTTGATTAAAATATCGTATATTAAGGATATTTACCTGAAAAATATATTGTATATCTTGAATTTTCTGGGAATAGCCTCTGAAGACTACTTTACTCTGGATGTATTTTGCATAACTACTAAACCGTAAGAGATGGACAAAAACTTACACACAAAAAATGTAGAGCACGTTAAAACACACAATTTATGTTATATACATTTTTTTCGTGGAGTTTGTCGCTTTTGAGACATTCCTTGTTTTTTGTTTCAGCTTTGAAAAACTTAAAAGTTTTTTCATACAGGAATTTGCCAACTCCTGTCCATACAAAGAAACGAACTTCAGTCACATAGCAACCAGTTTTTGGCTTTCACTTTAACCTATGGTACTCCCTTAATTCGCTTCTACTTACAATAAAGCAACAAATAAGACTATTTCTGCTTATTTTTCTCGATTAGCATGAAATAAATAAATGAATAAGCTTATTAACATTAATTTGTTACAGAGATATAGAGAAAGTCATGTGAATAGAACACATCAGATTTTTAATAACTACCGTGCATTCACGTGACAATCTCGTTCTCAAAATACTCTTACCAAACAATATCGTATGGAAGCAACCACTACCCAGATTACCTTCTTACTCCGTTGAATGGAATGCTTGTGATGGAATATAACATTTATTTATGTGCTCTCATTTTGGAACGCATTTTCAGGATCTTCCTCTGAGTTGAAAATGCGGGTTATTCTTACAACTCGTCTTGCATGTCAAGCCTGTAACTCTTGCGAGTCATTTGTAGCTCTGGTCAGAAATCGTTTACCCTAACCTCAAGTCAATGTGGGAAAATTATGATTCACATATACTATTCTGCATTTTATATACGTAATGTACCGGTAGACAATGTTCTGTTTTTAAGCAAACATAAACAGAATTTGAGCTTCGAAACGCGAGGAGTATCATATTCATATCATTTTCAAAGACTCACGCCAGCAGCAAATGTAATTACTTGTCCTATAACATTTTATGAACATAAAATTTTCGAAGAAGAGTTGGGAGTGTTGGTAAAATTCATTTAACAAATTTAACTTACGTGCATCATATTTTAGTGTAATAGTTACCATGCTAACTTCATATATCCAAGGTCTCGGGTTCAAACCCGACGGAGGATGATGGCTTCCTTTGGAACGGAATTAAAGACGTTGGTCCCGTGTCGTAGTTTTCCGGCACGTAAAAGAACTTCAGGCCTGAGAGAGAGAGACTTCTGAACAAAATTATACGGTCTTTCACACCCAATTTAGAGTGGGACACTGAGAACTACAGCAGTTAAAGAGCGTCCATAAATAACACGCCATTTACATTTATTGCATTATATAGTAATGTCAGTGTATGGTTCCATATACGTTTGTGAAAATGTAGATTCTCTGAAATGAATTACATTAAAATCCAGCACCGGTAGTAACGAGCATCTTTTAAGGTTCTGTGTTTCAATCCTTAGCAGCATATTTTGATGGACTGGTCCAAATTAAAATGTATTTACGAAGTAAAAAAATTAATAAATAAACACTAGATGCAGACGAGAAAGACCTTGGGTTTACAAACGTCCCATTATGTCGCATAGCGGCATGCCCCAATGCTTCACCTGGAGTGGAATGAGTAATTGTGTCTTCCTCTCTGCGTGGTATATGGAATTTTGTTTGTACTGTCTGTGTATAGTAAAGTGATTTATTAAATAAGTTTTTTAATTCTATTTTATTTTACGTCGCATTCACAACTCGGCCATATCGCGACGGAATTGTCCGGTGTATGGTGCACAGCAGCATTTTAAGGCTTCATCACCGCTTCGCTTAGCGTCGAGCAGATGGTGTTAGAATGCCGTCCAGTCTAGCTGCACTACTACTGTAGTCAGATGGCAAAGGTAGCCAAGATCTCGTCTCCTTACAACTATGTACATAGTACGTGTAGAGAAAGTAAAAATAAAGGTATCTTTATCCAGAAAACCGATAAACCCTGGCCAGGGTTCGATACGCTGACCGTTTACCAGTATAAGCTTTGACTTGCATGAGCTTTCGCAACATACGACTTAATTGTTATAAGAATTTGCTCGCCCGTCATTAGTTAAAACAGGCATACAATATTTATGCAACAAGTAGCGAAAAGATAGCGTTTTATGTACGAGAAGGAGAGACACGCAGAGTGTTTTAAATGCTAATTTCGCATGTGTTTCATACAAGTGTCTAGTTTCTCACTGGAAAATTGTTGCTGTGGTTGTATTTTACGTTCATTAAAAATGAGTATTCTTTCTCTGGCACTTTGATATTAATTTCGGAAATTTATGATATTAAACGCGAAGGAGTATTAAATTCGTATCAGAGTTATACTTCATTATTAAAGGCACATGGAGGCAGAAGTTCTACTAAATTTGCCGAAGGGTAGGTGTAAAATTCCATAGAAAATTGGTAACAAATTCCAAACAAAATTCTAGTGGTAAAAGAAAATACAACCAAGGAGGAAAACTCATTTTGGACGAGAAAGAGATCCAATATTCTGTTCTACGAGAAGAAAAGCATCTCTGTATCAATTACCAAAATGTTTCAAGTTCTAATTTGAGATTATGTTGTGAGTACATATTTAAAATAAACCAATGTTTGAATTTATGTTTTTGATGTTCTAATTAGGTGTTTGAATTACACTTTTAGGCACGGGAGTTTACTTTTAAACCTCTTAATTCATGGATGCCGAAAGCGAATTTAAAATTGAAATCCCAATATGAAATATGTATTTCACAAGGGAAGGAATTTGTCTGAAGAGGAATGGTGGAAGGAAGAAAGAAAAAAGAACCCCAGTTTTCTGCCACAATATTATACTTACATATTCTCACTATTTATTAGACTGATCACCAATGCCTCGAGCACACACGAGTATGCTCAGCAATTCCACTTAACAATGATCGGCTATGACAAAATCTATTGGGTTCCTTTGCACTGTATAGTGAGTATTTTTAAAGTCTGAATGACCTTAAACCAGAATTTCTGACCTTTTTTAACACCAAAAATAGTTTTGCAACAGTTTTCTTATATTGAGCTACCTTTCTCATTTAAACATGTTAGCGATTATAATACATTTGACTAAAATATTGAAACTCAAGTTTCTACAATTTGAATATCGGGAATTTTTTATAAGTTTTATTGCGACGTTGACAAATCTATGCTGAAGAACGATGTGAACAACTAAAATAAATGGTGACTGGCCACATCAAGGATTTTTACGTCCGAAACAAGAAACATCGCCATCCTGCTGGTTTGAACCCGAATCGATGGTTTTAGCAGACTAGTATGTTATGCCTAGACCATGTTGGGCTGTACTTCAATAGGAATGCAAGTAATCTATGGTTTTACATATAAATATAAAAATATTAATTCAGTAATTATTATATTATTATATTTGTAACATCTTATCGCCCTATCAGTCTTCTACCCCTATTTTCAAAAACAATTGAAAGATTACTACTTCCACCGCTTTTCAAGACCCAGCATGAAGTCATTGTCCCAAAAATCTTTGCATTCCAGCCCACACCAGCTGGACACAATACTAGAGGCTTTGAAGAAAATGTCATCTACTTTTGTCTGCTCTTAGACACAGAAATGGCCATTGCCAAAGTCTTTCCGAGGGCTTTATATTTAAATAAAACCTCATTGAGTGAATCTTGTTCCTAATACTCAAATTATTTCTGACAAATAGATAATTTTTATTAAGATCCTCGCTCACATTCTCAATCCACAAAAGCGGGGTACCAAAAGGAAGTGTGTTAACACCATTGCTATATTTAATTTATGTCGCCGACTTGCCAACAAATCAAGAAACTAAAACAGCACAGTTGCAGGTGACATCGAAATTCTTAGCAAATATCCAAACTACAGATAGTCTGCAGCTAGTCATGATCTACACTTTTTTGCGTAGTAATTTTTATCTATCTCTTATGATTTCCCAGTTATTCAAAATTCTTTAAAAATCATCCAGAATAAAGAGGTCTTTAGAGACTATCCCCAGAAAATTCAAGATATACATTTTATTTGGCGCGCAAGTATCTTAAATATAAGAGATTTCAATCAAAATAATTTGTTACAGCCATTTTTAAAAATATCAAAATTTCAGAAATGTTTTCCATGTAAAGGTAGTATGGGTTGGGATGACTTTCTTGAAAATCTTGTGTCACATCCTAGGAAGATATCAAACTTAAATACTAATGGTCTTTTCATTTTTGAGCTATGCCTTTCACAGACACCCACACGTACACACATACGGAACTTTTTCCAAAAATGCTTTATTTTGGATTCATGGGGAGCCAAAACATGTATTTCCGGTGAAATCTCGATATTGAATTTTTGGGTGCAATACAATACCTTCTCTATACACTTTGTACATAGTACGTACAGAGAAAGTAATAAAATCAGAAAAATACTTAATCGTCCTTGCATGCGAAAAAGTACCATGACTTGAGATATCCAGTAACCTGGGGCTAACACTCGATTCCAAACTCACCTAGAACACTCACGTCTCTTATTAATTCATTAGAATACAACTCAGAATTCACAAACTAAAATATCTTACTAAAGGAACATCCCCACTGACATATACTACAAGAGAAACATGTATTTTTCACTAATCAAGCAAATTTGGATGCATGGATCTTCGAAATAAAGCTCTACTTCAAACTCACAAATATTAAAAAATCAGGTCTTCTTACGTATAATAGCGGACGTTCCATGGTACGTCCGCAATACTACCTTATACTCTAATCTTGCTGCATTTACTCAGATTACTTGGGACAAACTGGAAAATTACCAACGTAAACCTATTATGAATATTTATTCCTTTCTGTTACATTTTAATACAAAATGCGGCCTCATTTCACTTTGATTATATTTTTTACTATCTTAGACACCGAATCTAAGAGTTTCCTACACATCTCCTTCACTTCTGGCCCGCGAAACCGAACTTGGATTACACTCTCGATCATTTTGGTTTTTATGGTGCAGTCCAACTTTCTGATTCAAGCCTTAATAATGGACCATAACTCCTCTATCGGATTTAAATCCGGCGAATTCCCTGGACAGTCCAACAATGTCAACTTTTCCTTACACAATAAGGACTTTGTGAGCTTCACGTTATGGCAGGGAGCCAAATCTTGTTGAAATATACCATCATCATCAGGAAACCACCTACGCTTGGTTGAAATCACTTTAGTCCTAAGTACTTCGATGTACCTCACACTATTCATAATTCCTTCAATGGAGTAAAGGGTTTCTGGTCCGAAAACTGTGAAACATCCCCAAAACATTTGGTGGGTTTGGGACCTGCTGGATGTGGCTGGAAGGAAGAGGTTTCCCTGACGAGTGCCGAACGAAACTCGATTTGCACCCTTGAATTTCAAAATGGTCTGCTCAGAAAAAATCACTTTTTTCCACTTCTCCACAGTCCAGTCTCTATATTTTTCGCCCAGAAGGGCCTTCTCTTCTTCAGTAGGTGTGTCAAGAGCTGTCTTGATAGGTCGCCGTGCTGAGCGGCCACATTCCAGAAGGTGGCGACGTACAGTGGAAGCGTCTACATCAATCCCATGAGATGCAAATTCTCTTTTTACATCATTGCTGGGTTCTTTGGGTTGATGATATTGTTTTTTTTTTTTCAATTAGGGCATCATTCCTGGGCATAGTTTTCCATTTTTTGCCCCACAGTGTCCTTTTCTTGACATTTTCACGTCCCATGTGTTTTTATGCAGCTTCACAATCCTTGACACGCTAGATTTACTAACACAAACTGCATCTGCTATCTGTGTTACACTCATCTCCGTGTTTTCACTAAGAGAAACGATTTTTGTCCTTTTACAGGGTGTGATATTCATAGTAAACAAAAAATGCAACAACCCTCTTTAAACCTTAACACATATCAAAGCAATTAATACGAATTTAGATTGAATAGAGGAAAGAACTATATAATAATTGGCTGTCATTATTGGTACAGACTGGTTTTTAAACGAAACGTATCCAGCAACAATGCAAATTGTAATTTAAATTCAGCGCTGTTCTAATTAATCTGCAAAGTAATGTAGTTTCAACTCTTATTCCTGCTACAATCGTCTTTATAAGTCCTTCATAAACCATCCTACAGCTTGCTTAATCAAGTTTCTCCACACTTGCCACCACAGCGCGAACATAGAAGATTGAAACGGAAATGCCAAACCGACTTTGTGAAAACTGACATATAAGTGTAATATTTAAACACAATTAATGAATTGTAACAAAATGTCCTGTGTACTTGTATACGATATATTTGTAATATTACTACTGTGATACACTTATAGTGTAACTCCCGAGGTCGTGAATTTAAACCCAGTGCAGAGCCATAGATTTTTGGGCGTAAAAATCCTTAACATGGCTTCCTTCGAAGGGAAGTAAAGGCAGTGACCCGGTGTCTTAAATTTGTGACGCGTAAAGAGCCTAAAGACTTATAAAGAGGCCTCTGAGCAAATTAAGCGATCTTTCACGTCCAATGTTGAATGGTACGTTGAGAAACAATGCACTTAAAGAACGCCAATAATAAAAGGACAATTTTAAAGCTAGAGCTTCTACAAAATAAAAACTTTCTCATCATCTTGCTTTGTTTTGGGGTTGACATATATATTTAACCTAAGCATCTATTAGGATGGACACATCAGCATACAAAAGTTGCAGCAAGTTCAATAGAAATAACTTTGTAGCTAGGCGCTGAGAGAAAAATAGATGTTCGCTAACAGCGATATATAGATTTCATCAGATTTTAAAGAAAAAAAGCTGATGTGCTGTATTTTTATACCTTTCTCTAGCTCTTGTTTCATAACCAAACTATTCGTATTAAACATTTTTATTTTATCTGCATTATGCAAATTTAGATAAACAATAGCTAGATTATTTCTTGCTTCCTTGTAAGTAGAAGGGAAATAAGTGAATGCATTAGGCTAAAGCAATAATCAAATCATTTAAAGACTGCTTGTTTACTGATTGAAACTCCTTTGTATGGCCAGGAAATGATTAATCCCCATATGAAAAAAGTATTTTAAAGCTGAAACCAATGACCAGGAATATCTCAAAAACGTTCAGCTCTACATAAAAACGTATGTTACAAAATTTGTATGTTTTAACAATATCTATATCTTTATTAGTACAGTTATACAATATTTAGCAAAATTCATTCAGAACAAAGAGCTCTTCACCGGCTATTCCCAGAAAATTAATAATATAAATTTTATTTGTGATGAAAATATATTTAATATACGGTATTTTAATAAAAATCGTTGGAGCCGTTTTTGAGAAAATAAAAATTTTCAGAAATTTTTCCATGTAATGCGTAGTTTGGCGTGGTGTGATTTTCTGAACATCTTCGTGTCGCAACCTTGGAGGATACTAAACTTAAATATCACATTTGGTATTGAACGAGCTTTTCGTTTTTGAGCTATGCTGTCCAAAGGCACACAAGGACATGTTTCTAAAAATGTTTTCGGATCTCAAAACGTATATTTCCGGTGAAATATCGACATCGAATTTTGGGAGGAATATAATACCTTCCGTATCCACCATGTGCATTGTACATACGAGCTAGAGAAAGTAGAAAAGCTATCAGTCATTTATCAGAACGGAAATACATTAAACTATCTACACTATCTACACCGAGAGACGAAGTTTTAAAATTAGAAAGAGAAAAATTAGTTGAGAAATGGTTTGTGAAACCTCTCTCCTTTACTGTAATTCTCTCTTCCTCCGTGATCCCTCCCTCGGATACTACAATTGATCCCAATCTTATTATTTTAGTTGTAACATCTCGAACGTCGAATGCCTTACGATAACTCGCTCTGCCCTGGACGCAAAGTTTCCGATTTAGCAAATGTCAATAGTCTCTTAAGACGTAGAAATCTCAAAGCACAAGTTCTCCTGAAGAAACTTTAAACCAGGGAATCCGTGAAAGTGGTGGTCATTGCAAGAAGAACTTAAGGGACAAGGTACTCTGGAATGGCAAAAAATAACATTAATAATATCTCTATTATTTCTAGTTAACGAAAATGTATACTTTTGGGGGGTTAAGAGGAATTTAAATATAATTTAAATGCTAGTCTGAATTTCTTTAAAGCTGTTATGCAAGCCTCTATATAGAACATTTGTGTCTTTAAATTCAGTTTTCTCAAAATAGCATTTTTGATACTTATGTACCTTTTTCTCAAAACGATGAGAGCTGGAAATCTGAAATTTTCAGCACATATATAACGCGTAGTAGAATTTCGTGAACCACAACAGTGATGTTATAGTATATATTGATCATATTAAGAAAGCAAAAATATTGCAAATTTTCCACATTTTCATTTTTATGAATTTTCAAAAAAAGGAATAATTTCTAGTAAAATAGTATCATAGCTAAATAGTGAGGTTCAGAAGATAGCTGATTATACTAAGTACAAGCATGCAAAAGAGTGATTATATATTGCAAGTAGTATCAGAGAAAAGGCTAAATGAATTACCATGTTTTAAGAAGTTTTATTATTTTTCTGCTGAAAGAAATAGTTTTATATACTCAACCACATAAGCTGTTAATTCAACCAACCACTTGAAACAATTGTCGTGATTTATAAAAGAATCCATACAAATTTCTGGAAAAACAATTGAATACTTTAAGAGCAGTGGTAATTCAACACGCTTAAGGTGTAATTTCCGGGACCTCACGAGGATGAGTGCACCCCGGGTCAAGTCTCCCAGCGGGGAAAAAATCCTCACGGCGGTACTGGGAATCGAACCCAGGTCTCCCGCTTGGTAAGCAGCAACGCTAAAATCGCGCTAAAGAGATGACCTAGTTCCTTATTAATAAAAATAAAATAAGCGATTACACTTGTTAAAGCGGCAATGATTAATTAGTGATTGCTATGTGATTAAAATTCAGCTCTTTTTGCATGTCCAGAGTAAAACAAAAGAAACAGGAATGACAGATTCTCGTTTGTCTGTTACGGTTTATAAGTTATGCAAAATGCATAGTGAAGATGTTCTTAGAAGCTATTCGCAGAAAATTCAATACATTCTATTTGTTAGGTATGTAAATATGTTTAATACACAGTATTTTGATTAAACTCCTTAAAGACGTTTGTGGAAATAAAAATTTCTCACGCACATACACTCGCACGCGTGCACGTGTACCTTTTTTCTAATAAGGCTTTCTTTATTCAGGGGTCCTCAAAACACGTATATATTATTTATCAATTAGAGAAAGTAAAAAGGTGAAATTGTATATTTATAGTGGAATTTTTCTTAAGGTATTATATTGGAAAAAATATATTTCCTTCCTTGTATTTGTTTCAACAAGTAGAGACATTTATTCATAACTATCCCATATACTATACATAGTTATGAATTTATTATGAAGAAAATAATTTTGCATCCCCAATCTTGAGGACTAGACAGGGCCTACAAAACAAAATGAATCTAAAATAAAAATAGCAATAATAAACATTAATATAACAAAACCATAAACATATCTGGTACTGAAATTTAAACTAAAGGGTTAGAAGTAAAAAAAAAAAAAATAGGCAAGCAAATAAAATAGCAAATTTAGTTTAAAAATATGCGTCATATGAACGTTTATATTAATTGTGGGCATACATATGATTTTTTTTTAAAATCGCCAAAGAACCTTTGGTAGCGGCGAGCACTGTTATGTAGATGAATGCATTATTGATTTCCAATTTCCTGCAGAAGCGCACAAACAGGCGCATTTACTCTTCCGTACCTCATGGTAAAATGTTCAAATTAAAAAAACACTCTGTTGAAAACATTTCATTGTTCTAGTAAACAAGCAGCTTTGAACACAAAATATTTCCATGTTTTTCTTGCACATATGTGCAAATGCATGTAGATAGAGAAGGTATCGTGTTACACCCAAAATTTCAATGCCAAGATAACTCGGAAAAAACATGTGTTAAGACCATTTGAATCCAACAAAATTATTTTAGAAAAGTGTCCGTGTGTCTGTGTGAGTGTGTCTCTGGGCACTATAGCTCAAAAACGAAAAGTCGGTTAATACCAAACATATAATTTAAGTTCAGCATCTTCCAAGGATACAACACGAGGAATGTCAAGAAAATTCCCCGAACTCCAAATACCCTTCACATGGAACATTTTACGAATTGTTTTATTTTTGATTTTGTTTGCTCTAGGAAGAGTTTCAGAAGAGTTCTTCATTCTGGATGATTTTTGCATAATACGTAAACCGTAAGAGATAGTCAAAAATCTACAACGCAAAATATGTAGATCTCATTAAAACACACAGTTTATACAGTATTTGTGGAGTTAACCGTTTCTGAGATATTCTTGATATTCGTTTCTGTTTCAATCTCTTAAACTTTTCTTAAGCGGGAAGTCATCTCTTTTGTTTTACACCCGGGAATGCTAAAGAGAACCGAATTCAACTGTTTCACAGAGCGTTAGCTTTTGAAAGATTTGACTATCACGTTATCCTAGTGCATTCCCTTGTTATCTTCTACTTATAAGGAAGCAAGTAAAAAGAGCACATCTCCTAAAGTTTATCTCGATCAGCATCTTTTTAATGAAAGTTTGTTTGCGAAGTAATTAGAGAAAGTCTTGTGAACGGAACACATCAGATGTTTATATTTATTAACCTACAAAGGTGTACCACAAAATAATTGTGTCTGTATGTATTTTATATATAGCTAATTATCTATCTATATACAACCAGATCGTTTTACTCAAAACTAAGATACAACCTATATCAGAAAAATGTGAGTATAAGTAAACATTCAACCTCCAAGCATTACTTTAAATGCAGTGGAAAAAATAAAACTATAGCCATATTTCTTGTTGTGCGACAATTAACATAATAAAACTATATCATATTTTCATATAAATGTGCTTACTTACGCATTTCCGTTTAGTTAATATAGTTTTTATGTGATTTGTACACATTCTATTGCGATCTCCAAAACCCTACTTTTATTTTAGTGTGAAAACTAGAGAATTAGATATCAAAAAACCCCAGACATTGATTTCCTGCATTTCTTTTCTTTCTTTATTCCTTATTCTTGTTATTTCTCTTGTTTTTCTTTAAAATAAACAATTCTGATCACACCTGTATTTTTATTGCATTGTTATAAACACCACCAGAGTTATACGAGAAAATTGTATGTGCGCTAAATACACGCTTTGAGCACACTGCACAATGCACTGCATGCATAAACACGGTTACAGTCATTTCCATACCGAATGTATATAAATGCAAACACATGTTTTGTATCTTAACAAACTATTCATAGCAATTGAAAATATATTTTCTCATCAAAAGATAACAATAAAATGAATATATGCAATATGTGATTCCAGCATTATGAAGCACACAACTGCATGTTTAACTTCAAAATATTTATTTGAAATAGCTAAACAATAGATAATGAGAAATACGTTTCTAGAAAACTCCTAATACCTTCATCTTTCCATCTGTTGGATTTCAGCATGTTACATTCAACTTATTCTATGTTGCTGACCTGGGTTGAATATTATATAGTAGCACGTGTAACATTTATTCTGAACGAATCCGATGATCTGTGGTGGACAAAGCGGCGCAAGGGCGGGTTTTCCCCGGGTTCTTCAGTTTCCCCCGCCATCGCATCCCACCGGTGCTCCATCTTCATTCCATGTATCACCAGTGTAATCGCCTGCGGTGCCATGTAGTAAAAGCGGGCGTTATAAAAAAACAAAGTCGACTGATCGGATAACTTGTGTTAGTTTGTTATTGGAGATGCTCTACGTACTTTAAAAACAAAATAAAATCCTGAGTTAATATTAGAATTAGAATATGAGGGACTCTTGTTCTCTTACATTATTACTCCAATACGTACCCAAATAATCATTTACGCCGGTATAATAACTCCATGGCACCACAACTCACAAGAGACCGTGGACTACCGCTCGGCCGCTGCGTCTCCCATCTCGGTGCATAACAGGCATCATCAGTATTGGAGGGTGAGGCGTGGTCAGTACTTCGAACCCCTCGGTCAGTTAATGCGGTCATGACCTAAATCAGCTACCTCACCATCAAAGAACTCAATTGGCCAATTCCTTGAGGTCCCCAGGGACTTCAGAGGCTGAGTGCACTCCGGTCCAGGTCTCCCAGCGGGGAAAAAATCCCCTTACTGGGAATCCAGGCCAGGTCTCCCGCTTGGCAAGTAGCAACGCCACCACCGTTTACGACAGTATGCCTCATAATAATTTCTTCGACTTAAATCGTTTATTAATGAAATTAATCTCAAAGTAGATTGTTTCAAAATTGGTTGCTCATGCTAAAACTCTCATATTGATCTTGCAAAGGAATCAATACACTGTGTTTAGAAAGTGGCAGTCAAGATCCCTACGTTTAAGGTTACCAAGGAAATACTTGCTTCTAATAAGAGCACATTGGTACCAAGTGGAGAAAGTTAATATGCTACAAATATATTTATTGCCTAATCATTATACTCAGTGATGCTCATGCAAGTTGGATTTATCGTTATTCTCGAGAATCCAAATAGAGATTTTTCGTACCCTAACGTCATCAATTCCACATCCAACCATAAGGCAGTCATTTGACTGCATAACGGCGCACTTAATCGAACGACCAGCTTTGGCTATAAGCGCAAGAATACCTGGTCAATATTGCAAGTTTGTTTACAATTATGGTACAATAAGACTATGCTTTACAATTGCCGGGACGTATTAGCAGATAATCTAACGAAGATGACAGTAGGTATAGCGACACTCTCTATAAAGTTTTGGTAGTGTTTAACACCTGTTATGGCACCGCAGGCGATGGAATTAAGGTGGAGCACCGGTGAAATGAAATGGTGGGGGAAACCGGAGAACCCGAAGAAAACCCGCCCCTGCGCCGCTTTGACCACCACAAATCTCACATGCGGTCGCTTGGGATCGAATCCGGGTCGTCTAAGTTTTCAATAAAGTTGGCGAGGAACACACAAAGGTTCGTTACGTAATCGGTTTACCCTCCCCGTATATGTAGGACCGACACCTCCTCCTAGGACTTACAAGCCAATCCCTAGGGAGCAGAAACCTGTCGGGGAGCCAACGGCACAAACCACAGAATGGAGAACCTGTTACAAGGGTAAAAGATGCTTGTGTGTGTGTGTGTGTGTGTGTGTGTGTCTGTAGACAGTATAGCTCAAAAACGAAAAGTCTGTTATATAAGTTCAGTATCTTCCAAGGATGCAACAAAGATGAAGATGAAGATTTTGAAGAACCCCCCCCCCCCACCAACTACTCTTTATACGGAAACATTATTGAAATTTTTGATTTTCTTAAAAATAGCTATAACAATTTTTATTAAAATGTCGTATCTTAAAGATATCTACCTGAAAAATAAAATGTATATCTTGAATTTTATGGAAATAGCCTCTGAGGACTACTTTAATCTGGATGAATTTTACGGAATTTTGTATAACTGGCAAAAACTAACTTAATAGAAAATGTAGAGTTCGTTAAAACACACAATGCGTGATGTATATTTTTTTCGTGGAATGGATAATTCTTGAGATATTTCTTGTTATTGTTATCAGCTTTAAAAAACTTATTCATTTCTTATACTGGAATGTTTCAACTTGTGTCCATCAAAACAATAAAACTTCACTCACATAGCAACCAGCTTTTGATTACGCTACTCCTTTATTTCCCTTGTACTTCCAAGGAAGCAAAAAAATAAGACTATTTCTACTAATTTTTCTCGAGAGGCATGAAGTACAAAGAAGCATAAACTTTTTAACAATAATTTGTTGCAGAGATGTAAAGAAAGTCATGTGAATGGAACACAACAGGTTTTTTTCGGGGGTAGTTCAACTTGTTTTAACCCTGTAGGTTATGTCAAATTATAAATGAATAAAATGAGTGAAATGATACTCAAATGAGTCTGGGGTCTTTAGAGTCTAAATTTACCTGTCATGTTTTAGGAAGAAGAAAACTCCAGGACAAAAAAGCATAACTCGCCCTAACAGAGGTACGAACTCGCGACCTCTTTCTTGTGAGACATACACGCATATATGTACACTCCTCATACCACGGAGTAGAGTCTCATTATTTGATTTCCAAATCGCTCATTTCTCTAGTCCTCTTAGTAAATTTATAACAGCATGAGAAAATAACTTTCTTTAGAAGAAACGGTAACATAAGTATCAGGCACAATGGGCCTACAGAGATGGCCTAAGTGCAATGCTGAGCCATATTAGCTGGAGGCTAACTATGTCTGACTATCCTATCTAAATATCAAATTTCATATTTGAGATGCGTGTATTTTAAGAAATTTTTAAAGACCTCAAAAAGGATAATGAGCTTGTCATGTGATTTCGAGGTGTTTTAAAGTTACTCTTAATTTGGATTATTTTTCATATTTGAGATGCGTGTATTATAAGAAATTTTTTAAAGACCTCAAAAAGGATAATGAGCTTGTCATGTGATTTCGAGGTGTTTTAAAGTTACTCTTAATTTGGATTATGCGGTGTTTTAAACAACTCTAATTCGTTACTTCACATAATTTACTCTACCTATTCTTCAACAAACCATTCCTTAAAAAGCAATTCTTCTATATAGATTTCGTTAATCTAAATAAAATTGTTTTCAGAAATGTTTTATTGCACATTTCCTTATAGGTACAGGGTAAATAGCATAATACCGTAGGCTTAAGTGATAATTCAAATATTTTAAGAGCTGGTTGGTATGTGATAACCTTATAATTCGGTTTTCTTTGTTTGAATGTTACAGGTAAAAACAAATAACATATCTATTGAGAAAAGTATAAGCATTTTAAAATTAGAAGCAACAGCAAGAATATCTTGAAAATGGTTAACTTCACACAAAAAATCTGATATATTCCATTCACATCACTTTCTCTATCTGTTCTGCAAACAAACAATTCTTATAGAATATCATTCTTTTATATGCATAATGCTAATCAAGATAAACATTACCAGAAATTGTCTTATTATTTAATCTATATATACATAAATGAATCACTGAAATGTATGTACGCGTATCACTTCCGAATGACTGCATCAAATTGAACAATTCTTTTTTTGCAGTGTTCGTTATTGTCACGACAAGGTTTGTGGAAAAGAAAATGTTTAAAAATAGTACGGGGAGGTATTTCAAATCTCATAATATGAATAAAAACCGTGCCAAGCGAACGATGTTCGCTTAATAGCCACCAGATGGCAGAGGTATCATGGTTATTTGTTGCTAAATTGTCGTAGTAGTACTATATTTTGCCTCCCCGTTCAATGTTAAGGTAACGCACCAGTTTATCGACATAATGACGCAATGCAGCAGTGAAATTCAAATTCATTTTTATATATTAACTGTCCTTTCCTTACTCCTATTGCTTAAAATGAAGCAGAAAAGAAGCTTTCTTTGCAACTAACACCTAGAATAAATACTACCTATATTTAAATCTGCGTGATATTCACTGAAATAAAGATTTCTTTCCGTGGCAAGGAGTAAAACAAAAGAGATATAAAATGGATGATGGCGTCCCGTTTAAGGAAAATTTAAGTATTTTAAAATTAAACTAATAGAAGAGAATATTTATGAAATGGTTAGCACACAAAAAGGGCAAATGACAAATTGTGTTTTAAAGCGATCTACATGTTTTGAATAGTAAGTTATTGTCTGTCTTTTATGGTATACTAATTATGTAAAGTTATGCAATCAAAATGAATAGGACTTCCGGGACAGTTCCAAAGAAATTCAGAAGTTTGTTTTCCTTGTGATTATCTTTAATATAAAGCATTTAAAACAAAATCCTTAATCATTATTGAAAAAATGTCCATTTAAACATTATTTTGAGGCGAGGGATTTGTCATCAACTCTTCGTGTCACATCTTTAGAAGATACCTAATTTAAATAGCAAATTTGGTATTTAAGTGACTCGTAGTTTTTCAGTTATGCACACTGATCTTTTTTGGATAGGCAGAGTCAGACTGAAAAATGTAATGCCTTAGCCGGGATCTCCTGGTCTCTAGCCGGTTGCTCTAACACTAAGGTATCATGGCAAGGTGCCAGCGGAGCATTGGAATTCTCAACTGACTCGCATATTTCCCAGTAAACCACGAGGAGATCTCCAATGATTCGGAGATGACTTATCTCTATGGCGACTTGCAATGTTGTAAGTAGTTTAAGTGCCAGGTTTCATAGTATAGCCTACTATTATGGTCAATTAGTATTGATTTAATTTTTTGTTTTTTCATACGAGCCCTGTGTAGGACAGGAGTAGGATAAGTTGAGTCAGACTGAAAAATTCAATGCCTTAGCCGGGATTTGAGCCAATGATATCCCGGTCTCTAACCAGTTGCTCTACCACTGAGCTACCATGGCAACATTCCTGCATAGAATTGAATTTCTCAACTGACTCGCATGTTTCCCGTTAAACCAGCGGTGTTCTCAAATTATTGACCATATTAACTGGCTATAATATGAATCCTGGGACTTACAACATTGTAAGTTGCCATTAATTTGAGATCACCTCTTGGTTTACCTCGGTTAGCTGTAAATGGGTGAAGGAAAAATGGTTTCTAGGCACAAATTGAAGAAGCTTGAGATCGTGTCCAAATTGCTGCAGGATTTTAATTTCGTCTATTCCCCGAAGATTAATTTTATTAAGTTTATATTTTGTCTTTTAGTTTTAGAAGATAATAGTTTGTTAACACACTTTTGTTAGTTATTTAACACGAGCGTTAGTAAAATTGTGTTTTGTGTGCCTATATAGGCCCTTAACTTCAAATGCCAAAGTTATATTAAAGCAATATTATGTTCTAAATACCCATTCATAAAATTAACAATCATAAAAAAATGACCAGCAATGCAAGATTCAAAGAACTTATGAGTGGAAGCAAGGCCTTCTAAACCTCTCGGCCTCCGGAACGTTGTTTTTGGACTTATTTTCGGTGCTCATAAGTTAAGCATTGCGCAGTCAGTCACTTCACTGTACAGGTTTTTCGTGTGCAATATGAACACAGCTTTTACGAAGATACATGAAGCTCTTCGATCGATACGTGGAATCTGGGTATGACTCGTTTGTTCGTGCGTGTGTGTGTGTTCATGTGTGTACATACGTGTTAGAGAAACAAGCAATCACTTTCAGTAAGTAAACATTGCAAAATTAGTTAGCTCAAAACACGAAGTACGTTGCAAACGGAAGAAAGTTTATGGTTATCCTGATATATCTACTCTGACTGTAACTATTAATTTACTTTAAATAGGGTTTAAGTTTCATTCATTAAAAGCCAGTAGAAGACAAAGTTATTAGTGTTATTTCCAAACCATTTTAATTCTCCACCGTTGCAGTGCAGGACAAAGGGAGCCAAAGAAAAGGAATGTATTAAAGCCTTTAATCCTTTTCCAATTTTCCGGATAATATTTACCTGATAAACACATCTAAATACAATCATTAACTGTGTTTGCTGAATTATTGCATGCTAGATAATTTGGTCTAAAGCAGATCGTGTTTATGCAATTTATTGTGTTATTCGAGGGCATGCAATTTCGCTACAAATGGAATTGCAAATATTATAGGATATGATACAGACGGAAGCAGATTCATAGCATCCCTATTAGCAGTTTATATTTCAAATCAAAGAACCTAAATTTATCTGTGTTATTGCTTACTTGATAATTATGGAATTGAGCACAAACTTTATTAGATTCAAATAGCAAAAACGCCCAAAAGCATTAGTGAAATGTTTGGGCTAGAGGAATAAGCAACAGCTCTGCGAAACAAAGATAAATTTTTGCTGGACTTGTTTGTAGAAGTATATAATTGCCACGTGGTCTAGATTTGAACTCTTAAGAGAGATTACAAGACTTTCCTCGTGGCTTATTCATTCCTTATCCAACGAGGCCCTAATAAACCTTAAGTTCAGCTGATTATTTGCAAAGTAGGTAAATGTCTTTCTACACGCTATGTCACTCTCACACAACAGGTTTTTCTAATGAACAGAGTGTTTTAAGCAAAGACGATAGAAAAAACACGCAAATTTCAAGAAGGACGGCATTCAAATGTGACAGTCACATGATCATACATATTCTCCCCCAAAGTAAAGTAGTTTCTCACAACTGCAGATCAACCTATGCTTAATTTATTTGACATCTTCTCCACATATTTACCCTCCACACACACATATATAGGCCGTTTCAAAACGACACTAAACGAAGATAGCAATCAATTAGCTTACACTTTGACTTGTCCGAAACTCGATGTCGCAACTTTCAAGCTCTTCCATTTAAAGTTTTATGTGTGTTTAAAAATCGCACACATTTGGGATTAGGCAGCGAAGGAACAACGGCTGTTGTACGCCACGTAAACAACCTCAGAACGTGTTTTACGAAACACATAACAAAACCCACATGCTACGTTTTCCATTACTAAGGTGACCTGTGCCGCGCCGGCGTGTGTATCAAAGCACGCCTACACCACGCGACTGGGACCTTCGCTAGCAATCAACATCTCTCTTGGAGGGGGCCAGGGCGTGCCATCTGGTTATGTACGACTGCCTAATCCATGGTGATTTTATGGTAATTTTTGTATGTGCCGAATTTAGAGCTGAAAATTATATTCACGTATCACGTACGGTTTGATCAAAAAGGTGCACATCTTCGTTTGGTGTCGTTTTGAAACAGCCTGTAATATATAAAGAACTTATAAGCCAAAGTTTGGGGTTAATGTCTGTTAAGAAACAAACGCGCCAGTATTTAGGAATGACAGATCATTCCAATAACTAGTATAAACGTGAGGAAGTAGATGATATTAAATTAAATCTAAATGGATGATGGAAATGAGAAGGAGCAACTGATGTATTGAATGACGAGAAAACCAGAGGACTTGGAGAAATCTCCCCAGACACCGCTTCGTCCACCACAAATCCTGGGTGGAGGCAAGCGGTCTAACCTCTATCATTGCACCGCTGCTATGCTTAATAAAAGTAATTAAAGCATAAGTTACGCATCTATCCATATGTGGCAATAACCGATTATAAACTTACATAATAACTTCACCTGATAAACGTTGGGTAAATATCCAGATTCCGCCCCAGAAAGTTTAGATGATCGTCCAAATGCAACCTAGTTCAAATAACATTTTTCTTCTTAGTTTTGCAGACTTGTGTGTATGTAAAAATTGTATAACTTGACGGTTAAATGCATAGTTAAAAAGTGTGAACTGTAAAGCTTCCGTCTGTTCAAAGCATGTCTGCTGATTTTTACCCTGGTAAGAATATGAATTGACGTCTGAAAAAATAATTTTCCGTAATATCCAAATGAATTAAAATAATAATTCAATCTGTGATTAAACAAAATACATCGGAAACATAATCCTAATAATCTTACGAAAATTGGTAATGACGATGGATTATAAAAAATATTGAAGACAGAGAAAAACATTTCGTCTTTTGAATCTGGATTTGTTTCTGGGTTTTAGTTCTTAAAAAGTGATGTTTTATTTTCGATTTTCTTATTCTTGGCTTCTTCTTTTTTTTTTTTTATTTTTATTTTTGGTAGTGTTTAACGTCCGCTTTAACTACTTATGGCACCGTAGGTGTAACCTCTCGGCCACGGCGCGGCCCGGTTTCTTGCTGAATTCTAAGTGTTATATTTGGATATTTTTACAAACGTCAATAAAAATTAACAGTATTTGGTTGATGGATATAGAAAAGCCCATTCATGGAATGATTCTGAGGCATTAGTTTTTCTTCATATCGAGGTAACACAAATAAATTTAGAGAGGAATATGTAGTATAATTTTACAATAGATATATGGTAAACTCGTATCAGTTATTCACATTACTTGATAAACCTAATCTGCAAAAAAAGAATCTATTATTACAGACTATTATTATTCTATCTACTTCACGCTACTCTTGATAAACTAGTAAACTTGATCTTATTACCTAGATCATAGAAAATAGAAGAAAAATAAAGGATAGTCTAAAGCTGATCGCGAAAGCTGAAATGTGATAATATTGATATTTGTTTCTCTCTGCATGTCTAGGAGTAAAAAAAAAAAAGAACGACGGTTTGTGAGAAGTTTCAAGTTTTGTAAAATTTACCCCAATATCCAGAATATCTCGGAAATTGTTAACTCTACCAAATAAAATGTGTCTGACATAAATTTTGGGCCTTAACAAGATCTACATGTTTATGTAGTAAGATTTTATCTATCTATGCAAAATTCCAGTGTGAAGAAGATTTCATAGGATATTCTCAGAAAAGTCAAGATATACATTTCATTTGCCATTAAAATATATTACATGTTGTATTTCAATCAAAATCATTATCCAATTATGAGGAAATTAACATTTTAAAAAATCCTATGTCAATTTTACTTTTGGGGAAGGTATTTTCTTGAAAATCTTCGTGCAGCATTCTTGGAAGATACAAAATTATGTATCAAAATTTATATTTCATGGATTTTTGGAGTTATGTTGTTCAGTCACACACGCACACGCATGCATGCTCATCACAAAAATGTATCTATTTTTATTCAGATAACCTCTAAATATATATTTCAGATGAAAGATCGACATAAAAGTTTCAAGTTGTACACAATATCTTCTCTACCTACTAAGTACATTGTACGGGTAGAGAAAGTAAAAATGCTGTTTTCTGCTTTAGAGAATATTACTACTATATAAGTGGTAAAGAAAATATAAGGTATCCCCTTATACTCGTAATATCGCGAATCAAATTCATTGAGTCTGTGAAACAAAGAAATGCATGGCTTGGTCACCAGCTGCTGGTCAACTCATATGTGGAAAACACTGCATAAAGGCAAGGCAATGCATACATAACGCTTTAGATGGCGTTAGATAAAAAGGACACTTTCAAAGAGGAAAAAACAGAAATAGCAACAGGAAAGAAAATTCAATCTCTTTCCAAAAGAAAGAAAATCTCCGATATAAGCGAAATCCTAGGGGAGTCACATACAGAATGCTGGTATTACAAAGTTGGATAGCAGAAGGGACGCCTTTAATTCCAAGTTGCTGTGGGAAAAATGAATTACTAAGCTCCGGAGCAATAACGACTGCTAGCTGAAGAAAGTGAAAAGAAGGTGTTGGAGAATTACAAAGTTAGAAGCTAAAACTCAGACTTAGTAGCACAGAAATTGTAATTTAAAAAGGATATAACTTCTTAATAAGCTACATTTCACCGTCCAACAGTAAAGAGGGATACTTGAAGTTTTAATTAACTTTGAGATCACCTAAAACGCATGTTAATCTACATAAACAACCATTGCACAACATTGTACCTCTAAAAATAAAAAGACGACTATGTGCTATAACAGATAGGAAATAGAATCTGTATGTAGAAAAAATTATCATTAGAGCTACAAAATAATCATTGGCTGGGGTAAAGAAACATATATTTTACAATTGAATATAAAATAGAAGACGAAAATATCGTGGTTTAGGTTGGAAGGAAGTTGATGAGGATTTGTTCATTATGCAGGGATCAGGAAGACTGGACGCAAATTGGGAGAAGATGAACGATATTAAGGTAAAATTATTCCCGGACAGACGGAAGACAGCATGCTGGGACTTGATTCTAAACAGACAAAATTGGCCAAGCCTGGGCACACACTTAATGGAAGTTCGTGCACAAAGTGATAAGATATTGTTGTAAATATTGTATTGGTATATAAGATAAATATATATTTGCGTGGGTGTAGTTGTGATTGCGAGTGTGTGTATATAATAGTATAGTGTTCTTTCTTCAGTTGGATTGTTGTTCTTTTGTTGTAGTGAGTGTGTGCGTGTGTGTATATATACATATATGTAAAATAGGAGTAGGTAGTATTTTAAATTCAAGTATTTTTGGAGCATGTACGGATACCCTACCCATGTAATTGTTTGACGCAATTGATGCATTGTTATGTATTTAATAAATACTATTATTACTTTTGCTACTACTTTAAATGCAGCTAAATTAGATAAATATTTGTTTACACAACTTGTAGCTGAAGTCGGAACTTATTTACTTCTAGAACGATTTTCATCTCATATGCAATAACGAATATAAAAATATCATGTTCCATAAGCTACGTGCATAATTTTATTTAAAAATCATAACAAAACCTCACAGTTAACATTTTTTCAAAATCAACATGAAAATGTTCCGTGCTGTTAAAGTCAGAGTCCATATTAAGCATGTACAATTGACACAGCGTGACTTTAAAATGAAGTTCCTGTTTGTGCTGGATTTTTCCTTTCAATAAGATGTTCATATTAAATACGTGGATCTACTTGCATTTGTATTATAGAAAGGCAAGATGAATTGGAATAGTAAATGAGAAGAAAGAAATTCCCCTCCATTATTTATTACTTGGATTACCTTATACAATATTAAGATATATTATTTGCTGATATGCTATTTAAAGATTGACAAAGGTTTTCTATAACATTTTAGATTATCACTGTTTACTGATAATGTCCGTTCCATGCTAAATTATGAGCATAGCCTTTCCGGACAGCTGAAGATATAATTAATTTGGACTTACCGAAAGCGTAATTATTCTCACAATTTTGCCCACTGAAATTACCATCAGTCTGGCTGACACACGCTATTCGCTCCAGTAGTTAAATATGGATTTTGTTCATCCTGGAAGGCCTTCTTCTCTCAGCCTGCCGGTAAGCCAAAGCTCAACCAAGAAGGCTTTCCTCTTCTGCCACCAGAAAAAGGACCATGGCTCAATTTAAGAAGTGCCATCTAGTGGCTTTAAGCACAATCTCGTACCGATGTTATTCCAACTCTCAAGGAACCATGCAGGTTGTTGGGTAGCTGATGTCAGGCTAAGATAGCTTATAAAGAAAATCCTGTAGAAAAGAAAATATAAAAATATATAAACATATTCAAGTTTCTTAAAGAAACTATCTCCAAATTATATCCTTAGAATAAAACCCTGGTGGAAAATGTAAAAATAAAGCAAAAGTTGACACAATAAAACATGCAGAAGTTTTGTTGCGATGGCTCATGATATAGTCGGTCTGTACTTCTCTCACTTTAAGCTATTTTCAGAAGCTTTTACATGTGCCTTATGATAAATATATTGGTACTGAAATTAAAAAAGATAAAATTATTTTAAGGTATAAATAAAGTTCATAACATCATGTATATCACATAAATAAAACACTAAATAAATTAAATTATTTAATAGCTGTATTTTATTATGATTGCCAATAATCTGTTGGTTTTTTTTTTTTTTTTGGTTTTTTTTTTTGTAGAATATGTTAATTGTGAAAACGATGTATTGCTCAAACCTTACAAATTGGACAAAAAGCGACTTATTATGACAATTTCTAAAAATGAATAAGATTAAACACTTCATCTTCTCCACCTACTAACCCTCCTCTTATCGAGGACACATATCCCTCATGACTTAAAAACTAATGCCTTTGGTCGTCACCTTTTGAGGAGCAGGGGACTATGAATCCGATAGAGTATCAGCCCAATGTCTGGCATAAACATAAAAAAGTAGATAATATCAAATGTAGGCGAAATGAATGATAGGGAAAGAGTTGATGAAACAATTGCTGGAATGAATCGTGGGGGAAACCTGAGGGTCTCGGAGAAAACTCACCCAAACACCACTCCATCATAAAATACACTTGAGATTCCCCGGAACTGAAACCGGGTCATCATTAAACAAACACAGTAAATAATAATAATAATAATAATAATAATAAATTTAAAATCGTCTTAGTTTCAAAATCCTTAGCATGGTTGCCTTCGGAAAGGAAGTAAAGCCGTTGGTCTCGTGTCGTAGATTTAGGCACATAAATGAGGCTCAGCCCTGATAAAGAGGCCTCTGAGCAAAAGTATTGAGCCCAATATAGAACCGTACGCTAAGAACCGCAGCAGTGAAGGTGTACATAAATAAAAGTAAATTTAATTTAATCTTAAGTTTGGTACTCTATATAAATAACCAGAATATTTCGAGAAAAAAAAAGTGTTTCTTTAATGCACTAAGGCTTTTAAGCCCATTTTTTTTTAGCGGAGCACAATAATTTCCCTACTTACTAAGAATAGTAGAGGAATTAAAAAGAGTCATTTTTTTTTTTGTAAACGATTACCGGGTGAGGTGGCTCCGTGATAACTAACTATTCGACTCGCGTTTGCGAGGTCCCGGGTTCAATCTACGGTGACCACTGTAATATTAGTGCAATTTCAACATCATAAATTAATATATATAATATTATATATAATTGTAATTTTAAAAAATCGTAGGAAGAAAGGTACACGTGAGAATCTAATACTCTGAACCATGGGCTTTTCCGCGAACCCCTGCCACGATTTTCTTTCCATCATTTCACCTTTATTCCGTCTCCTCAACTTCTGTTTCTAGTTAGTAGTGAATGGCAGTGCTGGCAGATGGCACTGATGTGTACTCTATGGAAAGAATACTTCTGTGTACTTAGAGAACTGGCAGGTCGACGGGTACTTGAACGCACACTAGTGATACGTGTCATCGAACATGGACATGTTAGGGAATGGCCTGTTTTCTGACAGTCTGTAGCCTGCTATGATTTCTTCACTTCACTTCTTGTTAAAGGCTGTTAGCCGAGATAGATATCTGTAGATCGCAGTACGCTAGGTATACCCCTGTGTTGTTTATCCTCTACCTTTTTATGTGAATAGTAGAAATAAAGTGTCTGCATATTGTTAAAAGGATAGAAAAGTGTATTGTTGCTGCATATATTTTGAGTAAGTTTAGAGGCATGTAGAGGTACAGAAACACTATAAGAAATTAGCAAGTAAAATAAATGGTATACTGCAATGGCTTTTATTATTATTTTTAATTTGTTTTATTATATATCGCTAGAACTTCTTGGTCATATCGCTACGGTTCGGTAAGAACACCCCGTTGAACGGGATGTGAACTTTTCATGACTCATTCCAATACCATAGCTCTTCCGCTCCATGCTAAACAGATGGCGATAGACTGCCACAGTCTACTGCTTTCAACATCCAGGCCTCTAGTCTATTTTCCTCAACATCGTAGTCAGATGACTGAGTTCAGCCAGACTACTACTTTGCCATCTAGTATCTTTCACATGGCGTTAAGGCGTCATTCAGTCTAGCTGCTTTAACTATCTGTGAATCTGTGGCACCGAATCTCGATTACCTAACTTCTAATTTCACTTTTATTATTGTTTTAGACTGAGCGTGAAACTCTGTGTCGTAATATTAAATATCCAATCCGGTATTTGCCTTGGCGATTGAGAGAAACCACAAAAAAATGTTATGTGTTCCATTCACATGACTTTCTCTACATCTCTGCAACAAATTATTTTAAAAGTTTCTATTTGCTTCATGCTAATCGAAAAAAAAAATAGCAGAAATAGTCTTATTACTTGTAAGTATAAGGGAAATAAGGGAGTTACTTAGGTTAAAGTGATAGTTGAAAGTTGCTATGAGAAGTCCCTTGTTTGTAACAACAGAGTTGAAAAATTCCCGTATGAGAAAAGTGTATTTGAAAGCTGAAAACCATAACAAGAAATATCTCAACAAAAAGGTATATAACATAAATTGTGAGTTTTAACGAGCTCTACATTTTCTGTTAGGTTAGCATTTGTCTATCTCTTACGGATTACCAGTTATGCAAAATTCCGTAAAATTCATTCAGAATAAAGTAGTCTTCAAAGGATAGTCCCAGAAAATTCAAGATATTTGTCAAGTAAATATCTTTAATATACGAAATTTTATCAATATCGTAGGTGCCATTTTTGAGAAACTCAAAATGTTTAAAAAAGTTCCATGAAAAGTGTAGTCAAGTTGGTATTTAACGGTCTTTTCAATATTGAGCCAATAA
Source organism: Hymenopus coronatus (assembly GCA_030762935.1). Taxonomy (NCBI): domain Eukaryota; kingdom Metazoa; phylum Arthropoda; class Insecta; order Mantodea; family Hymenopodidae; genus Hymenopus; species Hymenopus coronatus. Next base: position 31,422,383 of record CM060884.1, read on the forward strand.
CACACACACACACGCGCGCGCGCGCGCGCGGATCTTTCTCTAAAAATACTTCTTTTTAATTCAGGGGGACACAAAACATGTATTTGCGGTGAAATCTCGTAATCAAAATTTTGGATGCATTACAATAACTTCTCTATACAGTATATACATAGTGCGTGTAGAGAAAGTAGATTGGTTGGCCCACGGGATTTGAATCCGAGGCCTCCCCATTGTAGAGCGTAGGCTTCCCGTCTAAGCCATCTAGTATCGTGTTTTCTTGGAGTCGGAATCCTGCTATATAACACTGAAATATTGCAATTTTTTGGACCGTTTTAGGAAGCAGGCTGGTTCAGAATGTTGTCAGCAATCCTGTGCTATAAATGCGCAATAAGCATTTGGGTTTATTGCACATTTTTGTGTAAATAGATCCTCGGTTATTAGCAACCTTTTTACTTTAATTGCTCGGCGGCTTTTCGTTTGATGAAAGACGTTAAAACTTCGGCGCTTCCTGTAGACGCTATCTTGATCAAACTCGGTTCTCGCACTTTCCTACAAAGCCTAGCGCATGTCGGCACACCGTTAAAAGTGACATTAATTGCATGTAATTATGCTAACAAATTGCACATTATTTTTATAATCGCTACATTTTCCGCCAAGCCTTAGCCGGGATAATCACGTGCTTAGGATAAGCAATATAAATTTAGGTCAAGCCACGTTGTAGGAAGAATACTTGTTGAATTCAAAAAGTGTTTTAACCCATCCTAATAATGAGAATAGAATCTTCTAGCAATTCAAGCAGACTGTCTGAAACATCCTATTAATTTGGTGTATTTGACACTATATTTTTAAAAAGTCTTCAAAGAAAACAAAATCACATAATACTAATTCATTAAACAATAAAAACTAATTGAATGTACGCTATTTATTTCAATATTATCTCGATAATTTTTCTAAAAGTGCTTGTCTTTGTATTCAGGATGCCTCAAAACATATACTCATATTTCTAGTGAAATCTCGATATTGATTGAAATACAATACCTTTAGGAAATACTATGTAAATTGTACGTAGTAGAGAAAGTATATTTGAAATATTGTCGAAATTTACCCATCTGGATTTAATTTTACTATTCATTCTCTGCTATTTTTAAAAGCATGAAATAAGTTTGATTCCTTGCAAGAAAAAACTAAAAGATGAAGAGTCAATGAGTACTTCTATAGTATGGCTGTATATTTTGATTTTAGGCACTAAACTAATTTCAAAAGAACTGACACTTTGGAATAAATTTAAGTATTATATTCAATTTATTTTCTCCATAAATATGTTTTATGTTTTCATTGCTGCTACAAATTATTCTTAAATTGAGAGTTCATTTATATAGTTTCTTATACAAAAGCTGTAATGGTATATTGCTGTTGCTGCATTATACGTATAAATAGTACCTTCTCTATACATACTATGTACATTGGGTACATTCAACCCAAAAAATCGATACCGAGATTTCATCGGAAATACATATTTTGGGTCTCCCTGAATCCAAAAAAAGCATTTATGGAAAAAAATCCTTGTTTGTGAGTGTGTGTGTGTGTGTCTGTGGTTCAGCATAGCTCAACCGTTAAATACCAAACTTGGTGTTTTAGTTTGATATCTTCCAACTACCCTTTACATGGAATTTTTTTCGAAATTTTGATTTTCTCAAAAATAACTAATGACTTTGATTAATATATCGTATATTAAAGATATTTAAAATAAAATGTATAACTTCGAATTTTTTGGGAATAACCTCTGAAGACTACTTTATTCTGAATGAATTTTACGGAATTTTGCATAACTGCTAAACCATAAGAAATGGACAACAACTTACCACACAAGAAATTTAGAGCATGTTAAAATACAGAATTTATATTATATACATTTTTTTCATGGAGTTGATCGTTTTTGAGATACTCCTTGTTTCTGGTTTCAGCTTTGAAAAACGTATATATTTTTCTCATACAGGAATTTGTCAACCCCTGTCCATAAACACAGGAACTTCAGTCACATAGCAACCAGCTTTTGACTATCACTTTAATCTACGGTACTCCCTTATTTCGCTTCTACTTACAAGGATGCAAGTAAATGCTATGTTTTTCTCGATTAGCATGAAGTAAATAGAACATAAGCTTTTTACAATAATTTGTTGCAGATATTAGAGAAAGCCATGTGAATAGAACTCATCAGATTTGTTTTCTATTTCATAATTAAATCATCTCCTCAGGCGTTACCACAATGGTGCTTGCTAGATGATATGGAAACACTTGCACTATTTGCATTGCCAAACTATTTAAGTTGACGCGATCTTTGTCCTTTACGGAGAAACTCCATTTATTCATTCATTCTTCATATGAATAATAAGCGTCAACGTGTTAAGATCAGATGTGAGGGAACAAAGCTCGGAGTTCTGACTTGTGAGTGCATACTAATTGCTTGCTGCTGAATACTCTATCAATGTTGAATCAATCAATGAAACAATCGACATTCTCCTTTTTATTTCATTACATTGGGCTTTCCAATTTGAAATTTTCTCTTTTTATATTAAGGCGTTACTGATTTATTCATTTCTCACAGCATTATTGATTTGCTATTTGCATATATTCTCGCTAATTATGCATACCATCTAGCTTTATTTTCCAAATTTAGCAACAGCAGGCTGCTCTCAGAAACCTTAATCTATCTGCTTCTTCGGGAATGTGAAATACTAATTAAATAGCTGATCGTGGTCTGAGCCAGTAATTATATCCTGTCTATCAAAATGTTAATATTTCCCTCTTTTCTTAGAGATCCAAATCTTACACGAAATATTACATTAGTATTGGTGTAATAGGAAGAGGAAAACTGCACTGCGACCTTTACAGATCTTATTTAGATCTATTTAGAAGTCTGGTGTTCATAATAAACAGAATCATACTTTGGAACGTGATGTTTGAAAGTTCCTCCAAAACGAGGGATCTTTGATAAGAAAGTTGGCAGCTGTCTCATCTACCTGATGGCGCCAACTACAAGTGGATTCGTTTGCTATTCATTCTGTGTGCAAGAAACAGTGTCTTCTAAAGAAATCCGTTGTCCAAGACAGCCTTCCTATGCTTAAATTTCGCAGTTCTTGTTCAATCTCCAAGAGAGAGCTTTACAGTGCGCGCACCCAACAGATGAGTCCCACTGTTTTTGTTTCTGAGCAACTAGTCCCTTAACAGCCCCAGATGACTGCTCCAGAACTGGTCGGGTCCAATAAGAGGTTGTCAGCCCTTTCATCTGCCCTTTCACTGCTTAGAACTGTCCTTCCGCGCCCCGTTTGCGCCGGTACCCAATTCCACTGAGCAACTAGGTTCTCTCGTCATTCTAAAACCAAATTGAACTTAACCAGTGGTTATCGGAGGCCTTCAGTCCTACCTGACTATCTCATAGTCAGAGCTAGGAAGTTCGTACCGTTCGCCGTCCAGTAATATAGTTTGCGACCCACCAGCTCGCTGCATCAAAACCAGTCATTGATAAGAATGCACATTGGAGAAGTAAACAAACCTTTTTTCAAGCAAAACTGTTTTCTCTGTCTTCAGAGAACAAAAATGAACTTATGAAACATTCGTGAAAGCACCCCTATTTGGATCATTAATCATGTACGACATACAAAATATTACATATATACAGGTTGACTCTTTCTTTACATATGTACTTTATGAAAACAGTCAAGCAGTTATAACACATATTTTAATACTTACTGATCGAATGTAATAATATCCAAGCAATAAAATGAATTTCCTAAATATCTTAAAACTCTCACTATGTAAAAACCAAAGCAGGAATTAAACTAAATCTTTAGTCATCTGCAGCCGTATTACTGAAGTCTGTCAAATGAAAAACTCATTTTACGTTCCGACAAACAATATTTGTAATGCGAAAAAATTGGTCCCATTTGGCACGATGCTTTCGGAGCATATTTGAAACATTTTATCAGTTCCGTATCAGTATCACCAGGCAAAGAGCATTTGTTGGGATCTAAAAGTGCAGCTTGTATGCGATACATTACACTGAATCCTCCATTATTTTCATCTACAGCTTTCGTTTTCATCTTTATTTCAGGTAGGGTGCTTGTGGATTGGTAAATCCGTTTTGACAGTTCTTCTACATGCCACACGGTCAGCTCCATATGAATAAGTACACCGCTAATATACTTACTACGGTTGTAAAACAAATTAATTTTGTTCACACTTGAAGCAGAACAAAGATGTTATTTGAACGCCTTCCTTCCTACCGACGAGGTGCTGTGTTATACATTGATACCTGTTTTGCAGTAATGGGTTGCACTCTATGCTGGCCTTTGCTCGCGCAAGTAGCGCCGCTTGGTATTGCAAAGTCCGGCTGCTCTCACTCTGCATAAGGAAATTGGTACGAACTTCCTACCTCTGCTCATAGTATAAGAATCCATCTGTTATCATAGCATCTTCTTATACTCTCCCAAGTATGTACTAGCTAAAATAGCTCTCTACCTGAAAGACTACGATATATTCACACAAGCTAAATAATTAAGTCCACCCCATATCCCACAACTATCTGTAAGTATATAATATTGGGTTTTCATTTTCTCCAGGTTTAACCTGTCCTTCCTATTTACTGCGCTCGGAATAAGTCAGTCCTCATACCAAGTATTCTAAACAATTTTACTTCCTCTACACGTACTATCTACATAGTGTATACAGAAGGTATTGTAATACACCCAAAAATTCAATACCGAGATTTTACAGGAAATACCTGTTTTGAGTCCCCCTGAATCCAAAAGAAGTTCCGTGTGTGTGCGTGTGTGTGTCTGTGGACAGAATAGCTCAAAAACGAAAAAACCCTTAAATGCCAAACTTAGTATTTAAGTTCGGTATCTTCCAAGGATCTTTCAAGAAAATCCCCCACCCCAAACTACCTTTACATGGAACCTTTTTTTTAAAATTTGATTTTCTCAAAAATGGCTCTAACGATTTTGATCAAAATATCTGTATTAAAGACATTTACCTGACAAATAAAATGTATATCTTGAGTTTTCTGAGAATAGCCTCTAAAGGCTACTTTATTCTGGATGCATTTTATGTAATTTTGCTTAACTGCTAAACCGTAAGAAATGGACAAAAAGTTACTCCACAAAAATGTAGAGCACGTTAAAACACACAATTTATGTTACATACATTTTTTCGAGGAGTTGGTCGTTTTTGAGATATTCCTTGTTTTTTATTTCAGCTTTAAAAAAAAAACGTAATACTTTTAATACTCCTGTCCATATAAACAAAGGAACTTCAGTCGCATAGCAGCCAGCTATTCACTATCACTTTAACCAATGGTACTCCCTTATTTCGCTTCTACTTACAAAGAAACAAGTATTAAGACTATTTCTGTTAATTTTTTCTCGATTAGAATGAAGTAAATAGAAACATAAGCTTCTTAACAATAATTTGTTGCAGAGATGTAGAGAAAGTCATGTGAATGGAACATCAGATTTTTGTTCTAGGATAATTTTAGGTAACTTAAGTGCCTACCGAGGTAGTCAAGCTAATCACCAGACCACAGAGACAATTAAACTCATTTTGATGTAAGTAAAAGATGGATATAGGAAACCGTATCGATACTCATTAAAAGTGGATTGGTACATGAGGACCTTCAAATTCTATACTCTGACCATGACGGCGTATGAAACAACTGGAGAGCGACAAAAAATTTAAACAGATCCTATTTCTTACGTTCACACGACTTGGGTTACACTCCATCATATTTACTGGCTAAACGATATATGCATATGAAATCTTATTTTTCTAGTTATTTCATTTTAATCTATAGATAAGCATTTGCAAAATTTGTTTCTTTACCATTTCATGGTATATAAAGCGAAGAGCGACAGTCAAATATTTAAGAATTAGACGTTATGTCCTGGCCTTAAAATTCCTAACATGACATTATAACAACAAAATATAGTGAAGGGACTTTAAAAGAATGATAATCGTTTAACAATGCAACCATTACTAAGGGTTATTTTAGAATTGGCATATGCCGCAAAAAAGTTATTTGAAGTAAATTGTGTGTTATAAAGATACCTGATTTTTATTACATGTTGATAGATGTCGTCTATCACTTATGTATAATATATTCCTCTTATATAAAGCATTAATAGAATTTCAAAGAATATTTCCAGAAAAATCAAGATATATATTTTATTTGTCAAGTATATACCTATATATATATATTTAACATGTGGCATTGTAAAAAAAAGCACTGGAGAAAATTTTGAGAATCTAAAAAATATCAAACATTATCTCATGTATCAGTAGTTTGGGGAAAGGAATATTCTTCAACATCTTTGTATTACATATCTGGCAGGTAGTGAACCTAAATACCAAATTTGAAATTTATCGAAAATACCGTTTCCTTTTTTCATGATCCTTTTTATAAAAATTCCAATTATTTTACACAAAACATGTATTTAGATTGAATTTTTTATTGAAATACAATAGTTTTCTTCATTATTATAGATAGAGACAGAGAAAGTGAAAATATAAGTAAATTATATCTGGCTTGATTTGGAAAACATATAATGCTTGTAAGTATTGTAATATTTGTAATTATTCTTTTAGTAACACTTGTATTTATTTTTTAAAATTTCCTTTTTTATTATGATAGTTAATTAAATATACAGATTTTAATACTGTTTACTAAAGCATGATTATTTAAAAAGACATCACAGATTTTTAAAAAGATTTTATTGAAAGATTCTAATTGTAATAATAGTTTAATAGCAAAGTATCTATAATTTAAATAGTCATTAAAATGAACAGAAACGTACTAATAATTATAATCCTATGCAAAATATAATTTTTGTTTTACGCCCCACTGAAATTTACACCATTTACAAATGTAAGAGTATATGTGTTTGTTATAAAAAAACAATTATATCCCTAAAGAAAACCCTACTTTTTAACGTATATTATACGTCAAGAATACCAAAATATTATCCTATTTACACTGAAAATATTAGTTCCAATAAATTCACACTTTTTTTATAATTAGCTCTGAAGGAAGGTTAACTCTAAATGGTGTATAGCTAAGCTTATTCTAAAGAATATATTAAATGAAAATATCAGAAGCTCAAAGGTAATGACTATTAGAACCTAATTCTGACTGAAATACTCATATAAATAAATTAATAAAGTGTCAAAATGTAATCCCCTTGATGGTTCTGAAATATATACATTTAAAAATAATACAACTGAACCAAATAGCATACATTTTGTAACTAATATCAAATAACAAAATTAAAGAGATATATACGAGTTCATAGAAACAGACATATATCCAGACACACTAACTAATCAAAATCTAACAAAATATGCGGACAAGGACAAGTAATCCATTACAGTGTTCAGGTGAAAGTTGGGTATTATAGCATTTTGGATTTTAAAAAAGGAGAACTAAAAATAAGACCATAGAGCACCAAATAGTTCAACTCAGCCTGTATGAAATTCAAAAAGGAGCTTTAAACTATTAACCTCAATCATAATTTTGGAAGGCTTACGAAACTCTAAGGTGACTTTAACCTGTAAAAGAAAGGAAATATAGCTAAGAATATATAATTTTCAAATTATTTTTGTGGTAAATGTGTATATCATTCAGTCTTGAGACATTAAATATACAAGATATGTTATCGCCCTCCGTAGTGTAATGGTTACCATGCTGACTTCATATACCCAACGTCGCGGGTTCAAACCCGGCGGGGGACGATGGATTTTTTCGGGTGTTTAGCATGTCTTCCTTCGGAAGGGAAGTCAAGCCGTTGGTCCCGTGTCGTAGATTTACGGCACGTAAAAGAACCTCAAGCCTGATAGAGACCTCTGAGCAAAATTAAGCGGTCTTTCACGCCCAGTAGAGAATGGGACGCTGAGAACCACAGCAGTTAAAGAGCGTCCATAAATAACATGCCATTTTTACGAGATATTTAAACGTCTGTTATATCAAAATAGTGTAGCAAATTTTGATACAGGAAACAGAAAGGATTCAAATTATATTGCTGGTAAAATAGGTTTTATCACTTCCGTATAACCATTGTACAAAGAACAGTTTTATAGCAGTGTACAAACAAAAGGAAGGGGATAAATTAAAGATGGCCATTAGAGCACAATAGAGGAGTACTTTATTCTTCTAAATGCTTCCATTTGCATGAAAGCTTGTTAAACGTTAGTAAAATACTGATAAGCTAGCTAGCCAAAGAGTCATTCATGAGAATCAAGGATTAAACAAAAACTAAAGTGCTACTAAATGCTAGATGCTAAGGCTTAATGCAGGTGAGTAGGCATAGTATAAACCCTGAATGAACAATTCTGTTTTCTAAAAGCTATATATGCAGAATAGAAGGAGGTACAGATATTCACTTAAACGAATAGAAGTCACCCAAAGGAAAGAAAGTTTATACAGGGTGTTAATGAACTATACCGAAATATGTAGATTACTTAAATAAGTAATTTGAGATGGGAGACTTATGGCCCGTTTATTGAAATTTTGAAGTAACGTCTATTAGTTTCAGAAGTGCCAGTACGCCACGTACCGCGGCACTTCGTCTGGAATAAAAAAATGATAATAAAAAACATGTACACTATAACAGAAATAGCCTTTGGGATAGCAGCTTCCCGCGTTACGTATTAAGCCACCAGAGCAGTTTAGAAAACGCCTCCAGAGTAGACCACATAACTCAAGAACGTAGTGAATGCCTGTTCATAGTCGCACTGTCAAGTGATTAGTTCGAAATTTTACAGATATTTGCGACATTAAATCTTGAGAAAGCTAGTAACAAGCTACAAAAAATCGATATTTCTATACTCGGGCAGCAGTTTTAAAGACATTCTAAGCCATTTGTTCCAACTTGTTTTGCTTTAACACCGCCTTATCAGCACATGATACCCACACGTTTAATTCTATGTAGCTGCATTACTTATATCAGTCAACGTGCACAATCTCGCAAATTATTTCAGTGTAGTTCATTAACACCCTGTATAACGGCTACTCCACCTTCAAATATTTCACCAATAATTTTCAATTCAATGCAGTATTTAGCAAATTATACTCTTCGAAGCCCGCCCAGCACTAAATCACAGATAAGCTGTCGTAAGAATGAAGTAAACAACATTGCTCTCGCTAAGAGGAAGTGCTAAGGTATTTCAATATCTAAGTTCTAAATGCTTTAAATTTGAACACAATGTTCTAAACATTGATATGTATTATGAATTAACAAAAAAGGTTTATAGTATTCTGTAAAGCAAACTAAATGTCCAATTAAGTATTAATGTTCACTTTACGCAGAAAATTAAAACTAATTTTTACAAACTTTTGGAAAATCAGTTCGATGGATAAAGGCATATGCATTCTATTCTGGACATATATTTTGTTTGAAAATCCAGCATTTGTGCATCACACTTCCCTACCTCTGAATATAAAGTGAACGAAACCGTAGTTCGAAGAACCCTTCACTACACGCATTCAGAACGTTAAATGCATCTGTTTTTTGTTTTTTCTTATATGTCCCAAAAATAACTCACTTCAACTATCCAAGTCATTTGTTTCCGGATATGACAGACCAGCAGAATATATTACTTTCTCTACACGCACTATGTACATAGAGTATAGAGAAGGTATTGTATTGCACCCAAAAATTCAACACCGAGATTTCACTGGAAATACATGTTTTGGGTCCCCCTGAATCCAAAAAAAAGCATTTTTGGAAAAAGGGCCGTGGTGTGCGTATGTGCGTGTATGCATGTGTATGTGTGTGTCTGTGGACAGCAAAGCTCAAAAACGAAAAGAACGTTAAATAAAGAACTTGGTATGTAAGTTTGGCATCTTCCAAGGATGCGACACGAAGATTTTCGCCCCCAACTACCCTTTACACGAAACTTTTTTCGAAAATTTTGATTTTCTCAAAAATGGCTCTAACGTTTTGATTAAAATGTCGTATATTAAAGGTATTTATTTACCTGACAAATAATATGTAGATCTAGAATTTTCTAGTAATAGCCTCTGAAGACTACTTTATTCTGGAGGAATTTTATGTAACTGCTAAACCGTAAGAAATTGACAAAAACTTACCACACAAAAAATGTGGAGCACATTAAAACACACAATTTATGTTATATCATTTTTTTTGAGGAGTTGATCGTTTTTTAGATATTCCTTGTTTTTGGTTTCAGCTTTAAAAACTTGTACTTTTCTCATACAGGAATTTGTTAACTCGTGTCCATACAAACAAAGACACTTCAGTCACCTAGTAACCAGCTTTTGACTTCACTTTAACCTATGATACTCCCATATTTTGCTTCTACTTACAAGGAAGCACGTAATGAGACTATTTCTGATAATTTTTTCTCGATTAGCATGAAGTAAACAGAAGAATAAGCTTATTAACAATAATTTGTTACTCAAAAGTAGAGAAAGTCATGTGAATGGAACACATCAGATATTTTTTCTTATCAAGAATGTTTTAATGTTTGCGGTTTTTCCTTCTTATAAATATTTACATTTCCCATTAAACAGGAAGAGAAATTCTACTAGAAGACAATTTAAATTGATAAATTCGCGTCTCAATTAATTTCACCTCGGTGCAAAGTGTACTGGAATCCGAAATAAAAGCAATGTGACACAGGTCAGAGTTGAGTCACGTGTGATAGACACCGGTCTATTTGACGTTGCCTATGCAATACATCACGAAAATTTAGATTTTGAGAAAACTTCCTTGGCGAAGTGTGAGAAAAGTGTTGATTTTACATAAGTTATTTATGATGTCATTGTTAAAAGCGGAATTTTCTTTTGCGAGTACAAATATTTGGGAAACGAGGATATATGCTGAGAAAATTAAAATCACTGTTAACGTGTATCCCATTATATTATTTTTACACAGGCATTAATATAGAATTTTAAAACAAGTATCCAGGTGATATAAGTGCAGAAATAGCAATGCGTTCAAACATACCGAGCCAGGTGGCTCAGGTGTTTTGTCTGAGACTGGCATTTGGGAAATCGTGGGATCGATTCCCGTGGCCGAACTCTCTGACCTATGAGTTTTTTCGGGGGTTTTCCTCGGTCACTAGGCAAATATTGGGGAAGTTTATTGTCTCTCCCGAGCTGTTCCTTTACTGCATCTCCCTTTCGTCCAACTGGTCTCTTTCAGAGTATTGTCGACCACTGCGGTGGTGGCGCCCTTCTGTGATGGTGATCGCGCTCAGGAAATACAGCTCTCGGCGGCTGGATGACGTTGGAAATCGTCTGTAGTCCCAGAGATGTGGTCAGACATGGAGCGTGGGCTTCTAGCGCTCCCCACTTTGGGATGAAGAACTCCTTGGAATCTGTTAAGGACCATCCACGGCGGCTCTTCCCTCGCCTTTTGGTTTCGGTCAACATTTGAAATTGCTCCTATATCATCCTACCCTCCTGGGGACTAATGTAGTCCATGGCAGCAGTGCGGACTCCTCTCAGACATCACACACACATATACACATACAAACGGCCCGGGTTCGATCCCAAGTGACCGTATGTGAGATTTGCGTGGACAAAGCGGCGCAAGGACAGGTTTTCTCCGGACTCCATTGCCATCGCATTCCACCGGTGCTCCATCTACATTCCATTTATCATCAGTGTCATCGTCTGAGGTGTCATAAATAGAAAAAGCGGGCGTTAAACACTATAAAAAATACACACATATTCGAATATGCCCAACGGTGAGCTCATGTTTAGCTTTTGTTGTTGTTTCACCTTCACATTCCTCGTGTTACAAATGATTGACACAATGCAACATTCTTCAATATATAGAAAGGCTGTAGTAAATACTGATCAACAGAATAAATCACAATAGTTGTTTTAAAATCATATTACTTTTTTAACATTATTATTCATTTCATATAATTGTGCAACTGTTACAGTTTGTAACCTTGTGCAGAGAAAGTAGCAGTGATATTGATAGCATTATTTGTTTCATTGTTTGAATTGGAAGAATCCATTTCAATTAGTTAAATAATCTGCCATTACATCAATGGATACATATAATTGTCATCGAAAGAAACAAGCATGGTAAAATAGAGCGACATAAAACGTTATTCCACTCAGCGTTGTAAATTTCATCTTCTAGTATGAGTGCCTCTAATTTTAGTGACAGCCATTTAACAGAATAATTATACATGAAAAATCGGTTAGGTCCAAAGTTTTAAGTGTTATTTTATTCTTAGATCAGTTCGAATCGGGATGATTAAGGATATTCCTAATATTTTCTATCGCCCGCCGTGGTATAATGGTTATCATATACCCAAGGTCGCGGGTTCAAACCTGGCGGAGGATGATGGATTTTTTCGGGAGCGAAGTTGGTCCCATATCATATATTTACGGTACGTAAAAGAAACTCAAGCCTGATAGAGAGGGATCTGAGCAACATTAAGCGGTCTTTCACCCCAGTATAGAACGGGACGCTGAGAACCACAGTAGTTAAAGAGCGTCCATAAATAAAACGCCAATTCACTCTCTAATATTCCCGCTCATGCGTAAAAAATAAAATATAATATTGCAATGTATTTATGATTTGTTTAAAATAATCTCGTTATAACATAAGAAGCGAGAGATTGTAAATCTATTAAGGAGATATTGTGTCTGTTACCTAGGATGTGTCACGATTTAATATCTTAAAATAAATAAAATAAAATCTGCGTATTAAACCCTGATAACTAATTACTTATCCCAGGGTAAAATATCCCAAACTTTACACATTTATTACTACTTATAGCAATTACAAATTTAATCATACAGTTTAAATTTACAGATATAAACTTAACCTAACTTAGCCTAAAATTTGTATAAATACAAATTAAAATCATAATTATTATGAACTAAACTGTGTGTTAATATTTAATTTAATACAACTTCAATTTAATTAATGTTATTATAATTTCGTATTTTTAATATATGTTAATAACTTGTATTGAATTTTAGTATAAAATTTTACTATTGCTATTACTATTATTTATTGGGATTTATTTTATTTGTTTATATTATACACATTTTATTTTAAAAACTATTATATTATTTTAATAACTATTCTATTAGGTAATTTAATGATATTACTCTTACTGTTATTATATTATTACTTCAAAGTTTATATACATATAATTACTGTTTTATTTATAAAATTTAAATTAAAAAAAAAAATATTACTTCAAAAACTTTACAATACTAAATTATAATTTTTACCTTCATATCTATATTTATTTAAATTCTATAAAAATTAACATTATAATTACTTTCAACTATATCAAAACCCCACAATTTTACAATTAAGTAATTATATTATTTTAAAATTTCAAAACCATCCATATTAAATATAAATTTATATTCAATTTGAATCTACATTAAATCCAAAACTCAAATTATAATTCAAAATTTATAATGTAATTAAACGCTTTTAAAATATTTCAATTTAATTAAAATTTAGGCTTTAATTAAACATTTAAAATTTAAATCTAATAATTTTAAATTACTGGTATCCAGTTATTTATTATAAGTTAATATTAAACTACACTACCTACCTAAAGCCGCCGGTAACCCGGTAACCGACGACTTAAGTATTGGTAACCAATACTATTTTTAACTCTTATCTTTTAATATCAACATTCAATGTTCATCATAGTTCTATAAAAGTCCCTTATTGTGTGCTTCTATAATTGTAAATTTTAATTTCACTACACTCCTATACAAATTTATGTGTCATTATTTGGTAGTTAATATTAATACTGTGCTCTCTACACTAAGCTCCTCATATCACACTTAATTCCATCTTCTCACTTCACCCCAAAACCCCATATTTTCACTTCTTCCTGAGAACCCCATCTTCTCACTTCATCCCAGTCCCCCATCTTCTCACTTCTTCCCAGTTCCTCAATTCTCACTTCGTCCCAAATACTGCATCTTCTGCCTTCTTCCCAGGAACGCCATCTTCATCTGATCTACATCTTCCAGCGTGTATGATCTGCTTCATCGCCACTTTCCCCAAATTTCCATTTACTTGCTCTCTATTTCTTCTTCTCCTCCTCTAACTATATGCAATAATAGGTGTGCTTGTTGTTATTAATTATTATTCTCATTCCAATATATTTTCCTATTGGGTGTCGCAGGGGGATAAATGTCTTGAAAAAATCAAGTTTTTAGCAAAATTATTCCTTAATAGAAAAATATTATTTGAAATGTATTGTAGAAACACCAGTTAAGCCATGGCCATTACCCCTTCCACTTTTTATATTCCAATGATTGCTTAGTTCACAAGGGGGGAATTTGATATTGAAACCAATAGTGGTTCAGAAATGGTTTCAGTTTCAACCAATCATGTCCATCTTCACAGCAATGAGGTTATCATTACTCCTACTTATTGTACCTACTGCATCTAGTCTGCAACAAACTGTTCATTGCTAGTAAGAGGTTAAATTGGAAGAAAATTAGTTTTAATGTATGGAATATCGTTTATGAAACTATTCAAGCGTTGTCTTAGCAAATAATATTCATGATTTCACCACTGTGGGTATAATTCTTTGTGCTGAATGGTACGGCATTTATGATGATTATATTATTAAATAAGTTTCTCATAATATATAGATGTCCTTATGGTTCAGAGCTGCTTACAACTAATGCAGTGATAACATAAAAGCCGAAAAAAGGTGGGAAATTATCAGGCAAGGTTTCTTAAACTTATACTAAGGAATCTGCAATGAAGTAAAGACAACTAGAGATTACATAATTTTAAGATCATCTTAAAAGTTCTTGGAGACAAATTAACAGAAACAAACCTCTTATTTTTAATATTCACCAAGAATGAACAACATGTTTTGGATTCGAGATATATATAATTTGCGGAAAATATCGCCAGTTTTTATTTTTTATCTTAAATATTTCCAAAATTAACTTGATTGCACTTGGTAGACCACAATTTCCTGTTGTAATACATGAACATGTTATGGAAAAGTCGTGTAAGTCGACAAATTCGTAAAGTATTAAAAATCGGAAAGAGTCATAAAAATGTAGATTTTTTCAGGAATTCAAAAGTTATTTCTCAACTACTTAAAATAATATTTCAAAACCATTTTGAGCTGCCTTACAAAATATGCGCTCTATTCAATATGTGTCAGCCAATTTTAAAATTGCCTTAGAAATTTGATGAAATGTTACACAGTGTATGAAAAGCCACAAAATGAAAAACATTCTTGTCAGTTTAGCTTTTCGCATAATAAAAATATGCGTTCCATTCACATATCTTTCTCTAGCTATTCCATATGTAAAATATTCCTAAAAATGATTATTCTTTAATCTACATCATGCTAATCGAGAAAAACATTATGAGAATAGGTCTTATTACTTGCCTCCTTTTAAATAGAATGAAAAGGGAATGCATTAGGCTAAAACGATAGTCAAATATTTTAAAAGTAGATCGCTACGTGAAATAATAGAGGCTCAATTCGCTTTGCATGATTCCTTTGAGAAAAGGTAGGTAGTTTAAAATTGAAATGAATAATAAGGAATATATCGAAAACGGTCAATAGTACAAAAAGAGTATAGGTCATAAATAATATGTTTCAACGAGATCTACATGTTCTTTGTTGTAAATTCTTGTCTACCTATTACGGTTTAAGCATTAAGCAAAATTCTGCTAAACTCATCCAGAATAAACAACTCATCAGAGGCCATTGCCATAAAATTCAAAATATGCATTTTATTTGTGATGTAATTATCTTCATTATACGGTATTTTAAACAAAATACTTAAGAGCCCTTTTTGAGCAAAATAAACTTTCAAAAATGTTTCCATGTAAAGGGTAGTTGTGGTGGGGATTTTCTTGAAAATATTGGGATCCTTGAAATATACTAAAAATAAATGCCAGGGTTGGTATTTAACAGTCTTTTCGTTTATGAGCTACCACACACAGACGTTTTTCTAAAAAAGCCTTTTTTGGGACCCAGGGACCTTAAAACCTATATTTCCGGTGAAAGCTCAACATAGAATTTTGGGTGGATTACAATAACTTTTGTGGCTGCTATGCACATTGTAGGTACATACGTGCTAGGGAAAGTAAAAATACAGCTTACCTACTCAGAAAAATCTCTTGTGTTCCATTTACATGACTGTTTCTACATCTCTGTAGCAAATTATTGTTATTTTTCTATCTACTTCATGCAAATCAAGATAAACATTAGCAGAAATGGTTGTATTACTTGCGTCCTTGTAAGTGAAAGTGCAAATGGCGTTTTATTTATGGACACTCTTTAACTGCTGTGTTTCTCAGCGTCCCAATCTATATTGGGCGTGAAAGGCCGATTAATTTTGCTCAGAGGCCTCTCAATTACGCTTGAGGTTCTTTCACATGCCGTAAATCTACCTTCCTTGTAAGTAGAAGGAAAATAAGGGGACATACAAAGCTAAAACGATAGTCAAGTCTTTTAAAAGCTAGTTTAATTCCTTTGTTTGTATGGCCATTTGTTGACAAATTCCCGTATGAGAAAAGTATAAGTGTTTTAAAGCTGAAACTAATAACAAGGAATATCTCAGAAACTATCAGCCTACAAAAAACACGTATATGACATGTGTTATAACGATGTTCACACTTTTTTATATAATTCATTTTACTTTCTCTATACTTACTATGTACATAGTATATAGAGAAGGTATTGAACTCTACCCAAAAATTCGATACCGAGATTTCACTGGAAATATGCTTTAGGGTCCACTTATCCAAAAAAAGCATTTTCAGAAAAAGGTCCGTAGATGTGTGAGTGTGTGTGTCCGTTTGTCCGTGTGTACGTGTGTCTGTGAACACGATAGCTCAAAAAATCGGTAAATTACCAAAGTTGGTATTTAAGTTTAGTATCTTCCAGGAATGCGACACGAAGATTTGGAGACAAATACCCCCGCGCCAAACTACCCTTTACATGAAACTTTTTTCGAAAATTTTGATTTTCTGCAAAATGGCCCTAACGATTTCGATTAAAATTTTGTATATTAAAGACATTTACTTCACAAATAAAATGTATATCTTGATTTTTCTGGGAATAGCCTCCGAAGACTATTCTGGATGAATTTTACGGAATTTTGCACAACTGCTAAACTGTAAGAGATATACAAAAACTTCCAACACAAAACATGTAGAACACCTTAAAACACACAATTTATCTTATATACACTTTTTTCGTGGAGATGATCGTTTTTCTATTACTCCTTGATTTTGGTTTCAGCTTTAAACACTTATTTTTTTATACAAACAAAGGAACTTCAGTCACATAGCATCCAACTTTTGACTATCACTTTAACCAATAGTTCTCCCTTATTTCGCTTTTATTACCAGGAAGCAAGTAATAGGACTATTTCTGCTACTTTTTTCTCAATTAGCATGAAGTAAATATAAGCATAAGCTTTTTAATAATAATTTGTTGCAGAGATGAAGAGAAAGTCATGTGAATGGAGCATATCAGATTTGTATCTATCGCTTACGCTTTACAGGTCATTCAATACAACAAAATTTATCCAGAACAAAGAGGTCTTCAGAGTCTATTCGCATAAAATTCAAGATATACAAGTTATTTGTCTTGTAAATATCTTTAATATAGGTTATTTTAATCAAAATGGTTAGACATTTTTGAGAAAATCAAAATCTTCGAAATTTCTTCATATAAATGATAGTTTGGAGGGGGATTTTCTTGAAAATACAATACCTTGGGAATACAATACCTTCGCAATACACTTTATATAGTATGTACAGAGAAACTAAAAATATACATCTCACAGACATATGGTAGTTCTAAGAAGTGCTGCAACTTTCTTTCTCTAAATAAAATGAAGCATAATTGTATTTTTGGTCGCTATATTTACATCACCTTTGGATCTTTGTATGAAACTAAAAGGTATTAAATTAGTTCAAAAACCTCGAAAACTGAACCATTAACTGTCACTGATAGCATTATGGGTACACGCAGAGGCTTTCTCATTGTTATATTTGCAGAATCCAGCTGACAAAGAAAAATGTCTAATAGGACGTTATGCTATCATGCATCAATAATAGTTTCCTGATTCCCCCACAATGATGACAGCTAGCATGATATTTAATGGGTGTGAAATCCAGTCAATAAAAACAGTGGGTTAACAAGCCATCAATAGGTATCCAATTAGTAAAACCATTCTGTCAGCTTTAAATCACTGGTTCGTGTCCCTCTCTGGAAGAGGAAGGACTAAGGCAGAATCCAATACCCTGATCCTCCGGAAGTCTGGTTGGTAACCGAATTCGATAGCTCTGAAGTTCAGCGGTGAAGCAATCAATTGGATAATAAGCGCATTTGCACATGCCAGTGGGGAAATGGGATGTTAACCTTATTCTGCTTCTGCGTTTTCATGCTGTATTGGAATCAATTTGAATCCACACTACAGTTCTGTAATTGTATCATATCTTCGTAACACTTCATGTAATTGAATCATGGTAGTTAGAAAAGCATTCTTATTTTAGCAAAGTATAGCTTAAAGTCTTATTTTTAGGTTATTACCTGTGTGCGTTAAATTTCATTCAATTTATTTCTTCTTTTAAGATAACTTTAATTATATTCAGAACAAAGCTGTAAATATAATTTGTTTGTCAAGTAAAACAAAAGAAAGAGTTAGCCCAGAGTTTGTTAGCAGCATGCATCTCTGCAAATCAACGCCTCTTGAAAATAAAAACAGCATATTCCGGTACAAAAACTGTATAACCTCTTTAAGTGAGGTTATATAAACGAAATATAATTTGCAAATATTTCCCTTTGAAAGCTAAATGATATTCACCTATAAATATGCATTTGTTACCTTCAAAGATAAGCATCACAATTATACGAAGATCTCATGATTGGAGAATGCTATCTATGGAAGCCACATGTCACTCTTTACTATTTACTGGCAGCAGCAGAATAATTCGTCTTTTACCGAGGTGTGTGTGACTGTTTTTTCTTTTATAGTGTTTAACATGGAATGAAGATGGAGCACCGATGAAATACGATGGTGGGGGAAACCGGAGAATACGACCCTGTACCGCTTTGCCCATGACAAATCTCACATGCGGTCGCTTGGGATCGAATCCGGGCCATCTAGGTGAGAGGCGGGTGGTCTAACTACTCGGCCACGGCGCGGTCCTGTGTGTGTGTGTGTGTGTGTGTGTGTGTGTGTGTGTGTGTGTGTGTGTGTGTGCATCTGAAAACGATAGAGAGATTACAGAAGGGATTCTGCACTGCAGACTCAATGTCAGACCCAGGAGGATCGGATGAGATGAGAGTAATTTAAACGGGCGGTCGAAAGCAGACAGTGGGGGAACAACCGCCGTCGAGGGTCTCTAACATATTCCAAACAGCTCATCTCGTCGCGGGGAGCACTAGGAGGTCGCGGTCCAAGTTTGACCGAACTCCCTTGATCTACAGATGACTCCCAACATCATCCCACACTGCATTTCTAGAGCGCATTCACAACCACGGAAGGACGCCATCACCGCATTCCTCGTCTACACTTACAAATCTGAAAGAGACTGGTTGGATTAAATAGAGATGAAATTAAGACATAGGAAGTTCGGGTGAATAAAGAAACCTCCCAACCATTTGCCTAGTGTCTCGGAAAAAAACTCGAAAAAACCAATGGGTCACAGAGGTCGATCGCGGGAATCGATACCAAGACCTCCAAATGTTTGGTACTTCGTGGTGCAAGGGATCGTGGGTTTGAGTCCTGCCTAGGGCATGGGTGTTTATGTGTTTGTAAAATGTGTATATGTGTGTATCGTAAGAAAAGAGCAAAAAATGGTAATCAAAGAGCAAACACAGTAAAAATGTTAAGAAATTAGAAAAAGGGTATGCAGCGCTGGAGTCCTAACCAGACTCTGCAACTGTATTTAGAAAAATCTGATGTGATCCATTCAAACGACTTTCTCTACATCTCTGTAACAAATTATTATTTGCTTCACGCTAATCGAGAAAAATTAGCAAAAATAATCTTAATACTTGCTTCCTTGTAAATAGAAGCGAAATAAGGGAGTACCGTAGGTTAAAGTGATAGTCATAAGCTGGTTGCAATGTTACTGAAGTTCCTTTGTTTGTATGGACAGGAGTTAACAAATTACCTACTGTATTCGAAAAGTATAATTTTTTTCAAAGTTGAAACCAAAATCAAGGAATATCTCAAAAACGATCAACTCCACGAAAAAAAAATGCATATAACATAAATTGTGTGTTTTAACGTGCTCTACATTTTTCGTATGGTAGTTTTTGTGCATCTCTTACGGTTTAGCAGTTATGCAAAATTCTGTTAAATTCATCCAGAATAAAGCAGTCTTCGGAGGCTATTCCAAGAAAATTCAAAATACACATTTTATTTGTCAGGTAAATATCTTTAATATGCGACATTTTAATCAAAATTGTTAGACCCATTTTTGAGAAAACCAACATTTTCGAAAAAAAGTACCATGTAAAGGGTAGTTGGGGATGAGAGAATTTTCTTGAAAATCTTGGGTCATATCCTTAGAAGATACACACACTTGGAACTTTTTCCAAAAATGCTTTTTACTTTCTCTACACTTACTAAGTACATAGTGTATAGAGAAGGTATTGCATTCCACTCGATACCGAGATTTCACTGTAAATACATGTTTTGGGTCCCCCTAAATCCAAAAAAATAGCATTTTTACAAAAAGGTCTGTATTTGTGCGTGTGTGTGTGTGTGTGTGTCTGTGTGTCTCCGGACAGCATAGCTCAAACGCGTAAAGACCGTTGAATATCAAACTTGGTATTTAAGTTTGGTATCTTCCAAGGATGAGAAACGAAGATTTTCAACAACAAAAATCCACCCACCCCAACTATCCTTTACATGGAAAAAATGTCGATAATTTTGATTTTGTCAAAAATAGCTCTAATAATTTTGATTAAAATCTCTTATACTTAAGATATTTACATGTGAACTAAAGTGTATATCTTGAATTTTCTGGGAATAGCCTTTAAAGACCTTTTTATTTGGATGATTTCCATTGAATTGTGCATAACCGGTAAACAGTAAGAGATAGACAAAAACTTACAACACAACAAATGTAGATCACGACAAAACACACAATTTATGTCATATATATTTTTTTTGTCGACTTGATCGTTTTTAGATATTCCTTGTTTTTGCTTTAACTTTAAAAAACTTACGTTTTCTTGTACAGGAATTTGTCAGCTCCTGCCCATACAAACAAATGAACTTCAGTCACATAGCAACCACCTTTTGACTATCACTTGAACCTATGGTACTGCCTTAATTCGCTTCTACTTACAAGCAAGCAAGTAATAAGACTGTTTCTGCTATCTTTTTCTGGATTAGAATGAAGTAAAAAGAAGCATAAAGCCTTTTAACAATAATTTGTTGCAGAGATGTAGAGAAAGGCATGTGAATGAAACACATCAGATTTTTTTTTATTCATGAGGTCCCGAAACATGTATTTCCAGTGAAATCTCGGTATCGAATGTTTGGCTGTATTACATTACTTTCTCTATACACTGTGTACATAGTACGTGTCAGAGAAGGTAAAAATACCAGTCTCAGACGAAACGCCCGGGCCATCTGATTATTCGTTTTACTATGGAGGAGTAACCCCAACGTTATAAGAGACAGAGAGAGAGACAGCTTGAAAGTCCGTCCCTTTGGAATAGACCCTCCGAACTACTGAGCTAGTTTCGACGTTCCCAGTTCATATCATCTCAGTGAAATTCCCCACTCCCCATTGTGGTGAGGGTTACCTGTGCTACTTAGCTGTAGAGTATCTAAACAGTTTATATAAACCAAAGTTGAGCCACAAATGGGCACTGGTAAAGTAATTCGACCCGGAGAGCATTATTTAGTTTCCCCAGCATGCCCTATCTTCGTCATCACTGCATTACAGAACACCAATTACCGCAAACTAGGGTTAATATTACTAATTGCATCTTGGCAATCAATTGTCAGAGAGGTACATTAACGCTGTCGTAATGCGCTCATCGTGGCGGAAATTGTCCCTCCAGGCTATAACTTTCTTTGACAAAGTTCAGTACAGTTCAAAAACTCTTCTTTGGTAACTTATCCTCATAGAGAAAATTGAAAGCGCAACTTTAAATTCAAACCCATGCATAGAAACAACTGAACTGGAATGTTTAGTTTTTAACTTATGTTGTTTATACTGTTCACAATACATGATTATTCTTCTCATATAACAACTATCTTAGATCAAACAGAGCAAAAATTGTAATTCCCAACCAAGGTGTAACCAGTTGATGCATAAGGAAAGGAAATGTCACTAATATTTTAAAGATGATTATCATTTCTTGTGTCAACACCCCTAACCTCTTGTTCTCTAATGCATTATGTGCAATCATTACGCTTCTGTCTCTATTCTATAGTTTTAGTTTCTCTAGCACGTATGTACAATATGCATAGTAGATAGAAAAGGTATTGTATTCCAGTCAAAAATTTGATGACGAAATTTCATCGGAAATCTGTGTTAAGACCTTCTGAATCTAAATATACATTTCAGAAAGTCTGTCTGTCTGTCTGTCTACCTGCCTGCCTGTCTGTCTGTCTATGGACTGCATAACTCATAATCGAAATATCCGTTAAATAAAAACTTGGTGTTTACGTTTGTTATCTCCCAAGTATGCGACACAAACATTTTCAAGAAAATCCTACCCTACCCTTTACGTGGAAAAAGTACTTATATCTTTGCTGTACTTCAAAATTTAGCTCCCATGGTTATTTAAACATTAGGAAATGTATTATTCTCTAAATTCATTGTTCTAATAGACATGCTCATAAGACGCATTTTTAAAAGTATTGGCACCAAAAGTTCTTATCGAAAGAGGACGAGATATTTAAAATCATTTTAAATATTGAATTTTATTAATTTAGTTTTAATTGTAGGGTAAATGAGTTTATAAAAGATACATTGTGTCAGATTTATTTACGCTAATCTCTGATTATGGTATGAAATTATTACTTTTGTGTTCAGCAAAACTCTTAATTTTAAAAAGCTAT
This sequence comes from Hymenopus coronatus, assembly GCA_030762935.1. Taxonomy (NCBI): domain Eukaryota; kingdom Metazoa; phylum Arthropoda; class Insecta; order Mantodea; family Hymenopodidae; genus Hymenopus; species Hymenopus coronatus. Next base: position 31,445,466 of record CM060884.1, read on the forward strand.
TTCTCAAAATTTGAGCATTATTTACAAAATTTAAGTGGTCATTTTCTTTAGTGTACTTTTGAGAAACAGTAAATTTTGTTGAAACTAATTAGTTAAGAATTATATCATATGGAATATTTTGGGAATGGCGAAATTGAAAAATATTTGTAAGAAAAGAAGATTTAAAGTTGGTGTGCGTATTCATAAGCATATTTTTGTGCACTTAACGTTTCAGTTAATTGATAGTTAAAATTCACCAAACTGAAAACATGATATAGTTTCTTAAAAGTTTAGAATTCATATTATTTTGTTCTGAAAAATATTTATTTTAATTTTTGTCAGTTTTAGACACATTTCACAGGTCCATTACCTAAGTTTTTAACAAAAATTTGTTTTCCTGATTCCAGCATAGCTTAAGGGAATAATAGCACTTTCTGCATTAAGAAGAGGATACTATACGTATATCTCTATCATATAAGCACTTTTAACTTTAAAAGATATAAGGGTCAACTTATATCGATATTGTTCTAAAATAGGTATATAAGGAGGCCAACTATGGTGAATATGGTTAATATTGTAGTAATTCGAAACTTAATTCTATAATCTTCACCTTCGAAACTGCGCAGATGTGTACTCTTGCAATGTCTTGATGGAAAAGTATCCTTTTCCTTGGCAGATGAGGGCGTTTTTTCTTGATTTTTCCACACAATCGGTGCAATAATAATAATAATAATAATAAATATAGTAATAATCACTGGTTTATGCAAAATTTAATTAATGTTTATGAATTAGCTCTATATCAAGCAACGATATGACTTAAAATTACAACTAGATATCTAAAATTATACATTATTGAAGCATGAGAAAAATGCTGATTACAGCAGACGCAGCCTTGTGAAGAATATCAAAGTTTCAACTGACTAAAAACACTTGAAAAACAATGTCATTTGTGGGATTGGTAAAATGATATCACGCAAAAGGTGTGATGCTATACGAATAAAAATAGCCGGAAGAAATAAAAACGACATCTAGAGGAATCGATGCAATGAAGTTGGAGATTGTAAAAGAATAAGAAATGAAGAAACCGAACAGGTTTATATGGATATAAAAACCCACAGAACCCTAAAACATAAAAAGGCTTGATAGTGTCAAAAGTACAAGAAGACATGGACCTCAGAGAATGTAATGGCAGCCACAGAACGAAACGGAAAAGGAAGACGACACCGCACTACATTCTGATACAGTGACAAATGTTAAGTTCGCTGCTTATTTTGGAAGTCGAGTGCTCTAGAAATTATTACATGTATTCGAATTTCTAGCTATATTGATCTGAAAGTTCTCCGATACGTTATATAACATATTGAACTATTATTTATTAATAGTTGGCTTACTAAGTTGCTATAGGACAGAGCAAGGTAGTGTCGCGGAAGCATGTGCGACCATAGATTCGATTCCCGGCCGGTATACCTGACCATGGGTCTTCCTGGGTCACCAGGAGAATGCTGAGTAGATTCATTACATTCCCCGATTTTCCCTTCCACCATGTCATGTTGTTCGCCTCCTTAGCATGGTGGGAGTGCAGCTGCTTACCAAGTGGGAGACCTGGGTTTGATTCACGGTACCGGCGTGGGGATTTTTCCCGCGCTGGGAGACTTGGTCCGGGTGCACTCAGCCTCATGAGGTCTCTGGAGAGGCCAATTGAGGAGCTACTTGATGGGTCAGTAGCGGCTCCAGGTCATGAAGACCGCATTAACCGGCCGGGGGGGGTTTCAAGGCGCTGACCTCGTCTCACCCTCCAATACTGCACCCCATCCATGAAGCTGTCATGTCCCGAGATGGAGGGCGCAGTGGCCGGGCGGTAGGCCAAGGTACCTTTTGAGCTGTCGTGCCATGGAGTTATTTGTTACCATGTCATGTTTCTTGTCATCTGTCTCAGGATTGAAGAACCAGTCAACAGTGTTTGCGGTTTGATTTATCTGAAATATCAAGTCCGGGCTTTCCCGGGAGACTACCAAGGCTCAGAGCTTGTGAGCAGGGACTGGGCACCATCTACCAATTCAGAAAACTTATCTTTAAAAAGCTTATTTTTATCTACTTCGCGTTAATCGAAATAAACATTGGCAGAAATGTCTTCATTACACTTTTTCAGGTCGATACAACGCCATTATGGGAATATAGTAACCTTAAGCCATAGTAAAATCTTTAAAGAGCTCTTTTGTTTTGCTTAATGACAATCGCATAGGTACAGTTTTTAAAATATTTTATATTGCTTTAGGTTGGTTGAAAATAATCACTGTTGCAAGGTAAAATGACTGAGGTTAATAGGTGATAGATTGTAAATCTATTAAGGAGAGTTTTCTCTTTTACCAGAGATATATGGGTTTTATATTCATGAAATAATATTAGAATACAATTCTAATTGTGTATTAATTGTACTAACCTTTAACTCCCTTATACTTATAAGGAACCATTTATAGTAATGTTATATCAATTAGCATGATGCAGAGTGTTTGTAGAACAGATAGAAAAGGCTATATGAAAAAAACACATCAGATTTTATAAAGAAAGAGTATTTGGTGTTGTGCAATAAATCCCTTAAAATGGCTGTATGTAGAGACCATTCGATTCTTGTATTATCTGAGATGAAAACTGCCTTAAGAAGGAAATATTAATACTTCAAGTTGCTTGAAAAAAGATTATAAAATTTCACTCTAGTAATCAAAACTGTTAGATTTCAGAGGAAAATCTTCATAAAGATCAAAACTAATAACTGAGAAAACTGCAATAGAGGAAATAAAAGCTTTCAGTACCCCATATACGATCATTTTTAAAAAAAATGGTACATTAATCAATACTTGCTTTTTATAAGCCAAAAGCTTAAAACAAACTTTGCTTCCATTACTTTTATGAAATGATTTAACTAATCCCTTGCTTAAACTAAAGGAGGAAGTATCTCCTTTAATAATTGAATAGTTTGTTGATCTATTATTAAGAAAGTTGTTACTTGCGAACAAAGTTTTACAGTTTTTTTACCCCTGATAGAATATTATAAACTTATCATGTTTGATTAAGAGATTTTACTGTACTTTTGTTATTAATTCCAAAAGCATCATAATTAATCCCTTCATGCAGAATATTTTTATAAAATTTAACTATTAATAATTTTCATGAAGAACTTAATCTATTTATTGAAAAGAAAACAATAAAAGTTTTACATTTTCATTTTTTATCTCTCAATTATTTATAAAGACCAAGATACAATATATTTTAATTGCTTTATTTGTATAGCCCCTTTTAATATTAGTGATCATATCAGGGGCTTTGACTTGTGAAACTGTAGGTTCAGAGGATTAGTTTAATAAATTTTATATTACTAAACACACGTACATTTACTCTCACATTCATACTTCCAGACTCTATGGGGGATAGGGAATAGTTCTGGATTAAATATTTTTGTTTCATTCTTTGATTTTAAATAATGTAATATATTATAAACTATTTAAATATAAGCTTATTTTACACATTTCACTATCCATTAATAAACTATACAGCTTACATTTTGTGGAGTTAATGGTACAACCACCCAAGCTTGCTTCTTCTCCTTTCAGAGAACATGCAAAGGTACTCCAAAAATCCAGTCTGTGACGGGTTAAATTACCCAGGTATTACAAGTGACGCTTCTAGTGCTATTTAAAGCAACTAAAATAACCAAGTCTCATAACGTGTCGTTCTTTAAAGGTGATGTAATGAATGGAAGACTTCAACTGCACTGCTTTAACAAGTCTTGGGTTCTTTTACCGGTAGCTACGTAGTACACTGTTACTTTTAAAACACGTGCAATACAACTCTAAATGTTATTACTCAAAAAGTAAAAAACAAAAAAACACAAAGACCACAAGCCCTAGAGGTATTCCTCTCATACTGCCGACCTGAGGTATAATTACAATCAATTTATATTGGTTGATTTTCTTATTGCAGCTATCTTTTAATAATTACAAAATCACACAGCTTAACTTTATTCTTTAACACATTTGCGAGTTAACTTTCATTCATAATGATCACTTGAGTCAAAACATTGTTTAAGCATGCCAAGTGAAGATTTTCAAGAAAGTTTCCCCACATCAAATTTCTTTTGTATAGAAAATTGTCCGTGTACTCAAAAATAACTATCAATTATGATTTAATGCCACATGTTTAAGATATATACCTGAATTATGAATTTTATATCTTGGATTTTCTGTGAATAGCTTGTGAAATATTCTACATTGAATACTTACTCTTTGCTACATAGGTTATCTAACGGATGTGCTTAGACTTTCAGTATTCTTCTTTTTTATTGCCAGAGAAAAAGCTGATTACAAGGGATAAATATTTTAATGTTGTTTGCGTATGTTTTAGGCCCACGAATAGTGTAACATCAGCAGAAGATTAAAGTTTTATATAAATATCTTAATATAGAACATACAGATGATAAATATTAATGGATAGTGTTTGAATGAGTTAACAGATCACAATTTCCACAATTACTTTCGTGATTACCTTCTCTCTAGTAGGTAGAGATTGCATTGTATTCCATCCAAAAATATGATACCGGTATTTCACCAGATATATGTGTTTTGAGGCCCATTAAATGCCGCAAAAAGTATAGCGAAAAGTTTGTGTGTTTCCGCGCGCGCGCGCTCTCGCGCATGTGCCTATATCTGTCAGTCTATCTACTTGTCAAACTATTTATCGTCCCTGTGGACAGAATAACTCAAAAATACAAAATCGGTTAAATGAAAACTTATCATTCAAGTTCACACGAAGCTTTTCAGGAAATTCCCCAACCTTAAACTACATTTCATGTGAAAACATTTCCATTGTTTTTTGTTGTTTTTTTATTTCCTCACAAACAGCTCTAACATGTTATTTAAAAGCATATGCCGAAGATATTTGCATGGAAAAATAAAATACATGGCTTGAATTTTCAAGAAAAGTGAAGTCCTCCTCATTTTTAATAAGTTTTGTTATGATTGGAAAATTGTAAGAATATCTACGAAAATTCAGATCCTATTAAAACAAGCAATTTATGTCAGATAACGTTTTTGTAGAGTTTGGCACTTCTGAAATTCCCATTGTTGTTTCAAAGGTGTATTACTTTAATTGCTATTCTTTTCATTTTCTTTCTTTTGTCTTATGGTCATGCAAAGAATAACTCGCTATACAGCGATGCGGTCCTTAAAAATCTGACTATCGCTTAACCTACTGCATCCCACAGTAACATGTGCAAATATATCTTGAAAATTTTTCTGATATAATAAGAAAGAATAGAAGGAGAATATTTTTTTAAGAGTAAGTAAAGAAAGTTACCTATGTCAAAGCTAAACATCAGATTGTTATATATCTAGTGCATTGCAATAAAAGAAATAAACCAAAGTGAGCGCTGGTGTTATCACACGCGATTGAGCAAAAAACAAGTTTAGATAAATTAAAAGCTATATCAATCTAGTCACTAGATTTACTAAGGTTTCTAAATCAATGTCCGTAATTAATCCAAAGCTAAAAATTCAGCTACCTCCCGATCTTACATTGTTGCTTACAAACTCTTTATATTTTCTTTACTCATCGTTTAAATTCGCAATAGTTTTACTTTCTCTACACGTACTATATACATAGTGTATAAAGCAAATGTTGCACACCAACCAAAAATTCGATACAGAGATTTCACCGGAACCCCTATATATATGTAAAAAAAGCATTGTGTGTGTCTGTGAACACGATAACTCAAAAACGAAAAGTCGGTGTAAAATACCAAACTTAGTATTTAAGTTTAGTATCTTCCAGACATGCCACACGAAGATTTTTAGAAAAATGACTCCACCCCAAACTATCATTTACAAGGAGAAAAATTCGGAAAGTTTGATTTTCTCAAAAATGTCTAATGATGTTGATTAAAATATCGTGCATTTAAGATGTTTACCTGACACAATGTATGTCTTGAATTTTCTGGGAATAGCCTCCAAAGACTACTTTATTCTGGATGAATTTTATGGATTTTTTCATAAATGCTAAACCGTAAGAGATGGACAAAAACTTACCACAAAAAGAATGTAGAGCACGTTAACACACACAAAGTATGTTATATACATTTTTGTGGAGTTGTCGGTTTAGAGATATTTCTTGTTTTTGGTTTCACCTTAAAAAAATTACACTTTTCTTATACAGGAATTTGACAACTCCTGTCTATACAAACAAAGGAACTTTAGTCACACGACTGTCGCTTTAACCTATGATACTCCCTTCTTTCGCTTCTACTTTCAAGGAAGCAAGTAATAAGACTAGTTCGGCTAATTTTTTTCTCGATTAGCATGAAGTAAATAGAAGCATAATCTTGTTAACAATAATTTCTTGCAGAGATGTAGAGAAAGTGTTGTGAATTGCACACATCAGATTTTGATATACCTTTCACTACGTCTATTACGCAAGATTTTAATTCTGTATCTTTAGTGTTTTAATTTATAATCCTGATAATCAATATCTGTTATAATTTACAGCCAAGCGTCCACCTGTTGAAGAGACAGCGAGTTTCTTGCAATCACTCTTAGCCAGCCATGGACCAAATTACCTGGAGAAGCTTTTTGGTAGCAAGGCCCGGGATGCTCTCGCGCCTCTTGGTGGCGTCGAAAAAGTTGCTATAGCACTTTCTGGTGAGTATACTTGTAATAGTATTGCTTTGAATCTCCAATGCTTTATGTATTAAAGTTCTCAAATATTCATTGAGAGCCTTTTGAAAAGCTGGAATGGGGTGTTAAGGACCTCATATACCTGCAACGGCTGCCATAAATAGCAGAACACAACCAATCTGACCATGAGCATTTTGGTCTGTCTCAAAAGGCCTGACAAAAAATAAGTAGTAAGTGAGCTGGATCAACGGTAGAGCGTGAGGATTTGGGAGGCCACAGATTCGATTCCCTTTGGACCGGCCACATGGAATGCCGACGATTGCTGTGGTGGTTACTCTTCTGCCGGAATTCCCTGTCCCGTGATGACTGTTTTACCTTTTATATACTTCATGGTTATAAGATCAGGCGAAGGCGATTTGTTTGTTGCAGTGGAACGGTAGAGTATAGGGTGTGTAAAAATGTTTTCCGACATTTGATGGCCAGCTGATACTCCTTCCTGAGGATTGGTCCCAGAACTCCTGGTTGATTAAGCCGCATGCCGGGGTTGGGATTGAGCCATTCTTGAATCTTAATGGGTCCTGCCTTTCTTGCGCGCATCGACGTCCGGTCTGGTCGCCCTTCGTAGACTCCCCTCATCCCTACCTCTCTGGGTCACGAAAGACACAAATGACCTGAGTACGCTGCCGAGTGGCTTCGGGTTCCTTTGCGTCTGTTTTTCCGATTATCTAGAACATCCGGAACCAACAAAAACGTATACGTATTTTTGACAGTTAAAATGCTTGATAATAATCTCCTCTAACGAGGTATAAGCTTTTAGTGGTCACATATTTACTATGTTATTTTATTTTTTCTCTTTTCTGCCTTCTCTCCTTACAAAACACCCCCTTAACTACTGCGGTTAGCTTAAATCTCGAAGATACTGACGTTAAAGGTGCACGAGAGAATTACAAAAAAAAAAAAAAAAAAAGATGCGGTACCATTCCAATAAACATAAAAGCTTTTAAGCTTTAACTTATCATATATTTATTGTATGAGCAATATCGCCAAGAAAAATACAGTATCAGAACGTAGTTGTTAAATTAATGTTTAAACCAAGCCGTCAGTGTAAACTTTATGGGAAGAAAAAAATCGGCATGTATTTTAATAACCAGATTAGATCGAATAAATTAAATAAAGAACAAGTTAAACGGTCACACCATTATTAACAGCCTGTTATGATGGTAAAAGTTATGCATAGCTTTCTAAAACAATGACTTAATTTCATTCTAGTGACCTTTTAAACTCAAATATTCTAAAGCCTACCATAACATTACCTTGTTTCTCTTTTAATTGAGTTAGCTATGTAAATACATAGGATCGAAACTCCCAAAACTTTATTTTATATATCGCGAAAATATAATGTTATATTCGTCCTGAAAGGCAAAATTAAATAAGCTACAAATTTTGAACTCTTTCTGCGTATTATCACAGGTTATTTGAACGGATTCTCGTATAAACGAACCTAACTTTCATTTTATAAGAACAAAAAAAAAAAAAAAAAAGATCTACAGTTGAGAAAAAAAATGTGTACACTCATAAAATATGCCATCTTTTAAAACACTGGTTTGTTCAGTGTATACAAATTTTACATTCTCTGAGTTGTCAACATAACAATTTTATTATCAATATCGCTGGCGTTTATTATTTATTATTTCAATATCTATCAATTGTAATACAACTTCATTCAATTTCTGTGAGTAAGCAATTGCCCTCTTTCCCTTATTAGCCACCCGAAGAGTCGAAATAATTTAAAGAATTCAAATAAGTATTTTCTATCGCACTAATTCTTGTCTTTATTATCTTACTTGATTTCTCACTTAATTGATTACCTGCTTTATGCTTATAACTATATCTTATAACGTGGCTCTCCATATGCTAATGCATAGGTATTCCAAGACTTGTTTAAGTTATTTGTGGTTTTGTCGTTGGCTACGTATTTTTCTATATTTATAATCTCCACGTAAAATGCACAGCACACTTTTGTTTACTGAATTGTATTTGAAATGTAACTAGATTAGATTGAATGTTCATGATGGTCAAGCAGGCCTTGAATATAGAGCATGTCAAAGCTTACACAATTAAACACACCAAGTATATAATAATTAAATTCCTCGCATTACAATAGTAAACATCTTACATTTTAAACATCACGTGGATTTTACAGTCTGTCACTATACGGCGATTGTATTCTTATAAACAGAAGTGTCCTAATTTGCTGTTAAAATCTACATTATGAAAATATGAAGTATGCACATAACATTTTGCCAGTATTTCTAAATTGTTAGTTATTACTGTTAAAACTATATATATACCAGGTGTATATTTCAAATTACAGTACTAAAAAGATAGATGCAATAAATATCAATGTTCTAGTCCATTTAAGGTAACTATCACTAAACATACAATACTTTATTTTACTTTTATTCTGTGCAATATCACTTAGTGTTTACATTCTTACTGATTGAGACTAAATGAATGAAAGCAGTGCCTAGTGACGAACGAATTGAACGTTCTGTCTGTGAGAACTCAATCAGAACAACCAACTCTGAACGTCTGCATTAATTCCAAATAGCTCTTAGTAAGTAGAGAAGGTACTAGGGTCTGCTGATAAGTCCCGGGCCTCTCAATGAAAACACCATTTATTTATTTTTTTACTTTATTTCTCAACATAATCTCCAGAGAGGCTAATAGGTGTTCTAATTTAATTAAACCAGTTCTGTAGTGCGATTTCTCAAAGACCTCAAAATAGCTGTTTACCACATCAATGACCTCCTCATTGCTGTGAAATCTCCGTCCTCCAAGATATTTGTTGAGGCTATGGAACAAGTGGTAGATCTCGCGAATAGGGTGGATATTCAAGCAATTTGAACTTTAATTCGCACAGTTTTCCCATTGCAATGACTAAACGGTGGGCCGAGCATTGTCGTAATGAAACTAAATTTCTTTTTTGCCAAATGAGGTCTTTTTCTTTTCACCGCATCAATCAAACGTTGCAGTAGGCTTGCGTATTACCCTTTTTCAAGCAATCAATAAAAATAATTCCCTGTGCATCCCAGAAAACATTCGCCATAACTTTGTTAGCTGACAAAATTGACTTTGCCTTTTTTGGATTTGAATCACCTGGCGCAATCCACTGTTTGACTGTGATTTACTTTCCGGAGAGTAGTGGTGTATCCACGTTTCATACATGGTAATAAGCCGTCTGAAAAATCCACAGGGATTTTTACGGTAGAGTTTCACATTCTTAACAGAAACAGTTTTTCTTAGCAACCTTTGATCAGGTGTCAACAAACGCGGCATCCATCTTGCACAGACCTTGTGAAAGCCCAAAACATTACTTAAAATATTACTGCACGTTCTTTTGATATGCTTACCGTCTCTGCTATCTCAAACAACTTTACTCTGTGGTCTTCCAGTACTAAACGATGAATCTTTACAATGATCTTTGTAGTTGTCACTTCTACAGGGCGTCCAAAGCGAGGCTCATCACTAGTGCTCGTACGTCCCATTTTTATCTCTGCAACCCACCCTTTTATCATTGAATATGAAGGGTAAGAGTATTTCAATGTACTATCCATTTCCTCCTTGATTTCCTTAAGCGTTAAGCCTTTCAAATGGAAGTATTTAATCACTGCTCGTTCTTCAGTATCCTCAATTTTCGTGAAAACTCTAAAGTTGTCTGAACTAGCTACTGACCTGTAACTATGAACACAAGCTAGCCTAAAGTTAGCCTATACGATGCTAGCGTCTAACTGGCCTAGTGGCGCCATATCTCTGTGAGATTCGGGACTTATGAGCCGACCCTCGTATTACATTCCAAATAAAAATTCTACACCAAATTTCATCACTCTCTGAATAAAAAAGTGTGTATATAAAGGCCCGTGAGTATGTGGGGAGGAGGGGTAGGTAGATGGATTGTGAGTGGGTGCCTATGAAAAACATAACTCAAAAACCATAACTTGAATAACTTATTATAACTTTATATTCAAATTAAGTATCTTCCAAAGATGTGACAAGAAGATTTACAAACAACAAAAATTCGCAAATCTAAATACCCTTTACATGGATCACTTTCCGAATTAATTTTATTTTGTCCAAAATAGTTCTAAGAGGTTGATTAAAACAACACATCCTATTTATGTGATATAAATGAAGTAAATATCTTGAATTTTCGGGTTTTTCGCTTTGAAATCGTCTTTATTAGGAAGGAATTTTGTATAATCTGCACAACTGATAGTCAAGCGATAGACGAAAACGTATAACACATGAAATGCAGATCTCCTTACACAATTTATTCTAAATAATTTTTGTGACATAAGCTGTTTCCGAGCTATCCGAGTTGTAATTGTTCAATATTTGTCATTTTATAAGTATTCTATCGATCTTTGGTTGTATCTCTCTATAGCATGAAAAGAGTTTGTAGTTTTCAGTCTAGCATAGAGCATCTAGTTTTTTAACATTTGACTATCGCTATTCGTTTTGTACTTATAACGAAGTGTGTAAGGCATGTAGCTATTTTCTCTAAGGTTTGTCTCAATTAAAATGAAATAGATAAGTAAGGTGATGTATCCCATTCACTTTATCTACTCTGCAACAAACTATTTTATAAAAGCTTAGTCTTCTCTCTGTTTCACGGTAATAAAGATAAACTTAGCACAGATAGTTTTATTAGTTCTACATAGAAGGGTAATGAGTAATACGCTAGTCATATATTTTAAAAGCTGATCACTATGTGATGGAATTTAAATCCCCTTCTCTTTGCATCACCAGGATGAAATAAGTGAATAACACTTTCCATTTGAGAGAAGTCTAAGTATTAGAAATTTTAAAACAAGTAACAAGAAATATTTCGGAAATGGTTAACTGCACAAAAATGGATATAACTAAATGGTGTGTTTTGACGAGCTCTACATTTTTGTGTAGTAACACTTAGTCCATTTCTTATGGTTTATATGCTCTGTCACTATGTTCCAGAATGAAAGGGCTTTAGAGGTTATTCCCGGAGCATTCAAGATATACAATTTATTTGCCATATACTTGATTATATGTTTAATACATGGCATTTTAATCAAATTAGGTTAGTGTTTTTGAAAAATCAAATTTTGAAATATGCTCCTTGCAAAGAGTAGCTTCGGGTTGGGAGATATTTAAGTAGTCTTTTCTAAGAATGCAACACGACGGTTCTCAAATAAATTTCCCAAACAGAACATGAAATATTTTTCTGAATGTTCGATTTTCTCAAAAATAACTAACGATTTTGTTTGCTTACAAAATTTTCATGACAAATTAAATGTATATCGTGAACATTTTGGGAGTATTCTCTGAAGTACTATTCCCTACTAATGACTTTTTTATAAATGGTAAGCTGTAACAATAAACAAAAGGTTACTTTATAAACAATGTAGACCTCTTTAAAACATACAAGTTATATTAAACTTATTTTTTAGCAAAATTAACCACTTTCGATATATTTCTTGGTGGTTTCAAATGTAGATTACTTACACTTTCCTCAAATAGGATACTGTTATTAATATTTCTAACTCCTGATCAAGAAAAGAGAACGGGATTTCGAATCCAACACAAGCAATCGATTCTTAAAATACTTGTTTCTTGATTTAGCCTGGCATATTTGCCTATTTATGAATATGTAATAAACATATTTATGATAATGTTTTTCTGGGTTCGTGTGAAGTAGAAGGGAGAACGAGCTATTTAAAACACTTAGTTCAACAGTGGGTTAATATTAATTGAACATACCAGATTTTTCTATATATAGCAACGTAGTATAAACTGGTTTTAATATAAAGGGATGTCATTTTTAAAAGTAATTTTATATAACATTTAGATTTAAAGCTTTGTGTAAGTTCTAATTTAAAATAGTATAACAATTAAATATATGTTTTTAATTTTCTTAAAACAGCACAATATTTTTACTTGATTTTGTTACATGTTTAATTTAATTGTTTTTTTTTTTCTTAACAAGCCATGTGTAAGGGACAGGAGTTGGTCAGGTGAAGTCAGACTGAAAAATTCAATGCCGGGATTTGAACCACGGATTTTCCAGTCTCTAGCGAGTTGCTCTAACTACTGAGCTGTCATGCCGACATGACGGCACGGCATTAATTTTCTCACTAACTCGCATATTTCTCAGTAACCTACAAAGTGACCCCAATAGTGACTTTTATGTCGTAAGTACATTAAGTCCCGGGCTTCATAGTTAAGCCAACTATTAGGTCAATTAGTGTTAATTTAATTGCTTTTTTCACAAAGACCATGCGTAGGACAGGAGTTGGATAGGTAGAGTTAGACTGAAAAATTCAATGCCATAGCCGGGATTTGAACAAAGAATCTCCCGGTCGCTGGCCGCTTGCTCTAATTTCCCAAACTCGTCAATATAATTGAGATACATCGCAAACTATCAACAGTGACTCAGTGATATACTGGGGTCGGCTGATAAGTCCCGGACCTCAAACAGATATGGCGCCACTAGGCCAGTTAATTGGTAGCATCTATAGTTTAACTATAGACTAGCTTGTATCCATAGTTACAGGTCAATAGCTTGTTTAGTTTTCGAATGACAGCATTTTAAACAAGACAACTTGAGTTTTCACGAAAATGGAGGATTTGGAAAAACAAACAGTGATTAAATACTTCCATTTGAAAAGCTTAAGCATAAAAGAATCAAGGAGGAAATGGACAGCGCATTGAAAGACTCTGCCCCTTCATATTCAATGATTAAAAGGTGGCTTGCAGAGTTTAAAATGGGACGTACGAGCACTAGGTTGCTCTGTAGAAGTGGCAACTCCAGAGATCATTATAAAAAATCATCGTTTAGTTCTGGAGGACCGCAGATTAAAATTGTTTGAGATAACAGAGACTGTAAACACATCAAAAGAACGTGCAGGTAATATTTTAAGTAGTGTTTTGGACTTTGATGCAAGATGGGTGCTGCGTTTGTTAACACCTGACCAAAAGTTGCAAAAAAAAAACTGTTTCTGTTAAGAATGTGGAGCTCTACCGAAAAAAATCCCAGTGAATCTTTGAGAAACTTTGGATGCATACTTTGGATGAAAGTTGGGTACATCATCACACTCCAGAAAGTAAATAACAATCAAAACAGTGTATTGCGCCAGGTGAACCACTCCATAAAAGGCAAAGTTAATTTTGTCAGGTAACAAGGTTATGGGGATGTACAGGGAAGTCTTTTTATTAATTAGTTGGAAAAAGGGTAAAAGTATCACTGGTGACTACTACGCAAGTTTACTGCAATGTTTGAGTGATGAGGTGACAAGAAAAAGACCTCATTTGACAAAGAAAAAGACCTCATTTGACAAAAAAAAAAAAAGGATCTTGTTTCATCACGACTATGCTCCGGCCCATCGTTCACTCATTGCAATGGGAAATGTGTGCGAATTAAAGTTGGAATTGCTTGAACATCCACTCTATTTGCCAGATCTAGCACTAGTGACTACCACTTGTTTCCAAACCTCAAAACAATTCTTGGAAGACGAAGATTTCACAGCAGCGAGGAGGTCATTGCTGCTATTTTGAGTACCTTGATAAATAGCACTACAGAGATGGTTTAATTAAATTAGAACACCGCTATGACAAATGCATTAGTCTTTCTGGAGATTATGTTGAGAAATAAAGCAATTTTTAACTGCTGTTTTCGTTGAGAGGCCTGGAACTTATCAGCCGGCCCCAGTATTATTCTTTTTGGGAAAATACTTTGTGTTCCCTTTAATCTTCCACTCCCTATTTTCCTCAGTTGCTTGAGCGATTACATGTTATAAAAAAGGAGTGAACTAGGGTGTTAAAATGAAACATAATAAACTAGAATCAATAAAGTGCAAAGCCTGTACAAAGAGCAGTGCAAAATTAACAAGCAGTCAATTTGTGAATGTGGCCTTTTATTCATAATGTCATATGGCGCATATAAAGACTTTGACAGGTTGGACATACCATGACAAAGGGAGAGAAAGAGAAGAAACAAAAAAGATGTAGCTAAAACATAAAGTACATCAAAGGAAGGTTGAAACATCATTTTCAGCTTTAGAACGGAACAGTTATAGTTACAAATGACGCTTCGACCGATTTGGTTTATTTTCATTTATACTCATACAAAGACGTTCTTTATCGGTTATAAAACCCAAACGTGTCGCTACAAAAAATGGAGCAAGTACTGGGACTTCTATAACTCCTTCGAAAAAGATACAAAAACAAATTATTTTTTGTAGATTTTTTTCAACATAATTTCCTTTTAGCTCGATACAATTTTCCCAGAGTTTCCCCAACTTCATTTCATTTCATTGTTTTAAGCCTTCTAAAAAGTAAGATTTGGGAAAGTCCTCTAATAGACCTCTTCGCGAGAGGTGAATCGTTTTCCGCCGAGCTACTTTTTCAAGCTTTAAAATAAATAAAAAGTCACATACTGGCAAATTTTGTGAATACGGTGAATGTTGCAGTAATTGAATCTTAATTCTACAATTTTCGGCATCGAAACTGCGCAGGTGTGTACCTCTGCATTGTCTTGATGGAAAAGAATCCTTTTCTTTGCCAGATGAAGGCGTTTTTTCTTGATTTCTCCGTTCAACCGGTGCAATAACGATGCATAATACTCTCCATTTATCGTCATTTCTTTCTGCGAGTAATCAATGTAGATGATTCCGTGTGAATCCCAAAAAACCGAGGCCATCACCTTACCTGCAGTTTCACCATCGTTGCCTTCTTCGGAGCCGATTCGCCCTTAAAAATCCACTGTTTAGACTGCACTTTCGTCTCTGGAGTGTAGTAGTGTATCCATGTTTCATCCACAATTATGTATCGATGCAGAAACTCGTCAAGACTACGACGGAAAACCAAATCAGCATTCCGAATCGATCGCACGATTGCGTTTATTCTCCATCCACAGCAAACTCGGCACCCATTTTGCCGAGACCTTTGTCAGGCCTAATTTTTGGTACAAAATTGAGTACACTGGACCTTGTGATATCCCTCTACTATCACTGTACCCTGTGGTCTCTTCTATTCTGCGAACTTGATTGCTCGATCACTAAAAGCCATATCCTGGATTTTGTCAATCATTTCTACTGGATGTCCGGAATAATGTTCATTATTTGTGAATTCACGGCCACGTTTAAATTCGTTTGTCTAATTGTAAATTGTGGCAAACAATTTACAATTTTCTTTACCTTTTGGATAGTACGACAAATCCCTATTAAGGTATCAGGAATGCCCCTTTCATTACATATATAAAACGTGTGATTCAATTCTGAGTGACATTTATTTCAATTCAATTAACAGAACTACAGACACTGCTGCATTACATAAACAATCACTCATGACAAATAACAATATGTACAAGATCGCTACAGCTTAATAATTTAGTGACAATTTATTTGGTCTAGAGAATGAGGAAAACCAGGTGCTAGAATGAATACGAAAACATGTATTGCGGAGTAATCTACATACAGGGGAACCCTTACGCAGAAGACTTAGTTGACCAGGTTTTGCGTAAGGAAGCTTTTCAGAATACAAAATAACATATTTAAATTATATACGCTTCAAGAACTGGATCAACTATGAATAAATCAATCATGTAACAATAATTATATAATCTGAAACAAATAATTCAGGCATATGCCCAAGACATGGGCCTCAAACAACTCTTGAGATATAAATTTATATTTTCCCCTATTAAATAACCGGATTATATAACAGTTATTCCAAAACTTCGCTCCTCTTACAAAATTATACATAACCATTAAATATTATACTTCAACATTGATTCCGCTCACAAAATAAATTTGGAAACCTGGCATGAAGCGACCGCATTAAACAGCGTATACCCGCATGACAAGCAACAGTCAGAAAGGCCAATTAAGGCGAAACAAACAACACTTATATATTACTTACTTGAAATGATCTCACTTGCTCCACCAAAACCAGACTAATCTGAGCCGTTCGAGCTCAGCACCTCCTGAAGTGGGACGAGCATTACGCGCCTAGCGGCAATTTCCTTCCCGTTTCTGCCCTCTCGCGGAGAAAATAGTATTATAGTCATAAATACATTTGAACAGAAATGGCCAAATGGGTTTTTTTCGTGTTTTTTTTCCCTCTACAAACAGCTGAAGATTGCTTTCAACAAACGAGAGTGTTGAGCAACTCTAACCATTAATAAGGATATTTCGGAAGGTCTAATAGCACAAAACATTATTTGAAATGAATGGTATGTTTTAAAGAGATCTACATTTTTTTTGTGTAGAACGTTTTCGTTTATCGCTTAGCTATTGCAAGTTATTCAAGATTAAGCTAATTCCTTCCAAAAGAATAGGGCTTCACTTGCTAGGCTCATAAACTTCTAGATATACATTTTATATGTAATGTAAAATCTTAGTCATGTAGTGTTCTAGATAAAATTATTGGAGTCATTTAATAAACAACAGTTCGAAACATATTTTACGTAGTTTTCTTGAAAATTGCGATGCCCTATCCTTAGAACCTAAATACCAAGTTTGGTATTATAATTTTCCTTTTTTATTTACGCTTTTTTCACACACACACACATACACACATACACAAGGAGATTTGTCCAAAACTGCTTTCTTTTATTCAAGGGGCTTATAACATTTATTTCCGGTGAGATCCCTATATCGACATTTTGGGTAAATTACTGTACCTTCTTCAACTACTAGTTGTATGAAGAGAAGTGAAAATATTTTATGGTCATATTCTGGAACGTAGTACCTCGTTTGTGAAATAATGCTCAAAAATACTGAAGTTTTCATTCCTTATTTTGCTTAATGCCTTAAACATCTGTGTTTTGACTTGAGAAACAACTTTCTGCTGGTTTTTTAAGCTTTGGATATTTAATCAACTGTAAATTGAAAGGCATTTACTCCCATATGCATACTTCTAGACTGCATAATTTATAGTTTAAGAAAATTTCATCCACCTTAACCAGGAAACATAGTGGGACAAGATCGGATAGAAATAATAAGTTGACAGCGATTTCTCGACGTAATCTACGTGTAATACATTACATATTTAAGCAAACATTAGAATCTCATGTTAAATCTGTAAACTCCCGTCTAAAGCTACTTTTCACAATGAACACCCAGCGCTAACGGAGGTAAAGCAGCACAAGCGCAGTCGCGAGGCAAGACCATTCACAATGCATGCGTAAGAGTAACGCAAGAAGTTGGCAGCCCATCCGAGCTGTAAATTACATGCGGATATCCTCCAAATTCTTTGAAAGTTTCAAATTGAATAATAGAATCAATAATATAAATAAGTTTGCTCTGTATTTTATAAAGCAAATGCTATAAAAATTACACACAACCACATCTATCGGTATACTTCGATGGCAGCACAATGTATTTTTTTATTATATATTTTCATTTTTTTACTTGGAAGGCTGAGAGGACAGAGGAAGATCCAGTAGAAAAGGCGGGACCAAGGGAGGGTTATTTGTATTTTTTTTTTTTATGTATATTTCATTTTATTTTGTTTATTTCGGTCTTGTCGTTCCTAGTTCACGTTTTGGAGAATTTTGCTATTTTCTTTGGTTGTGTTTGTAATTTTGTAGAATGAGTCCTCACATCAGCGGGAAGCTTAAGCCAACAACATTGTCAGTGCTTCGTATTGCTGTTGAACAGCAGGCAATGCATAGAGGCAAGAATTCTTTCTCTCTGTACACAACATAAGCGTTAAATTTTTATTTTGCAAACTGTTGCACTGCTTGAGTCTAAGTGAATGCTTTCATTGAATAGAATGGGTGCAAAGTCTTGCGCTTTCGCTGCGTGTTGCCCACATCTCATTGTGAATGTGGCTTAATTATTGAAATTCCTATATGCAGCAATTCACGAGTTTTTCCTCATTTACTAAACAGACAGACGCATTAGATAGTTGGTGCTACGATTATCAACCCAAATACTAAATATAGACATGGGTTTGCAATTTCAATGATTAGAGAGGATTTAAGGGTGGAAGTCATTGGGGAGAATACGTAACCGATGTTGCTTTTTTCTTTTCCTTTCCTATCTTTCGTTCTTCCTTTAACTCCTTTATAAACCTTCGAACTTCTTCCGGAGGTTTCATTGTTAGCTAAATTCAATTAAACTCATTTTAAGAGCAGAGAAAATAAAGATGACAAACTAAATCTCGAGAGTGCTAGACGCAGACGTGCTCTAAACCAGCAAGCGCCCTGTTGTTCAAAGGGTTAGTGCTTTGAGTCGGGAACATCCACTATGCCACCGCAATTATTAGCTCAGCTATCAGGTGTAGTGCCCTCCAAGAGGTTTACATTAGAGCAAGTTAGCCTACCTCTAGCTTACCTAGTCAGTTGTTAGGTTAATTTCAGCCTCCTTAAGCTCCAGCACCGCAGCTCATTATAGAATGTGATATCGTCGCTGAGGTCTAATGAAGCGGTCTGTTCTAGTTTTGCTTGGCTTCCATAGTTCAAGATTATACCCTACATTATTGATAAGCAATGGAATCCATTGGAAGAAACTTGTAAGGATCAACTTTTTACAGTATTGTGCATTATTTACTTTCTTTATATGTACTACGTATTGGGGCATTAACGTGGTTACGGGTTCGTATCCCGGGTGCAGGTTTTAGCTAATAGGAATGGAGTGGATTTGTGGGTGCCCTAACTCAGGATTTTTACTAGCATGGAAACTCTTTCAGGGTGTGGTACGACACAAGTGCTTTATTCAGTTAGTTCGGCCTTTTTCCGCCGTAAAACACACACGCATTCCTCCTAAGTTTTTTACTATGAAACAACACTTTACTCGACAGCGATTGTTACTTATTAATTTTGGTGCAGTGATCTCGTCCGTATTCTGGTCTGTATTAAAATCAGCTATTTCCGTCACAACTAAGGGCTACACCGCGCATCCAAATATCACATATTTATTCTGTTGATGTTCCAGGCCAAGTGCCTCAAAAAAGTATCCCCTGGCCAGCGGTAGCATTGTTTTCTCTTTTCCCGTTATGCTCCCCTCGGGCAGTGTCGTCTCACCCTCTTCGAGTCAATGCTCTTCCCTAACGGTATACTGCACTACCTGCTCGTACAACTCGGCTACTTAAACGTGTTTGAAATCTTTCTTCTCTTCCCGTTTTCAATGTACATTTATATTTCCCTTCTTGGTATAATTTGTATTATTAACTATGGTTTATCTTTCTCTTCTGAATGACTCTTTGCCCTGTGACAAGATATGAACTGCCTCAGCATATACATAGTATATAGAGGAGGTATTGCATTACACCCAAAAATTCGATGTTAATATTTCGCCGGAATGATATATTTTGAGGTCACCTGAGTCCATAAAAACTCTTTTAGAAAAAAGGTTCCTGTGTGTCCAAGTATGTGTATGTGTGGGATAGTAAGATAAATAATTATCCTTGTTTAATTGAATTAAGTAAGAAGCAAATTAATTGTAATCAGTTTCGACCTGATTGTAAGATAAATAAGTATCCTTACTTAGTTGCATTAAGTAATAAGCAATTAATTATAATCAGTTTCGACCTGGTAGTAAGATATATAAATATCCTTATTTAGTTGAAATAAGTAAGAAGCAAATTGATTGTTATCAGTTTCGACCTTATTAGTTCAATTTAGTAAAGTTTTCCCTAGATAATTATTGAAATTTTATTAGTAATTTCTGTTTTGACAATATTTATATCAGGCTGGGGAGCTAATTCTGAATATGATTTAAAGAAAATTATAGCTCAAAAACCAAAGACAGTTATATACCAAACTCAGGTTTTGCATCTTCCAAGAATGTGACACGAAAATGTTCAAGAAAAGTCCACCACTGCAAACTACTCTTTACACGGAAAATATTCTAAAATGTTTTTCTCAAAAATGGCTTTAACGACTTTGATTAAAATACAGCATATTAAAATTATTTACATCACAAATAAAATGTATATCCTTAATTTTCTGGGATAGCGTCTGAAGGTTTCTTCATTCTGGATGAAGTTTGCTGAATTTTGCATAAATTGAAGAAATAGACAAAAACTTACTATAAAAAGAGAATATAAAAATGAACCGAGTTTCAATTATGCCACATAGCTTTTGAAAGATTTGACTATCGCCTTGGCCTAGTGTATCCCCTTATTTCCCTTCTACTTGCAAGGAATAAGACCAATCCTGCTATTGTTTATCTTGATTTGCATGATATAGATAAAATAATAGTTTGTGGGACAGCTGGAGAAAGTCATGAGAATAGAACACCTCAGATGTTTTAGATTACTACCGGCATTATGAAGTAGTGGTATATGTGCGTGTGAATGTGTATGTGAAATGGATAATGAATAAAAATTAAAATTAAGATTCTAAGAAAAAGATATATAGAGGAGTTTTATATGCTTATTTTATTGATGAGAAATAAGGATAAAGAGCGAAGCGAAGTAAATTTGATTTGAAAAAAATGAGTAGTTACAATGGTTTAGTAAAAGTGGTTATAAAATAAAATATTAATGAGAATATAGTACTACACATATCATAAAAATCAAAGAGAAGCTTTACATCTCTTAAATTGTTTAGTGAAGGTCGATGAAAAATGTAACAATTAAATGCATATTTCTAAAATGTTCCTTTTGGCGCTTGGCAACAAAATTCCAAGCTACCAGCATTTCCAATACATATTTTGTTAAATAAAATTGATAAAGGAATATCTAAGAGATGGTTAACGCTAGAAAAATTGTATATGACGAAACTGTGTGTTTTAACGAGAGCTACATTTTCTGTGCAGTATTTTTTGTTTTCTCTTACGGTTTACCAGTTATGCAAAATTCAGCAAAATCCATCCAAAAGAAAGAGGTCTTCAGAGGCTATTCCCAGAAAATTGATCATATACATTTTATTTGACATGTAAATACATTTAATATGAGGTACTTTAATCAAAATCGTTAGAGCCATTTTTGAAAAAATCAAAATTTTCGAACATTTTTTCCAGTAATGTGTAGTTTAGGGTCGCGTTTATTCTCTCTCAAAATCCTTGTGCTGCATCCTTGGAAGATACTAAATTTAAATACCAAATTTGGTATTTTATTTACTACACATATATTCACTGACCTTTTACTAATTTTAGATTCAGGGGGTCTCAAAACAAGTATTTCCTGGTATCGAATTTTTTGTTGCAATACAATAACCACTCTATACACTATGGATATAGTACGTGTAGAAAAAATAAAGGATCTGTTGCTAAATTACAGGGCTTGAAATCAGCTAATACTAATCTTAATCAACATGTGTAATTAAATACCTTGTTGAAACATGGAGTGAAATAAAAGCATAGATGACCCTGACAACATTTAAATTTGCACTTCAAGGTTGCCCTATACATGAACGGTAATGCTACTCTGCTAAAACGTATACAGTACGTATATAGCTCATGTCGTACAAACAAATAATGGATTTGTAATTTAATTTCGCAACGGTGTTTCAGAATAATCATATAGCTGGAGAGTTCAGTTCCGTACAACTCTTGCATTAGTTATGATCGCAGAGTTTAATTTTGAAAATGTTCTTCGGCGCATAATTTATTATACCATAATTCTACTACCACTCCAAAGCAATAACAAAATTATACGTAAATAATGTAATATATTTCTCAGTCTGTCTTTGACATACTATTTTGTAAGAAGTAACCAACTCTCAACTGCTTACCAAGCGGAATACTTGGGTTCGATTCCCAGTACCGGCGTGGGGAGTTTTCCCCCGCTGGGTGGCCTGGCGTCTGCCATGGACCGAGATGGGGACGCAGAGACCAGGCAGGCCGCGCCGTGGCCTCTCACCTTCGATCCCATGCGACCGCATGTGAGATTTGTGGTGGACAAAGCGGCACAGGGGCGGGTTTTCTCCGGTTTCCCCCGCCATCACATTCCACCGTGGCTCCACCTTCATGTATCATCAGTGTCATCGCCTGCGGTGTCAGAGCAGTAAAAGCGGGCGTTAAACACTACAAAAAAAAAAAAAAGCGACCGGGCGGTAGTTCACGGTTCCTTATAAGTTGTCATGCCAAGCAGTTATTTATTAACCAACTCTCAAATAATGAGGAAATCAGTTAGGTAACCATTTCATCCGCAATTTGATAATGGCTATCCTATTAATAAAACTAAAAAAATTGGATGTGTTACATTCACATGATTTTTTCTTGTTGTTTCACAAAATAACTTATCTAACTAAATATTTTATCTACATCATGCTAATCAAGATAAATATTACCAGAATTATTACTTGCAATTATTACAACTATTACTTATTACAAATGGTCTTTGTAAGTAGAACATAAATAAAGATATACACTAGGCTAAAGTGATAAACAAATATTTTAAAAGTCAGTCGCTCCGTGAAACAATTTAAACTCGGTTCACTTTGATTACCAGGAGTAAGCAAATGGAGACGTAAGAAATATGTCTCCCCGTTATTGAAATGTTTAAGTAGCTGAAAACGGAAACCAATAACTCGGAATATCTAGAAAACGGTTAGCTCTACAAAAAATATATATGCCATAAATTGCGTGTCTTAGTGAGATTTACAACATTTTGTGTAATAACGTTTTGTCTATCTCTTAAGTATACCAGTTATGCAAAAGTGATACAAAGGTCTCCAGAATGAAAAGGTCATCCAGATTACTCCCAGAAAATTCAAAATGTACATTTCGTTTGTCATAAAAATATCTTATAAAAATTTTTCGAATAATTCTCCATGTAAAGGGTATTTGGGGTGTGGGATTTTCTTGAAAATTTTGTGTCGCATCCTTGAAGATACGGAACTTAAATACCAAGTTTGGTATTTAACAGACTTTTCGTTTTTGAGCTCTGCTGCCCGCAGATACAGACACACACGCACATACACTGACAATGTTTCTAAAAATCCTTTTTTGGATTCATGGATCTCAAAACATTTCAGGTGAAATCTCGGTAAAAAAATTTTGGTTGGAATATACTACTTTCTCTTTCCACTGTGTATATTGTGCATACGGGCTAGAGAAAGTAATAAAAGTTATTTACGTATTAAGTTTTATTTTAAAACGTACGTACATGTACGCTTCAAAATTATGCCTAAATTTGTCTATGGAACAACAAATAAACCACCGATCCAGCTCAGGCGGCAAGTAGATCCCGAGTTTAAATCTCGAACGTCGACGAATGTGGCTTAGTTTTTTCGTAGTTTCTCCTAGTCGACAAGATAAAAATACCGGATTGGTTATTTAATGCCACGACACTAAGTTTCACCTTCAGATTAAAACAATTGTATAACTGAATAATAGATATGGCAAATGTGATTATACTGCTACTTATCCACAGACAGTGAAAGTAACTAGACTAGACGACACCCCAGCGCCATCTGCTTCCCGCGAAACAAAGTAATATGCTGTATAAGGCATGAGACCTTGAAGAACAGCCTATAGAGCCTGAGTGAATAGTGGCCAGGAACAATTGGAACATCAAATGACACTGATCTACAAAATGTTATTTTATGTCGTTTTTTACGTTTTGTTTCGTACATTCATACCGATCAAGGTGGCGGTGCGGTACCTTTCCTTGGTAGTGTTTAACGTCCGTTTTTACTACTAGTGGCACCGCAGGCGATGACCCTGGTGAGACATGGAATGAAGTTGGAGCACCGGTGGAATGCGATGGCGGGGGAAACCCGTCCCTGCGCAGCTTTGTCCACCACAAATCTCACATGCGGTCGCTTGGGATGGAACCCGAAACGACTAGGTGAGAGGCGAGTGGTCCAATGTGTCGACCGTGTACTCCTAATTCGGGATTTTGGTTGTTCCCCCTTGTTAGTTTTTTTCTCTTAGATGAATGTTGGCCCGCCTATGCAGTGTGGGGGTAGCGTACCTGCCTCACTTTTAAGAGGACAGCAGTTTGAATATCGCTTAAAAGGAGTTAGCCGGATAAGGTTTATTCGGGGTTTTCCCTTATCCTGAGAAGACAATGTACAATAATAGTCGTGAAAAGTTCTCCACCGTCTAGTGTCTTGCCTCTTTTTATTTGAGGGGGGAAGCTTTCCTGCATTTATCCCTTGCCAGTATGCTAGGTAGGCATACGCATCTTTCAAACAGGAGCACATTTTCCGAGTCCTGTCCAATCCTATACACCCCATAGAACCATTTGCCAACCCCTGGGGTAAACACACCTCAGGTCAACATTCCAATTTCAATCTCATGTGTACCATACAGCTGTTCTACCAACCGACCGGGGGCTACAGTTCGTGCTGGCTTGCAGCAGAGTTAATTGTAGAAACCTGCACTGCTGCACTCACAAGAGATTATAATTAATATTCACAAGAAATACTAGGTTCTAATTTAATTAAACCGTCTCTGTAGTGCGATTTATCAAGCTTCTCAAAATAGCTGTTCACCGCATCAATGTCCTCGTTGCTGTGAAATCTTCGTCCTCCAAGATTTTTTTTGAGATTTGGGAACAGCTGATAGTCACTGGGTGCTAGATCTGGCGAATAGAGTGGATTTACAAGCAATTCGAACTTTAATTCACACATTTTTCTCATTGCATTGACTGAACGATGGGCCGGAGTATTGTCGTGATGAAATAAGATTTTTTTGGGCCAAATGAGGTCTTTTTCTTTTCACCTCATCACTTAAACGTTGCAGTACACTTGCGTAACTCGCCGGAAATACACGCTTTAGGACCCCCTGTGTCCAAATAAAGTAATTTTAGAAAAAGTTCCGCGAGTGTCCGTGTGTCAGTGTGTTCATGTGTCTGTGAATAAGATAACTCAAAAACGGAAAGTCGGCAAAATACCAAACTTGGTTTTTAAGTTACAAATTTCGAAATTTTTGTTTTACTCATAAATAACTAACAATTTTGATTAAAATACTATACATTAAAATATTTACATGTAAATTAAAACGTTTATATTGAATCTTATGAAAATAGCCTCTGAAGAACTCTCTATTCTGGATTAATTTTGCTGAACTTTAAATAACTAGTAAATCGTAAGAGAAAGACAAAAACTTACAAGACAAAAAATGTAGAGCTCCTTAAAACACACAATTTATGCTATTAACAATTTTTCGTAGAGTTGACTATTTTTAGATATCCTTGTTATTGGTTAAACTTTTCTCATACGGGAATTTGTCAACTCCTAGTCATGCAAAGAAACTGATTTCCACCACATGGTAACCGGCTTTTAAAAGATTTGACTAACGCCTTAGCCGTATTTCCCTTCTACTTACAAGAAGGCAAGTAATTGGTCCATTTTTGCTAATCGATTAGCATGAGGTAGATATAAGAATAAGCTTTTTAACAATTATTTGTTAAAGGGATGTAGAGAAACTTAATGTAAATGCAACACATCAGATTTTTATTCCTTGTGTCCTGTTTGTGACATCTGCTATGAGTGGAGGTGGTGTCAAATGTCTGAAATGTAATATACTTACAACTACGATACTAATGAACTATATAAAACGGACTGCAAATAGAAATAGAAATATATGAAAGCGATTCAATAATTCGAGTGTTCTAACTGCGTGTATAAGATAGATAACTCCCTTCTTCTTTCTTCCTATTAGATTTGTAGTAATGCTAGCTCTAGTATATTCAATATTGTGATTTGTTAATCGGTATTTGTTTAAAGATAATCTATCCTAGAAATCATAAAAGAAATAGTGAATGCCATTATTACTTTAATTCATATAAAGTATCGGATACAGACCTTTTGCGACTTCAATTCGAAGGACGAAATGTGACACTGCTGATTGCTGAAATAAATATGCTTTACTATGTACGTCAACTCGTAACCGAGAAAGCTGTGCTGAGCTTGCCGAATGCGTTCCGCAAATGAAAACTCAAGAACTACCGACAATCGAAACCTGAATTTACGACACACTAATATTATTAAAGATAAACTTCAAATAAATTGAAAAAAAGATAAAAAGCGTCTCTGGGTAGAACCTTCAATCGGTCACACGAATTTTTATTGCAATTGTATTCTATGCTTTAAAAGCAAAAGAAAAATTCTTTATCCTTGAACTCCTGCAAGGGATAAGACCCGGACTCAAGGAAGATAATACTGTCGAACTTCAGTGGCCAGATATATAGTTCCTCTGTCTATTTAAAAGATTTTCTTGAAAACCATAAATGTTATACATTTTTATAGTACGATAACAATTAAAACATCGGATTTCTAAACCCATTTTATTTATCACTATTTACCAAAGTTTAAGCTTAAGCCGAAACTTTAATAAAGTACCAAAACGAGCGAGATGTTTCAGACAGTTTCATCTATGGCCCGCATTCGGGAGGTCACGGATTGGATCCCCGTGGCCGGTCTACCTATCCATGGGTTCTTTTGGGGGGATTTCCCTGGAATATTGTGTAGGTTTCCATCATCCTGCGAATTTCCTGTCCCTCCATACCGTTAGCATTGTCATTTCTTTCATACTTAATCCCGCTGGCTTCTCCCAGGATAGAAAGTGACGGTGATGAATTTCGGTGCGGCGTGGCAGGACAAAAGGAGTATATACCGACTCTATTGGGAGATATGGTTACACTACTATGACTTACTTCTGAACTCTCGAGGCAAGGATATGCCGATGCATTCCACAGCTGAGAGTCTCTTCTGCACAACAATCGATAGTCCCTATAATATTCCTGTTCTTTTTATTATTATTATTATTATTATTATTATTATTATTATTATTTCATTTATATAGCCCCCTTTAACATCTAAGGTCATTTCGGGGGCTTTGCATTAAAAACAACTCGTTAGTTTCTCTACGTTGGGTTTAAATTGTTTTATTTTCCTCAAACACACACACGCACATACATTCACTATCTCATACATACTTCCAGTCTCTGTGGAGGATAGGGAATAATTATGATTAAAGGCCGCCACGCGGGAGTCGAACACGGGACCTCCTAGTGAGAAGTCAGCTCACTGATCACTCGACCACAGAGGCTGTCAATTCCTGCTCTGTTGCCAGCAATGTCACTCCTTTTTAGAGTAAATCAGAGAGAATGATCAATATATGTTTTTGAAATAAAGCAACAACCAGATAAATATTGTTCCAAGCGATCAAAAAGAGATAACACCCTAAACAGTATTCCACCAAAATATTAAAGTTTAAGACATAAAGTAAATGAATTCTTAATTAATTTCAAATCTGAAAGTTAAGTCCAGATATCCTATGAATCACAGAATATCACCTGCAAAAACAAGAAACATATTTTTCAATATTTTTCAATGGATTGAAATTTGGTCCTGTATACAAAACTCTCTAAAGGGCATGTGAGTATCTTTGTATCGAATGTTACGCTGTTTACATAAGTACAATAAACGAAATAATTAATAACTCCATGGCACGACAGCTCGCAAGGAACCTTGGAATACCACCCGGCCTCTGCGTCCCTCATCTCGGCCCATGACAGACGTCATGGATGGGTTGCAGTATTGGAGGATGAGCCGTGGTCAGTGCCTTGAAATCCCCCCCCCCCGGCCGGTTAATGCCTGGAGGCGCTACTTCACCATCAAGTAGCTCCTCAATTGGCTTCCCCCAGGGACCTCACGAGGTTGAGTGCACCCCGGGCCAGAACTCCCAGCGGGGAAAAATCCCCACGCCGGTACCGGGAATCGAACCCAGGTCTCTCGCTTGGTAAGCAGCTGCCACCGTGCTAAGGAGACGACCTACGAAATAATTATATTAGCAGTAGAAATAGAACTCGTTGAAATCCAGTCCTAGTGCCTCTCCCCCTCCTTCTCCCTCCCATCCCTCTCTCACTCTCGCCCTCTCTCTGTCTCTCTCTCGCTCTCTCTGTTTCTCGCTCTCTCTCTGTCTCTCTGTCGCTCTCTGAATTCATATAAGTTGCGAAGGGCCCTAAGGGCCTAAGTTTGGTGTTCTTCCCCACTGATTGGGGATCCGGTCACCGTGAGTAATTATGTTCCTAATGCTCTCCACTCAAGCCGATCCTGAAGAAAAGAGGTGACTTCCAAAGCCCTGTCTCCACTGCCTCAACAATGCCGGTCCCCATGGTCGCGCTCGCTAAAGCATCTCGCTTGGTGCTTCGTGGCGCAGGGGATCGTGGGTTTGAGACCCGTCTTGGACATCGGTGTTTGTATGTTTGTGAATATGTACATATATTTGTCATAAAACAGAAAACGGCAACAAGGAAATTTAGAGGGAAAAAAAAGGAATAAGAAAAAGGAATACAGCGCCGAAGTCCCGATCAGACTCCGGAACTGTATGTTTAAAATAAAAAAGGAAACAACACAGCATTAAACAAAACAAAAAGTTGAAAAATATTCACTTATCATCTTCATTTTAATCGAAATAAAGTCTTATAGAAATAACTACATTGAACATTTCGTTATAAATACAGAGAATATTGAAAGTTCAATGTTTAGGAACTAGACGAATTAGGCTGGCCTTAAAATGCCATTTTCTTTCCATGCCTTCGGAAGAAACAACTGAAAATCAATCGGACTTACATAATGACAATTAATTACGGATATCTCGGAAATGGCTTATCACAATAAAAATATTTGGAATAAATTGTGTTTAATTATGTTTACATGTTTTGCATGGCACGTTCTATTACTTAACCTGTCAGTTATATCTACATGGTATAAATTTTTTCCCGAATGAAGTGGTTTTCAAAGGTTATTTCCAGAAAATTTGGGATATATATTTTATTTGTCATGAAAATTTCTTTGATGTACAGTATTTGAATACTATTTGAGTGATTTTAAGAGCAGTGGTTTTTCAACTCACTTAAGGAGTAATTTCGGTATGTCCAGACTACCTTGTTCCCTTAATTGTTTTCTCTCAGAAATCATGTGGAGAACAGGAGTTAGATAGGTAGAGTCTGACTGAAAAACAGGCCGACATGTTACCATGTTAGCTTAGTGGTAGAGCAACCGGCTAGAGACCAGGAGATCCGTGGTTCAAATCCCGTCTATGGCGTTTAATTTTTCAATCTGACTCTACCTATCCAACTCCTTCCTACACACGGTTTCTGTGAGAAAGCACTTAAAATTATCACAGCGCCTATTTATTTCGTTTCGTACTAGATCAGATATCGTGCATGTTCAGCAACACTTAGACCAAACTTGTCCAAATTTAGACTAGGGATAGCCGCAGGTGGAATAGCAGATAACATTCCCATGTTGTGCATGCAGCTATTGAACGATACTTCCACAGAGGATGAGCTGGACGAAAGCGATGAAACGTGTTCATGAAATTATAATGCACGGTCTGGGAATGAATGGCAGACCCATGATTAATTCAGACCCGGGTGGTAGCTCGTTCCCTCCACCCTACACGTCGAGCCAGCGAGTGCCAACATACAATGTTCTGTTTACCGAATTACAGCTGCCTTTGTTCATTGCTGGCTTAATATCTCCAGTGTTCTGACCATTTTCACACCTACCCCTTTCCAAAGGTTTGCTTGATTGAAAATGAAGCAACCTAAAGCTTCAGACTTTTGCTCTTTCAGCTGCAAAAGTCGAAACGCTTACTTCGTAGATGCAGTTATATTTCAGTCCTTTAAACTATTTCTCCCGCTTCACAACGTTGTATATAAGTTTTATTTTAGGCAATCTCTCCTGTTTTTCTATCAATTTATTTTAAACAAATTTTTCTGCTTGAATATCAGTTTTATTTTAAAAAATTTTTACTTTCTCTAGCCCCGTATGTACAATTACATAGGGATAGAGAAGTATTGTATTCCACCCAAAAATTCGATACCGACATTTCACCGGAACTTGGTATTTAAGTTTAGTATCTTCCAGGGATGCGACACGAAGATTTTGAGAAAAATCGCCCCAACTACTCTTTACATGGAACTTTTTTCGAAAATTTCGATTTTCTCAAAAATGGCTCTAATGATTTTGATTAAAATATCATATATTAAAGACATTTACCTTACAAATAAAATGCATATCTTGAATTTTCTGGGAATAGCCTCTGAAGAGTAGTTTATTCTGGATGAATTTTACGAAATTTTGAAAAACTGCTAAACCGTAAGAGATGGACAAAAACTTACTGCACAAAAAATGTAGAGCACGTTAAAACACTCAATTTATGTTACATACATTTTTTTCGTGGAGTTCATCGTTTTTGAGAAGTTCCTTGTTTTTGGTTTCTGCTATGAAAAACTTATACTTTTCTCTTACAGGAATTTGTCAACTGCTGTCCATACAAACACAGGAACCTGGCAACCAGCTTTTGACTATCACTTTAACGTATGGTACTCCCTTATTTGGCTTCTACTTACAAGGAAGCAAATAATAAGACTGTTTGTGCTAATTTTTTCTGATTAGCATGAAGTAAATAGAAGCATAAGCTTTTTAAGAATAATTTGTTGCTGAGATGCAGAGAAAGTCAAGTGAAAGGAACACATCAGATTTTTTTTCGTTAGATGTCGGTTTTATTTAAAACAGTTTCTCACTCTTTTTATCGTTTTTATTTTAACTTGTATGTCAATTTTGTTTTAATCAATCTCTCCCATTTATATATATGTATATATATCAGTTTTATTTGCATTTCTTCCATTGTATATGAAATGTATTTTCACCAATCTCTGCCCTATATATTTTTACTTTAAGTAATATCTCCCGCTTGTATAGCAGTTTTATTTTAACCACTTTCTTTCCCTTGTATCAATTGTTTTACTTTAAGCAATTTCTCCCCTTGTATATAAATTTCCATTGAAACAATTTCTACTCCTTGATTATCAGTTTTATTTTAAGGAATTTCTTCGTTTCTCCTCCTTGTATATCAGTTTTATTTTAAATAATTTATCGCCCTTGTATACCCTTGTATACCCAAAATAAACATGAAAAAGGTATTCAAGTTTTTCAGTAACACATTATGGTTAGTAACAGTATATAAATAATACATAAATTGATTTGAACATAGTTCTTGTGTGTTTCCAATGTAAACTAGAAATAAACATCAAAGGGTAACTTCATCTAAACCCTGATTGTGGATCCCTAAAAAGCATACATATGCCAACTCCTGACAGGGAGCAACTGGCTATGTATGCTATTAATATTGGTTTGACAGCTCTACTTATTCGTATATGTTGGGATTTCACTTTTTTTTTCGTAATTTTCCTCGCAAAAATGTCGTCAATGATGTCACTGATGCCCTATTCATTGCGATGCTAAAGATGATATATGTTAGACACTCCCTCTAGCGGCAGGAGAATCCACCACTTAATGTGATGCCATTCTGATGAGGTGGTCAAGGTTACTAGATGGCAGCATTATTAATTTTTCTTTACAGAGGCGTTAATCCGGCCGTCTAGCGACCTTGGAGGCGATTGGAATACTCTCCCTCTAGCGGCAGGATTTCTTACTTGATGGTTCGGACCAGGTATAATATATATGCAGCGATATACGAACGATAATAACACAACTATAATCACAAAATGTGTTGTGTTCATGTTCGGCTTGTCAAAAAAGAACAGAGAAACCCTTAAAAGTTATTCATTCCGCGACGGGAGAGGATAGGAATTATTGGTAGTATTACTTAACAACGCAGCCACATCCAAAGCGATGTGATTAGCTTTTTTTTTTCGCAAATCATCGCCGCTCTTTCTAGGTAGGGGTATCTGTGACTACTTTATTTCTACAAACGATCACCGCTGTTTCTGGTAGAAGTCATCGTGATTGTGATGTAGGCTCCACGGAACATCACGGATGTAAATGGGCATCCAGTGGTATTCCCAATTGAGTTAGCATCGATCCGGTATACGATATTCAGGACCCTCAACAGCGCGCTTTCCTATATTCGTACGATTTGTCAGGCGCTGATATTGCGGGCAATTGCGAGCAGAATAGGAAGAATAAAACCGATTAGAGTTTTGTTTTTTGTACTGCCAACTAAAGAAAATGGAGTGGTCTTATGTTAACTCGATAGATAACAGCCGATTTGCTTTATATCTACAGATAAAATAGAATACAAAATAGAATTTGAAAATAGTATCCAGTTGATAGTTTGCAAATATTTCTCAATATGGAAACATTTTAGAGAAATTTAATAAAAACATAAGTACTGAGTAATAATGACGATGTGCCACACATAACGTTTTGTTTAGAATGTTAAATGATGCACAAAAATTAGTAATTAAGTAATTGTTATATACAAGTCAACTTAATTAAATGAGCATTTATGCATCTTTACGAAAATAAGCGCTTTTATTATATAAGAAGTTAGCTGCGTTTTACCATAAATATTTTGTAAATTTAGAGACAACATATCTCTTATAAAATACATGAGATGTGAGGACAATTTATTTTCGATCAGAAATAAAAATAACTTTATATAGCATACGATAGGATATCTCTGTCAAAGCTCACCTGCGTGCATATAGTCAAAGTGTGTCCCCATTTCACTTTTGCTAGTGTCGTATACGAATTTCACCCAATGTTGAGGGCTGAATAACTTGCTTGAAAAATTAGCCCATAGTATACATAAGAACATGCTGGGTTCATTTATAATAAAATAACACAATTGCAAATAAATTCGAAATGTAGATATCTTCACAGTAAAGCCATGGTTATTCCGTAAGAACAGAGTGTTTTAACTCGCCTTGCAGAGGCAGAGCACTCGCGCGTACGCAGCATACGTCTCGGAGCCCGGATGAAGGGGGAACGTAATAGCTAATGTGACAATAAGCGAAGGTGATTGCCGTGACGCCATCTTATCCCCAATTCTGAGCTATATTGTATGGTGCCGACATGCCGAGGCAGCGAGCCTTGAGTACTCTGCTGCTCTCTGACGCGAACTCAAGCTGTAGCAGCCTGAGTTCATGTTCACATGAAGTAAATTTCTTGTAATAATAATAATGATAATTAAATGAAAATGCTATGTGATCCGAACTGGGATAGATCCTTGTTCACCAAACTTGCATATGCTGTATATGCTGTAATTATAAGATTTTTCTTCTACTGAACTAGTCATTTTACTTCATAAGCCTAAAACATTAAACTGCATCCTTTTCACTGTCTTTGTAATGTTTGTTGTGGTTTTTCTATCAAATTTATTGGGTTATTTAGCATACTTTATGATCGCATAACAATAAGCACAAATCGGCTAACATCTCGAACGATAAATGTTAATGTAAGTGCGCATTTATATATTTAAACATTAATGCAACAAATAATTTTAAACCGTTGCCTAATGCTTTCTTTAAGTTTGCATAAGAATGCGTATTTGTCTATATTTTGGGAATCTAAAGATATTCCTTGCAGGCTTTTGAAATACAAAGAGCAAGTGATCCTTCTTTTTCCTTGTTTGTGTCTAATTTATTTTTACTGTAGCTAAAAACGCACGCACAATATTTATACATGTAAGTAACCATGCACACGTGATGTTAGTAGAATCACATCTTTCCGAGAGAGCTTTCTTTAAACATTTTATAGACCTTTAAGAGGTATTTAAAGCCCGGTGTATTATTGAAAATGGCTCCACAGGCAATGAACATTAAAATACATGAGATTAAATTATAATTGTGAAATTATATATTAAATAACATTAAAGTATTGTTTAATACTTCCAGACCTAAGTTTTAGGATGTCACCGGCATTTACTAGCTATGCAAACTGAGGAGAACCTGGATGAATTTTCAGTCACGCAGGACGTTCCTGTCGGAATTTGAAGGCGGAAATCAATGCCTTAGTGACTTCTCCACAGTGTTCTGCTGAACACAGACACACTTTTTTGATAAGTCATTGCGATATTATTCTTCCTGTCGGATCCTCTATATTTCTTTATATATCTAGATCTTTTGAGAAGTTTCTGTATTTTAAGTTAAATTTTAACCATTGATTCTTTGCGTATTATAAAATATTAGTAAATTCCGTTAGTTGCGAAAAATATGAATCCGAAAACTAAATCTGCTTCATAAATTGTGGATAACTGACATACCAGGTGGCCTAACTGCCCGTAATAGACTATACAGATGCCTCTTCGTGCGTTAAAAGAGTTGCAGAACTGAACGGGACTATTTCAGGTTAAATTGGGAACTGCCTGAGCAACCTTTGTTTCACCTTTTTTGCTTATCAGTGGTGACGGTGAGCAACTCGCGCTCATTGAGGCGAGTAAAACGAATTTCGCTCTTGCCATTTCTCCACTTATCACTTTTAACTTGAAATATCATGTTTAGTTATGCAACAAATGAAAGCATATCTGAAAGCGCCAAATAGGGGCAATTGGATCACCTGGTGTGTACATACAAGCAAAATACATCTTGAATCTTTCTCAAAAAACAATATCAATCCCATACAAGTTGTTAAAACATCATTAAAAATAAATAACACACTATTATTTCTTTATTTTATCCTTTTGTTTACCTCCAAATTATGGACAAATTCCATCCTTTCCATGTTAAATATTGTCATGTGTTGCCATTTAATTATTCTAACATTTTAAGTATCAAGATTAAGGTTTGAAATCTTTTCAGTCATGTTAGTTATAATTAGCTACAAAAATAATTTTAAAAAATGTTAGCAGGCTATAACTCATTTGCTCCTGTTTATTTTTACAGAGTCGCAAACCATCGAAGACTTCGGAGCGGCGTTACATCTCATGCGTTCAGACCTGGAACATCTTCGTTCTGTTTTCATGGCAGTCGAGAATGGTGATCTGGGAATGCTCAAGAGTCTTGGTATCAAGGATTCAGAACTCGGAGATGTGAAGTTCTTCTTGGAGAAATTGGTCAACACAGGTTTCTTGGACTGAAGTGTCTTTTCGGGGAGCTCCGCCAAACGTTCTTCGTTTCTCTTCAGAAGCTACAGTCATCTGCTTTGCTCCCACAAACACTCCCTGAAAACCCAAGCTTATTCCCATCCTTTCACAGGACTATCCTTTATATTATCTTTGTCATTTCTTCATTTTCTGTGTTACTGTGGAATCAATGATTCATGGAACTCTTCCTGGTTACTTCTAATAAAAATCTGTGTCAACTAATGCAAAGAACCATATCACTATACTTTTATGATACCGGTCATCACCTCGCAACACACCACATATTAGAACATAGCATTTTAAGATTTATATTGATCTGAAATGGACTGTATATGTACCCGTTGTTAGTGGCCAAACATACAGCTACCAAGGTGCTATAAGCAACTAAAACATAAACATTAAGTCACAGGAGAAGTATAATTCATCAAGACATAACCTTCAAGCAAATAGAATAACAAAGTAGATCACTCTTTATATAGTTTTCCGTCCAGTTCAGGTCAGTATGAATCCATAATGCAATGCCAATCAGTTTTGTCCGCCCATTGACATTCCCAATATTCTGTCGTGTACTGTGTAGTACGTCAAATGCAGCATTTATTCCTTCACGTGTACTTTCGCGTTTCAGAAAAAAAACACGTCCTGAATTAAAAATACTACTTCAAGTCTCCGTAAACGAATCAGAAATTTTCACATCACCACTTACGGAAATGTAACATTCTTATTGAAAAAGCAAGTTATAGCAGTTCTCCGCGAATCTCCTTTCAGAAATGTTTAAAGCTGTGTTTAAGTAGGTTGTAGTAAAGTAATTCCAGTCTTGGAATAAGTATTTAGTAATGTTTAGCACATGAAAATGTCATGTGTAATATCCGTTATGCTTAAAGTAATATAGTTTATAAGTTGTAATTCTAAGATAATGGCCATGTTCAGTTTGTGATTCACGTTTTCTGCATAGCACTGCTTCGTCATGTAACTATGCGTATAGAAAATACAAAAGAACAATTTCTCAAAATCTCAGTACAAATCTTCAGCCAGTGGCAGAAAAAAGATAAATGATTCTGCAGTGCAAGATGTTGAAATAGTTTCTGGTCCATCTTATGAGATGCCGTGTTTCTGTCATTGGCCTGAAAGAATCGTTTACTCCTTTCCATGCAACAATTTCTCAAAACCTCAGTACAAATCTTCAGCCAGTGACAGAAAAAAGATAAATGATTCTGCAGTGCAAGATGTTGAAATAATTTCTGGTCCATCTTATGAGATGCTGTGCTTCTGTGATTGGCCTGAAAGAATCGTTTACTCCTTTCCATGCAACAATTTGGCAGAAGATTTAGTGACTACTGAATACACACATGTAGATATTTGGCGTCCATTAGTGTAACATGTAATTAAAATATATAAACATGGCGCCAGCATGCTGAATAGCTTTACTGTTTCGTACCGTTAAATGGAGTAATTTAAAAAAAAATTAACATTAGAGGAAAATGTCCTAGTATTAGTCACTTATGTTAGATTACTGTGGTGTTTGTTCAAAATATACAGTTTATAGCTTATACATATTGTGATTTCTGAATATCGCTAGGCGATATTATGTATATATAGCTGACATATGGTCGTCCACTGGAGTTAATGTACCTTTTTGAACTAGAGAGAATGTGGGTAATGTCGGAGAATTTGGATACGTGCAAAGCAGAGTGATGGAGAGTCCGCGATATGAATTTTGGAATTAAATACAATGTTATTTTAACTAGAATAGGAGCAAATTTATCTTTGGGCTCCCCTTTATAAATCTTCATATTATGGTATTGTGGTAAACTTCCCCAGTCAAGTTGCATAAGAGACAAAAGAAAATTAAAAGACCGTGATGATGTCTCTATAGTGGCCCAATTTTTTACACGTGTTTACATACTTGCGCAAACGCCACCACCAACTTAGGAATCAAGGTGTATAAATAGTCTCACTTACATTTCTGGAAAGTTCGCTAGCTCTGCTGAGTGTTGAAGAGTCACTATTGGCTCTCTGCGAGTGCTGGTTGGGCTTCATCCTCTATGGACAGTTTTGTTCCGTCTTGTATTCTAGGAAAACCTGTAAATAGCGTTCATTTAAGCAGTGCTAGCAGCTTACCGATAAATGTAAACGACGCAAATTATACAACCGAAGATTTTAACTACTAATATTCTGAAACAGACTCATGATGGAATCTGTTTTTATATAAGTATATCGAATAAGAGAGTGGAACTTTTTAAGATAACACCATTTCGTGATATTTATTATAAGGCATTGGTAATATATGTATACACATATAATTAATCACATATTGTCTGTTATAAAATATTATATATTAATACTAGTGAATATAAGTCTATGAAAATATTATTATATAAAATATAACGGAATTTTAAGTGGATATTTGTGCTTTTGATGGATATATGCGACGCTGGACCGGTGTGGTGTCGCATTCACGCGTGTATTTCGACCGGAAGTGGCAACATATGAAATGAATGGAATATTGGCTTGTGTAATTAAATAAGGGCAGTATAATTCATGTTTTTTCAAAACTTTTATCAATATTTTAAGCTCTACTTAAAGCCATTCTTAAAAATGAACTTTTAATCATTCTTGTCGCCATAATCGCATTCAGCTACACCATTACCTAACTTGGTAGCAGAATTTCAAAATTCTCTCTACATGACTGTTACTGCGCCGACGCTCATTTATTAGTGTAATGCAATACGCTTATTATCACCATATGAATTTGTTAAGTTTAAATAAGAGTGTGCTATATTTTGGATTTCATCTTGCACGGATATGGAGAAGAGTGGTAAATATATTTTATTAAGGTAAGACATAGATAAATTAGGTAACAATAATAATTATTCTCCCATAATGGAATTACAGTCTGATATGTTTTAAAATATTATATTTAGAGGCATTATTTAGCAGTTGCTCATAAAAATGTATATAATCATTTTAGTCCTCAACATATTGGTTTATCTTTCAACTGTTATTATAACTTTGCTGTTGTAATAAAATAAAAAGTAAGTAATAGAGTTAATTTAATACTCTCATTTGGGATCACTTAAACAGTTTTAGTAATTAGAAACGCAAAACCACACTTGATTCCAAATTAAATTTCAAACCTGATGTAAAACTCGCGGACTTCCCTATGAATCGACCATCTTTGGAATCGATCCATATTCATAATCATTATTCGATAAAACCGATTACATCACTATCAAGATAAATCAATAAGTTGTTATAGTGACATGTGAATTGTATTAGCAGCTTATTTTACATTGTGTTCATTAAGCTTCTCTCCATCCTATCATTTTGCTTTTGAGACCCAAACTTAGAGTTTACCGCAATTCAAATTTATATATTCGTAAGGAAAATCTTTATATACTATAGTGATTCATTGAACATATTTATGCTACAAATATTTTAAAACAAACTCATTAATGTGCATCTGAAGTTTAATTTAATTATAAAATAGAATATGCTGAAATTTTCAAACGTAAAGTGCGTTGATTTAATGAAATCACTGTTGAGATTCCTCAATCAGCTTTACTGTGGCAAGCTCACCAGGAAAAGATATCACACAAAAAGTAGCGGGATATAGTTATACAGATTTCTTTAATACAAGAAAAAAATAAATGAATGTATACTATACAATTTATTTATTTACTGGATTTCCAAAAGGTTAAACTCCTATTTTAAAATTGTATATTAGAACTATAGTTACATACAATATGCACAATTAATAATAGCAGGTAATATTAATCAAAAGAATCAACGTTAATGTAAACAGGGAAAATAATAATAATAATAATAATAATTATTATAATAAGTAATTTACATATATAGGGAAAATGTAGTTAATTATTTATAACGAATTAAATATATTACTAAAAAATATTAAAACTCTAAGTTGCAACACTATTATATAATAATTTGGCGTGATGGTGGAGTGAAAGATTTATTACAGAAGTCTAAGCGCATTATTATTCTGAGTAATTTCCCTTCGTGTAATAGACAGCCAAAAATTAAGTGATTAACATTCTGTATTGGATGTGAATAGACACATTTTTGACTGACTAATTTAAACCGTTTAAGATACGATCAAAAATTTGCTGTCATGAATTGAGCTATTATAAACATAGGCTCAAAATGATTTATATTATTAAATTAATAGCAGTAAAATGAAATTTAAAAATGTTTTACCTAAAAGATTTCACAATTTGAAGTGTAACATTTTTAACCAACTTTCTCAGTAAGTGAATTTGACAGAGCAAAGATTTTATAGTGATTCAAAAATTATACGGTTACTTATTTTGTTGTCTTAAATTTCTCAGATTTTATAAACATTAAATTCCTTGGGAAAAAAGTATATGCTATCTACACAAGCTCTTTTGGCCATTTAAATCAA
This sequence comes from Hymenopus coronatus, assembly GCA_030762935.1. Taxonomy (NCBI): domain Eukaryota; kingdom Metazoa; phylum Arthropoda; class Insecta; order Mantodea; family Hymenopodidae; genus Hymenopus; species Hymenopus coronatus. The sequence goes on from CM060884.1 coordinate 31,485,305, forward strand.
CCAGGTTGTTAAAATTAAATTTTATAGAGAGCAATTTTGAATTGAGGTTCTCTGATTAGATTCTGAAGGATAAAATCACAGATTAAGTATACCATTTACTCTTTCTATTTGGAGAATACTTTTGCCTAAAATAGCTGCTTACGCATTTTATAAAATGCACATAATTAGAAGATATACGATAATATATATTATAGGTCGACCTGTTTATTTTATTTCTTCTTCTTTTTTTTTTTCATAGCAAGTGACATTAAAAAGGTTTCATATCGCGTTACGTTACAGCTATTTTATGTCCCAATTTTTCGCAACTAAGGAATTTTATGTTTCTCGTCCATGTTTTAAGACAGTGTCTTAAAGAGTGAAGTACAGTAAAGTTCAGCAAAATTTGCAGTGCAAAATTGAAGCCGAAAGTAAAGCCGTGAGGACCTCTTCTCGATGCGAAATATTGGTATTTTTTCTAAGTCTGAACCTATACACGCATATTTTTATGATTTAATCCTTCTTAATATGTTCTGCAAGAAGTTTTATTAGTAGTTTTAATGCACATGCAGGTGCAGGAAATTTTTAAATGAATCCAACATTAATGACACCTTAGCGTGTAGCTGGAATTTATGCGGGATTAATATTTTAATTCATCGAATTATTACTTGCATAAAAATGTCAAAGCAGTAAACTCTGTATTCAAAATTAAATTCAATTAATTACTCTATATTAAGGTGATGTATTTGTGAAACTTTACCAAAAGTTGGGAAAATTTTTAAAAATTATATTTGTTAATAACGTAATACTAAATATATCGTATTTTTTTTCAACATGTTACTTACCAATTTATTAACGCTTTGAATGAGCAAGCGCATCTTATTAACATACATTCTCAACTTAAACCTTGTTTTTACACTCTTTCCCAATACTTTTCCAAACTTAAAATGCATTTACAATAAGGTTTTCTACTAATTTGTTTGTACATTTTATATTGCCTCTCAAAAGAACTTTAAAGAAACTGGTCATATAATTTTTCGAAATAATGCTCCAATGTTGATAAATAAATTATTAAATTTTGAACAAAAGAAGAGTTTTGGAGAAATTAAAACTTTCTCATAATAATTTGGATCAATGTAAACAATAGTACATAAAAGATCTATTTGTAATTTTATTTATTGTAAAACTTGAATATTTTGTGTGAATAGTTTTAAACATTTATCACCTGAATTCCTTTTTATTATAACACTACATTTAGACAGTAAAAGTTATTATTTATAGCTAGAATTTTGAATTATGTCAAAGTCACTATTATCGCGTATAAATTTCAATAAGACGACTTACATGATGTGGGTTTTCTAATCCTCACTTTAATCATCAGAACGAAGAAATAACTGTTCCTGCCCAGCTTCATTTCTGAGGATGTTCTCCACAGCTGAGAACAAAAGGTCAAATTTTAATAATTTTAATATTCGACCACAGCCTACAAGCCTGGACATGTTATATTTTACCAATAATAACATCGGCCGTGAAAGCTTACGAACATATCTCACCGTAACGAAATCAAATTGTCACAGAAATATTGAACCCAGAAATAACCGTAGCTATATCACAGAATTATGCAGATATGGTATCGAAATAAATGGTCTTAAATACTCCATGCAATAATAATCTGAAGTTTGTTAACAGCAAAATGTTTCATTAATTTATCCATTTTAAACAACTTATTTCATAATAGTTCAACACAAATGAGCAAAAACTGGGAGAACTAAAATGAGTATTGAAATGATAGGATAAGATTTTACTAAGATGATTATACATTTTTATTGGCAAAGCTATAACTACATTTCGGTTTATTAACTCCGCTTGCCCTTATAGCTTAAACTTAAGCCACTGCACACGGTTGTGGTTGTTGCAATGAAATGCCGCAGACACATCGTCCATTGTAAATACCTTTAGAGTATAACACTCATATAGTATATTAGTGTTTATGTTCGCATTTTGTACAGCTGCAAAAGAACAACAGAACATCTACAGTCCTCTCACTGAAGTAATTAGAATGTCTTCTACTTTGTTGGATTGTAAAATGTAAAAGTTCGGTATATGGCCTAGAGGTGGCAGGACTATAGATGTTTTCTCAGTAGTTATAAAGGAGTCGCCATCCTAAAAATAATTATATTGTTTGTCATTGCAACTTTGCTATTAATACTAAATGTTAAATATCTGTTCTGAAAGTTGATATACACATCTCTTTCTCTATAAAAAGTATAAAATTTGTTGCAATGTTTTAAAAACGTGTATTTTTCTTGTAGAATAATGTATACTTCTGGCATAATATATTTGCTCTAAACAATTGCAGCTGTACGAATTTTAGATGTAGAGTTTATATTCCTTAACCGAAGGAAATGCAATACGAGTTGTGTTATGCATCTTTTAGAATTTTAAACGTTACAGGAGGGCAATGACTGTTACGAACCTAATACCTAGGCACCACAACTACCCTGCGATTCAAATACACCCAAGATGTTTGTACATAGAGTGATGTTTCTGTTGTTTTTATAGTAATATTTATGTAAGAGTCTGGTAACGGATAACGAAGAAACCATGTGCATGGACTTAACAACACTTTCTTGTTTGAATCTAGATAACGACCTGACACAAAAACAACAACATTCTGAACAAGAAACATCCCGCCCACATGGATTTAAATACTGAACCTATCCGATATCTGACTCTCTAGTTTGTTACACAGATAAAATGTCCTAAAAGTCATTCCTAATAACTTTTGATGTAGATAATAAAAAATTCACTCTGTTTAGCTTCTACCTAACCTTAAAATATCTAACTGCACTAAATCGCAGTTCTTGTACAAAAGTAGAAACCCTATGTTATGCCCTGAGAAAAATAAAGAAAGTGAACGTATTTATTTACTTTAGTTAGTAATAAACAATAATATGCAAATATATTTTTTCGATAACCAATATGCATAATATAACATTATTTTTATTAATATTTTGATGTACAGACATGTAGAACATACTATACAGAATAATTGGGAACAACTGTAATTATAAAAACATGTATTACCTTTCTTGTGTTCTTTCATTCAATCTTTCACTTACCTTAAGAGCGTTTCTTTCTCAAATACGTTTGGTACAACGGTCTACAACCTACTTATTACACAACAAAAAATAAATATTATATGAAAGTTATTAAATGACATGAAAATGGGATAAATACTGCAATAGGAGCCATGAGATGCAATACTTTTAACAGAAAAATCTATTCATAACCTAAAAATGGAGCAAACATTTTTCATGTGCATACATCAACAATAAAATCTGATATTTTATTCCTGGAGTAATGTTGAAGTCCTAAAATTAATAAATCACATTTTTAGCAAAATGATGTGATCTTTCTTTTCTGACTCCCATACAACTTCCTTTTTATTCCTTGCCACTTCTCACGAGTGTTAAGAGGGTGCAGAGAGATAGAGGGAGAAAATGCTTTCCCACTTCTGAGTTATTACTGGAAGCAAGCTAGAATGCTTGACACCTTGATGCTGCCACCATCTATGTTTGCTTGTGCTGTCTTGCAGAAACTTACCCTATACAATTCCTGTCCCAACACCCTCTTTGGTTTTCTGTTCTTTTTGTTTTCAAATATTTATACAACCATGTTAACACAATATTACCAAGAATGTTCGAGATATAAATATGAGCAAGTAAAACATTAAATTTCAAATGTTAGACTAAACTGTCTCTGTAGTACATGATATTCTGTGAGCTGTTTTACAATTTACTGTAGATTGACTTAAATTTCTCTATTAACATATTTGTGCATTTTAAATTACTTTAGTAACTGTTCACTTTCATGCAAACGTCTCTTTTCATATTACGCAAAATTTGTGATAATTCGGTTAATTTTTTTTTTTAATTTCTCTAATAATGTGTATAAGTAAAGAGACTATTATATTGCACCTAAAAATGTATGTCAAATTTTTACGGTCAACATAATATGTTGAATAAAAAAAGCGTTTTAGAAAAAGGTCCATGTGCATATGTCTGTGTGCGAACAGCATAACCCAAAAACAAGTCCTTAAATACCAAACTTGATGTTTAATTTCAGTATCTTCCAAGAATTCAACATGAAAATTTTCAAGAAAATCTCCGCATTCCAAACTACTGTTTATATAAACCTTTTTATTAAAATACCACGTTTAAGATTTTTTATGGCAGTTGAAATGTAGATCTGGAATTTTTTGGGAATGACCTCTGAAGTTCTCTTCATTCTGATGACTATTTCATAGCTGTTAAAAGTAGGAAATGGCTAAAGTGTACCACACTAAAAATATAGATCTGGTTAAAATACACAATTTCTGTCAGACTTTTCTTTTGTTTACTAAATTAATTTTTCCAATACTTATAATTTTATCAAACGGGAAGTTGTCATTCATTATTCTTTTTTCGTCCTTGTAGTGCAAAAAATACGGGGTTTCAACATCGCTATCAGAATTCGGACACGGTTGCAATTTGGTTGCACTTCGAGTAGAAAATAGTTACTTGTACACAGGGGACCTCCTCCTCAACAAACCCTGCCGGTCATTCACTCTAAGCAAGCGATCGCACATCCTGTTCAAGATAAAAATTGAAGCATTTTACTCAGAAAATTCTCTAGTATTTTTACATACAAAAAAAATGTATTTTTACTCATATTTCCCTTAACCTAAGTCATGTCTGAAATCATGTAACAAACCATTTCCGTTAATATTTATTTTGTTGAAGAATGATGTGTTTATATTTAATCTTTTATAGTCTAACACACTACATTTCATTTGTATGCATTATATTATTTACCCATATCCTGTGACATTTCTATAAAAACAACAGATGTGACAGATTGGGCCGAATTTCCAGGAAACTGTATGCATTGTATACAGAAGAAGTGAAGGAAATATTGCCTGAACTTCCAAAGGTATTTGAAAAAGTCACTTACGTAATCCGATTTCCTGATGGAAATAGATAATCTAGGCATCTTTATATTAGGTTACTAAAGCACTCGAAGATAAGAGAGGTTAAATACCAATTATAAAGCTATCAAAGTTAATCGAATACCAATACTTTTGTATTATATTATTTGATGTGAAGCGGTCGTTTTTCATCATTAAAAGCTTGTTATAGCAGAATACGCAGCATTATAATTATAATTAAAATGTTATTTTGTTCATGGTGGCGAAAAGTTATAAAATCGTTATGTTTATTTTGTTACATTAATTAAAGTTTTGAGGAATGTGTTAAAACAAAACCAAAAATGTTTTGGTATTAAATTGTATAATTCATATTTAGACGTTTTTAGATATCTTTGATAAAATAGGTATCATACTGTACCAAATGTTGCTTCTAAAATGTCATTTCTATTATATTAAAACAAATTTGACTATTATAGTATATATTTCAGCTAACCTCAAAAAATGGGTGTCGTGGACGAAAACATACATTTATTTCGCCTTCAGTATTTAGCAAATGTTGAGAAAAATGAGGGAAACGGAAATACTTGCTAGTATCCAAAACATTTTTACGGGTACACATTCCAAAGATACCGCTTCCATCGTTAAAGCTGGTAAAATAGTCAATATCTTCTGACACATTAGTATCGGAGTTCTCCGTCATTAGATTATTTGTTTCTCCAGCTGCCACTTCCACGCTGGCGCTTGAATCTATGCAGCCAACTAACCAGCATAATTGCAGATTCTAGTTCAGTTTGAGATTTGACTCTGCCATTGGTTGATTGACCAACATGGCTGCCCATGCACAAGCAGACAGAACGAACGGAAGACTATGCATTTCGCATTGAAAAGCAGAACCAATTTTCAGAAAGTCGATTTTAACCCCTTATTTCGGTCCAGTTCATTTACATACACCTAACCTAACCTAACCTAACCTTGACGAAAGCTCGAAACCTGTAGTTCTCCTGTCACGTAGCCAATAGGAAAGGTTCAGGAAAGAGCCTTAGTCTAAAACTGAACTAGAATCTGCAATCTAGCAACCAGCTGGTCCCCATGGCCGCGCTCGCGAAAATGCCTTGGTTCGGTGCCTTCTTGGCGCAGGGGATCATGTGTTCGAGTCCCTCCTTAGGCATGGGTGTTTGTGTGTTTGTAAATGTGTATGTTTGTGTAAGTGTAGTAAAAATAACACATTAAAATAAATCGAAATACAAAAGACATATAGGAAACTAGAAAAATAAGGAAAAAAGGGGAAAAAGAAACAAAAAGGGAATACAGCAAATAAATATATAATTTAAAATAAGAACTGAAGCTTTCCTGGCGACGTGTTAATTCAAAATCTTCTCGGGCTTCTAGCCAGGTGTCAAGCCAAATTTTTACCTGGCTAGAAGCCTGAGAAGATTTTGAATTAAATATATAATTGTTGAAAGGGCATTAATAGGCTTCAACTCTACAATTAGACCTGTCAATGACATGCGCCTTAACCGTTCGTTTCATATGATACATACTAAAATTTTCTCGTTTCTTGGAGCCAAATTCGTTCGAAAAGCAGCAATGAATATATCGAGCTGTGGTCGAGCTTCAGGTACATATACCCCTCGGAAATAGACATTGATTCCTTTGTGTATTCACTTGGAGTTATCATACATTGTTGCGTGGAGTATTGCTTCGGTGTGTCAGGGCAAATGAGAGAGTCATATACCATGTTACTGGTTTACAACTCTGCTTCTCCTACAGTTACAACAAAACTTCGTTTACTGCATTATGTTATACATAATGCAAATACAGTAGAGCCCCGGTAATTCGAGCTATTCGGGACTGGGGCTAACTCTAATTACAGAGAACTCGAATTATACGGATATAATCAATGTGTAAAACATCCGTAAAACTTAATGAGCATAATAACGGTGAAAAAGTAGTCTAAAAACTCTAATGTGTTGTTCCATTCACATGACTTTCTCTACATCTCTACAACAAATTATTGTTAAAAAGCTTATGCTTCTTTTTACTTCATGCAAATCAAGAAAAATCAGAAATAGTCTTATTACTTGATTCCTTGTAAGTAGAAGCGAAATAAGGGAGTAATATAGGTTAAAGTGAGAGTCGAAAGCTGGTTACTATGTGAGTAAAGTTCCTTTGTTTGAATGGATAGGAGTTCACACATTCCTGAATGAGAAAAGTATAAGTTTTTTAAAGCTGAAACCAACACGGAATATCTCAAAAACGATCAACTCCACTAAAATAAAATGCATATAATATATATTGTGTGTTTTATCGTGATTTACATTTTTATATAGCAAGTTTTTGTTTGCCAGTAATTCAATAAAAATCATCCAGAATATAGAGGCCTTTAGACGCTATTCCCAAAAATTCAAGATATACATTTTATTTTAATATGCGGCATTTTAATCAAAATCGTTACAGCCATTTTTATAACATCAAAATTTCTCCTAGTAAAGGGTAGTTTGGGGAGGGGGAAATTGGTCTCAAAATCTTCGTGTCGCATCCCTGGAGGATAATAAACTTAAATAGCAAAGTTGATATTTTATTGACTTTTAGTTTTTGAGCTATCGTGTTGAGTCACACGGACACACACGGACCTTTTTCTGAAATACTGTTTTTTTGGGATACAGGGGACCCTAAATTTCACCTTCGGGTGAAATTTCAGTATTGAATTTTTGGGTGGAATGCAATACCTTCTCTATACATCATATACATAGTACGGTAGCGAAAGTAAAAAGCCAAGCTATCTGTGTTTTACACACACACACACACATTAGCAAGCGTTTCCATGTCACAAAAACATTAACATTTTAAAGAAATTTTCCCATGTCAGGGAATCACTCAATGAGAAGGTAAAAGAATCTGATTTTCTCTATTCACATGACTTTCTCTGCATTTCTGTAACCAATTATTGTTAATTTATTTTATATCTACTTCGTGCTAACTGAGATAAACATTAACAAAATGGTATTAATTACTTAGTTCCTTATAAGTAGAAGGAAATCAAGGAATAAGAAATAGGCTAAACCGACAGTTAAGTGTGAAAACGTGGTTGTGATTGCTATGCGTAGCTGGGAGTCGACAAGTTCCCGTATGAGGAAATTATTTTAAAACTGAAACCAATAACGAAGTGTATCTCGAAAACGACAACACAACGAAAAATTGTTGTTTTAACGAGATGTACATTTTTGTATAGTAAATTTTTGTCTATCTCTTACTGTTTACCAGTTAGAGTAAAGAGGTCTCCAAAGGCTATTCCCCGAAAATTCAAGATATACATTTTATTTGTAATGTAAACATATTGCATAAAAAGGATCGTAATCAAAATCGTTAAGAGCCATTTTTGAGAAAATCAAAAGTTTAGAAAATTCTCAATGTGGTTGGGGAGGGAGAGTGGAGGACTTTCTTGAAAATCTTCGTGTCGCATCCTTGGAACACACTGAACTTAAATATTAAACCAAATTTTCGTTTTGAGCTTTGCTGCACACGCAGGCGCACACGTACATTTTCCTAAAAATGATTATTTAGAATTTAGGGGGGCCCAAAACAAGCATTATTGATGAAATTTTTATATCTAATAGTACGTGGAATTTTTTGTAGTGTTTAACGCCCTTTTACTACTTGTGGCACCGCAGGCGAAATAGTACGTGTCATATTTCGTTTTCTTGATCATAACATCCAATAGTTTACGTAAGCTATTGAATTCCATCCAAAAATTCAATGTGGAGATTTCACCGGAAATACACGTTTATGGTCCCCTGTAATAAAAAAAGCATTTTAAAAAAAGGTCCGTGTGCGTGTGTCCCTGTGCCTGTGAACACGATAACTCAAAAACGAAAAGTCAGTAAAATACCAAACTTGATATTTGATTAAAATGTGGACAGATTTGCAGATGTTCAGGGTACTCCATCTACCCCATGACCAAGTGAAGCACGTGTTGGTAATAGATGTCCAGATTTTAATAAAATTGACAGCTTCACTGTATGTAAAGACTTGTTTTAACATTTTAAAACTTGATATTTCAGTTTAGTATCTTCAAAGGATACAACACGAAGATTTTGTGGAAAATCCCCTCACTCCAAACTACCCTTTATACGGAAAAATTGTCGAAATTTTTTATTTTCACCAAAAAAATGGCTCTAATGATTTTGATTAAAGTACCGTATATTAAAGCGATTGACCAAAATAAAATGTAATGTCGAATTTTCGGAATCGCCTGTGAAGGCATGTTTATTCTGGGTGAATTTTACTGAATTTTGTGTAACTGTTTAACTCTTACGGTTTGCTAAACACTTGCTACACATAAAACCTGATGTGTTACAATCACCTGACTTTCTCTACATCTTTGTAACAAATTTTGTTAAAAAACTTATTCTTCTACATCATTCTAATCGAGACAAAACATTAGCAGAAATTGTCCTTATTACTTGGTCTCTTGTAGGTAGAAGGGAACAAATCTAATGTGTTCCATTGACATGTCATCGAGCTGTTCACCAAACACCTTTTATTCAAAGGATTAATCTGTTATCTACATCATGCTAATCAAGATAAACATAAGCAGAATTAGTTTTATTACTAGCCCCTTGTAAGTAGAAGGGAAATAAGAAAATGCACAGCTAAAGCATTAATCTCGTTTTTTAAAAGTCGGTCGCTAAGGGAAACAATTGAAATTCCAAACTCCTTCCTTTCCAGGAGTAAACAAACGAGAAACGAGAAGAAAGATGTCTAATCCGGAATAATCTCAAAAACGGTTAACTCCCTCTATAAAATAAATTGTGTGTTTTAATGAGACCTACGTTTTTTGTATACTAAGTTTTTGTTTTCTTACGGTTTACCAGTTATACAAAATCACCCGGAAAAAAGAGGTTCAGAGGCCATTCCCAGAAAATCCAAGATATACATTTCGTTTGTCATAAAATATCTCAAACATACGGTATTTTAATCAAAATCGTTAGAGAAATTTTTGAGAAAATCAAAATGTTCTAAAAATGTTCCATGTATAGGGTAATTGTATGTACATTATGTACATAGTGTGACTATAGAGAAGGTATTGTATGGTGCTCAAAAATTCGATGCGAATGTTTAACCGGAAATACATGTATTGGGATCCCCTGAATCCAAAAAAAAAGATACTTTTTAGAAAAATGTCCAAGTGTGTGTGTGTGTGTAGGCAGCATAGCTGAAAAACAAAAACTACGTTAAATACCCAACTTAATATTTAAATTCAGTATCCTCCAAGGATACTACACGAAGATTTTCAAGAAACCCCCAACTACCTTTTACATGGGAAAAATTTCGAAATTTTTCGTTTTCTCAAAAATGGCTCTAAGTATTTTGATTAAAATCTCTTATATCTAAGATATTTACACGACATATAATATGTATATCTTGAATTTTCTGAGAAAAGCCTTTGAAGACCTTTTTACGCTGATGAATGTTTCTGAATTTTGCATAACTGGTAAATTGTAAGAGATAGACATACTTACTGTCACTACAAAATGTAGATCTCTTTAAAAGACACAATTTATGTAATATAAATTTCTTTCGTGGTGTTAACTGTTTTCGAGATATTCCTTCTTATAAGTTTCAGTTTTAAAGTCTTAATATTTCCTCATACGGCAACTTGTCAACTCCTGGCCACGCAAAGAAACGCATTTCAATCTAACATCAACCACATTTAAAACATTTGACTGTCGTTTTCGCTATAATGTATTCACTTATTTCCCTTCTACAAATAAGGATTACTGATAAATGTGCCTTCTCTGCGGGGTGTCGACATGACTCCTGCTGGTGTTCTGTGACTGCTGAATGGAACAAACGGAAAATGCACTATGCAACTGTAAACGAGATAAGTAATATTAACGAGTTTTCTCAGCATTCAACATGCAACCAACGAGACTAATGGTCGTGGGTTCTAATCCTGGCTGAGGAATAGGAATTTTTCTCCAGCGAAAATTATTCCCTATGCTCCACAGAGTCTACAAATATGAACAAGCGTATGTGACCTAATATGTAAAACCCCCAAAGTGAAACCAAATATCCAATGGCAACCAAGTGTATACGAGTTAACATCATTGCCGATAGACAGCAGCCTGTTTCCAAGATAACAGTTATAGGTGGAGTACAAATGGAACATAAAAACAAAAAAGAAAAAAGTCAATGCCAGCATTTGCCTTCTGTAAAGTTTTTCTTTTTGGTAGTGCTTAATGCCCGCTTTTACTACCTGAGGCACCGCAGGCGATGCCTCCTGTGAAGGATTCCCGTCTGGGAATGGGAAGTTTTCTCTTCCAAGATTATTCCCTATCTTATCCAGAGTCTGCAAGTATCTATAAATGAGTGTGAAAACGTGTATGTGTATTCTCACGTGTAAAACACAAAGAAATAAAATCTAATAACAATTGTAGACGACCTAATGTAATTCCAAAACTAAGAGACCATCGATATGAGCATTGAAGGTAAAGGAGGGGTATAAAGGAAAAAATTAGAACAGAATTCAATGCCATCGCTGGTTGGGGTAAATGTTCAGTAAGAAAAAGCTAACATGTTCTTTCATGATTGGTAATCTATGCAATGCAAATTATTTAAAAAATCGCTTACTTATATGAAAGATTCATATTTACCAAAATGCTCATATCAGTATGCTTTGTTTCTTTCTTTCTAACCAAGAAAAGGCTTGTGATTAACCATATCCTTGCATAAATGTTGGCTACAATGAGAACTATTTCGTGTATCTCCCAATACACCGAATTAAAGTTTGCTAACATATCTGCAATACTTATTTGTTAGGAAACAACCAATGAAGCTCTTGACCGAAACGAAAGCTTCAAAGACGATACAGTCTACCATCAAGAGTCAGAAGATGAAACTAGGGATCTCCTTCTAGGGTAAACAAATCAAAGATAAAACAATTGTTGTACTTTATTTTAGATGATTTTACTCATAGCGGATAATGGATGAATAAAATGGGTGAAATGTAGCTCAAATAAGCCCAAAGACCATAAAGCTTAGAGTTACACGATATTCGTCTTGATAGGAGAAGCTAACGGAAGAAACCTAATTCCAGATAACTCACTCTAATTGAGATCCGGTTGTGAGTTACACTCTTGAGCGTAAGTCAGAAGAGCTACTAACACATTACAGAGGTGGACTATGATACATCTGTTATATATTTCTGATAAGGTAAGTTGCTGTAGAATGATTTGTATGATTATGTTACAAAGTAGAATATAAACGAATGTGAACGCTTCACCAATTAAAATACCTTAAAACCTTAATTTGAAAATAATAATTGACATATATTCAATTTTAGGTCTCATAAAGCATTATAAGCTAATCAATTAACTAAGTACCTTCAATGGACTTTTATTAATTCCAATATCATCACGATTTGAGTAACACTATTACTGTCCCAGGAGTTACTATAAGGCTTTTAAAAACTGAAAAAAGCTCTATTATCCATTACGGAGGGTCTAGAAACCACATTGAAACCATATGCACAATGTGGAAGAAAAACATGGTATTTTGCTCCTACCGCGCAACTGCCAACATAAAGAGGGAATGAAACCCGCTAGATTAGTGGGGATTATAGTATGTCAGTTAATTTACACATTCACACTAATTTAGAGCTAATGAAGCGCACACTCGCTTAGTTCGCGTGCTTCGGTTGAAAGCCAAAAGTTAGTGTGTCAGTAAATTTTAGTAATTATCGTTTTTGCTGAAATAAGGCGTTTCTTACAACAATGCCGTATGTTCGCATTAGCGTGAGGATCAGGTAGCTATAATTCTGACTCACCTATCACCTAGACGGTCCGAGTTCGATTCCAGCGACCACACGTGAGATTTGTAGTGGAAAAGCGGCGCAGGGGTGGTTTTTTTCTGGGTTCTCCGGTTTCCCCCGACATCGCATTCCACCGGTACTCCATCTTCATTCATGTATCATCAGTGTCATCGCCTGCGCTGCCAGAAGTAGTAAAAGCGGGCGTTAATCACTACCAAAAAAGTAGAATTCTGGCCCGGCTGCCGTGTTTGATGCTTGCACTCCCGGCTTCACATATATAGCATTTTTCGTGATTTAGCTGTTGCCACGGTGATGAGGTTCTTTCTGTTTAGCTCATCTCCGGGTTTCTGAGCATTCTGAGCAGAATAATGCTAACATAATGCTCAGGTCAATTTTTCAAATCGCATATAAACTTCAGTTTCATTATTGCAATGTATTTTTACCACCACTGCTACCAGAATCCACGATCCTCAGATCTGCGTCGCTAACTTAGTTTATTTTCAGAGTGAAATACTTCAAGGCCTTTCGCGATGTCTCGAAACCAACATCATGCTCATAGGGTTAGAAGATAGGGTGGCCAAATCTAAATTATTTATTATCAACAACATGTAAAAATCTCATCGTGTAACATAAGGTAAACACAACTTAGTTAATACCTAGAGTTACCTTTCTCGTAGCGTATGATTTCAAGTAGGGATTACCTTTCACCACACCTGGTTCTGTTTTATTACCTCTTAGGTAGGATAAGTAGAAATACAGATACCTCTGACTACGCTCATTTCATAAATCTTCGTTCCTCCAATCCCGTAACATGAAACCTTTAATGTTACACTTGACGGGCAACCCTTACCCGAATAAAGTTTAGCATTACACTTGGCGCAGAGAGTCGGTCTCCACGTTTTGATTACTGGAGATAAGGCTCGATCCCTGATCTCTCGGTGATTAACACACACAAAACTAATTTAACAGCGCAAGCTTGTGTGCTGTGGTGACACATGTTGGTAACTCTGCAGTTGTGATGCTCATAAAATACCAAAGTTGCCAAACAACGAAGTGCTTTTGGTATAAATCCGTGTTTTATTGAACTTTAAAAACCAAAACAGAATAGAGAAATTCTTAAAGCTCTATAGTACCACATTATGAGGAGTAGCAGTCTGATAAATAATAATAATAACAACAACACATTCATAGATTTACACATAGTTATAATGCTGGGACAGTTGTGAAATAGCAATCAAAAGCGTGTCATTTTCCAAGGTGTTCTTAACTTTTTAATTTAACTTTTTATATTGCGGTTATGCCATACTTTAATAACTGGAGCTGAGAGACACACTGACCGATATGATGCTCTTTAATTAATTCTAGAGAAAGGTCTATGCTTGTTTTAGAGTAATAACTCCCCGGTAATGCAGCTGGTTACTATAAGACCAAGGTTCATTCCATTATAAGTTTATCTTGTATTTTTCGACTTGCTTTAGGATACAAAACTAATTTTTATCTGATATGAAATCATATTTTACAACGCTTTCGTTTTTTAAGCTTCTATTATCTTTAGAATTATGGCTAATTTTACTCCATCATTCTTAATGGTAATTAAGACAGGCCCGTAATTCAAAAGCAGGCCGGGGTGCGTCTCAACTCCCAGGAGGTATATTCTGCCTAATAATATAAAAACTTTCAGAAACTTTTTTATGAATTGCTTTCACCCGGAAATTTCCCTAGAGCAACGTGAAGTTGAAGCTAACGGTAAAAAATGAGTTCATAAGGGGTAAAGATGTTCTCTGGTGAATAGCTAATCTAACCCGAATCTGTGGGTTCAAGCTTGGACACCTAACATTCCAGAATTGAGCAAGACTGTTGCTGTATATGAATCTGACTCATTTCATATCAGGGATAAAAAGCACAGAAATAAGGGTTTCTATGACTTGAATGTAAAAGCTAAAATTGTTTATATTATACCGCAGTTTACGAAGGATTCCGCATATTCAATTTCATCTGCAGTAATTTTTCGTTTAAAATAAAAGGGAATAGATACGTTAACAACACCCTTACGTGTTTTATGTACTTTTTTTTATAAAGAGCAAATATTACACATTAGAAAAACCTTATTGTAATTCGATAATGTGTTAAAGGCTTCCAGATGGAATGCCGCTGTTCATCTGTTAAATAATTAACACCCAAAGCTTCTGTCATTCCTTTGGTTGTCATCTTAAGAGGAAAGGATTCCGGGAAGCTTAACAGCAGTCGCTAACTTAGTAAAAATTAAAAAGTTTGAAAGCAAATATAACACCAAATGTACATTTTACAGTAGCAACCATCTGTAAGCAGCGGCCGGGCGGTAGGCCAAGGCTCCCCGTGAGCTGTCGTGCCATGGAGTTATGTTAACCATCTGTAAGGGTGTTAGAAATGGAAATTGCGTGTTATTTATAGACGCTCTTTAACTGCTGTGGTTCTCAGCGTCCCATTCTATACTGGGCGTGAAAGACCGCTTAATTTTGCTCAGAGACCTCTATCAGGCTTGAGGTTTTTTACGTACCGTAAATCTAGGGGTATAAGTGCGCAAACTTCAATTGGAATTTCCTGACGTTAAGCTGAAACACAAATTCGTGTTATATTCACATGACTTTCTCTACATCTCTCCAACAAATTATTGTTAAAAAGCTTATACTTCTATTT
Source organism: Hymenopus coronatus (assembly GCA_030762935.1). Classification (NCBI taxonomy): domain Eukaryota; kingdom Metazoa; phylum Arthropoda; class Insecta; order Mantodea; family Hymenopodidae; genus Hymenopus; species Hymenopus coronatus. The sequence continues at coordinate 31,500,739 of CM060884.1, forward strand.
ACTTCATGCTAAATTAAGAAAAAAATAGCTGAAATAGTTTTATTACTTGCTTCCTTGTAAGTAGAAGCGAAATAAGGGAGTACCATAGGTTAAAGTCATAGTCAAAAGCTGGTTGCTATGTGAATGAAGTTCCTTTGTTTGTACGGACAGGAGTTGACAAATTCCCGTATGAGAAAAATATCAGTTTTTAAAAGGTGAAACCAATAACATGCAATATCTCAAAAACGATCAACTCCACGAAAAAAATGTATATGGTGTAAATTGTGTGTTTTATCGTGATCTACATTTTTGTGTAGTAAGTTTTTGTCTATCTCTTACGGTTTACCAGTTATGCAAAATTTAATAAAAATCATCCAGAATAGAGAGGTCTTTAGAGGCGTCGCATCAACAGGCAGAAATCATCACAGATCTTGTGGATTACCATTAAATATAGGTTTTCAAATGTTGTTCTAGCTGCACTTTTGGTTGACTATGAGCAATCGCGACACCCACCTCACACACAGCTTCCTCATAGAAATTTCTCCGTGTAGAATAAACTGCATTCACTTAGTTGAGATACCTACAGTCTTAATCAATGTCACGTATTTTTAATCGTCAGTATTGCACTATCATATCGTGGATTTTTTGTTAATGGCTTCTAATACGGAGGAACACGCTTCGTCTTCGATGCTTGTTCGACCACCTTTAAATGCATTAATCCAAAAATAAATGGTCTTCAATGATGGTGCAGAGACATTCAGTTCTATTTTGGTTTGTCCGGCAGTCCAATCTCTCAAATGAAAATGTTTATTAACAGTATGAAGCTCTATTTTCTCCAATTTCTCGCAGTCGACACATTGGGCAATTCAGATGGCTGCCAATAATGTACTGTACGCTGTGAATTGTTGAAATTTTATAGGAGCATTTGAATAATCAAGCTTACCATCCATGTAGCAACATAAATGCTCCATTCTTTCATGGAAATTCACCACCACATGTATCAAACCACCCTCGTACGTCGTATAATATCAGCTTTAAACCGAGGAAGTCAGACGATATTCTGAGCAAATTTTGTCAAATGAAACAGAGATATAACAAAGAAATGTCAGGTACTCAAATTACATATTATTATTTATTGTTATTATTATTATTATTATTATTCCAGGCAATCTTTCTGTCTTACATTCTTTTGTTTTGCACCTCCACAAGCCACATCTGTCATCTCTTGTACCGGGAATGTGATCTATTCACGTTGCTATAGACACTCAAAAGCACTGAAGAACTACAGAGACGCCGCCATGAAAGCTACAGCTCTTATTACAGAGACATCGTTTCGACGCGTGGCCGTAATTACTTGCCCTGCAACGTTTCAGATCCCTACTCACGTTCCCTATTTCTGTTTACTGGGAAGTCAGTTGCGGGAAATACCTATAGAAATTAATAAGTTTTGAGATCACGAGTTTTAGATTATAGTGTCAAAAACTACCTAAACATTTGCCTACAGAATCTTTATGCTTGATTCCTATATTACAACAAATTGAAGTATAGAAGTGAGATGATTTATGTCAGATACCCTGTGTTCGTGCACCTCACAAAGAAACTCGAAACTAGTGAATAGATGTAGGCGAACGGACTCTATTCTGAATAAGAAACCGACATGTTCTTGCAAAGGAAAATCCGGTTGGCATCTGTTATAACTGTACTCTTGAATTGCAATCGTGCAATAATTTAAGTAGAGTAATTTCTGCAATAGAGTATTTCATAATGTTACTGTTCACTCTACTAGCCGATGATTAATTTTATTATTTACGAGCGATACATAGTTTTACATACAAAGGTGTATAATGAATGAATGTTATTGCAAATTTGTTTTAATGATATGAAACATGTATGGCGACACAAAGACATTCATTTCCAACATCTTCTATAGTGAAGATATGTGGCTAATTTAGTTGTAATTTAATTTCAAAATATATTGACTTTACTGTAAATGAGGGGCAAATAGCGTGCTTCCCGATCAAAAGAAATTTCTCTCTAGGCCGACTACACGTCCAAACGAAGGCTCTGTATGTTTTTTTTTTTTTTTAATTCTTTACACTATGGATTTATAGGAGTGAAACTAGGATGTGGGATGTTGGAACGGAGGGGGACAGTTCGTTCAACAGAACATCTTAATGGACTGATTATGGCTACACCTTTCGGGGAGGCAGAGATGAAGTGAAGAAGCTGGGGGAGTTCAGAAAGATGCACAGAAGCCCCTAACATTCCCAGTTCAAGCATCCACTCCTTTACAGAGCAATCCCAAGAGGGCGATGCAGCGACCTATGTAGACGAGACAGCATACTGAAGCGTTCACGGAGAGAACTGCGACATTTATCCGAGCCCGCCGACAATGCAACACCTGAAAGTACACATGAAACAGATATAAAATGAGAGTAAATGAGGGAAATGAGAATCGTGGTAGAATGTTAAAAAAAAGGGGGGGGGGAAAAACACTTTGATCAGAGTGCGTAGTCGCGTGTAATCGAATCCTACACCTCCCGAATCTGAGTCTCACACGTTACTGCAAAGCCATCTTGCTAGGGAGCGATACTAACGGCTATAGTCTGAGAATAATCATTCATTTTATCGCCAGTGAAAGGGGCATTAATGATTTCTTTCTACACTTTCTAATTCTTTACCTATCTTTTACTTTCTCTAGCCCGTTTGTAAAATGAAATGGCGTTTTATTTATGGACGCTCTTTAACTGCTGTGGTTCTCAGCGTCCCATTCTATTCTGGGCGTGAAATACCGCTTAATTTTGCTCAGAGGTCTCTCTATCAGGCTTGAGGTTCTTTTACATGCCGTAAATCTACGACACGGGACCTACAGCTTTACTTCCCTTCCGAAGGAAGCCATGCTAAGGATTTTTACGCCCGAAAAAAATCCATCGTCCTCCGCCGGGTTTGAACCCGCGACCTTGGGTACATGAAGTCAGCATGGTAACCACTACACCACGGAGGGCGACCCTTTTGTACAATGTGCATAGTGGATGGAGAATGTATCGCATTCCACCAAAAAATTCTATTTCGAGATAAAAAGTTCCTTGGTATTTATGTTTAATATCTTCCAAAGATTTTCAAGAAAATCCCCTTCCCAACTAGCTACCATTTACATGGAAAATGTTTTCAAATTCTTGTTTTTCTCAAAAATTTTCATTAAAATTCCTTATGTTAAAGATATTTACATAATAATTAAAATGTGTAATTTGAATTTTCTAGGAATAGTCTCTGAAGACTTCTTTATTGTGAATAGGTTTTTTTTTTTTTTTTTAGAATTTTGCATAACGATTAAACCGTGAGAGGCAGAAAAACTGTAGATCTCCTTAAAACACACAATTTATTTCATGTGTTTTTCTTGTACAGTTTACCGTTTTCGAGATATACTTTGTTTTTAGTTTCAGTTTTAAACTACCTAAATTTTCTCAAACGTGACCATGCAAAGCGAATCGAACCTCAATTGTTTCATATAGCGACCAGCTTTTAAAATATTTTCCAGGTGTATTCCCTTAATTTCCTTCTACTTAGTAGAAAGCAAGTAATAAGACCATTTCTGCTAATGTTTATCCCGATCAGCATGGTGTAAATAAAATAACCTTATTTAGAACAATCTGTACATGCAGCATCTAGAGAAGGCTGTGTGAGCGTAGCACATCAGAGTTTTAATATTCAGTCTTAAAACGTAGACTTGATAAGTTTGTGTACAATATTTACTTATAAGTTCCTGGACCTCAGTAATCAACATTATTCACGAATGTTTTATTGGTTGTTTTCGTAGGCGAATTAAGGCGCAGAATATTCGGTTTTAAGCTTCTGTTAACGCATTCACCTCGATCAATACTTCTATCTGAATTCTGCAAGCTTAGTCGTAATGATAGTAGTGCTCTAACATTTCGCACTGGATGGAATGAGGTTTACTTAAATCTGTTTCTCTTTACATAAGTCGCCGAGTGCATATTTCCTACGACAGCGCCTTCATCTTCAATCATGCAAATTCGCTATGTAAATGTAGCGTTAAATCTTCTGGCGAGAGTTAGGAAGGTTCCAACTTGTCTCATCTGTTCAATGCTTACACTGCTTGTACCTCTTTACTCGCACAGAACAATTATACAAAACCTTATCATTGTTGCAGACTATTATTACATGGATTCCTCAAGTAATTAAAATGATTCATATTACTTCTCTACCAAGTGCTATATATATACATAGTAGGTAGAGAAATTATTATATTCCAACCAAAAATCCTCTACTGAGTTTCACCGGAAATACAGCACAGCCCCGATATTTCAAGGTTCCAATTACTTCGAGCTGGTCTTAAAAGACCTGATGTGTTCCATTCACGTGACTTTCTCTCTACGTCTAACGAATTATTGTCAAAAAGCTTACCCTTTTATCTACTTCATGCTAATCGAGATAAGCATTAGCACAAATTTTCTTAATTACTTGCTTCCTTACAAGTAGAACGAAAATAAGAGAATATACTAGGCTAAAAAAAAATGTCAAATCTCTTAAAAGCTGGTTGCCATGTGATTGAAATCCGTTTCTATGTAGGGCCAGGAGTTAACAACTTTCCGTGTGAGAAAAATTTAAGTATTTTAAATCTGAAAAAAATAACAAGGAATACCTGAGAAATGGTCAATTCCACGAAGAAAAAAAAGCATATATGACAAACTGCTGTTTTAACGTGATCTATATTGTGTGTGTGTGTGTGTGTGTGCGTGTGCGTGTGCGTGTGTGTGTGTGTGGTAAGATTCTGTCCAACTCTTACGGAGCCACTCCGAGTGGTTCAACCATTCGCCTCTCACCAAGAGGGCCTGGATTCGATCCCAAGCGACCGTATGCGAGATTTGTGGTGGATAAAGCGGCGCATGGGCGGGTTTTCTCCGGGTTTTCCGGTTTCCCCCGCCATCGCATTCCACCGGTGCTCCATCATTCATGTATCATCAGTGTCACCGCCTGCGGTGCCATTAGTAGTTAAAGCGGGCGTAAACACTATCAAAAAAAACAGTGTCATCGCCTGCGGTGCCACAAGTAGTAAAAGCGAGCGTTAAACACTACAAAAAATTCTTACTAGTTACGCAAAATTCATTCAGAATAACGATGTTTTTAGAGGCTCTTCCCATAAAATTCAAGATACACACTTTATTTGCCATAAAATATCTTTAATATACGGTATTTTAACCAAAATCGTTGCAGCCATTTTTCAGAAAATCATTTCGAAATGTTTTCCATATAAAGGTTAGTTTGATTTGGGGGGATTTTTTTCAAAAACTTCGTTTCGCATCCCTGGAAGACCAAGTTTGTTATTTTACCGACTTTTTCGTTTTTGAGTTATCGTGTTCATAGACACACGGACCTTTCTCTGAAAATGCTTTATTTTTATTCAAGGGAAACGCGTAATTCCGACGAAATGTTGGTATCGAATTTTTGGGTGGAGTGCAATAACTTCTCTATAGGTACACTATATACATAGTACGTGTAGAGAAAGTAAGAATTAAAAGTATACACAAAACTACGCACTTACGAATGTGTTGCATTTTAACCTTTCTTTCAAATGTCTACGCACAATATTGGTGAAGCTATCCCCTTAGGGTTTTCGTTCATAACAATATATATCTCGTTAAAACATGCAGTTTATAACATGCCATTTTTTCGAGGTGTTAACCATTTCCAAGATATTTTTGTTTATGGTTTAAATTTTCTAAGAAGTGAAGTCGTTCGTTCCATCCTCTCCAGGGCGTGCGAAGAGGATGGAATTTAAAAGATATCATATAGCGACCCGTTTTTAAAATATTTGACTATTGCTGTAGCCTAGTATATTTTCTTATTTACTTTCTACCTACAAGGAAATATACAATAAAATCATTTCTATGATTTTTTTTCTGGATTAGTAATGCAGTAGACAAAAGATGAAGATTTTGTAAGAATAGTTTGTTGCAGAAGATGTAGAATGTTAAACTACAGATTTTGTACACATTACAGACTAATTCTTTCATTACATGAATACATTACACACGCATTATAGTATTTTTATACTGAGTGAAACCTAACATAACTAACCACCCACCAAATATATATCATGACCTATAAAACAGTTGATGCCAGGGCAGCCAACTTTGCAGAAATACATCGCACCACTGCACCTGTCTTGTTTTTGCATCCTTCCAAGGTTTCCGGGTCGTTTTTGTCCACGTACTGTAGCACAAGTCACCTTTTACATAGCACGATTATAACATCACTGCACCAGTCAGATGTTTGGATCTACTTCGTAGAATTGATATTCAGTTTAAAATAAAACAGCAAAACCGACTGCCTCCGTGGTCGAGTGGTCAGCGAGCTGACTTCTCACCCGGAGGTCCCGGGTTCGATTCCCGGCTGGGATGGGCAATTTTTCTTTAATTTAATTATTCCCTATCCCCCATATAGTCTGGAAGTATGAATGTGAGAGTGAATGTGCGTGTGTTTAGTAATATAAAGTTTAACCTAATGTTCTGAACCTACAGTTTCACAAGTGACAGCCCCCGATATGACCATTGATGTTAAAGGGAATGAAGCAATAAAAAAAAATATGATGTGTACCATTCACATGACTTTCTCCATATCCCTGCAACAAATAATTCTTAAAAAGCTTATACTTCTATATACTTTATGCTAATCAGAAAAAAATAGCTGAAATAGTCTTATTACTCGCTTCCTTGTAAGTTGAAGCGAAATAAGGGACAACCATAGGTTAAAGTGATAGCCAAAAGCTGGTTGCTATGTCAATGAAGTTCCTTTGTCTATATGGATAGGAGTTGACAAGTTCCTGTATGAGAAACGTATATAGCAGAAACCAAAAATAAGGAATGTCACAAAAACGACGAACTCCACGAAAAAAATGTATATAACATAAATTGTGTGTTTTAATGTGCTCTACATGTTTTGTAAGTTAGTAAGTTAGTAAGTTTTTGTCCATCTCTTACGGTTTAGCAGTTATTCAAAATTTAGTAAAATTCATCCAGAATAAACTACTCTTCAGAGGCTATTTCCAGAAAATTCAAGATATACATTTTATTTTTCAGGTAAATATGTTTAATATCCGAAATTTTAATCAAAATCGTTAGAGCCATTTTTGAGAAAATCAAAATTTTCGAAAAAAGTTCCATGTAAAGGGTAGTTGGGGTGGGGAGATTTTTTTCAAAATCTTCGTGTCGCATCCCTGGAAGATACTAAACTTAAATACCAAGTTTGGTATTTTACCTACTTTTCGTTTTTGAGTTATCACACTATACATAGTGCGTATGGAGAAAGTAAAAATAGCAAACATGCCACATTCACCTGTTTTGCATTTTCAGATTCAATTTAGTCCCGCTCAACCTCCGTTGTACTAAGACATCTGTCGTCTGCACTTTAAAAATATTGAAAGTGTTCTATTCATATTACCTCTGACTAATCTGCAAACAAACAATTCTTATAAAAGATTATGTTCCTATTCATGATTATTTAGATAAACAATATCATAAATAACCGTATTATCTAATTTTTCATAGGTAGGAGGATAATAAGGGAGTACACTACGCTAAAGCGACAGTCAAATGCTTAATAGCTGTCGGTATACAATTGAAATGAAATTCGGTTCTCTCTCCAAGGCCAGGAGTAAAACAAAAGAACGATGTTATAGAAGAGGACTTTCCTTTTGAGAAAGTTTTGAGTATTTTAAAATTAAATCCAATAATTGGAAATATCTCGGAAATGTTAGTTCTATAAATAATTGCATGTATCATAAATTGTGTGATTTAACATGTTATACATTTTTTGTATGGTAAGGCTTTGTCTGTCCCTTACAATTTACCAGGTATGTTCAAGTCGCTCAGAATGAAGAGTACTTCAGGGCTATTCCCGAGATATTCAGGATATACATTTTATTTGTCATGTAAATATCTTCAAATACGACATTTTAATCACAATCGTCAGAACCAGTTTTAGACAATCAAAAATTTCGAAAATTGTTCCATATAAAGAGTATTTTGGTGTGAGAGGATTTTCCTGAAAATCTTTAGTCGTCCTTCGTGGTGTAGTAGTTACCATGTTAACTTCATATACCCAAGGTCGCGGGTTCAAACCCGGCGGAGGACGATGGATTTTTTCGGGTGTAAAAATCTTAGCATGGCTTCCTTCGGAAGGGAAGTAAAGCAGTTGGTTCCGCATCGTAGATTTACGGCACATAAAAGAACCTCAAGCCTGATAGAGAGGCCTCTGAGCAAAATTAAGCGGTCTTTCACGCCCAATTTAGAATGGGACGCTGAGAACCACAGTAGTTAAAGAGCGTCCATAAATAACACGCCATTTTTTTTTCCTGAAAATCTTTGTGTCGTATCCATGGAAGATACTGACTTAAACACAAAGTATGGTATTTAACGGACTTTTCGATTTTGAATTATGCTGTCACAGACACACATTCACACCAGCATACACTAACCTTTTTATAAAAATGCATTTTTAGGATTCAGGGTCCTCAAAATATGCATTTCCTGTGACATCTGTGTATTGATTTTTTGGGTGAAATGCAGTACCTTCTCAGCCTACTATATTCATTGTATATGCATACTATATACATTGAACATTGAAAGTAATACTTCGCAAATAAATTGTTGTTGGAGATAAACAATCCAAGTACATGCTCCAAATATAAGCTACTGGTTTCAAGTTGAAGTACCCTCAATAAGTGGCAAGTGTCTCGGAACATGTAGGAAACATAAACGATTGAGAAATACAGTGCCATAGCCAGTATTTAAACCATGAATCTCCTGATTTCCATCCAAATGCTCTAATCGCTGAGCCACCATGACAACATACGAACGAGACGTTAAATTCCCCAACTGAAATGAAATTTTCCCGCTAAGATCTCAAGCAGATCTCAAATTATTTTGACGATGACATAACCCAATAGTAATTTACTTGAGATCCATGGTTCTAATTCCGGCTACAGCACTGAATTCTCCAGTCTAACTCTACCTTCCCAACTTCTCTCCAACACACGGCTAGTGTGGAAGAAAGAATTGACAATAACATGGCATTATTAACACTACGCACGTGATGCGATTACTTGTTGTGCATAGTGCCTAAAGGACTTATGTTTTAATCGCTACATCAACACCGATCACTTCTATTATGCTTTCTTCCATACAAGACGCTAACCAGGACGGTGGTCTCCGCGCATCTGGAACGCCGACCTGCAGGTAAGCTATCTCCATCTATTGATGTTCCGCTGCTTCGACTCGAGCTTTCCCAGGTTCTATTTCGGGTACTTCCAGTTGAAACCAGCAGCTAATATTTGGAGTAGAGCACATAGATAACACAGGGTTTTCTTTTTAGGTTTTTGCGATATAAGTATAGTGATATGTTCCGTATAAGTAAACGTAGTTGTATACGAAGTTACTCCTTATAAATTGACATATTCTGCGCTTTGAAACTTGCAGCCCTACGACTCAGTTTATCCGAATTCTTTCCCTCTGAACGCATGAAATCTTGCCCAGTTAGAAAATCTCTTTACATTAGCTTCTTATTTTCAGTTTCACTTTTTCTGACTGCAAACTTTGTTATTGACAGAATGTCGTTAGTTTAGATTATATAATTTATATGTATTCTGAAATTAAATAAAAATATATACAGTCAGTTTTATTCATAATGATTACTCGTTTACGTGAAATGAAACATTTAAACTTCTTTTAAACCTTTTCATTTCTATCTGTGGATTATTTGAAATTATTAAATATTATTTAATATGTTAGCCCTGTAGTGCAATACGCATCCTGAAATGTTTCAATCAAAACTCTAATAACTAATGTGGATTATTAAATTGAAAATCCATTTAGTTAATGCATCTATCATTTAATTTGTGCCCTCAAAAAACCTGGACTTTCTTATTTTAATGCTCCTCCTCACGATGATACGCAAGAGCTCAGAAATTCTGGATGTAAAAACAACTAGCTGAGAAATCGTCTTCGGAATTGTTTTTTTTCTTTCGAAACAAACATGCCTGAAGTTACATTTCACCCAATTTTCACTCGGAAAAACAAGCTAATTTGTTTTTCTTCACTGATTGCTGTAGCCGTTGTAACGCTTCAGTAATCATTTTAATGAGTTTATTCACTAAAGCATTTTCTCTCCCATTGTTTATCAAGCTTGTCTTCTCGTTAAAGCATTTTGCACTAGCCTATTCATCTAACCAATATCTGTTTAGTCCAGAGAAACAAAATCAAAGAATGAACTTCATGCAGATCATGCAAATGAGAAGCTACTACATAATAACTTCAAAACCATTGATATTGTTATGATTATAATACACTGCTGTTCAGTTATAATAGGATGATGGTCAGTTTATGATAGCAAATTGGCTGTGAGTGTATGCTTCATTAAAAAAGTGCTCGATTGTTTTTCTTTTATTTTTGTGTTTTTCTTTCTGGACATGCAAAGAGATCTGCTAATCTAGTAGCATGAAGTAGAGCAAAGAATAAGCTTTTGTTAAAAGAGATCATTGGTTTCATTATTACTTTAATCTGGCCGAATAATAGTTATTGGTAAATTTAATAGATGCAATTTCAACATCAAAAAATCTAATGTGTTCCATTCACATGGCTTTCTCTACATCTCTGCAACAAATTATTGTTAAAAGCGTATGCCTCTATTTACTTCATACTAATCGAGAAAAGTTAGAATAAATAGTCGTATTACTTGCTTCCCTGCAAGTAAAAGCAAAATAAGGATGCACCATAAGTTAAAGTTCCTTTGTTTGTATTTATGGACACGAGTTGACAAATTCCTGTATGAGAAAAGTATGCTTTTTAAAGGTGAAACCAAAAACAAGGAATATCACAAAAACGATTAATTCCACGAAAAAAATGTATGTAACATAAATTGTATGTTTTAACGTGATCTACATTTTTTGTAGTTGTAAGTTTTTGTCCATACCTTACCGTTTAGCAGTTATGCAGAATTCCGTAAAATTCATTCCGAATAAAGCAGTCTTCAGAGGCTGTTCCCAGAAAATTCAAGATATATATTCTATTTTTTAGGTAAATATCTTTAATATACGTTATTTTAATCAAAATCGTTATAGCCATTTTTAAGAAAATTAAAATTTCGAAAAATGTTCCATGTAAAGCGTAGTTTGGGGTGGGGGAATTTTTCTCAAAATCTTCGTGTCGCACCCCTGGAAGATACTAAACTTAAATACCGAGTTTGGTACTTTACCGACTTTTCATTTGAGTTGTGTTAACAGACACGGACACACACGGACCTTTTTCTGAAAATGCTTTTTTTTTTTTGGATATTGGGGACCCTAAAACATATATTTTCGGTGAAATCTTGCTATCGAAGTTTTTGGTGGAGTGCAATACCTTCCCTATACATTATGTACATAGTGCGTATAGAGAAAGTAAAAACTAACAAATAATTGCAATTAAAAATGTTAATATTATATTATGCAATTTTTTTGCAGAATAGATAGCGCAAATCGTATGAATGGAGCATCATTTTTTTCTCTGATTTCCTTCTGTGCGTAGGCATATGACTGCTAGAAACCTACATTTACACAATGCGCCTTAAGTCAAACGCATGCAGAGAAACTCTGGATCACTGAATCCCTAGATGGGTTTATGAGCCCTAGAGGGGTACGACGGTAAAATGAGTGACAGAAAATTATGAAAATAGGGATTAAAGGGTAAAGAGTACACATTGGAGGAGGACATCTCGGGTCCTATGACCTACACAGATATATTGTGGCTAACACCCATAGGAGAAAGGGATTAACACTAGAGGAGGCTAAGGCCGCAGGTAGGCCACAGAGATGCGCAAAAGTCCTAACATTTCCATTACCAGAGCTGCCAGAAAAGGTAATTAAATGTCCTGTGACCTAGCAGCCCTCTAGTGTCCATGCAAATTGAACATGTATCTGCCCCATCTGCTCACACCACAAACACTGCGAACCTGCAAACACAAAAATATTAATAAATAAAATATGTAAGTTTCGGCTCTGGTACCTTATTTTCTATACCAGGACGTGTATTCCAAACTTATAATTTGCTTAACACTTATTTCATTTTATACATAATTATTGTGCAGAAATAGTAATAAAGGTATTAAAAGAAACAGAAGTAAAATAAAACGATTAAAATTATGAAAAAGTAAGTTCAACAAGCATGCTTTCAATTTTAAACAATTCAGTTATTGTTACTGGGCATCAGCAGCATTATATATCCCTGGTTTTGTTGTTTTAACAAAATAAATTGTATAAAATACTTCATAGTAACTTTGATAATTCCTAACCATTGCTTTCCAGTGATGAATGTACTGTCATAATAAATATATATATATATATGTGTGTGTGTGTGTGTGTGTGTACACTAGCAGACCCGAATAAACGTTGTCCAGAAGTTATAAATCCAAAAATTATAAACTTTTGTAAATAGATTGTAATTATTCGGACCGTTTTTATGAAAATATAAAAACGCATTAAAATGCCTGGCGCCATCACGCGTGCAGTTATCACAACTTGACCTATCAATTACGTATGAGTATATATGTACAATATAAGCTTAAGTGTGTTAAATATAAACTTAAAACTGTTTTAATAATAGCAAGAAAGAAAAAAAACTCAAATAATTTTATGGCGGGTATATATTTTTAATGTAGGTACAAAAATAAATCTTTAGAGATATTGTCACGTATGTGATTGACGAGTATTTCTTAATTAGCTTATAGTTTGTTTTAAGTCTCATTATTGTAAATGTTTTAGAATTCCATTTTCTTATAAATTTCGGTATTTTTTAAAAACCGGATTCTTGGGTTGAATGAGAGGAAGCTTTATGGTTTTCTTTGTTATTATAACCGGATGTGTGTTCCTCTGATTAATGCAACATTTTACCACATTTTGCAACTTATGAGCTTGCGTGGGCTTTCAACCTCTTCCCGGAACCTATGTGACATTTCGTGGACTTTAATTCCAAGCACGTCATGTAGGAAGCCCTGTCTTATCTTTTAAATACTGTATTTTGATTGGTGGATTTATTAAGAGCCTGGGCGTAGATTCTGAAGAACCCCCTAGAGACAATTGTCTTGTATAAAATTGTCTGGAATCTTGAATTCCGGGCGCTTTTGGTTCTCAGTACTTGAAAGAGGCAGACTCGCTGCCCGAGGGACGTCCGAGGCCCCATCCCGGATCACTGGCACACCGACACACATCTTTCTTCTCGTCGAGCTAATCAACCTAAAAGGTAAGAACCTTTTAAAATGTGGACACCCTCCGTGGTGTAATGGTTACCATGCTGACTTCATATACCCAAGGTCGCGGGTTCAAACCCGGCGGAGGACGACATTTACTTTATTTTTACTTTTAAAATGTAAATGGCGTGTTATTTATGGACGCTCTTTAACTGCATGAAAGATCGCTTAATTTTGCTCAGAGGCCTCTCTATCAGGCTTGAGGTTCTTTTACGTGCCGTAAATCTACGACACGGGACCCACGGCTTTACTTTCCTTCCGAAGGAAGCCATGCTAAGGATTTTTACGCCCGAAAAAATCCATCGTCCTCCGCCGGATTTGAACCCGCGACCTTGGGTATATGAAGTCAGCATGGTAACCATTACACCACGGAGGGCGACAAGAACCTTTTGTTGAATATTAACTATGTTACCAATTCTTGTCTTTCGTATTTGGAATTAGGTCTCGCTCGACACGAAACGCCTGACACGCTTGTCTTGTTTATTGTAATTTATCTTACTATTTTATTGTAAAGTATATTAACCTTTCGTACGTTATTTCTCAATATATTTATATTATCTGGATTCCCTTTGCGTTGTTATCATTGCTCTACCATCTGCCTTCCTTTTATAACCCTCAAATAGCTATTCCCCCCTGTGTCCAACTTTAGTTGTGACAATATATATAGTATTTTCTAGGCCATGAATTGACTTTGTTTGGCCTTCTGACTTGCAAACAACAAGACGTTTGAATGGTATGGTTGGGTCTGAAGGAATCATTCGAATCTGTAGTAGAACAACTTCACCTTGAAACTTGCCATTCAAAAGAGTAGCTTTAAGAATATTGCACATGATTCTTTTTATGGCCAATCGCATGCCATTGCATAGCTTTAGTACATTAAAATGTCTAAGTAAACTGACTATAAATAATTAGTGAACAAATTTTCAATAGGAAATAATGTGGCGGCATTCCAAGTAAATCAAGTGAATTCAAGAATTCAACAAGATAGTTGACAACTCCGTCCATCCGAGATATGGTAGGCTCATGGTGAGCCCAGATATAGTTTCTGTATACTTACCCCGGTAAGGGCTCCAAGTACGGTTGCATTTTCCTCTGCTTCGCTGGTGTTTGGTTTGATTAAACTGTTTATGTTGGAACATTTTTTGAAAACTCGCTATATTTAAATGATATTTCATTGCCAGGCAATGACTGTTGTATTTTACGATTAACCGTGTCGACATCTATATTTTTGCGGTCAAAATAGCTTATATATTTTCAATTAGCACAGAATTTATTTCAATGTAATAACAATACTAGGCTACGACGCTAGTAACGAATGTGCGAGAAAGTAAAAAACGGATAAGAAATTTCCTTGAATCCGATCGTAGCACCAACTCTTCAAATATATCGCAGCGCTGCCTGCCGGATCCAATGTAAATCATACAAAAATTAACAACTTGTAAGATGTATAATTTTTAATCACACTGCAAAACGCTTCACTCATTAATTATACATTAATTTAATATTTCCAATTACTGCAGAATTTATATAAATGTGATTTGAACACTTAGCTACGACGCAAGTAAAGGTAATGCGAAAAAGTAACAAATTTACAAGAAATTTCGTCGAATCCGAATCTTCAAGTATTTCAATACCGTGACCGCAGCGCTCCCTGTGGATCAAGTGTAAATCTTCCAAAATGAACAAAAAAGCAAAATAAATTAATTAATTTAACAAACATTATCTAATTTATCGAATTGTGAATCAAAACCATTCTCGAATCCATTTGAACACACCAAACATGTCATCCAAATTGGTTCAACCGTTTAGTAGGAGTTCAGTGACATACACGAACAGAAGAATTATGTATAAAAAAATATATATACATTTGTTCTATCTATACTAATTATAGAGTATCATATTTTAAAATAATGCCATTAAGAGGCTTTTAAATGCATTTTTTTCTCGGTAGTCATTTAAATTTATTTCCTTCTCTATTTAGCTATAGTTTTCTATACTAGTCTTTTTATGCTATCGGTCCAAACTTTGTCAGAATATTTTTTTTAATTTGCTTGCTGTCCTAGATATTACAGTTTTTATTGTTCTTGTTGACGTAAAGGCTTTCTGATCCACGCTCAATGAATACTAAGAAATTTCTGTTTCACTTTCTGCCAATTTGCTTTTGCTTAATTATACATTTCTTCACGTTTCTTATCATTTGCTAACCTCCAATAAAGTATTCAAAATAAATAGTCTATGATCACTGGAGGTCATATCTTTACTAACTTTCTAGTTCATAGTTTCCCTTCCCAATTTAAAATTTCAGAGGGTTAAACCAATATTGGATCTAGGCTCTACTTGACTCCCAAACGTTGTTAGATTATTTGTTTCATTTTAATAGTTAAATTTAAATCTGTAAACACTTCCTCTAGCTCTTCTTCTCTCTCATCTTTAATATTATTAAACCACCAGTTTTATTTAGAATTAGAAGCACAGGTGTAGCTGATTTCAATATCAGAAAAATTCTAATTACTTCTTTAATTTTATTTAATTACAGTCCGATTTGGTGGATGAATTGAAAATATTGCTTCGCAAAATAAACTTCCAGTGTTCAAAAATAACTTCCATACAACTCGTCATTGAAATATGTTATGTCGAGAATTTGTAAATGTGGGTTTATTATTATTATTATTATTATTATTATTATTATTATTGATGGCATTGATTTTTCCTTTTAGTAATCACTGATTTTATAGATACATATTATGATACTTTTTCTCTCATTCTTGAATGCATAAAATGTGTAAATCTAACTCTTTAGATATTTTTTTTTAATTTTGAAATAACTAATCTGCTTCTCTGCGCATTAATTTCCTCAATTTTTATTAAATTCCTCTAATCTTCATAATTGTCTATTTTGTCTTTGGTAAGTCATAATTTTTTAGTACGCATAGGAATATGCTTGTTGCCCTATGCATGGGGGTCAACTGTTGGCTGTTATAATTGTTTTGTGATCTGAAGTATCCAAATGTTTGTTTCCCTTCGTGGCTATATTACCGAAAGCACGCCTGAAAGATAAGTACGAAACGGAATGAAGAGGAAATAAAATGGTGGCAGATGAGAAACCAACCTAGAATTCGCCTGTCGACCCCGGGGAAGCCACGTAAAATACAAGGTATTACGGAAGTAAATATTAAGCCATTAACCCTGTGTCAGGCGATTAATCATACAGGGCTTCTGTGGTCCAGAATCCTAAGTCCTCTATCCTAATCTGACCTGTGGTAAATTGCTTTTGCTAGATCCTGTGGTTGTAAGAGCTGGAGACAAGGGAATAGAGAAAAAGAAAAGAGCATTCTATAGCCCGCAATCCTCACGGTGTACTAAGTGCATTCTGCATTGTTAAAATTAACAATAGCTCTACTTTCATGTCCACAGTTTATCCAGACGGATGATAAGACTTAAGATACTAGCTTGCTAAATTGCTGCTATTGAAAAATATATGTTTCGCACGAAAGAAAAGAAGGTTCAAAGAGTAATTGTTAGTTTCACAAGGAATTCTGGAACAAAAGGAATTCGTAATAACAGTGAGTAGGACATGATATGTACAACGGAGCAGAGTAACATTACATCCTTTTCTTTTTTCTTTCTTTCTTTTCATTCATTCCCACTCTATGAACCGCCGTCACTGTTGCCGCTGGTACGAAGTACGGGGGTGGGAAAATAAAACGTTAAGGCGTTTTCCAGCTGTTTGGCAGAGGGCGCGGCTGAAATATACCCTGGAGCAGTCGGCTTTTACCAGTTTCATCCGGTGGCGACACTGGTAGAGCCTGTCACGTGCAACACAGGAAGAGTTTCTATTAAAATATATTTGAATAAGTTTTCGTTTAGAAAATGTGTAGTACAAATATTTAATTTACTTGAATTTTGTAGCATTTCTTTCTCGTTTTTATCGTCTCTGCTGCATACTATAGTTATTAGAGGAAATATGGTGTTAGACCTAAAAATTCAATACTGAGGTTTCCCCGAAAATACACGTTTTGGGACTCTCTTAGTTAAAAAAAACATTTTAAGAAAGAGGACCGTGTGTATGCGAGTACGTGTATATATATGTATATGCGTGTCCGTCTGCCTGTTTTCTGCGTATCTAACATAAATCAAAAATTAAATATCTATAAAACCCAATTTTCGCTATTGTAATTCAAGATTCGTTTGGAGACCATATTATTTAATTTTTATTTGATTTTCACTTTCATATTTTTAGTAAAAGGCCTTTTTTACACCCATTTAATTAATAAAAGGTCAGCCATCATGTCCTCTATGCTTATTTGACACCCCAAATACACAAACTATACTTTACTATAAGTTCTTTTCTATTACTATTTTTACTCTTTTTGATTTCTTCCTTTGTTTTAACGGGTGATAGTTTCATATTATACTTTGCTCCAGTTAGTCGCCCTCCGCAATGTAATTGATTATCGTGCTATCTTCATATGCCTAAGGTCGCGGGTTCAAACCCGGTGGAGGACGATGGACTTTTTCGGGCGTAAAAAGCCTTAGTATGGCTTCCTTTGGAGAGGAAGTACAACCGTTGGTCCCAGGTCCTATATTTACGGCTTGTAAAAGAACCTTAATCCTGATAAAAGTGGCTCAGCAAAATTAAGCGGTCATTCACGCCCAATATAGAATGGAACGTTGAGAACCACAGTAGATGAAGAACGCACAGAAATAAAACTTCATTTAACCCTCTAATTCTGCTAATATTTCTTGGTCTACAGCGAATAGAATTGTTTTACTATATGCCATGCAGTAAATCTGATACCCTTAGGGTTTAATAATGTCCATTTTGCAATTATCTTATTTAGGTATAGATGAACAGCAATCTTGATAGTCCATATCCTTGTCAAAGTTCTCTATTCACGTAGATAGATTTTGTACAGGTATTAAATTCAGTGTTTTTTTGCTTTCTCTACACGTACTAAGTACATAATATATAAAGATGGTATTGTATTCTAGTCAAAATTTTGATACCGAGATTTCACTTGGAATACATATTTTGAAATTTCCTGAATCGAAAAAAAAAGCATCGTTAGTTTGGTAGCTAGGATGCAACACAACGATTTTCAATAAAATCACCCGATCCCGAACTACTCTTAACACGGAAATTATTTTATTTTCTCAAAAATGTTTATAACGATTCTATTAAAATATCGCATATTAAAGAGATTTACTGAAAATAAGATGTGTATTTTGATTTGTCTGGCAATAACTCTGAAGACCTCTATTCTGGATGAATGTTGCTAAATTTTGCATAGCTGCTAAAACGAAGAAATAGATTAAAATCTACTACACCAAAAGTATAGAACTCATTAAAAACATAATTTATGTTTTATTTACATGTAGCTCTAGATACTCCTTGTTGTTTGTTTCATCTTTAAAATACTAAAACTTTTTCATAAGGGAATTTGTCAACTCCTGGACATTCAAACAAAGGAATTTTAATCAACCAGCTTTTAATAGAGTTGGCTATCGCTTTAGTCTACTATGCTCCCTTATTTCCCTTTTAATTACCAGGAAGCAAGTAATAAAACAATGTCTGCCTACTTTATATCAATTAGTATGAAGTAGGTAGAAGAAAAAGATGTTTAATAATAATTTGTTACAGAGATGTAGAGAATGTCATGTGAATGGAACACTTTAAAACGTTATTGATATTTTGGTATTGCTATACAGTGGCTTAATTATGGTCCTCCCTTCCGAAAACCATCCTATTCTTCCAATAATATTGTTTTTGCAATTTATTG
The DNA here is from genome assembly GCA_030762935.1 of Hymenopus coronatus. Lineage (NCBI taxonomy): Eukaryota > Metazoa > Arthropoda > Insecta > Mantodea > Hymenopodidae > Hymenopus > Hymenopus coronatus. Next base: position 31,519,797 of record CM060884.1, read on the forward strand.
AAATTTTATTTCAATGGGCTGGCATATATTGTAACACAAGTTGGTTCAAGAGATAGGTATGCCCTACAGTTTTTGTAGTCATTGTTGTTCCCTTTTTATGAATATTTATCACTGTGATGTGCTCCATTCCTCTGGGATTTTACTCATAGCCCTAATACCATTAAAACTGCATTTATTACTATCATTTTTATTATTTCATTTCTGTAGCCCGGTTTAGCTTCTGTAGCCCTATTATTATATCTGATTTAAACAATTCGTTTGTTTCATTCGGGCTGCAATGATTTCTAATTTTAATTACACTCATCTTCTATATAATTCCAGAATCTGTGGAGGGTAAGGGCTGATTCCAATTAAAGAAAATTTTCTCTACCCTAGTCAGGAATCGAACCCGAGAATTTTAGCTCCAGAAGCCAGATATTGATCAAAGCAGCAGTCCTTTATTCCTGACTGTATATTTCCGATACATCATAAGCCCAAAAAGGTACAATTTTTTGTACTGTTACACTTTTACTTAACATTAAATATTAATTTAGCGCATTAAGTAGTTTTATAGCCGGTTTTCAAAACGTTGTATGATATGCATATTGCACGGAAAGAGGTAGAGAGATGGGAGCGGCCAGAGCTGAGAAAAAGGAAGAATGGAAGCGGGAAGAGGGCAAGGAGAGAAAATGAAGGACAGAGCGATATACCATAATAAACGCAAGTGGAACTGTGGGTTCAAAAATGTAATTCTTACTTTCGGTATGTGTATCAAGAGCTAATTGTTTTCAATCCTAATACTCATTTACAAGTCTTCTTAATTTAAAAATAATGCTCTGTGGTATTCACTTCCTGTTATCCAAAGAATTCTGCTGAAAAACCAAGAAACAGGGTGGCATATTTCTTAAACAAGATTTCTCTGTGTTCCTTCACTGCTACATAAATGTTCTATGTAATGAAATTAGTGCTACTTGTCCCTTTCTTCCTTCTTGCTTTACTACTTACATTTCCCTGGGAGTTTTGCATATCTATACCTATAAGAAACTTTTACCTTAAGCAACTTAAAGCTAAAAGCATAAATTGACTCTTTTTATAAACCAGAATGCCTAATAAGGTGATTAAAAAGGCTACCTTAGTAAGAAGAAGCACCTGGTCAAGTAGAGCAGCGCAACGTAAATGGATAACTTCATGCAGAGAAGTAAAACAGAACACATCTGATAAAGAAATGTAGGGCTACTAGCTAAACTTTCAAAGTTATATTTAAGAATTGAAATTGTCAAAGAAATTCAAAGAAAGAAGAGGCTCAAGAGATGTTTCGTAACAAGAGGAAGTCACTTCAAGCACAAGTTTTGGATCCACATGCATATGAATGTTTTGGTGCCAGAAATACGCCTTAGCATTCATGGTTACATTTTGGTATACACTATGTATAAGCATCTATTTTTCTGTGTTTGGACATTTCCGGAAAGCCCCGTGTTGAGTTTTTGGTCTTAAAAGTATTAGAAGGCTCTTGTCAATTTCCAGTGGACCGTAGCAACCATTCCATTCTAGTAGGAATTGAAGTACTATTATGAAGAACGCAGTTAAAATAGCAACAATGGTGAGGTCTGTGCATTCCAGCGTTAAATAGCCAGCATTCATATTATTTCTGACGGTGATATAAAGCCTCCAACATTCAAGTATTTTCAAATGCAGTTCCCTTTGAATATGTTTCAGCTAATGCTTGGATAAGAGTGCAGTGGTCGATAATATGGTAATACGTTTTAGAGCGCTCAACCGCAGTATTCATTAGTGAGTATGGGAACGCTTAAAATGCAGGCAGTTGCGTATCCATGCCAAGTATATGGAATCATGTTCTACAGAGTGGAATGAGCTGCATTAGATAAACGTAGTCAGGATTTTCTAGCAAATACTGTAAACTCATTAACATAAGAGTTTTAACTCTTGAGATGTGGTTACTGTTCAATCTGCTTGAAAAAAATCTGATTTTATACATTCACATGCCTTTCTCTACCTACTCAGCAATAAACTATTCTTACAATATTCTTCTATCTACTCCATGCTAATCAAGATACACATTAATAGAAATAGTCTAATAATTTCTTTGTAAGTAAAAGAGTAATAAAGGACTGCCATTGAAATTCTGTTCTCTTTGATCAGCTGAGAAAAAAAAATATCGACTTCCCATTTGAGAAAAGAATAAACATATAAAAAATGGTCAATTAAAAAGGTATTTGATATAAATTGACTTTTACAATTTTTCTGTAGTAGTTTTATCTATCTATTGCGATTTAATAGTTTTGCGAAAATCATCCAGAATCAAGAGAACTTCAGAGGCTATTCCCAGAAAATTCAATATACTCATTTCATTTGTCATTAAAATGTGTTAAACATATGGATTTTAATCAAAATTGTGAGATACATTTTAATAAAATCAAATTTTTGTAAGTTTTTCAATTAAAGGGGGTTTGGGATGAGTGAAAATCTTCAGGTGGCATCTGTGGAAGATTTTGAGTAAGTATTAAATTTGGTATTTAACGACGTTACGCTTTGTGTTATGCTGTTTGCAGACACATACACACAAGGGCTTTTTTTCCAAAAATACATTTTTGGATTCAGAGGTCCTCAAAAAAAGATATATATATGGTAAAATTTCGAGATCAACGTTTCGGTGAATTACAATCCTTTCCCTACTATACATAGTATAAAAGTAATTAAGAGTGACAGAAATTGAGTAATTAAACGCCTATATATTTAAAAATATGGAAACCACATGGCTTTACCACATAGAAACTGTCATATTTATCTACAGTACTGCCAACTTATAGAGGAAATTTTTCCCTAAAAGAAGGGCTAAACTTTATCTCTCTACTTAAAACTGTGAGAACGGATTATTTTTCAATGGAGTCGCAGAGAATTCACAATACAAAATAGCAGAATCAATGCAATTTTAAAACATATAATTAAAATATCGTGTCTACTACATTAAAACAAATACTAAACAGGAAATTCCAACAATGTGACAGTTTAGCATTAAGCAATTAATGTGATATTTCTTTCTAGCTTAAAATTTTGTTTATAAATTCTAAACAAAGAATTAAACTCCATCAACGCTTTCAAACTCTCTAGTTGGTGTATTTGCGAGGGACATCCAGAAAGTAAAGAACGATTTGGCATAATTAAATAAAACAAAACTACCAACACAAAATGTTCTTTAAAAAGCTACTGTGTTTTGCTCTATTTCTCAATGTTATCACCATTGCTCATAAGGCATTCAATGTAACTTATTACCAGGTTTCAATGCTGATGTTATGCTCTTCTCCCGCCAAAAAAAAACTAAGCTAGGGAATCACTGCCACTTCAGATCTTCATCGCAAAAGTAATTTAAGGTGTTACAGGTGAAATTCCGGATTTCCTGCATTTGTTTATCATTTACTTTCAACCCCTCCATAACGAGTGACAACCTCCCATCCTGTCTGCTTTATGCACCATTTGCTCATTGAAGTCTAATTCATTGCATTATCACCATGAACTTGCGTTATTTACGTATACATTTTGATTGATCGAAGATTTTGTGTATTCAAAAAACAAACCAGATTTTTGTTGGTATAAGAGTATATCATCAAAATTGAAAAACTAGTAACACGATACTGCAAATGCCTCGAAAACGATGCGATTGCGTTGAGAAATTTGCCAAGGTAATGGAGGTTAGTGAATAAAGTTGTTGATATCTTTCACTGTCATTTAGTTATGTTAAATTGTTCTTTACTTTCTGGACCTTCGTATTTCAGCATTTGTCGTTTTAAAATACCAATTGTTCAAAATTAGGTATAAGTTACATATCTATATATTTTCAAATATTATATTAAACTCCTTAATTCCTCCCTTGGTTAAAATTAATAATATCTATAGTTTGTTCAAAAGCCTCGTTAATGTCGTTAATGTCTAAGAACAAAGCCATGCCGACTCAGCCACGTTTCGGAAGTCTCTACTGCCCTGAGGGGGAGGAAGGTGGCATCAGCAAACCTATTAACTCGAATTTGTTTAATGGCGTATCTCTTGTAACCAATGGTAGCGTATACCGGATATGCAGAGGTTCTGTATGCCAACTCCATATGGAGTGGCTCTTGTGTGTATTTGTCAAACTGGTGCTACCGTATGCAATATTAGTCATGAAACGAAAGCGCATTTTAACGCAGCTAATGCGCCAGCTATTCTAAAAACACAGTTTCTGTGATTCCTTGAAACTAATGTTAGTTTATTTATAAGTTGGGTGTAGAGTAGTTTAAGGGTTTTGTCAAGCAGTTGATGCAAGTAGATGATGAAGATAAGAGGCTAGGAATTTCAGGTATCATAATGTATATAAAACAGGTAAAGAATTTGGAATATGCCTAAAGGAAATGAATATTGAGATAACTGCATTAAGTGCCTTGGTAAGTATAACACTGAGATTACAAAAGCTAGTATTTATATACAACTTAGTGAAGTTGAGCCAGTTGAAGTTTTGGTGGAAGAATGCTGCCTCGCGTGCGAGGTTTCAGTTTCGATCCTGACGTTATCTCACACTACATTCAAGCTATTATCAGCAGAAAGCGCATTTGGAGAACGAAAAGATGAAATTCATTGTACCTTTACCCTAGACAAAGGCAGCATATGCTCTAAGAACTGATTTTTGAACCGAAGACAAAATAATGGCAATCGGGACCAGTACAGTCTTTGAAAATTAAATGTTTCTCGGTTGCATTTTATATTGTAGTAAACATTTTATATATATGCTATTTTTATGATTTATTATTCATGTAACCTATGGTATTACAGTAGTACAATATAACATATTACCTCATATCATATTTTCAATATTCGTGTGCAAACTTGTGGTTTGTAGGTATAGTACTAAACTACCTAAAGATACATTTTAAAAATGTTTCAGGTGAAGTTACTTCTTCCTTTCAAGGTGTAGGCCGCTGACCTGTTCCGAGGCTAATTAAAATTCAGTTACATCTATTGATCACTCGTCTTCTTGATCTTCCCAAGCTGCTTGTTCCCTTAGGTTTATAAGCATTGCTAGCTTAGATAATCTACAAGGGGGCATTCTCATAATATGCTCTTTCCATTGCTTCCGGTAGTTACATATTTCATCTACTATTCCCCAACTTCATATACGAAGTTCGCGGGTTCAAACCCGGTGGAGGACGATGGAGTTTCTGGGGTGTAAAAAGCTTTAGTATGGCTTCCTTCAGAAGGGAAGTAAATCCGTTGGTCCCGTGTTGTAGATTTACGGCACGTAAAAGAACCTCAAGCCTGATAGAGAGACCTCTGAGCAAAATTAACCGGTCTTTCACGCCCAATTTAGAATGGGACGCAGAGGACCACAGTAGTTAAAGAGCGTCCATAAATAACACGCCATTTTTTTTTGACTCCCAACTGTGCTCTTATGTCTTGATTTCTAACTTTGCCTCTTCTAGTCTTCCCAACCAGATAACGCATAAAATACATTTGTGCCGCTTCTAATCGTCATTTATCTTGGCTTCTCAGCGTCCAGGTTTCACTTCCTTGTCTCAGAACTGGCTTAGTTACTACATTATATAATCTTTGTTTTATTTCAGCTCTCATGCTCCTTCCAAAATATTTCTCAATACATCCGTTCAGTATTTTACAGTTCGTTTCTAGGTCGTTATGCATTCGTTCCATATTTATCTGACATCCCAGATAATTAAAAGCGGAGATCTGTTCTATTATTTTGCTATCTATCACTATTTTCACTCGTATTCGATGTTTCACATACATTGCCATTGCTTTGGTTTTCTGAGAAGTTCCTAGGTTACATATTTTGTTAAGCAGCTGAAAAAATCTTCTCTCCTCATCACCATAAGCAGGATCTGTAAGCTCCAATTCACACTCTTCCATAAATGACTGCATTTACAAATGACTACCTTCGATGCCTTTGACAAAATATCTTAGCAGTAATAAGACACACAGAAAAAGGCAAAAACAGGGAACGCCACCTTACTAGTCGTGAGCCGACAGTGAGTTTACCGACCTCGCCTACTGTCTCTGATGTTATCATTCCTTGTAGCTCTATAAACTTGTCATCCTTCAGATGATGTCCAATCTGCTCTCCTTAATATTTCCTTAAAATGCTATAGTGATATTAGCATTATTTTTTTTCCATTTGTGGGACAGAAGTTGGAAAGATAGATGCAGACTAAAAAATTCAATGTCAATGTCGGGATTTGAACTACGGTCTCCATCCGGTTGCTCTAACCACTGAGCTACAATGGAAACATGCCGACACTATTTTAAATTCCCCATTACAATGGCATATATACTTTATAGTTGGTTAAACTAGAGCCCAAGACCTTAAGTCAATCAGTGTTAGTAAATTTTTTCTTTTTTTTTTTCCACAAAAGTCCTGTTCAAAAATAGTTGTAAAGGTGCACAAAGTCAGATTGAAAAATTCTATATCATTGTCGGGAATTGAACCACCTTTCCAGGTCTCCGTCCGGTTACTCTAACCCCTGAGATACCATGGCAACATAGCGGCAGGACATTAAATTTTGCAACTGTACTGATAATAGTTTGAGTAACACAGATCAAGGGTCACTGACAGACAGATAAAAACCGGTCCGAGTGCTTCTGCAAACGCCAAAAACTGTACGAGGTATGTGGGATGATTTGTTGTCTGCGACCTCCCCGGTAATAGATCTACCATATTTTCTTCCGTCGTGGCTTTAATACTTAAAATTCTGATGTGTTTCATTCACATCACTTTCTCTATACCTCTGTAAATAATTATTGTAGTAAGCTTACTCTTCTATCTACTTCATGCTACTCGAGACAAACACTAGCAGAAACGTCTTATTACTTGGTTCTTTATAAGTAGAAGAGAAATAAGGGAATACTGGGCTAAACCGAAAGTCACATGTTTTAAAATATGGTTGCTATGGATGGGATTGAGAAGCCAGGAATTGACAAGCATTTTAAAACTGAAACCAATAACAAGGAATATTTCGAAAACGATCTAATCCAGGAAAAATATATATATGACTTAAACTGTGTGTTTTAAGGATCTCTACATTTTTTGTGTAGTAAATTTCTGTTTATCTCTTACGGTTTACTAGTTATGCAAAATTAAAAAAAAAATCATCCATAATAAAGAGATCTTTAGAGGCTATTTCCAGAAAATTCAAGATATAAATTTTATTTGTCATGTAAATATCTCAAATATACAGATTTTAATCAAAATGTTTAGATCTATTTTTGAGAAAATCAATGTTTTTGAAATCATTTTTTATGTAAAGCGTTGTTGGTTTGGGGGATGTTTATTTAAAATACTCCAGTCGCATCCTTGGGAGATACTTTACTTAAATATCATGTTTGCTGTTTAACGCTCCTGTCGTTTTTGAGCTATGCTGCTCACAGACACACACACGGATCTTTTCAGGATTTAGGGAGTCCCAAAACATGTAGGTATTTCTAGTGAAATCTCGGTATCAACTTTTTGGGTGCAATGCAATAACTTCCCTAAACGCTATGTACATAATACGTGCAGAGAAAGTAAATATGCCTATACTTATCACATTTTCACATGCTTTATTAACATGAAATATATTTAGAAAGCGAAGCGACACAATTATAAGTATGCAGATTATTTCTAGAGTGCATTAAGACATTGTTAAAGTACTAGAAAACTGGGTCAGAGGAAATACAAAACTCGCCAGATGTTAATCACTGCCTCTATAGGTAGATACAGCCGTTCATATCCGTGCCGCTGCAAGAAGTATCTTTGGAGAAATGAGCTGCTGTTATTATCAGGGGACCCAAAAACATATTCCCGGTGAAATCTCGACACCGAATTTTTGCATGAAATGCAATACCTTTTCTATCCCTGTGTAGGTACACTGTAATGCACCCAAAAATTCGATACCGAGATTTCACCGGAAATACATGTTTTGGGTGCCCCTGAATCCAAAAAAGGCATTTCTAGAAAAATACCCGTGTGTGTGCCTGTGGACAGCATAGCTCAAAAATTAAAAGGCCGTTAAATACCAAACTTGGTATTTAAGTTTGGTATCTTGCAAGGATTCGACACGAAGCTTATAAAGAAAATCCCGACTCCTGACTACCCTTTAAATGGGACATTTTTCGAAAATTTTGATTTTCTCAAAAATGGCTCTAACGATTTTGATTAAAATATCTTATATTAAAAATATTTACCTGAGATATAATATATCTTCAATTTTCTGTGAATAGCCTTTATTCTGGATCAATTTTACGAAATTTTGCATAACTATTAAACCGTAAGAGATAGAAAAATACTTATCATTCAAAAAAAATGTAGAGCTCATTAAAACACCCATTTTAAGCTATATATTTTTTTTTCGTGGAGTTTATCGTTTTTGAGATATTCCTTGTTTTTGGTTTCAGCTTTAAAAAATCTGATGTTAAAAAGCTTATGCTTCTATTTACATTCATGCTAATCGAGAAAAAAATAGCAAAAATAGTCTTATTACTTGCTTCCTTGTAAGTAGAAGGGAAATAAGGGAATACCATAGGTTAAAGTGGTAGTCAAAACCTGGTTGCTATGTGAATGAAGTTCCTCTGTTTGTATGGATAGGAGTTGACAAATTCCTGTGTGAGAAAAGTTAAGTTTTTCAAAGCTGAAACCAAAAAACAAGGAATATCTCAAAAACGATCAGCTCCACGAAAAAAATGTATACAACATAAATTGTGTGTTTTAATGTGCTCTGCATTTTTTGTGAAGTAAGTCTTACGATTTAACAGCTATGCAAAATTCCGTAAAATTCACTCAGAATAAAGTAGTCTTCAGAGGCTATTCCCATAAAATTCAAAATATACATTTTATTTGTCGGGTAAATATCTTTGATACATGATATTTTAATCAAAATCGTTAAGAGCCATTATTAGAAAATCAAAATTTTCAAAAATGTTCCATGTAAAGGGTAGTTTCGAGTGGTGGGATTTTTCTCAATATCATCGTGTCGCATCCCTGGAAGATGCTAAACTTAAATACAAAGTTTGGTATTTTAGCGACTTTTCGTTTTTGAGTTATCGTGTTCACAGACACACGGCACACGGACCTTTATATAAAAATACTTTTTTTTGGATACAGGGGACTCTAAAATATATATTTCCGGTGAAATCTCGGCATCGAACTTTTGGTGGAGTGCAATACCTTCTCTATACACTATATGCATAGTACGTGTAGAGAAAATAAACACATACTTTTCTCATACGAGAATTCTGCTGTCCATACACACAAAGAAACATAGCAACCAGCTTTTGACTATCAGTTTAACCTATGGTACACCCTTATTTCGCTTCTACTTACAAGGTGTCAAGTAATAAGACTATTTCCTCTATTTTTTTCTCGATTAGCATGAAGTAAATAGAAGCATTAGCTTTTTAACAATAATTTGTTGCAGAGATGTAGAGAAAGTCATGTGAATGGCACACATCTAATGTTTTTTCTAGCATAATGTCCTTTAACCTAGTTGGTCACATCGAACGATGAGTGGAATCAATGAAATGATGCTCAAATGATTTCGGGGTCCATGAAAATTAGAGTTACTCGACATTCGTCTTCTCAGGATAAGGGAAACGCCGAAAAAACCTTATGCGGTTAACTCAACCTAAGCGGAATTCGAACACGATATCTCTTGAATGTAAAGTAAACGCGTTACCCCCACCCCAAACTATCCTTTACCTGGAAAAAATTTCGAAAACTTTCATTTTCTCAAAAATGACTAATGATTTTTATTAAAATCTCTTGTATTTATGATATTCACATACCAAATAAAATGTATATCTTGAATTTTCTGGGAATGGCCTCTAAAGACCCCTTTACTCTGGATGATTTTATTGATTTTTGTATAACTGGTAAACCGTAAGAGATAGACAAAAAACTTGCTGCAAAACAAATTAGATCACGACAAAACAAACAATTTATGTCATACTTTTTCATGGAGATGATCGTTTTTGAGATATTTCCTGTTATTGGTTTCAGCTTTAAAAAACATACTTTTCTCATACAGGAAATTGTCAACTCCTGTTCATAGAAACAAAGGAACTTCAGTCCCATAGCAACCAGTTTTTGACTATCACTTAATATTTGGTACTACCTTATTTCACTTCTACTTACAAGGAAGAATGTAATTAGATTATTTCTGCTATTTTTTTCTCGCTTAGCATTAAGTAAATAGAAGCATAATCTTTTTAACAATAATTAGTTGCAGAGATGTAGAAAATGTCATGTGAATGGAACACACAAGATTTTTTTTCGTAGTCAGCGTACACTCTCCGTATTCAGGACTAACACCCCCCTAGGGAATACTAGCGGAAGCCGGCCGGGGAACCAACGACTCGTAACTACAGAATGGAGAACTTGGAACGAGTGGTCGACCCGTAACCAGGCATGAGCGTGAGGATGTGGATGATGTGAAATGCAAAGCGAAATGGAAGATGGGAAAGGTGATCATGGAGCAATTGGTGGAATTAGTGGAGGAAGAATCCGAAGGATATGGAGAAAACCCGTCAGAAGTCCACCACAAGCTTGGGATCGAATCCGGCCCGCCTAGGTGGGAAGCGAGCGGTTGAAACACTCGGCCACGGCGTCATTTTCTACATTCTTGAATAAGTTTACTTGAATAAATATGTTTACTTTCTCTACACGTACTACGGACATAGTGTATAGAGATGGTATTGTATTGCACCCAAAAATTCGTAACCGAAATTTCACCGGAAATACCTACATGTTGACCCCTTGAAAAGGAAAAAAAAAAGGTTTAGAAAGACGTCAGTGTGTGTGTGTTGGGTGGGGGGGTAGATGGGTGGGTGGGTGGGTGGGTGTGTGTGTCTGTGGGCAGCATAGCTCAAAAACGAAAAGCCCGTTAAATACCAAACTTGCTATTTAAGTTCATTATCTTCCAAGGGCGCGACACGAAGATTTTCAAGAAAATCCCCCTAGCCCCAACTACCCTTTATATTTCTCCCTTTATATTAAAGATATTTACATGGCAAATAAAATGTATGTCTTGAATTTTCTGGGAATAGCCTATGAAGATCTCTTTATTCTGGATTAATTTTGGGGAATTTAGCATAACTGGCAAACCGTAAGAGATAGACGAAGACTTATTGCACAAAAAATGTAGGTCTGGTTAAAACACACAATTTATATATATTCGTGGAGTCGACCATTTTTTGTAATATTTCTTGTTATTGGTTTCAGTTTCAGTTTTAAAATACTTTTACTTTTCTCATACTTGTCAACTCCTGGCCACGCAAATGCTCGATTTCAATCCCATAGCAACCTCATTTTAAAACAAATTGACTGTCATTTTATTTGTTTTCTACTTATAAGGAACTAAGTAAAATGGTCGTTTCTGCTAATGTGTATCTTGATTAGCATGAAATAGAAGAATAAGGTGTTAACAATAATTTGTTACAGAAATGTAGAGAAAGTCGTGTGAATGGAACACATCAGATTTTTTATACAATTGTAGTATTCTTTAGAATAAATTTGCAACAGTTTAATGTGAGGGCTTGTGGAGCAGTTGTGAAATCCATTTTCAGTGGCTGTTGTTCGTCCCTGTGATAACAGTTTGCGCGGATGCAGTGTGCTGTTAAGCTAAGCGTGTTGTTGACATCGGCGCCCTGCCTAATGCAATTCACAGGGACCCACAGCAGGGCGTTGTTGATGATGAATGGAAAAAAAGGTGAGTAATGAGAGCACGTTTCGGAGCAGAATCACAAAGTCAGTGCGCTTCGCACAGGTCACACGGCCAGAGATATTGATTACAGTACAGCGCTGTGGTTCATGTTGCCGCCACAACATGGCAGTGATGGAAACATCTAAACATTACTGTGTTTCGTTAAACTAAGAATTAATTTGTCTCATAACCAAACCAAAACAGCCCAATTTTATTTTATCTGCCATATGATTTAATAGACAAAGTTCAGTAAGTGTTAAGTGAACTACGTTCACAACTTACGAGCAAACATATCATTTAACTACAAATATTAAGGCTGAACACAAGAATCAATATTACTTAATTAAGCTACATACGTAAGAGTAAATAACCAAGGAGAAAGTTCTATTTAATTAAGCTATCCGACTTCATAAAAGCACAGGAGTCAAATTTGCTTAACTAACCTACATACTTTATACAAAATACAGAAGGTAAATCTTTCTACAGAAAGCTAACAGTTTTGTCATGTTTTTATTTATTTATTGAAACAATAACAACTCCGCGGATTTATGGGCTGCCAACATGGACAGAGTAAAACACACAAATTATAAATTATAAAGAAAAAAAGCTTGAAAATCTTCTATATAGATAATGTAATATCGATAGTTTTCATTAGTATAGCAATCGAAAAGGAAACTAAAAGGTGCAAAAGGGTAATTAATTATAATGTAAATTTGACATAAAATAAATAATTTATATCAATGGAATATAGGCCGTGAAAATGCTGAAAATGGTTATTATACAAGTGATTTCGAAAAAGACAATTTGAACCTCTTTATTGCAGATATGGCGATTTCTTTTATTTTTCCTTCTTCAGTCCAAACTTTTTCAAGGTGTTGAAAAAATGTAAAGGAATGGTGTCATGAAACTCCTACCATCAGACTATGATATTTAGGTCGTATTTTGCCTTCAAGTATGGGATTGTGGGTGTGTAAATATCCCTTTTCTCTTTGTCGACGTCTTCTACTTGACCTTTGAGCTTTTCAAACCTAACGGTAGTGTTGATGATGAATCAATCCTATTTTTGTGTCTTCTCGAATTGCAATCTTGTCACTTTGTCTAGTACTACCGTTAGTTTCCAGTCCGTAGACTTCTTCGAAGACTTTGTAGTTGCTGATTGGTTAGACCACTCGCCTATCCAAAGCGACCGCATATGCGATTTGTGGTGGACAAAGCGCCGCAGGGGCGGATTCTCTCTGGGTTCTCCTGCGGCGCCATAGTATAAAAACGGCCGCTAAGCACTAAAATAAGCTCTCCCCCTTTATGCCTACACTTAAATGTGCAATGAGATTGTTTCTGCAAAGGTTTATCTCGATTGACATAAGCAGATAGAAAAAAGTCTTGTTACATTCACAAGACTTGTTCAATCCTCTTTCATTTATTAGTGGATATACAAACTATTCTTATATATTTTAAAGGTTTATTTTCCCGATATACTTCATTTTAATTTAAACTTGCAGAAATATTTATATTGTACATCTCGAAATAGGCATAAAGGGAATAAGTAGCTACGGTCAAATTTTAACATTTACTAGTCTTAAATACAATCACGAAAAGCAGCTCAATAGCAAAAGCACTTTAAAAGACTGAAAAGCATTAAACAATTCGAACTATTCATAAAGAACGTCTCAGAAATGAAAAGAAATAGCCCATTTATTTCGAATAAATTGTGCGTTTTAAATTAATCAACATTTTTGTGTAGTACGTTTGTATTTACCGCCTATCCTGCCTTTGTGTTGTGGAGGTACCATGTTTACCTCACATTCAAGAAGTCCTGAGTTCGGCTCTCGGTTAGGGTTTTCCCCTTATTCTGTAAAGACAAAAGTCAAGTAACTTAAAGTTCTAGGCATCCGGGCTTATCGCTTCACCATTTCATTCATTCATTGCTCGAGATGAATTTCCAGGTTAAAGGACGTTAAACTGATTTAAGAAAAAATAAGCTACCACTAAATATTTATCTATCAGTTATACTATATTATGCAAAATTGCTTCCGAATAAACAGAATTTCCTGGACTATTCCCAGAACATTGAATATACAAATTTTACTTGTGATATAAATAATATTAATATATGAATATTAATTAAAATCATTAGAGCAATTTTGAAACAATATATATTTTCAAAAAGGCTCCATGTAAAGGTTAATTAGGAGTAGGGGGATGTTATTGAAAATGTACAGGGTAGTTTGAAGTGGGGCGTTCTTGAAACGCTTCGTGTCACATATTTTGAAGACACTGAAATTAATTTCCAAGTTTGGCATTAAACGGATTCGATTTTGAGTAAAAACCTCATGGATACAGACAGACACATACACACACGGACTATTGATTATAAATATGCTCTATTTGGATTCAGGAATCACAAAACATGTATTTTCGGTGAAATATTGATATAGAATTTTGGGGTGGAATCCAATAATTCCCCTGCTTATTATACATCATATAAAAATTAACAAACTATCTTATTGATTCCTAAAGGCTACACAATAATAATAAACGATAATGGGCAGATAAAGAATTGCGAATATAACGCCACGGATTTGCTAAACTTTTCACTATCGTTTCGTTATCTCGTATGCATCTACGTAGCTTTTCATAATGCATAATGTGAATTTTTTGGAAATTATTCATAGTTAAAATGGAGCAGATACAAAAAGAGCTAAATTGTAATAATTATTAGAATATAAATGAAAATAAATTATAATGAATGCAGAGGTTGGTGCATTCTTTCCTGATACTTTTGTTGCGTAATAACAGCACGAAAATTTGGTTAGCTTCCACAGGATTTAACAAAGGGATGTAGATATGTCAAAACTTCAGGGACACTCTCCTCTAATGTAGACGATGGAAAACATATGAACATGCGTCCGGAAATGCTTCATTTCCCTTTTGGAGCTTCTCTCTACAGCTCTGTTCACGTTGTGTGATGCTATTCTGTTTTTGTGTGAAATGGCATCACAGCTAACGAGTAACAAAAGCCACACACCAAAACAGTTTATAAGTAGATGCTGCTGTGTAACTCTGGGTATAAATAATTAAACTAGATGGGACTGGGAGAAAGAAGTAAATGTTGTGGAAGCGTTTAGAAGCTCTTTTGTATGGTCTCTGATTCCATATCAAGAGAATCCTCGTACCCATTTGATTGCGATTAGTGACACTCCCCAGAGAAACAACATATCTGATACAGGTTGTCCAGAAAATAAATATATATTTTGTAGAAATGAATACGTTATGACCACGTTGTACATAGTAAATCATTGCTGGTACATTAACATATTGTAGCTGTAATGAGTTGCCTGATATCATGCATTAATCGCATGCTACCACCGTATGTTTAATTGTTTACAGAGTGAATGCGCAGGATGTTTACCATAGAAGAGAAGGTGGCTATTGTGACTTGGAGGCTACAGAGGCTTACTTTCAGCAAGATGGGGCACCATGTCATTATGCCTTAGCTTTACGCACGTTCCTGAATTCACATTTCCCTGGGAGGTGGATTGGACGCGCAGGCCCCTTGTTGTGGGAAGCACGTTCCCTTGACTTCACGCGGATGGACTCCTTTTTGTGGGGATTTTTAAAGGGTGTATGTTCAATCAACGCATTACCACACTGCGTAGCTCAGGGGCCGCATTACAGAAGCTGTTACAGCCATAACACCCGTAACGCTTCAGAATGTGTATCTTGCCGCTGCTGAAAAATGGGAACCGTATCGTGATATTGATGGTGACCATGCTGAATATAACCACTAATAAACCGATACCATAGCAAACATTGGAGGTGCCATCATTATTTCTATGAAACAGATAAATTACTGGACACCCTGTTTAGAAATTAGTGTCATTTCATTATAAGGTTTTCTTTTAGTATTCTCCTTTTATTTTACCACTTACCACAGTGTGCAACGTAAGCAGAGGTGTCGAAAAGAGCATGAAGGAAGGAATGTGTTTCCAAACTCATGCCACGTAACAGATTAGTAAATATAAGGATCAGGGTTCTTAATTTGACTTAACTGTCACGTTATATCGCAACGTGATAGTAGTGTCAGGTTATATCGCAATGTTATACGAGTGTAGTAGTGTCGTGAAACGGGAAACCAAGACGGCGCAACATGAGCCTTGCTACATATGCAATCATCAAAACAAATGAGTGAAGCGTGCAATCTAAAATTCCCGACTACGTCTAACTGTTCGAAGGGGCATCATCGAAGTAATATTTGTTGACTGGAATATAGCCTTGCTTGATTTGCTTGATTTCATTCAGACCTGAGTAAACCCTTGTAAGTACACAAAATATAGCAGAAGTCGCAAATGTGTTTGTATAAAAGAATGACGGATAAATTTAACACAGAACAAGTCAGCTACCTTTTATTAATTTACAATATTATGATAATCAGCAATTATTATGAAATTTGTTCCCATTTGGATAAAGGGAATTTACTGCAGACAGTTCCTTTTGGATACGATACGAAGGGCGATTTTTTTATTAATTTTGAGATGTTTATGTTTACGGTTTATTACGACTTGATAATTTGCACATTTATTATTTCAGAGTTAATAACTAGTCGATATTTTTCAGAAATGTAGTTTCTGCATACATAATGTATAGCATACATAATATAATGCCTATACATATATTATATAATACAGGGTGTTTCAAACAGACATCAAACGAAGACCTTGTTGGTCATACGGTACGTGACACGTGAATATAATTTTCAGCTCTAAATTCGGCATATCAAAAACTACCATAAAATCACCAAGGATTAGGCAGTCGTACGCAACTAAATGGCACGTGCCTGGCCCACTCCAAAAGAGATGTCGGTTGGTAGCGAAGGTCCCAATCGCGTGGTGTAAGTGTGGGTGGATAGACAAGCCGGCGCGGCATAGGTCACCTTAGTAACGGAAAACGTAGTATGTGGGTGTGGAGTATGACAAATGTTGTTCCTTCGCTGCCTAATACCTAATATGTGCGCTTTTTAAACACACATAAAACTTTAAATAGAAGAGTTTGAAAGTTGCGACATCAAGTTTCGGACAAGCCAAAATGTAAGCTAATCGACTGCTATCTTCGTTTGGTGTCGTTTTGAAACGGCCTGTAAATAATATGTACAATCAATAGTTGGACAGGAAAAAAAAAGTTACACACAAAAAATATGAGTGGCAATCGTGATACTGGATTACCCATTATCGATTAAGTGAGTGAAAGAGAGAGAAAAAGAGTTAATCCAGTAAAGGGGGCAAAGTTAAACAGACGTAGCTTCCCTCGCTCTGAGAAAAAAACTGCGGTATTGACATCACTCGTCAAACATGAACCGAACATAGAGCATGTTTTACATGACACTAGTTTATAGATTGTTTGGTGCAAATGATTCGTCTCTACTAGAGAGATGATCTTTACTATGCATTTTCTGGTGATTTAATTGGGATATGATTTTCGAATAATTTAGCTGTTGAGCTCTGCATTATTGTAACGCTTAACGTCGAAGAGATAGCCCGAGTTGCGTAGTTAACTTCTTCCACCATCTCCTTAAGTAGAACGGAGGAGGGCACCTCGCTCACTATAACACCATTATTGATCGATTGTGGCTGACACTCGAGAGAGAGTGATGAGGTGAGAGAAATCCCAGAACAGGCCCACAGAGAAGCCAGAATTCCCCAACATTTCCAGTCCGGACACCCGCGCACCATTAAACAACCCTAGAGGTCGACACAGTCACTCTAGTAGACTCACTCAGTGTTCATAGAGAGAAATAATTCGAAATAATTCTACCTGGAACCGTTGACACTTCAGGAACTGAAAGCATACTTGAAACATGAAAGGGAAATGAAATGAGAGGAAATGAGGAAAGCAAATAAACATTCACCTTGACGACCAGAAAAAAACACGAAAAGCCCAGATCAAATTGGATGATCGATGGGAATCGAACCTCCCGAATGCGAGCCTCACACGTTACGGAAGAGCCATCTAGCTCGGTATTTCCTTTAACTTCTTCACAATTATTTTAATTGCGAAGTCCCTGTCTTCATCTGTATTATTTCTATTATTTTGAATCTATAGTTTAGTTTTGTTTTGTTTTTAGTACTCGTAGAAATACCCAATCCCGAAATGGGTAACCTGAATACATAAAAAATCAATTTCTGGGATACACACGGAATTATTTTTATTGATTATTCGGAAAAGTGACTACTACGCAAGCTTACTGTAACGTTTGAGCGATGAGGTGAAAAGAAAAAGACCTCATTTGGCAAAAAAAAATTTAAAAAAAGATTTCATCACGACAGTGCTCCGGCCCATCATTGAGCCATTGCAACGGGAAAATGAGCGAATATTAAAGTTGGAATTGCTTGAACATCCACCCTATTTGCCAGTTCTAGCACCCAGTCACCTGTTCGCAAACCACAACAAAAAAAATTGGAGGACGAAGATTTTACAGCAACGAGGAGGTCATTGATGTGGTAAACACTATTTTGAGGACCTTGATAAATCGCACTACAGAGATAGTTTCATTAAATTAGAACACCGATATGACAAATGTATTAGCATTTCTGGAGATTATGTTGAAAAATAAAACAAAACAAACAAAAATTAAATGCTGTTTTCATTGAGAGGCCCGAGACTTATCAGCCGACCCTAGTATATGTGAGAAAACCGATAACGAATAGAAGCAGTTGAATAGTATTTTTTTTAATGCTTGAACATTCTTAAAGAGTGGATGCCCAGTCTTGGTGTGTATTCTTAGCTTCCGGCGAAGGCCACGTCATCTTACGTTGGATTGCCAACGTTTCACTCATCTTGCCGTGAGCTTCTTCTGGGCTTTTGTGCGGCCCTTGCTTTTCTGCTCTCGCTTATATAGTTGCAACCTCCACCGCACCGCCACTGTCAATGGGCTATACCCAAATTCGTGGAATGTAATAAAATACTCCTATTCCTCGTACAGTCTTATTGCGTGTATAGAGAGCATTGCACCGATTTTATGCATACCACTGACCCCTGGCCTTTGTAGCTTTGAATTTTTGTAGTGAAAACTGAGTGTAAATAACTTGAAGTGAACTGCTTAAGAATTCCTAGCCTGGAAACACACACGCCATCACATGAAACATCTCGCTATTAATGTTTTGTTATTCTGCTTACACTAGGAAGTTTTGGTTTTTGTTTTGGAAAGGCTTTTAAAATAGCACCTAATGAAGTCATTGCGGATTTCTAGATTGCATTTAATGTAACTACTATGAATGAAATGGTGTCCTTTTTCCAGAAATTAAACTATAAAATGCACAATGTAATAGATCAAGGCCATTTAGTGTAATTCAATGAGTATTTTCCCGGGAACTCCACAGTTTATCAACTCAGTATTATGTTCTCATTCTGAACTACTGACATGTTACAAAGTTGCGTGCATTGCCAAATCCAAAAGACATTCACTGACGTCAGTCTGTTCGTGGTTGCATGCAAATGAGATGGTAATGAACGATGACGTAGCGCACGATTTGCAACCAGATGTTGAACTCTGAACGCTTTCCGTGTTTGGGATACGAAGAGGAAATGAGTAAAAAAAAAAAGAAAGAAAGAATGTAGGTGTGCCCCTACGGATGTGGTTTGAGCAAAAGAAAAGTGAAAAACGCAAGGGAAGGGACGAAAGAAAGAAAGAAAGAAAGAAAGAAAGAAAGAAAGAAAGAAAGATGTTAGCGTTGGGAATAGAGAGCTCCACTCTGGGAGGTTAACTAAGTGGAGATTTTGACACGCAATAGAACCAAGGGATTTATAGGCACGGCGTTTGGAGTTGCTGAACTAAAAGAAGGATAGGATAAAGTTTACGATGGACGTTTACGGTGCAGCGGCGAGAAGAGGGAGTGTGAAAAACGCCGGAGAGGTGCTATTCGAATGAAAGCTGAGGATAAATTGTTGTGATGAAAACGTCGGATATCTGCCGTGGGAACGAAATTGCTGTATGATTGGGAAACGTGCGCTGCTACGGTCACTTGGCTTTCAGAGATATTTATGATTACCACACGTTTCATGACATATGTATCACTTGTCACTGGAAGTGCTCTCAGGATCTACGCTGGAGACTTATCGTCAAGTGGATTCTGTACATCTGATGCATATGTTTGTCATTCCAGAACAGGCAGTCAAAACCGGGTTCATGTATCTAGCAGAGTGAAACCTGGTAAATTACATACGTCCGTCATCCCAAGTTCTGAAAATACATCAAGTATACGTTTAAAACGTATTTCCCCTCCTCCTCCCCACTTTCTCCCTGTCTCCCTCCCCCTTTTCTCTATCTGTTTCTCAGTGTATTTTCTTTTGCTAATCTATTGTGACGTATATCTTTAAATCTCTGATAGTCTTGTAGCTATACAGAATTAATTGGATAGGCACTCCGCTGGTTTCTACATAGAATTAAAATGTACATGTTATTTGTCATTCCTTTATTTGAAATTTGTGTATTTTAATCCAAAAAAGTTAAAGTCAAATTTTGAGAACATAATACAAATGAGTAGCTCGTGTAAAGTTCTTCTCATTTATTTTCGTTTCTAAAATTGAGAAGTTCTGGCTTCTAATTTTTGAGTTTTTCTTCATTGTTTATCTCTCTACCTCTACCTCTCTTTGCCTCTCTGTCCTACACCTATCAACATATCCACATCCACTCAAGTTTTTGAAGCTCAGTTGTCAGCGTTTTGAAGCTTAATTTAAAACTGATTCTAAGTGGTGCGTATCCTGTTCGAAAAATCGTATTTCAAAATTTAAATCAGAAGTGTCCGGTCAACTTGATCTTTACCAGTTAACTAACTTCTAACTGATATTTTAAAGGAGATTGAGCCGCGCCGTGGCCGAGTGGTTAGACCGCTTACCTCTCACCTAGACGGCCGGGGTTCGATCCCAAGCGACCGCGTGCGAGATTTGTGGTGGACAAAGCGGCGCTGGGGCGGGTTTTCTCCGGGTACTCCGGTTTCCCCACCATCGCATTTCACCGGTGCTCCATCATTCATTTATCACCAGTGTCGCCGCCTGCGGTGCCATAGAGGGCGTTAAACACCACCAAAAAAAAAGGAGATATACTGAGGTTGTGAATAAGCTGTAGAAATTAAATGTATTTTAATTCCCTCATAGAACTCCTTCAATAATAAAGATTCATCCTTTAGGAATAGATAGAATAAAAGAAACTTTCTTTGGGGTGCAAACCTCTGTTCATATCTCTCGCATACCATGCCTTACACCACTCAGTCATCCGAAGATGTGATTATTTCAGCATTATCCGTTTTATTAACTGTGTAATCTTGTGAGTGTTGTTTACATAATCAGAAGAATTTAAAGTAGAGCATCCAAGGATCGGGAATCAGTTCAATGCCTGGTAGTAGATGATACAAAATGAAGGCGACCTGAGTCACAGGAAGCGTGATGATGGAATGAATAGTGAGAAGCCGGAGAAAACCCACCGAGACGTCGTTTCATCTAATAAAAATCCCACGTTTGGTCATCTGGGATCGAACCTGGGCAGCCTAAATAAAAGGCGAGCGGCCTAACTATTTTGCCACCATAAAAGAGTAAAATGCATCCAATTGACATCCACGAGCATCTAAACACGCCAACCGATTGCTTTAGTTGGGCCCCCCTTAGGAAATAATCTGACGAAACGCATTTGGCTTTATTTTACATCTTTATCTTAGAATTTCTACTGTTGCTACAATTACAACACCAGCATCTTTTTATATTCTTTTTCTTTTTTGTTTTTGTTTTTGCAGCTTAATGTCCCTTTACGTCATATCGGACGATGAATGAATGATCTCAGGGTCCATGGAGCTTAAAATTACTCTAGATTCCTATTCTCAAGATAAGGGAATACCCCTAAAACCCCTTATCCAGATAACTCACCCTAAACGAGATGCGAATTCACTAAGGTGATGCACTGTGAAATTTGAACAAAAATTGCGAAAACTTAAAAAAATATATTTTGTTTCATAATAAAATTATATGAATTCTAAAGTTTTCCCCTTGGTGAAATGTAACTACCAATGAACTGAAGCATCAGATGGGTAGTTGCATGTTTGTTAATAGCCAGCACAACTTTAAACTTTATTTTCGAACGAACCTTTTTCCAACACTTTTTCGTAATCAAAATATTCCACAAGATTGTTCACTAATGTGTTTAAAAATGTTTAAACATCGCTTAAAAGTATGTTAGAAATGTTAATATTTTTCGGAATAATGCTTCCATTTCAATAAACAACTTATTAAATTTTGAAAAATTAAAAGTTTTGGAGAGCACGAAAAATACTAATTTTTCTGTACTAATTAGGGATAATATAAAAAATACAATGTGACGGATCTATTTGTAAAACTGGACCTTATTATATGCGAACAGTTTTCGAAAATGCATCAGGTGATTCATTTTACTAGAATAATGAATTCAGACAGTAAAAAAGTATTATTTAAATAACCATGAAAGCCAGAATTTTTTTACATTGCAGAAATATCACAATTACAATGGAAAAAACTGGTATAAATTTCAGTAAGATATCTTACATACTGTGGATTTTCCAAATTTCACAGTTTCGTCATCTTAATTGCTTCAATAATGGAAGTAAAGTGTTAAAAGTCAACCTCTAGGAATAGGGATTAGCAGTTGATTAAATGGATTATATGCATATCTATGAGATAGTTAAGTAATGTGATGAAGTAAACAGCAACTAATGAAAGTAATACATGCAAGTCAGTTGAGAACTTAAATGACGTGCTGGCATGTTGCCATGGTACTTCAGTGGTTAGAGCGACCGGCTAGAGGCCGGGAGATCCGTGGTTCAAATTCCGGCTACGGTATTGTATTTTTCAGTCTGACTCTTCCTATCTAACTCCTTTTCTACACATGGCTTGTGTAAAACAAACATCAATTAAATTAACACTAATTGACATAATAATTGGCTAATAATAATTAGCCCGGGACTAAAAGTACTTACGGCATTGTAAGTGCAAGTCTTGCCGACATGTTTTCATTGTAGCTCAGGGGTTACAGCAACCGGCTAGAGAGCGGGAGATCCGTGGTTCAAATCCCAGCTATAGCACTGAATTTTTCAATCTGACTTTATTTATCTAATACAAAATTCAGTACAACAAGATCACCTTGTCTTTTTGTATATATTTAGTAGTTGCATTTACCTCTTAACTAGCCGAAACCCTGGGCGTTACCCCTGGTTTGAAGTTTAACTTCTACAACACGTAGCTTAGGTTGCCCTTGCCTAATAACCTTGAGTTTCTTTGGAGACAAATACATTGAGCCAAATGAGTATGTGTGTATGTATGTGTTATTTTGTGAGCCCACTCCCCAGGGTGGGAGTAAAGTATAAATGAGCGTGCGAATATGTGTATGTGTGATTTAATTAATAAACTCCAAAGAAAATACAACTGCACAAGAATTATCATTAACAATTTGTTCCAAAGGTAACCGCCGATATGACCATTGCAGGTAAGGTGAGGTATAAATGGAACAGAAAAATCTAATCTGTTCCATCATATGACTTTCTCTACATCTTTGTAACTAAGTATTGTTAGTAAGTTTATTCTTCTATCTACTTCATGCTAACCAAGATAAACATCAGCAGAAGCGGCCGCATTACTTAGTTCCTTATAAGCATAAGGGAAATAAGGGAATGCACTAGACTAAATCGGCAGTCAAATGTTTTAAAATGTGGTTACTATGGGAATGAAACCCTTTCTTTGCGTGACCAGAAGTTGACAAGTTCCCGCATGAGAAATGTTTTAAGTATTTTTAAACTGAAACTAATAACAAGGAATATCTCGAAATCGGTCACCTCTACGAAAATGAACAGGTAAAGAAAGTTATGTGAATGAAACACATAAAATGTTTTATTTTCTCGCATATGTACAATAAGAAGATCATTGTATTCCATCGAATCGTTCTATTTGAAACATTTCACTGGAAATGTTTCAAATCAAAAAATATATATGAATATATAAACGGTTTTTGTGTCCCTGTAGTGTCCATGTATGTTTGTGCGTGTGTGTCTGTGGACAGCGTAACTAAAAGGTTAAAAATAAATAAATATTAAATGCCAAACTTATTAAGTTCATGTTTTTTCCAAGGCTGTGACACGAAGATTTTCAAGAAAGCATACGCACTGCAAACTCTCTCTGTATAAAACATTTTTCAAAAAAAGTTTATTTTCTAAAAGTGTAACTATTTTGAAGCCGTCGGAAAGTCGTCGTTCGGTTTTCTTTTATTTTATTGGTGACTATGCAAATAAGACCAAATATTTCACTTTCACTTTAGTATAGCGTATTCAGTTAATTCTCTGCTACGTATAAGAACCAAGTAATAAGGCCATTTAAGCCCATGTTTACCTCAATTAGCGTATTTAATAGTTGCAGGTATAAGCTAATTTAATGGGCATGTTCCATTGCTGTGTGTAATGCTATATTTGATACGCGCTTTGACAATTTATACTTTGACTAACTTCATATACCCAAGGTCGCGGGTTCAATGGATGGATTTTTTCGGGTGTAAAAATCCTTAGCATGGCTTCCTTCGGAAGGGAAGTAAAGCCATTGGTCCCGTGTCGTAGAACCTCAAGCCTGAAAGAGAGGCCTCTGAGCAAAATTAAGCGGTCTTTCACGCCCAGTATAGAATGGGACACTGAGAACCACAGCTTAACGTAATTTAGTTTAACACTTCTCATTATTACTTCACAATATCTTCATAGAAATTATAACCCAACATACATTATTTTAGGCATCAAGTCTCAGATAATTTAAAATTACCTGAATTTTAGTCCCTGACCATTTGACATCTATCATCTCCCTTTAGAGGAATTTTGGCAATAGTTTAAAATTATAAATTAGATGTTTTATAGAAACAAAAGCAGTCTACAACCTTAGTGACAACAAGTTGACCTATTTCACATGAATGTGGTTATTCTGATTTTCTGGACTTGTAAATACGAGATATTGCATTGAGTTTATAAAGATTAAATGGGAAAACTAAAAATTGTATTTCTGTGGAATGATGGATAATGCTAATTGGCTGCAATTGTGATGCAACGTTACAACAATGTCCAGCCTGGTTCACTTGTTTCACTCTGACCTGTATCCCGCAGCTTAATGCCTGTAACTAATTTAATCGAGACAATGACGATTAATTTTGGACGAACGGTGCTGACATTTGCACTAATTGGTTTACCACTGTATCTGTCACACCCGTTTATATAATGATGTCGCCTCGCAGTGCGAAATAAAAAAAAAACTTACACAGCTAAATTATTAACTTTGAAAATCAAACTAAACATAGGATATTTGTACTTGTATATCTGTGTTCATATTTCAGCTTTCTAAAATATTGACGTCATAATTTACAGTTTGTTACATATTATAGTATGCCAAGATTAGAACTAACTCCAGTTTCGTAGTGAGACAATACTCGCAGAAATGTTGAAATGAGGATATGGAGTGCGTTTAGATTAACACTGAACTCCTACGCTTCAAACCTAAGATATTTAACCCAGGACTGTGCAGGGTTTGACGTTACGATCCTGTTCTTACCCTTGCCTAAGCCAATACCACAAATAGATAATGTAGTGTACGTCGGAGAGACAGTAGAACGCTGCTACTACTATTAATCTACTTAATCTATTCATTTTCATAACACGCATATGCACATTGTCTATATTTTACACTTGTACCGTGCCTGTCCCCATTTTACCCAAAGTGAATCGGTGGTAGCGCAGCTGCTTACCAAGCGGGAGAACTGGCCCGGGGTGCACTCAGCCTCGTAAGGTCTGGGGGGCCAATTGAGGAACTACTTGATGGAGAAGTCCATCTAAGTCATGAGGACCGCATTAGCCGACCGGGGGGGCTCGAGGCGCTGACCACGTCTCAGCTTCCAATACTGTACTCCATCCATGACGTCTGTAGTGGACCGAGATGGGAGGATGCAGCGGCCAAGACCAAGGTTCCCCGTGAACTGTAGTGCCATGGAGTTACATACGTGGATCGTTACTCAAGGTTTACCCTTATAGGACATTGAAAAAAATTAAATTTCAACTCTCAAGGTTTAATGAATACTAATACTAATACTCACAATTCTAGAAAATACAGAGCAATAATAACAGTAATAATGTCGATTGAGAAATCCCTCCTTATGGGGACAACACCAAAAAACAAATTGGTTGCACAGGAATTGTTAAAAACCAAACGAATACACACATCCAGTTAGCCTAATAAAAACGAATCCGTACTTCAGCCTCCAGCTGTCTTTTCACACACTCTCAAGCATACACATAAACAACCAAAAATTAATAAAAAAAAAATATATCTTCTCCTTGCTCAGTGTCATATCCAAAGGGAAATAACTACGTACAGACGCTACCACAAATGGAAACTAATTGTAAACTAATTATTATCATAATGTTATGAATTCCTAAAATAGTTACCGATTTGGTCTGGGTCAAACCAATCCATCATCCTTATAAGTTACCCAAAAAATTCCAGACCTCTGTAATGTTTTGTAAACAAGGCTTTACACAGCTCTGAATGAACTACATCGCTTGGAACGTCAATAAATCGAAGAACGTCATCATTCCAGCCAGCAAATATTGCTTCGAACGAATCTGACCTAGCTCAGGTATTTTAGATGATATGCTCCACTCATGCGTTTTGATGGTTGCATATGCAGCAGTGCTCACTTTCTCTCGTCTTGGTGTCCCGTCTCAAGTAGCCGGTCCCCATGGCCGCGTCTCGCTTTGGTGCTTCGTGGGCAGGGGATCGTGATTTCGAGGCCCGCCTTGGGTATGGGTGTTATATGTTTGTGCAATGTGTATATGTTTGTAAAGAAACAGTAAAACCAGTGATCAGTAAAACCTACGGGGGGGAATGTAACTAGGGATACAGTGCCGGAGTCCTGATCAGATTCCGTTACTGTTTTTAAAAGAAAAAATTAAAAAAAACTGAACATTGCACGGCCTAATGCATATTTTGCAATAATTAACGATATTTTCATAGATCTGGCATATTTTCGGTCTAAGTTCCTGGTGTTAATGTAATCTCTGTTTTAACTCCGCAGCTGGCTGGTCCCTTAAACCAGTAACTTTTTGTCTATCTCTTATGGCTTTTCAATTATACACAAGTCATCCAGAGGGAAAAGTTCTACAGAGGCTATTCCCAGAAAATTTAAGATTTACATTTCGTTTACAATACAATAATCTTAAACATACGACATTTTAATAAACATTTTAGAGCCTTTTTAAAGAAAATCAAAATTTTCCATGTATAGAGTAGTTGGGGGTGGGAGGATTTTCTTGAAAATCTTCGTGACGCCTTGTAAAATACTGACCGTAATTACAGAGTTTGATATTTAACCAGTTTTTGGTTTTTAACTATGCTGCCCCCACACACACACACACACACACACACACACACCTGGAAATCTTTTTAAACAGACTTTTTTATTCAGGGGGCCTCAAAACATGTATTTTCAGGGAAATCTCGGTATCGAATGTTTTTCAACACTTCTCTATCTACTATATACATTGTACATACGGGCTAGAGAAATTAAAAATGCTATTTTAGATACCTGTGCTCCTAAAAGATGTATTTCCCCTATAAGTTGTTGGGTGGAGTGCAATGTCTTCTCTATCTATGAACTATTTGCTAAGTAGAGAAAGTAAACGACTGAGTGCATTTATAGTTTCTGGTATTGATTTGCATTGAAATTGCTTTATTTAGTTTACAGAACTCTACCGGTGGTGTTTTTCCAGATGTAATCAGTTATTGTCAGTATTTTCTGAACGAGATTTGCAGTGAGGCTGACAGGTATGGATACGTGGCCTGGAGGTGAGATATTGCATGCGGATCGTTTAGCGTAAAGGTCACATCTTGTTTCCCATTTACGAACAAGTCTGTTTAAACCCTGAACTTTTCCTGTCCATTGCACCGGGACTGATCAATAGAGACAAAGCCCTCCCCAATACGTTCTAGATATTTATAGACCACTACTTCAGGTAACTCTACCGGTTAGTGCAAAGTAAAATATATTTCGCCAAAGCTAAGGGTGGTTTAAATAGAAACATTAACGCAAGCACAATACGGACTCAAAAGCGTCAGAGTAGGTTGATAAATGTGGCAATTCAAAACTATTTTTGAAGATGAACATGAAGATGCAAACCTTGCCAGACGCTAACGTCAAACCCTCTAATCTTCAAGTTTTCATGCCTGCATTAACATGACTCGAAAGAAGAAAACACCACTGCACTGCATAGAAGCGGAAAGGGAAAAGTGAGGTCATTTAATGAAAATGTAACTATTTTGTTTGAAAACCATCGTTGTACTTATGATAAAGCGTGTATATTTACAAAGATAATTTGTTAAAACTAAACACTTGGGAAAGAAATGTGAATGAAAATATACATTATGAAAGTATCCTTTAATTACTACTACAACCACCACCACCACCACTACTACGACCACCACCACTACTACTACGACCACTGCAACTACTACCACTACCACGACCACTACCCCACTAGTACGACCACTACCACGACCACCACCACTACTAATTCTGAACTCAACATTGTTTTATGTAAGATGCATCATAAACCTAACAGGAATAACATCATTACCTTCTAGTTTTATTTCTTAAACGTATATTGGACACATTTAAGACAATAGCCTGATTATAGAAACGATGTGACCTCATTTTCCTCTGTTGCAAAATGCTGCTGTTTAAGGTTTCAGGCGTCGTGATAACCACCATTGTTCTTCCCATTTGTAGAATGTGTTGCTTAAGAACTGAAACGAATTTCTGGAAACAGCTCTTGGAAAATTACATTGATGCTGCGATGTGACATCCTCGTCCACGCTTTCCTTGTACAATAACAATTCTGAGCAAATCGTACATTCCTCGAGACGCTCTGGGACAAAGTCGACAACTATCACTGCTTATCTTACATAAACATATATTCTAATACTTCAGCATTTTTCTTGCAAAAATGCATTTGCAAATTGATTAAGGGACATTGGGAGTAGGCCGCGACCACTCGACTCTCACCTAGACGGCCGGGGTTCGATCCCAAGCGACCGCATGTGAGATTTGTGTTGGACAAAACGGAGCTGGGGCGGGTTTTCTCCGGGTACTCCGGTTTCCCCCGCCATCGCATTCCACCGGTGCTCCATCATCATTCATGTATCATCAGTGTCACCGCCTGCGGTGCCATTAGTAGCTAAAATGGGTGTTAAACACTACAAAACATTGGGAGTGAATTTTTGAACAAATTAATTGATGGTACCTTTGAG
This sequence comes from Hymenopus coronatus, assembly GCA_030762935.1. Lineage (NCBI taxonomy): Eukaryota > Metazoa > Arthropoda > Insecta > Mantodea > Hymenopodidae > Hymenopus > Hymenopus coronatus. The sequence continues at coordinate 31,548,842 of CM060884.1, forward strand.
CATCCATTTAACTATAATCATTTTTTTCAGACCCAAAGCCATTTAAAGGTCGTACAATACACCCATTTCCAAATAGCATACTAGTTTATAAAATGGTGTTGTTCTCAAAAATACATTTTTCTCCTTCAAATGTTATTGTTCCACGTGTCTAAATGTTTTAAATTCCATTAAAGTTTACCAGAAACATTCTCTAGAACAAAATGATTGTTAATACCAAAAATAATTTTAAAAAAGTCTATGAGAATATGGTTATTTTAAGGATTAAACGTTCTTATACGTTTATAAATAATTTCATATTTCGCACATAATGTTTACTTAAAATATTTTTCACAGTACTTTGTGTGGTTAGAAGTTCAAGATGTAAAAGTTTCAACTACTTTTCTCAATTAATGTGACGCGTGACACATTTTGGATTTGTGACATATTTACATAATAAACTTAGTAAAATAATGTATAGCTATAGGAGTATTTATCTAATTTGAATGAAATTTGGTATTCGTAGCTATAGGAGTATTTATCTAATTTGAATGAAATTTGGTATTCGTATTAATTAAACAGTATTCACAGTAAAATTTTCAAAAAAAATTGAAAAACTTTGTAAAAGTCACTTCCAGTGACCCATAAGGGTTTTTTAAATTGAATATTATTTATGCACACTACTTAGCTTGTATGTTTTATTATATTTTATTCGAAGGGTATTTTGATAATTTCTGGCTCAAGAAAATTTAATATTGTATGCTGTCCAAAAATTCTGAACACAGATTTCTGTGGAAATGCTCATTTTAAAATCCTCTTAGTCAAACCATTTCAGAAACAGGCATGCACACGCCTCTGTATGAGCATCATAACGCAAAATGAATTTAATCATTTTTTTATTGTTCAATAAGCTAAAAGTTTTTTTTAAATGTAGAATAAATTACTGTTGTGAAAATTAAGAAAAATGGCAAGTATCATAATTGTCAGGTTTAAGATTTCAAGGAAATTTCTTCCACGCAAAACTATCCTTTACTTGAAAAAGGGTATTTTTAATTATTCAATTAAACTTTAATACTTTTAGGTTTTTACCATAATAAATATAGCTTTGAAGCTAAATAGTGTTCAAATATTTTTCTGTAAAACGACTTTGAAGCTAAAAGATACAGATTAGAAGCAAAATACGGTTTATTTGTATAAATATATATCTTCGTTTTTGTATCAGCTAGCTGCTGAATATCTCATATTGTACTATTAAAATTCTCCATTTTTAGATAATATTGGTGAAACCCTAATTTTTAACCTTATACATTTACGCGAGTTTTCTTCCTCTGAAAGAATTTATGATGACATGTAATTATTGATAAACCATAAGAGATAAACTTATTAAAGGAAAAATGTGGATCTCATTAAAATAAAACCTTTATATCAGGCTTTCTATATTGTACTTTGTTTTCGTTTTATGGATTTGAACTTTCCAACACACCTTTTTTAAGTGATGCCTCCATTCAATTGTTTCTCAAGGTGCCATCCAAAGAATATGGGAATTCTAGTTGTAGAAAGGATAGAATACATCATGAAGACGTCTCTGGTTTAATAAGTCCTTCGGTGTTAAACCGAGGGCAGAGACTACTGGGAGGATAATCACTAATGCCGATAAGGTGACAATGCATGACTCACTGACGGATCCCAAACAAAAGATGGAGCAGAACCTGGCATACATGGAAGGCAGCCCACGTATTCCAGACAGAATCATTGTGTTGAATAGAGTGAGGACAGGTGCTACAGAAATTGAAGTAACTGGATATACTAAAGCAGCTAGGCGACATTGTGGCACTAACCTTCATGAGATCATAAACCGTTAATGAATGTCGAGCAGCCTAGGAAGGCTAGGGGAATACAATAGAGTTACTGTAGCATGGGTCCCTGTCCACACGGGTAATTGGAAATGAGAATACAAACAGACTGGTTAAAATGCAAGTGCAGACCTCATTTATAGGATCAGAATCGGTCTGGGGTATAACCAAATTATAGTCATGAGAAATCTATTAGACAAGGTTCAAAGACACCAATTAGATTTCTAATAACATATCCAGGAACAAAGACAAAGAAAGTTAATAATACAAAAGCTATGTCTTAGGAGCACTTCACTTCATAAATGTGATTGCAAGAAAATGAATGTCATGGTAGGCTTGATAACTAGTGAATAGGCATTTTAAAAATGATCTGCAAATAATGGAGATATATATACACACTACGAAATATAAGAAGTTTAAATTTTAAACTGCAAATAATGTATATATAATATAGCTCCATTGTTTCAGTTCAGTTTTAAAATTCCTATAATCAGTCATCAAACCAAATATATAGAGCTATATAGTATAAGAAAAAATAATAATGCAAACCAAAGTGGTAAAATAAATACAAATGAAATACTTTAACAATTTACATATGATTCAAAGACATGTTTTAGTAAAAGTCGCACGGTGTTTAAATGAGGAACAGTTTGTGTATGGAATTATCGTAGGATAGCATCGGCGTTCAAGAGTAACACAAGACCCAGGATGTGTGGTGTAGGGGAGGAAGTACTGGAGGTGAATAGATTCAATCAGTTTGAAACTGATGATCCAAATTAGACAGCAACTAATAAAACAAACTAATCAATGAAGAGTTTAGAGACGAGATGATTTAAAAAACAAAGAAGAAGCCGTAGAACAAATCTTAGGTTTCATTGCGGATAGGTAGGGGTATATCCCTCTTGTTCATCTGTTTGTCCAGTATCTAATCTAATCTTAAAAATCATATGTGACTTTTAAAAGATTTGACTATCGCTTATTCTCTTATTTACCTTCTACTTATAAAGAAACGAGTAATAAGAAGAGTTCTGTTAATGTTTATCTTGATTATTCTTTTATCTACATTATACTAATCTTTTGTAAGAAATGTTTGTTTGCGGAACAGCAACAGAAAGGCACGTGAATGGAACACATCTGATTTTTCTTCTCTATATTTGTCAATAAACTTATTAACAAATTTCTCAATGTCTGTGAGCGTAACGCTGTAGGCTTGCTGCAGTTTCTTTTTGTCGTCCTCGAATTCACAAAAAGCCATAGAATATATCAATACTCAGAAGAGGGCGTCTCAAAACGTAAGAAAGAATTCCACATTGAACGAACAAGCAGCATCAAAACGTTGCTGATTGTTCGCGGTATGTAACCATAAAACTTAGACACTTAACCGAATTTTCTTTACATCTTGTATGTTACACCAGTAGATATATACTCTTTGTGTTAAGGTAACCTCAAGACAAACATAAGTATTCCTGGTGACTCTGCAATATAAAACTGTTTTGTCCAGAATTTGGTAGTTCTACTACCTCAGCAGACAGTATAAAAACAAAATGAGCTCATCTTACAAATTAAAATATTTATATAAAATTCTCAGCCGGCATCAACAAATGATAATCACTAGACTAAGAATCAGACATACTAAACTAACCCATAACTATGTATTCACCAAACAGCAACCACCATCCTGTGAACATTGCAGCCAGAGACTATCAAACACATCATAACGGAATGTGCCCACTATTCTAACTGCAAAACCAGCCATCAAATTCCTCCAGATCTTCAGACAGCACTCGACCAACCAACCAAATTATCATCATTGTTTAAATTCAGAAAAGACTGTGAACTTGCTACTGTATTGTAAAATGTGTACATTTTTCATGCAATGTTGTATGAAACACTACATAATATGTAAGTATTATTGTTAGAATTCCAATAATTAATGTTGCAATTTAGAAACAATTATTAATTTAATGTGTAAAAATTGTATTCAAAGTGTTATAACATTTCTTATTGTTACATGAAGTTGGTGCTATAAGACCTACGTAGTTAGGCGACATTAAATAAAACTATATATAAAAATAATTCTCATTAGCTTTTGTCATATAAATTATATCCATTTCAAATAACGCAGTAAAATCCTATCTGAAATATGTATTTCATGTATATATATTTACTTTCTCTACACATAATATGTACATAGTGTATAGAGAAAGTATTGCACTCCATCCAAAAATTCGATACTGAGATTTCACCGGAAATATGTTTTAGGGTCCCCTGTATAGAAAAAAAACATTTTCAGAAAAAAGAAAAGTGTGTGTGTGTGTGTGTGTGTGTGTGGTCCGTGAACACGATAACTCAAAAACGAAAAGACGGTAAAATGCCAAACATGGTATTTAAGTTTAGTATCTTCCAGGAATGCGACACGAAGATTTTGAGAAAAATCCCCCCACTCCAACTACCTTTTACATGGAACTTTTTTCGAAAATTTTTATTTTCTCAAATATGGCTCTAACGATTTTGATTAAAATATCGTATATTAAAGATATTTACCTGACAAATAAAATGTGTATCTTGAATTTTCTGGGAATAGCATCTGAAGACTACTTTATTCTGAATGAATTTTACGGAATTTTGCATAATTGCTAAACCGTATGAGATGGACAAAAACTTACCACACAAAAATTGTAAAGCTCGTTAAAACACACAATTTTTGTTATATGCATTTTATTCAGTCACATGGCAATCAGCTTTTGACTATCACTTTAACCCACCTTATTTCGCTTCTACTTACAAGGAAGCAAGTATCAAGATTATTTCTGCGATTTTTTCTCGATTAGCATGAAGTAACTAGAAGCATAAGCTTTTTAACAATTTGTTGCAGAGATGTAGAGAGAAGTCATGTGAATGGAACACATCAGATTTTTGGATGTTGGAACGACCACATTCTAAAAGCTTTTCTCAAAAGTCTAGCTTTATGCTAAAATCTTATTCTCACCCAATTTTATAGCCATTAGAATACCTTATTTTACAAAATCACTAGATAAGTTTATATTTGTGTCTCATTCCTAGTTTAAAAGATTCATAGTCTTTAACAGCTTTGTATCAAAGGCATTCAAAATGACGATTCTTGAGAGTACATACCAAGTTTAGGATTTCATCTTGACGATCAGGAATGTCTAATACAGCAAAGGCTGTGGCTGTTGTATACTCTTGTTATATGACACACCTTGCAAGGGAGATGTCGAGAGGGCTATGAAGTGCCGGCCTACAGCTTCAAGGGCTACTGAAGTCAAGAGGGCTGGGCTTGGTCGTATTACGTCACACAAAAGGAGTCTTAAAGAACTCCTGCGTAAAGGTTTCAACTTTCAGACACCGGATTGTAATTTGTATCGCTGCTGCAAAAGGAAAACACTTTACGTTATCCACGATAAGAACACTCACTCTTTAGCCTCTACAAAGCCCTTAACCAATATTTTGTCGTATACACAGCAAATGGAGAGCTGCTGATCAGTCTTCACGTCTAAAATAAAACAAAAGTAATACCACTCATCTAGACACTCCTAAGAATTTGTTGATAGCTTTTACTGAGAGGTAAATGATGGATATCCCTTAATATTATAGTCGCCCTCCGTGGTGTAATGGTTACCATGCTAACTTCATATACCCAAGGCCGCGGGTTCAAACCCGGCAAAGGACGATGGATTTTTTGGGAGTAAAAATCCTTAGCATGGCTTTCTTCGGAAATAAAGTAATACCGTTGGTCCCGTGTCGTAGATTTACGGCACGCAAAACAACCTCAAGCCCATTGTATGCGTAGAATGGGACGCTGAGAACCGCAGCAGTTAAAGACCGTCCATAAATAAAACGTCATTTCATTTCAATTTTGATTCCATATTACTATTATATATCCATAATTAATATCCATTATTACTATTTGACAATCTTAACAATTCCGACCGTTCACTCAACTTTCATTCATTCGTTTCTCATATAGAGTTCATTATGAACTGTTCCAGGAGTTCCCGATTAGCCAAATCCAATATTGCAAATCAAAATATCCATATTCGAATTTTCTGAATACGTTACTTCTCCAAATAGTTAAACTTGAATATATTACTATTTCATTGTCTTATTTTGATCATGATTTATTTTATTGTTACCAAGATGCTTATTTATTACTAGCTGTTTATTTGTTTATTTGCTCAATTTATATCCCGTTCTTAGTATCTTAGTCATACCGGTGTCTTAAGTTTGAAACAATTGCTCATCAGCAATGACGTTTATTTGTTAATAGTTGGTGTTAAAGACCTTTGTCTAAGGGTTTTCTTCTCAGCCCTTGGGTCGGGAAAAGATTATGCAGCATTATATCACAAAGGCATTTACAACCCGAGTCTTACTTCTATTCTAGTAAGGGACTCAATCTTGGACCTTAGGGTTTGAAGGCTAACCTGCTAAACCTAAGATTCCAAAGATGCTCATCTCTTTTTAATCATTATTTTATGTTCAATACCAGAACATCTACGTTAAATTAAATTTATAGCAACCGTATACACTCAAAATGTTACCACTATTAAGATCATAGTCAACTAAAGATATATGAAGTAGACAGGCCAAACTCAGCATTGCCAAAATTCATCCTCTGTGTTCTAGGGTTAACTTTGTAGCCTCTGGTTCCCAAGGTGGGCTCAAACACGGCGGAGTGTAAGGACTTTTTCGGGAGTAAAATTATTTCCAGTGTCGTAGGTTTACAGCACAAAAAGAACCTCATGTCTGATAAAAAGCCCATAAAAAAAATTAAGTGAATAGTGAATGGGACGCCGAGAATCACAGCAGCTATAGAGCGTCCATAAATAGCAATAACTTTAATTTCTAACGATTCAAAACTTAAAGGAATGTTGTACAAGTTTTGGAATACTACCTCCTGGAATGTTAGCGAGGATGCGGTGACATCTTTATCTTTGGCTCTGAATTCAAAAGCATCTCATCTTTCCAGAATTATTAAATTCTGTTTCCGAGATTTCTTTCTCGAGATATGCATCAATAACATCAAATGTTTCATTAGCAATAAACACACATTAAAAAAAACTCTGTATTTTCCTTCCTTTCTTATGCCCTTTTTTACTTTCTCTACACGTACTATGTACAAGAGTGTATAGAGAAGGTATTTTATTCCACCCAAAAATTCGATAGCGAGATTTCACCAGAATGTTCCGAGACCCCTGAATCCAAAAAGAAAACTTTTTAGAAAAATGTCCATGTGTGTGTGTCTTGTCTATCTGTCTGTGGGCAGCATAGCTCAAAAATGAACATACTGGGTACTTAAGTTTGGTATCTTCCAAGGATGCAATTTCAAGAAAAGAAACCCAACACCAACTATCCTTTACATGGAACATTTTTCAAAAATTTTGATTTTCTCAAAAATAGCTGTAACGATTTTGATCAAAATCTCCTATATTTAACATATTCATGTAAGAAATAAAATGTATATCTTCAATTTTCTGGTAATAGCTTCTGAAGACTTTTTATTCTGAATGAATTTTGCGGAGCTCTGCATACTGGCAAATCGTAAGAGATACGCAAAAAATTCTGTTATAATACAGAATTTAGGTTAAATACCCTTCTTCGTAGAGTTGGCCTGTTCTGACATATTCCTTGTTACTAGTTTCAGCTTTAAAATACTTTTACTTTTCCCATATGGGAGTTTGTCAACACCTGGCCATCTTCAAAGTCACTTCAATCACAGAGCAACCAAGCTTTTGAAAGATTTGACTATAGATTTAGCCTACGATATTCGCTTATTTTCCTTCTACTTACAACGAAACAGGTAATAAGACCCTTTCTACCAATTTTTTCTCGATTAGCATTAAGTAATTAGAAGAATAAGCCTTTTAACAATAATTTGTTACAGAGATGTAGAGAAAGTCATGTGAATGGAATACATGAGATTTTTCTTTCTCTCCATCCCTCCTTAGAGATAAATGGATTTGTGTTCTTTAAATAAAAGAAAATGTGTGCATATGTATTCGTATGATTGAGTTTCAAAAATTAAAGATTCGGAAAACTGATTCGGATAGTGACTCTGAATCTAATTGACATACATTTTACTTTTTACTTTCTATACACGTACTATATGCATAGTGTATAGAGAAGGTATTGCATTCCACAAAAAATTTGATAAAGAGATTTCACCGGAAATACATGTTTTGGGTCCACCTGAATCCAAAAAAAGCATTTTGGAAAAAGGTCCGCGTGTGTGCGTGTGCGTGTGCGTGTGTGTGTGTGTGTGTGTCTGTCTGGATAGCATAGCTTAAAAACGAAAAGTCCGTTAAATACCAAACTTCGTATTTAAGTTCAGCATCTTCCAAGGATTCGACACGCAGATTTTCAAGAAAATTTTCCCACTCCCAACTACCCTTTACATGAAAAAATTTTCGAATTTTTTTATTTTCTCAAAAATGGCTAACGATTTTGATTAAAATATCGTATATTAAATATATTTACCTAACAAATAAAATTTATATCTTTAATTTTCTGGGAATAGTATCTAAAGACCTGTTTATTCTGCATGAATTTGCTTAATTTGGCATAACTAGTAAACCGTCAGAGATAGACAAAAACTTGCTATACAAAAAATTTAGATCTTGTTAAAATACACAAGTTATGTCATACATTTTTTTTTGTGGAGCTTACCCTTTTGAAGGTATTCCTTGTTATTATTTTCAGTTGTGAAGTACTTACACTTTTCTCAGACGGAAGTGTCCGTTTTTCTTTTGTTCTACTCCTGGCCAAGCAAAGAAGCGATTTGCAATGACAATTGCATAACAACTTTTAAAACATTTGTATATCACTTTAGGCTAGTGCATTCCGTTAGTTCCAGTCTACTTATAGGGAAATAAGTAATAAATTTCTGCTAATGTTTATCTCGATTAGCGTGGTGTTGAAAGAAGAATTATCTTTTGTAAGAAGTTTGTAGCGTAGCTAGAGAAAGTCATGTGAGTGTAACACATCAGAGCTTTATATCATGGACCCATAGAAATCTTTCTTTATAATTTCAGAATTATAAAAATTCTGATGTGTTCCATTCACATGACTTTCTCTACATCTCTGTAACAAATTATTGTTAAAAAGCTTATGCTTCAATTTACTTCATGCTAACCGAGAAAAAATTAGCAGAAATAGTTTCATTACTTGTTACCTTGTAAGTAGAAGCAGAATAATGGAGTACCATAGGTTAAACTGACAATCAAAAGCTGGTTGCTATGTGACTGAAGTTCCTTGTTTGTATGGATAGGAGTTGACAAATTCCTATATGAGAAAAGTATAAGTTTTTCAAAACTGAAACCAAAAACAAATACCTTAAAAATGATTATCTCCACGAAAAAAATGTGTATAGCATAACTTGTGTGTTTTAATGTTCCCTACATTTTCTGTGTAGTAAGTTTTTATCCATCTCTTACGGTTTAGTAGTTATGCAAAATTCCATAAAATTGATCCAGAATAAGTAGTCTTCAGAGGCTATTCCCAGAAAAGTCAAGATATACATTTTATTTAACAGGTAAATATTTGTAATATACGAAATTTTAATCAAAATTGTTAGCCATTTTTTAGAAAATCAAAATTTTTGAAAAAAAAGTTCCATGTAAAGGTTAGTTGCGGGTGGGGGGATTTTCTTGAAAATCTTCGTGTCGCATCCTTGAAAGATGCCAAACCTAAATACCAAATTTGGTTCTTAATGGACTTTTCGTTTTTGAGCTATGCTGTCCACAGACAGACAGACACACACACACACACACACACACACACACACACACACACACGTACACACACACGGGCATTTTTGTAAAAATGCTTTTTTTGGATTCAGGGGGACCCAAACATGTATTTCCGGTGAAATCTCGGTATCGAATTTTTGGGTGCATTACAATAATTTCTCTATACAAGAAATTTCTGTGACACAAGTTTGTATAATTATGTCCAATTGCCAGGAGAATTCTCATATCACATCTGTAATAACTGATGCGTTTAATCTATCACTGTCTGTCTGCTTAGGCAAAATACTTGTACAACGTGAGGTATAAGTTTGTTTCGTTTGGCCATTAATCTGCGGGTGGGCAGAACAAATTACCTACTTCTAACCCACGGCCTCCGATAGTGCCGTCGATTAATTAAAATTGGAAATTGCATTACACAAAAATTCAATAAAAAGGTAATCAGTGCAAATCTAGTGACATAGGTTGCCAGTCATGTATCTGTGATCATTCCGAATAGATTGTTATATTACAGGTACATCAATTTCATTTTACAATGCGTTATTTTAGAATCTAAGGAAGCGCAGTTCAAGTTTAACTTATTAAATACTAACATAAGAAATACAGGATCATAAGGGTGATGGTGGATGGTTAGGAGTGGTGCGAGTTAAAGCTGAGTCCTCTGGCGATCAGCTGGCTCGAAGATTGCTTTTTTCACACAAGCCGTGTGTAGGACAGGAGTTGGATAGGTATAGAGTCACACTGAAGAATTCAATGCCATAGCTGGGATATTCCGGTCTTGATCATAACAGTTGGCTATACTATGAATCCTGCGACTTAAAGTGCTTACAACATGGTAAGTCGCCATTGGGGTTGCCATCTCAAAATAATTTCAGATCACCTTGTGGTTTACCGGGAAACATGCCAGTCAGTTCAGAAATGCAAAGCTATACTGGTATTTGCCATGGTAGCTCAGTGATAGAGCAATCGGCTCGGGACCGGTTCAAATCCCGGCTATAGAATTAAATTTTTCAGTCTGACTCTACCTATAGGTATTTGGCGAATTTGGTTTTGCCACTAGCTCGCCTTTCAGCGAGATCGCTGAGTTGAACTTAAAAGTTGGGTTTCTGACATTCATTGTTAATTGGTAGCCAACCGCTGTTCCCGTGGTGTGTCATTTAATTATAACACGTATGGCCTAATTATTTCTAGTGAGACCCCCAGAAACGTGCCACTTATCGGCGAGTGTTTTGAGAATTTGTTGTCTCCGATAAATATTCTAAGATGAAGTAATGAAGCAGCAATCGATGCCAGTAAATAGTATTTAATTTTACTTTCTCTAGCACGTTTGTACAATATGTTGTGTTCCACCAAAAATCTCCATACTGAGACTTCACCGGAAATACACGAGACCCCATGAAACCAAAAAACTCGTTTTAAGAAATGTGTCTGTGTGTCTGTTAAGCAGCATAACTCAAAACGAGAAATGGGTCAAATATCACACTGGTATTTAAGTTCAATATCTTCTGAGGATGTAACACGAATACATAGATGAAAATGGAACATTTTTCTAAAGTTTTTTTTCTTCAAAATGGCTCTAATGTTTCTGATTAAATGCCATATTTTTAAGATATTTTTATGATAAACGAATAATATATCTTGAGTTTTCTGGGAATGGCCTCTTCATTCTGAATGACCTCTGTTTAACTTTTGTATAACTAGTAAACCTTAAGAGATAGACAATATCTTACTACATAAATAATGTAGATATCGTTAAAACCACTATTTATTCCATATACTTTTTTTTTCGTAGAGTTAACCATTTTCGAGATATTCCGAATTATTGGTTTCAGTTTTAATTACCTTATCTTTCTTTTCTTCTCTCATTTGTTTACTCCTATGAAGCAAAGAGAACCGAATTTAAATCGTTTCACAAAGCGACCGGATTTTAAAAGATCTGACTATCGCTTTAGCCTGTGCATTCCGTTATTTCCCTTCTACTTACAAATAATAAAGCAATAGCACAATGCTACTAATGTTTATCATGATGTACATAAAAGAATAATCTTTTAATAAAAATTTCTTTGCGGAACACTTAAAAATTCATTTGAATGGAGTAAATCAGATTTGTATTTTAACGAAAATTAACCAATGGCGTCTCTCTTCGCGATTTTACATTTTTCCCCTTTTTAACTGATTTCACTTCATAAAAATTTGGATTCATGTTTTACCATTACTATGTATATTTTATTTCAAAATAACATAATATAATAAACTTATTATATTCTAGTGTATTACTCAGTGAGATTTTCTCATGTCTTGATCCAATCAGTTATTAAAGATTCTTCCAAGCATCCGAAAGTCCATACAAACTTTCTTAATAATAATATGAATGTTTTGTTCAATTTCTTTGTAATCTATGGTTCAAATGGCATCCACAATATTTTAACACAAATCTCAATGAATAGTTTAAAATATAATACATTACAGGCATAAATAGAACAATTAAATAAATTATATAACATTTCTAACATGAATAATGTTTTGAGGATTCAATTATCATTAAATAATTATTATTTGTGTTTTTATTAATTCTGATGTCCCAGATTAAAAATCTTGCGCATATCCGTCTTCATATTAACTTCTTATCTTGTATATTTCAATCATCTTTTAGGATTTCCCACAGTTTTATCATGATGCGATATACGTAAATTCACATAATATATGTATGTCATCATGTAACTATAGAATAGTGTGTTTATAATACTCAAATACCATGTATTATTTATACAAAAATAATTTTTCTATATTTGGCGAGTCATTTTTTATTTCGCGTACTTTTTTATCTGCCCTCTTTACTATTCAAAACAATGAGCATATCGATTTTTATATTTAGTTTTCAGGGCCAACAAATTATTTTATTAATTTGGTGGCATGAAGAGAAATGCTGGTTTCTGTGTTACTACACATTTTCTCTCCCCTCTGTTCCTTATTAATAGCTATAAAAATTATTCTTAACAAGGTTTATTTTTCCATGCACTTTATTCTAATTAAAATAAATATTTGTAACAAGTTTCTTCAGAGATAAAAAATTAATGGAGACAGTCAAATGTTTAAGAAGTGAACTATATAGACGCTGCCTTTAAAATCCCATGCTATTTTCATTTAATCGCGAGAATTAGATCAATGTCATGGCACCTTAAAGGAATGAAAAAGCACTGAACAAATCGAACTATTACTAGCGGATAACTCGGAAATATCTTGTGCATCACAAATGTATTTAAAATAAATCTTCGTCTATTTCATAGTCTGTTTATCATTTGAATATCTTTAACATTAGGCACTCTAAATAAAAATACGAAAAAATGTTTCCTGTTACGGGGAGTTTGAGGTGAAAGTTTTCATTAAAGACTTCCTGTCACATCTTTGAAAGATACCGAACTTAAATTAATTGAATTAGTACCAAGCTTATTATTATTTAACCGGTTATACGCTGTTCATAGTCACCCACACACGCGTGACTAAATATGAAATGTTTGATGGAGTGATAACGTCTTCTATACCATGTGGACCAACTACACCGCATTTGATGTGTGCAGAAATCCCTTGGTGCGTTCAAAGAGTTGCAGAACTCAACGGGGAAATTACAAGTTGAAAACTGCCAGCGGAGTACTGGCGAGAGGGACCCTTCCTTTACACGTTTTCATCTATCAGCGAATATTGTGACAGGATCACGCCCATTGCGAGGGGTAAAACAATCGCTCTTGTCCAGTTTTCCACTGGGTTTTAACTTTAAATAACCCTGTTGAGTACTGCAGCTTCTTTAACCCACTGGGCACTCCAAATAGCAGGCAGTTGGGCCAACTGGTACCTACCATGCACGTGATAGAGAAACTAATTAAAAGAAGTAAGATAGTACTGAGAAGCCCAAAACCCATTTTAAAGTTTAATTTTGTTTCAAAGTTTTTGTTAAACTTTCACGTCCATTAACCCAGCATGTCATATCGGACGATGACCAGGGATACATAGAGCTTAAAGTTACTCGATATTCGTCTTCTGAGGATAAGGGAAAACCCCAAGAAAATAAAAATCTGATGTAATCCATTCACATGACTTTCTCTATATCTCTGCAACAAAATTTTGTTAAAAAGTTTATGCTTCTATTTACTTCACGTTAAGTGACAAAAAATTAGCAGAAATGGTCTTATTACTTGCTTCCCTGTAAGTAGAAGCGAAATAAGGGAGTAACATAGGTTAAAGTGATAGCAAAAGATAATCACTAAATTTCCTTTGTTTGTATGGACAAAAGTTGACAAATTCCGATATGAGAAAAGTATACGTCTTTTAAGGCTGAAACAAAAAACAAGGAATATCTAAAAAAACGATCAACTCCATGAAAAAATGTATATATCATAAATTGTGTGTTTTAATATGCTCTACACTTTTGTGTGGAAAGTTTTTGTCTATTTCTTACGGTTTACCTGTTACACAAAATTCCGTAAAATTCATCCAGAATTAAAGTAGCCTTCAGAGGCTATTCCCAGAAAATTCAAAATATACATATTTGTCAAGTATATATCTTTAATATATGATATTTTAATCAAAATCGTTAAAGTAATTTTTTAGAAGATCAACATTTTCGAAAAATTTTCCATGTGAAGGGTAGTTGGGGGTGAGCGGATTTTCTTGAAAATCTTCGTGTCACATCCTTGGAAGATACTGAACTTAAATACCAAGTTTGGTATTTAACGGTCTTTTCGTTTTTGAGCTATGCTGCCCACAGACACGCAGACATACACACAGGCATTTTTCTAAAAATGCTTTTTTTGGATTCAGGTGGTCTCAAAACATGTATTTCCGGTGAAATCTCGGTATCAAATTTTTGGGTCCAATGCAATACCTTCTCTATACACTATGTACATAGTATGTATAGAGAAAGTAAAAAGCTCACATATCCGATATTCGAACTCAGATCTCATGAATGTGAGACAGACACGCTATCACTACACTACAGTTGTGTCTTATTCTAAACTTGATTACCCTTTCGTACGTTTGCTTATTGCGGAGACGGGATAGGAATAAAACGAAGCTATCCTCCGCTAGTCCCGCACTGGCCGGTTTTAACCTGAAATAGCCCCGTTGAGTTCTACAACTCTTAACGCACGAAGGCATATCTGTACACGCCAAATAAGGGGCAGTTGGACCACCTGGTATAATAAGGATAATTACTATAATTATTGTTATGTTGCTCAGTTTTTAAATACTCTATTCAGCAGTGTCCTGTTAATTTTACCCTCCATGTCCTTCTACAGAACTTTTTCTTCATTTTAATCACAATATAGTTGGTCAATGGTGGAGACAAAAATATCTATAAATTATTCATATATCCTCAGAGATAACGAAATTTTTAGTTTAATAATTTGCATAAATGTTGTTAGTATTATTCATTGATATATTATTATTATTATTAATATTATTATTATAGTTAATAATGCCCTCTCAAATAGTTACACCCTACAATAGAATTTACCCTCATCCCGTTTCAGTCCCACTGTATCCACGCAATTATTCAAAATATCTACAAAAAACATGATGTACCACATTCACATTAACTTTCTCTACATCGCTGTAACAAATTATTGTTAAAAAAACATTATTCTATCTACTTTATGATAATCGTGATATACATTAGCAGAAATTGTCTTAAGTACTTGCTTTCTTGTAAGTAAAAGGAAAATAAGAGACTACACTGATCTAAAACGATGGTCAAATATTTTAAAAGCCGCTTGTCATGTGGTCGAATTCCGTTTCTATGCAGGGCGAGGAGTTTACAACTTTCCGTGTGAAAAAAGTTTTAATTATTTAAATCTGAAAACAATAACAAGAATATCTCAGAAATGGCCAATTCTACGAAAAAACGTATGATATAAATTGTGTATTTTAACGTGATCTACATTTTTGTGTAGGAAGTTTATCTTTCTCTTACAGTTTACCAGTTAAGCAAAATTCATTCAGAATAAAGAGGTGTTTAGAGGCTATTCCCAGAAAATTCGATATATATACAGTTTATTTGTCGGGTAAATATCTTTGATACACGGTATTTTAATCAAAATCCGTAGAGCCATTTTTGAGAAAATCAAAATGTTTGCAATTTTTTCCATGTAAGAGGTAGTTTGTGGAGGGGGGGGGGAGGAATTTTTCTCAAAATCTTCGTGTCGCATCCCTGAAAGATGCTAAACTTAAATATCAAATTTGGTATTTTACTGACTTTTCGTTTTTGAGTTATCGTGTGCAGACATACGGAAACACGGACACCTGACATATGGACACACACACACACACACACACACGGCCCTTTTTCTGAAAACATTTTTTTTTATACAGGGGTCCTGAAACGTGTATTTCCGGTGAAATATCGGTATCGGATTTTTGAGTGGAATGCAATACATTCTCTATACACTATGTACATAGTATGTATAGAGAAAGTAAAAATCAGACGTTCACTTGGTTTTAGTTTCCCGGAAGTATCGATGAGCAAACTTCTTGACAGAGAAAGCACTGTCAGCGCCAATTGTTACCACACGTCACCTTTAATGTCACGCGATTAACATGAGGCATTCGACAATCTCTCAAAACTGTTATCTGAGCAGTCAGCTGTCTCCTTGGCTGCTATGCAAGTGATAGATACTGTTACAAATGAGGAAGTTCTTCCAAGAAATTCTATATTAGCTGTATGTGCTGTAAAAGGAGGGGTTAAAACTCACTGAAGCTGCAAAAAATACTATAAGAAGGCTTGTTATACAGAATGTTTTATTCTATTTAATATTTTATAGGGTTGCCAGACGTCCTCTTTTACGCGAAAATGTCCTCTTTTTGGACCTTAAACATTGCCATTTTTAGGAAAAAACAGAAATATCCTTTTTTTTTGAGCTACACAACTGCTTCATCTAAGTTTGAAAGTGCGAAAATACAACTCTCTTAACTCTCATAATTGCAAACTTAAAGAATTTAACCTCTCTTCCAACAATATATTTTTTTATGCTTTTCTCTTTTTTATGCCGCCGCGCCGAGCTCAAGTTACGATCTCAGAGCAAGTGACATAACTGGCATGACAGTTATCGCGAAATGCAAATCGTCTCCTTAGCGCAGCTGCTTTCCAAGCGGGAGACCTGGGTTCCATTCCCAGTACCGGCGTGGGGATTTTTCCCCCGCTGGGAGACCTGGCCCGGGGTACACTTAGCCCCGTAAGGTCCCTGGGGGGGGGCCAATTAAGGAGCTACTTGATGGAGAAGTAGTGGCTCCAGGTCATGAGGACCGCATTAACCGGCCGGGGGGCTCAAGGCTCTGACCACGTCTCACCCTCCAATACTGCACCCCAACCATGATGTCTAGTGGACCGAGATGGGGGACGCAGCGGCCGGGCGGTAGGCCAAGATACAAGATACTTTGACTGGCTTCTAGAATGATTATTTTCACTGCTCCACTCCCAGTTTGTTGTGAAGTGACGCAGTGTTAATGCTTCAGTGACGAATTACAAAAACTATTTCCTGGCTTCAGACCGGGAAAAATACACTGCGAGGCAGAACGTCTTATGGACATGTATATGTTTCAATTACTAATAAAGTTAAAGTTTATAATCTTGTGGCCGTTTGTAAGTAAATACCGTTCTATGACATTGGAATATAGCATATAATAGAAATTATGCTTTTGTTATACTGAGTAACTTGTAATACCCACAATTATGTTCCTTTCTCTAGTACGTATATATATATAATGTGCAATAGTAGCTAGAGGAGTTATTGTATCCACTCAAACATTAGATACCGACATTTCGCGGGAAATACTTTACTATAAAAATATTCTCTTTTAGATAAAAGTCTAAAAATTAAAAATTTAAAGCCATAGCTGGGATTTGAACCACAAATCTCAAGGTCTCCAACCGGATGCTCCACTGAGCTACCATGGCAACTTGTCAGCACGACAATACATTTCTCAACTGACTCGCTTGTTTCCCGGTAAACCACAAGGTGGTCTCAAATTATTTTGAGATGATATACCACAATGGCGACTTACAATGTCATAAGTACTTTAAGCCCCAGCATTTATAGTATAGCTAACTATTAACGTCAATTAGTATTGATTTAATTGTTTTTTTCACACAAGAGTGTGTAGGACAGGAGTTGGACAGGTTGATAAGTCCTACACACACCTTGTATGAGAAAGTAGTTAAATCGATTATACTTTTACTCAATTTTAATCTTATCGAGTTTGGTGGAACCTTAAACTTGTTTAAAAAACCTCATCTCCACCATCTGAATATTTTTTTTCTTGGTACCCTAGTCTCACAGCCGCACAATATTGCCATAACTCTGTAGAATTTTATTTTAGTTTCTTTACATGTTTATTTTTAGAAGTTATCTTTATAGTTCCACAAAATTGTGGAATTTATTTATTTGAATATCAATATACCTTTCTAAATTGAATCTGATGTCACATCCTAAATATCTAAAAATCGATACCTCTTCCAGATGTCGGCCTCTTAAAAGAATCTTGAATTGATTAAGTTATCGTGTTCCTGTTACGTTCTCTTGCTCGTTTCTTTTACAATTATTATATGTGCAGCTATTTATTCTGTTGTAACTATTAATATAATCACCTTTAATCAACAACAGAACATGCTAGTTGCCGTTTAAATTATCGGAATAAGGGTTCAATGCACGTGGTCGTGAAAGTGTGATAGTATTTCTGGCGTGAATAGCGGAAGACTACGTTATATGGTTCACTGGTCGCTTGGCTTTTATTTTGGTGCGGTTCAACTTAAGGATGAATAGATATTACAACCTGTATCTAAAGTTTGTTCCTCATAATCTTTGCCTCTTATCTCTAACATTTGGAGAACTAGTCACCTCTCATTGGCTGTCTTCGTGGAATGGGTGTTATATGATGCATGATTATTTATTTTAATATATTCGAAGAGAATTATCACACCTACATTCTCAAAACTGTACGAGTCATCCTCCATGGTGTAGTGGTTACAATATTTACTTTATATACCCAAGGTCGCGGGTTCAAACCCGGTGGAGGACGATGGATTTATTCAGGCGTAAAATCCTTAGCATGGCTTCCTTCGGAAGGGAAGTAAAGCCGTTGCCAGTGTCGTAGATTTTCGACACATAAAAGAACCTCAAGCTGCTAAAGAGGCCTCTGAGCAAAATTAAGCTCTTTTTTACGCAAGTATACAATTGGAAGCTGAGAACCACAGCAGTTAAAGAGCGTCCATAAATAAAACTCCATTTCCTTTCAAAACTGAACAAATGAAATATATTACATAAGAGAGTTCATTCATCTGAAAGGTATGTAAATTCTTCGGCATGAAATAGGAGAATGATTTGGCTCTCCGGATGCACCTAGTAACAGTTTTTATATATTATATATTTATTACATATTGTACAACTATGTATATATTAATTATATAATTATTATATAATATATAGACCTATATGTTATGTATTGCATTAAGTTTAACCTGGCGGGTCATGAATGGTTATCCTTGGAGCTTATTAATTACTCGATATTCGTTTTCTAAGTATAAGGGAAAACCTCGGAAAACTCCTTATCCCGGTAACTCACCCTAACTGAGATTCGAACTCTGGACATCTTAAATGTGATGTAGATGCGCTACCTCTACATTATGGTGACGGGTAGACCAATACTGGAAATGGGAAGGTAAGGCAGCACCGATGAATGCAACTCATCGGGGCAAGCTTATAAGAAACAAGGATTAGTAACTAATCGAAAATAGTATTGTTCGTAGATGCGGTGGACCTCTTGCTTAGCCGTACAATACCCTGCTGCATATGTCGCTAGTTTCTGCGATATTGAGTTGTCCTTATCTTTAAAGTGTGGTTCGTGGGGACAAAAACATGAGGACAGTAGAGTGAGGAAGGAATATGCAGGCAAGGCACGTTAATTGCCTTTCCACCTCCACATAACCTGTTATCTCCGAGATAAGCCATGAATGAAGTGGCACAAAAACGACACAGGCATAAGCCCGCAATCAACCTAAGTTCATGCCCTTAGAGTTTCATAAAACAACGCGGTTTAAATCCACAGTTACTCGTTATATTTTCAGAAAGTTTCTGCTACCTCTTCTGTACACGTGCCTATCTGATACTAGAATATTTCAAGCAATTTTGTTTCTCTTTAAGGTACTGGTATATATCACACGATTTGTCTAACATCTTAAACATTTTTATTTTTTCTACGCGTACTATATACATAATGTATAGAGGAAGTGTTGTATTCCACCCAAAAAATCGAGATTTCACCGGAAATGTATGTTTTGGGACCCCTTGAGTCCGAAAAAAGCATTTTTAGAAAAATTTTGATTTTGATTTAAGTCCGGCATATTAAAGATACTTACATATCAAATAAAATGTATATCTTGAATTTTCTGGGAATAGTCTCTGAAGATATCTTTATTCTGGATGAATTTTGCCTAACTGCTAAACCATAAGAAATAGAGAAAACCTTACTGCACAAAACGTATATTTCGTCAAAACAAAAAATGTTATGTCCGTTATGTTTTTGTTCTGAAGGTAACCGTTTCCGACATATTCCTTATTATTGGTTTCAATTTTGAAATGCTTATACTTTTTTCAGATAGGAAGAGTCGGTTTTTTATTTTATTCTACACCTGGCTAAGCAAAGAAGCGATTTGCAATGACTGATGGCTTCAAACATTTGACTATCATTTTAGCATAGCGCATTCCTCAAGTTCCCTTCTGCTTATAAGGAACTGAGTAATAAGAACAAACATTGGGGTTGTCATCTCAAAATAATTTGAGATCACCTTGTGGTTTACCGGGAAACATGCGAGTCAGTTTGTAACAGTTCAGCTGCTTTAAAAAAAGTTTCGCCTCAGTCATTTGTTGGTGACGTTGGTGAACAAACAAATGAACACTAATGCCCCTTTTGCACTACAGGCTCCACGCTTTTAACACGGTCTGCAGTAAGACACATTCTCCACTCAACCACGATACAAAATACGTTTGACCAGATATGCTCGTCGCGATCCAGGGTTCGATTCTCCCAAGTCTAACGGTCATCATGGTCTAAACAAATGTTTAACCGACTGGTTGTCCACAGAAAATTCTATTCTTCCTAAATCAAACGCAGTCCACCTCTCTAGGAAGAATGTTGTATTCAACTTTCGTAACATTTACAATAAAATGATATCCACACGTGGACCACCCACGTAAGATTAAGAACAGTAGTATCTGTTTATATAATTTCCTCAAATAACACCATCACCATTCATAAAATATAGCAAGGTATTAGCAAACAAACGGTATAAATAATGGATAACTAGACCCGTAATCGTTTACACGATTACATTCACTTAACAGTAAAAAGGGGAAAAACATTAACTTTCTACTACACTTGTGGAATTTTACTCTGAATGCACCGCTTTCTTGCTCGAGCATCAGAGTTTAGCAGAATGTACTTTATCTTACATTAAAACGTACTTCAGACATTGAAATAAAACTAATATTTCTTATATGGCCGACAATATGCCATAAATTACTGTCTCGCGCACTGTACAATCACTGCACTTCTCCTGCGAGACTTAGCCAGGGACTTTAAACAGGAACATTTACTTCCTACTTTAATTTCAGTAGCTGTCCAAACCCTCATCTTACCTGGAAATCCATGGCAGCTGCAGAAGAGCCTTGCCCTTGCCAGGGAAAATTGCGGGCGGAAGAATTACTCGTTCTGCTCCCAAAAGATTCCATCTATTCAGCACCGTTTTCCATCGAAGAAACCAAGAGTGAATGCCGCTATATTTCACAGCATTCCTCCAAACAGCAATTAACACGTAAGGCAGACTAACATCAAACTGGTTGTGCTTAAACCAGCAGCAACAGGCCTTCAGAAACGTTACCTTTGTACCGGTCACACAACACAAAGGAAGAAATATTTCTTTCCTTCCCAATCGAGAATATAACTTTCCCGTTAATGTTCTAGACGACTTACACATTTGCGTACACGAACATTTTCACATTTCGTAATGTCAGTGTCGTAAATACTTGAAGAGTTACTGTAAAATGGCTGTCTCATGCTGCGTCTCTTTACCATCCAACAGTAAGGTTATAACAAAGAAGAAGATCTTAATCTAATTAATTCCCATCTTGTATCACGTCAGCATTAACTCATCGCTGATCCGCGTACTGAAATCTGACTCACTCGTCCAGACTCAGATTCAGAATAGAACGAATGAGGCGTTCGGATCTCGACTCTTTCTCCCGATCGTCTCAGGTTTGCCAACCTTTGGGCACTCACAAACTGGCAAATTTCGGATCTACCAAAATTTCGAGCTAAATAGCGATCCGCGCCATATGTTGTAGGAAACTTATCTACCACATTTCCTGCAACGTTACAAATTGAGAAATTCAATGCTCTGCCCGCATGTTGCCATGGTAGTTCAGTGGAAGAGCAACCGGCTAGAGACCGGGAGATCCGTGGTTCAAATACCGGCTATGGCGAATTTCTCAGTCTGGCTCTACCTATCCGTGAATATTCTGTTAATGCTTATCTCGATTAGTATTGTGTAGTAAGAAAAATAATATTTTGTAAAATTTTATTTGTAGAGCAGCTAGAGAAAGTCATATGAGTTTAACACCTCAGATTTTTTATCTAGAAAACATATAGTGATTTCGTGTTTTACAAAATATGAAGGTTTAACTACTAATCAATGGTCAATTAATTAATAATTATGTATGTTTGGATTAATCGAGATCTAACTTCCAAATAAATGAACATAATGTGGTTTTCTTTCAACTGAATCTCCTTATTGTAACTATGTATATCCAATAGTATAACAACACACATATTATTCTCTCAAAGAAACATCCACATAAGTTTCTCTATCTTCTATCGTTTAATAGTGGGTATGCAAATTATTCCTATGAAAGGTAATTTTTCTATTTGCTTCATTTTGATTGAGATGAACTTTTGCAGAAATATTTACATTACACGTGTCGTTATCCAGATAAAAGAAACAGCGATTGTGAAAATTTTAACTGATGAACATATTATACTGATCTTAAAATACTGTTTCCATGCAATTTTGAGAAACAATATAATAATGACAATAATAATAAAAATAATAATAATAATCCGTCCCGGTATTGTCTTTCCTACACTGGAATGTGCATTTCAAACTTCTACACTTATATCATAAAATAAAAGTAAGTAATTCAGGTTAACAAAATATTACATTTACATCAACTACAATCCTGAAACCGCAGTATTCAAATAACTGGGAACCAATTAATACTACTACTACTTAAAATGTCTATTAAACTTCTAAACTACTTCATTAAATTCAACTATTAAATCATTGGTAACTGGCAAAAACTGTGGCAACCAGTAGACACCTACATTTTCTTTCCTCTATTTCTTAATTACTTGTTATTTTAACTACTTTAACTTGTTACTTTTTACTCATTTTAACCTTGTTTAGGTGAATAATAATTGTTTTTGTTACGCATTTGTTTCTGTAAACATTTGTGCATGTCTATTTTTTCGATTTATATTTCTGTGTTGTATTATATTTATAAATATATTAGTGTAGGTTTTATATTTGTATCTTCTTCTTATTATTATTATTATTATTCGTTTGCATTAATAAGATACTGTTTCGTATTAATAAACAGTATTTCTTAATCTACTTTACAGCATTAATTGAAGACTGGAAGTGGGATACTCTGAATGTCCCAAAACTAAATATTTAGGAAAACGGAAACAATCTCATGAAAGTTATATTACAAACAATAGTTTAATTTCATATAAATTCTGAAGCCTCACATCAATATTAACATTACATTCAAACACGCTTTATAAAGGACATTTAATATCGAGCCAGACTCCCATAAACTTGACTGTATGTATAGTTTATTCGCATTCTTTTCGGTCAGCAGATGGGAGAGAGGGGGAAAGACAGGTTTCTGCATCAAGTGGCATCCTTCCCTTCCTACAAGCCCTAACCTAAAAGAATACGAACGTACTGTATCTTGCCACCTTGCTTTTTAACAAAGGAAACGCTGAATGTCCACTCAAGATCTTACTGACACGAAGATTCATAAAACGCTCTTTATGTCACATGAAATTGAATCATGGCAAGTAGGTTCTTCTTTTCTGCCACTCGATTTGATAAAGCAGTTAATATTTCAATATTATAAGACTTAACATTTTCATAATAAATAACTAAACAATACGAAACTAATCATAAACTATCTAAACTAATAAAATTGAGGTATATTTTCCTAAGAATATCAGATCAATGAATTTCTTAAACATGTAGAGCTCGTCCAGTCTCCTATATCAAAAGAAGCCTGAGTTGAAACATATTACTCAGTTTTCGTTATCTTCAAATTACTGTGTATATCAGGTAAGGAAGCCAGATACCATAAATCTTCTTTAGTCATGTTATCACTTTAAAAGGGTGTTTTACTCTAGCTGTAACCACTATACGAGTAGCTTACAGTTCTTTAGACACCATATATTTAACAATATTTTCTCCTTTTTCATTAATACCCAAGTCAAGTAACTATGACGAAAACTAAAACCTTGATTTCCACACTGATACAAGCAACAGTAAAACCATCAACATACGATTCTGTTTTGTCCGACACAGTTATCGACACAAAATGAATTTCTTTATGTTAGTGATCCCGAAGTCATAACCTTTACACAGGAAACCACTTCATTGCCTCCTTGAACGGCTAGGCCCTCGTAGCACATACACATGAATGATTTGCCTGAATCAGCATGTATTCCCAGGTTGTAATTTCGAGCTGTGGTGAGTAAAACATGCCGTTATGTATTAGACTAGGGGCACATAATCTATAGCATATCTACAGATGCAATTCATACCTCACTTAGGCGCAACTGTGAATTTGTAAAGTTGCTTTACAGCAAAACCTGAGCTTTCTCGATGTTTGCATGAGTTTGCAGTGTAGACTTGGCAGATAATTTTAGTCTGCATACTCAGCTTATCACATTGTTCACATGTGTCAGCTCTCGATTTGCCAGAAGACATATTTACAAATTTCTTGAAGATGGTAGAATAATGTTTGTAAGTCACTAAGGAATGCACATATTTTTCTTTTAAAGAAGCATGCATACGGCTTATGTTTAAGTCCGGGCTGAAATACTCTTTATGCAATTTTATTCTGCCGCAGTGAATTTCCTCTTGGGGAAAATTATCAATGTGTGTGTTTTTTTTTTTATTGTTTTCTCACAGAAACCGTGTGTAGGACAGGAGTTGGATAGGTAGAGTCAGATTGAAAAATGCAATGTCTTAGCCGAGATTTGAACCACTGATCCCCCGGTCTCTAACCTGTTGCTCTATCACTGAGCTACCATGGCAACATGCCGGCATAGCATTGAATTTCTCAACTGACTCGCATGTTTTCAGTCTGACTCTACCTATCCAGCTCCTGTCCTACATACAGTTTTTGTAAGAAAACAATTAAAATTATTACAATTGTTCATAATAGTTGGCTAAAACTATGAATCCTGGGACTTAAAGCACTTGCAACATAGTAAGTCACCATTGGGGTTGTCAACTCAAAACAATTTGATATCACCTTAAATGGTTTACCGGGAAACATAAGATATGCCGACATGTTGCCGTGGTACCTCAGTGTTAGAACAACCGGCTAGAGATCGGGAAATCCGTGGTTCAAATCCCGGCTATGGCATTGATTTTTTCAGTATGACTCTATCTATCCAGTGTGTGCTTTGATAGAATTCACGACTTCGCTGATGAACTTCGAGTTATGAGCTAGAGAACTTGTATTGTGTCTTCTACAAACTTTGTATGTTGTTTCCCCTTTCTTAAATTTCTCTTGAAATGTCTGTAGCTGTCGGAAAGAGATTCAAAAAAAAATCAGAGCACATTTTGCTACAAACTTGCAAGCGTCCTCCTGAACTATTAGGTATAATGCATGTTGACTTACTTTTTGTTCTCATAACGTTGTTCATACATGCCGTGACGTCTTCTGGCAACAGGAGTTTCGTGATTGCACCCCATTAATATATACGCTTTTGCTCTTCTGACAGTTGGTAGAACTGCACAAACAGAAGCTCTCTGTGTTCATACGATAATGATTTGCAGAAATATCTGTATTTACATATGACCAGGAAAAATGTATGTATAAGCTGTGGAAATAATAGTTATATGAATTTAAATATTTTATTTGGCTGTAAAAAGCGTAGCAATATCATGGATTATAACTTGCAGCTGTATTAGTGGCTGCTTCGCGCAACACCTATCGCTTTATACGTTGAATATAACGCTCCATGTACTCATAGATCTGAACATGGAATTTATGTAGTATGAAATAATACTAGTATGAAATACTCTTAAAATTTAATTTCGGTACGATAGGTTTTTATTAAGACAACCCTCACAGACTTGTAGAATAGCTAGAGAAATTCATACGAGTGTAACACGTCAGATTTTTTATGTACGTATTCAATAACTTCTTTCTCATTGCTAAGCTAATATTATTGGATGTAAATAATTTATTACTTTCTCTACAAATACTATGTGCATAGTATAGAGAGAGGGTATTGCATTCCACCAAGAACTCAATACCAAGATTTCACCGGAAATACATGTCTCTATACTCCCTGAATTTAAAAAAAAAAAACATTATTAGAAAAATATTGGTATATGTCGTTGTGTCTATCTGTGGGCAGAAAAGCCAAAAACGAAAAGTCCGTTAAAACCCAAACTTGGTATTTGAGTTCAGTATCTTCCAAGGCTGCTACCCGAAGATTTTCAAGAAAATCTCCCAACTTCCCTTTACATAGAAAAATTGTCGTGTTTTTTTTTTTGTTTCTTTTTTATTTTTCTCAAAAATGACTCTAATTATTTTCATTAAAATGTCATTTATTAAAGATGTGTACATGACAAATAAAATGCATATCTGTATTTTTCTAAGAATAGCCTCTGAGGATCTCTTTGTTCTGGATGAAATTTCTGAATGTTGCATAACTGGTAAACGTAAAGACAGACAAACACTCACCACACAAATATGTAGACCTTGTTAAAACACGTATTTTATGTTAAATAAATGTTTCTTATAGAGTTAACCGTTTCTGAGATGTTCTTCGTTATTGGTTTCAGCTTTAAAATACTTTTCTCATACGGAATTTGTCAATTCTTGACCTATAAACAAAGGAATTTCAATCACATAGCAACTAGCTTTAAAAGATTTGACTATCCCTTTAGCCTATGGTACTCTCTTATTTCCCTTCTACTTACAAGGAAACAAGTAATGAGATTATTTCTGCTCAATGTTTATCTCGATTAGCAGGAAGTGGATAAAAGAATAAGCGTTTTAACAACAATTTGTTATCATGCTGCTGAAAAGGTTACCATGAGCGGCATCATAGTGTGCGATAAGACTGCACGTATTCAGTGACGCAGAAAGCAACGTTGTCAGGTTTTCTCCAAATAAACTCGCGTTACACGCACGGACATTTATTTCCTAGATATCAAATGAATAATAACATTAGCAGGGTTCTTATTAAGTGCAACGAGAGTACTACACAGTGCTAATAATATCTAACCCATTTTCTACTTACATTACGCTGGTCTTCGCCTTCCTCGCAATCACTGTCATTTTCACTCACATGTATTAGAAACGAAGCATTGCCGCAGTTGAAATTTTCGCTCTTGTTGCATGGTGTGCTAAACACATCTCTTCCACACACTCGAATCTGTATTCGGTACACATCTCTCACACTGTCGCTTATAGAGGGAGTCACATTCCGTTTTCTTACGACATGTGTAAGGCATGTCCACATCGGCTCAATCGGATTGAGACAACACTGATGTACTTGTAACTTGAGGACTTCATGACCATGATGTTTTGCTATTTCGTCTACTACATACACGTTCTAAATATTGGCTTCTCGAATTTTCTCCAAAACTACGTCTTTTATAGGAACTGGGATAAATCTAAATTAAGTTCATTCCGTCTTTTCTACTGGACATGGTGGAAATTTTAACTTTAGCCGGGAATGATAACTAGCATTATCTAACACAAAAACATTCACAGCTAAGGATTCCCAAATATTTTTAGAAGGCGAATACAAGCAGTCTTCAATCTATCGCCTGCATGCAAGATCATGATAATTTTTCCACATGCCACAGGGGCTGGAAGACAACAAGAACAACTGCCATCTTCCCAAAATTTGCTTACATCACGAGGATCGTACCAAGATTCATCTAAATAAACTCTATGCTACTCTTCCTGCGTGAAATAGTTTAGTCTACTCAAGTATTTATATCTCTATGCCGCAATCCTTGTTGATTCCATAAACACGCGCCTCTTATTTAACGTGTGAAAGTGGAACCCTAACTTCACTAATAGCTGTCTAAGTAAATCACTTTTGTAAGAAAAATAGCTGGACTTTTGACTATTACTATTATTTCTAGCATCAAAGTTAGTTAGTTAGTTCACAAGAAAACTACATGGATGAGACAGAAAGTAGCGAAGACGTTTTACTCCACTTGTAATTAAAGCCTATCTATCATTTGATTTCTACGCATTCATTAACTGAAGTGACGCGCTCATTGGTGCACTGCAAAATGTCGGCGACTTCCCAGAATAATCAGTGTGCTACCTGAGAGGTGTTGATTCATACACAAATAAAATATGAAAATGTAAAAACATTATGAAAATCCCATTTCAACTCCCCTTAAAACGTTTAGTTGATTGCAACAATGTATAGTTCAAAACAGTTCATAGTCCTGATAAATGCTTCTACAAGGCTCGTAACGTGAGCTTTTTACTTCCATTTACCACATGCCCAAAATGACACTGTCATCCACTCTTATAGGTAACGTGCTTTCTTCTCTCTTATAAAATCCGTTACATCACCTCTGCCATAGGCAGCGGGGTTAAATCTAGAAAAACCACTAAAAAACTTTCAAAATACTACCTGAACAGCCCCAGCTGCAGCTTTTGTCGTTTAGCGCCATGGATTTCATGGATGACGTAATCTCCCACACCTGCTTCGCGGGAGCGGATATTGCTTGCACGTCAATTTCACTAACCTCGTTTCAGCGCAATTCTGATTTACAACCCTTCCCCTCCCTCTAAAAAAATAACAAGACTACCTCGTTATAGGGAGCGTCGCTCTAGGTCGCTTATTAGAGCAATTGTCAGCTGAGAGGCATGTGAACAAATTTCGGTACTATAGGAGTTTCCCTCGGAGTTAAATCCGCGTGAAAGGATTTCCTAGTTCCAAGATATGCTAATAGTCTCCAAGTATAGCTGAAATTCTCGACCTGAATACTCTCACTGGGTGTTTCAGATCTGTGATTCATACTTCTTTGTTTATTTCCTTTCTAATCTGAGCATGTGCTCTATATGCACGCACTCATTTGTTTAAAAATCTGATGTGTTCCATTTACATGGCTTTCTCTACATATCTGCAACAAATTATTGTTTGAAAGCTTATTATTCTATTTACTTCATACTAATTGAGAAAAATCTGATGTGTACCATTCACATGACTTTCTTTGTATCCCTGCAACAAATTATTCTTAAAAAGTTTATGCTTCTATTTACTTCATGCCAATCTATAAAAATTAGCAGACATAGTGTTATTACTTTCATCCTTGTAAGTAGAAAGGAAATAAGGGAGTTGCATAGGTTAAAGCGATAGTCAAAATCTGGTTACTATGTGACTGAAGTTCCTTTGTTTGTATGGACATCAGTTGACAAATTCCTGTATGAGAAAAGTTAAGATTTTCGACCCTGAAAACAAAAAACATGGAACATCTCAAAAACGATCAACTCCAAGAAAGAAATGTATACAACATAAAGTGTGTGTTTTAATGTGCTCTACATTTTTGTGTGATAAGTTTTTGTCTATCTCTTATGGTTTAGCAGTTATACAAAATTCCGGAAAATTCACTCAGAATAAAGTAGTCTTCAGAGGCTATTCCAGGAAAATTCAAAATATACATTTTATTTGTTAGGTAAATATCTTTAATATACGATATTTTAATCAAAGTCGTTAGAGCCATTTTTAAGAAAATCAAAAATTTCGAAAAAAGCTCCATGTAAAGGGTAGTTTGGGTTGGGGGGAGTTTTATCAAAATCTTCGTGTCACATCCCAGAAAGAAACTATACTTAAATACCAAATTTGGTATTTTACCGACTTTTCGTTTTTGAGTTATCGTGTTTGCAGACACACGGACACACACAAGGACCTTTTTTTGAAAATCCTTTTTTTGGATACAGCGGTCCCTAAAACATATATTTCCGGTGAAATCTCGGTATCTATTTTTGGGTGGAGTGCAATACCTTCTCTATACACTATGTACATAGTACGTATAGAGAAAGTAAAAATTAGCAGAAATAGTCTTATTACTTGTTTTCCTGTGAAGCGAAATAAGGGAGTACCATATGTTAAAGTGACACTCAAAAGCTGGTTGCTATGTGACTGATGTTCCCTTGTTTGTATGGACAGGAGTTGACAAATTCCTGTATGAGAAAAGTACAAGTATTTTAAAGCTGAAACCAATAAATAACAAGAAATATCTCAAAAACGATCAACTCTACGAAAAAAATGCACATGACATAAACTGTGTGTTTTATCGTGATCTATATTTTTTGTGTGTTAAGATTTTGTCTATCTCTTACGGGTTTCCAGTCATGCAAAATTCAACAAAAATCATCCAGAATAAAGGGGTTTTTAGAGGGTATTCCCAGAAAATTCAAGATATACATTTTATTTGGCATGTAAATATCTTAAATATAAGAGATTTGAATAAAAAAACGTTAGAGCCATTTTTGAGAAAGTCAAAATTTTCGAATTTTTTCCCATGTTTTAGTTTAGATTTTCTTGAAAATCTTCGTGTCGCATCCCTGGAAGATACCAAACTTAAATACCAAGTTTGGTACTTAATGATCTTTTCGTTATTGAGCTATGCTGTCCACAGACACACACAGACACACACACACGCACACACGGACCTTTTTCCAAAAATTATTTTTATACAGGGGGACTCAAAACATGTATTTCCGGTGAAATCTCAGTACCGAATTGTTGGGTGGAATACCTTCTCTATACACTTCCTTCTAGTGGAAATACTACTTAACTGTGGTTCTCAGCATCCCATTCTAAATTGGGCGTGAAAGATCGCTTAATTTTGCTCAGAGGCCTCTCTATCAGGATTGAGGCTTTTTACGTGTCGTACATTTACAACACGGGACCAACATCTTTACTTCCCTTCCGAAGGAAGCCATGCTAAGGATTCTTACACCCGAAAAAAGTCATCGTCCTCCACCGTATCTGTAGTATAGATTTAAGCTGATATATTAAATTATTTTATATTAATTTACCTTGCTATATTAATGTCGCCATTTAACGTTATTTTTATCGGTTTATTAAGAGTTATGTGGAACTTTATGAAAAAGGATACATGTTTACTTTCCTTATACTACTATGTACATAGTTTATAAAGAAGGTGATGCAATACACCCAAAGTTCTATACTGAGATTTCACCAAAGGAATCGAACCCGCAGCGGCAGTATAATGAGTCACTGTGTTAAACGTTGCATTAACAATGGTTTTATTTGTAGTTCAGTGAGTGTGCGTGTACGACATGCCAATGTTAATAATTTCTCATTGTCTGCAAAATGTAGGGTTGCCGTTTCTGAATCCACAGCCTGTGATGAATAGCCTGTCATATAGTATCAGTGAAGTATACGGCTTTCTGGAAATCAAGCTCGTTGTATTATACACATTATGAGACATTGACCCTGCAGCGTACCTCGTAGGGTTATATTGCATGTAACTCACAAACGTAATCTGCATTTACAACCAGAATGCCAATGTTGCAAGTATCCATTATTTACTTGCATCCCTTTCTCGGTCTCCAATATTCTCTGCTGCTACATAAATCTAACTTTCGACCTTCTGTCACGTATGTAGTTCTAGTCTCCAGGGTTCTGTCTGTAAAATCACATTCCCATGACTGAAATGTTTGGATGCTCTATGACAGTTCCTACACTTCCATATCTGCTGCCCCAAAATTGGGATAGCGTTGTATGTAATAAAAAAATGTTTTAAAATTCAAAATATAAATTTGAGGAGCTATTCTGCGGTGTCAATCGGAACTACATAATAATAATAATAATAATAATAATAATAATAATAATAATAATAATAATAATAATAAATACTATTTAATGACAATTACCTGGATGATAATCAGCGTCATCGCTGTGTCAAAAGGTTATTTCACAAGAGTTCTTAAGGGTAATATCCTAAATAACATATATTTCAATATAAAGCTTTAAAATTGTTTACATTCATTTCTCTTACATATAACAATCTCTCTGCAAAGTTTCAGTTATTTAGTCCAATTAGTTTCCTCTTAATTTAATAATGATGATGATAATAATAATAATAATAATAATAAACATTTTAATGGCAATTACCTGGATGATTAATCAGCGTGTCAAAAAGTTGTTTCACAGGAGTTCTTAAGGTAATATCCTAAATAACCATATCTTTCAATATAAAGCTTTAAAGTTGTTTACATTAATTTCTCTTATAACAATATATCTGCAAAGTTTCAGTTATTTAGTCCAATTAGTTTCCGCCTTACTATTTGTCTAAGTAATAATTTAATGGTACAATAAAAATGCTCCTTGCGGAGCAGTTTTTATGATTCATGTATAATATTTGGTAAACATGTTTTAATGTACACGTAAATAAAGTCTGCTCTGAATGCTGCTGTATATTGAAAGCAAAAATTACAGGATTTTTTTTTTTTGTATCTGCAATGTTTAATCTTTTAAAAGTATATCTTTAATGTAATTATATTTTTTTGTCAATTAATGCTGAACTAACTGTCAACAAAACCCAGACGTTTTATGTGAAAAAAATGTAGTTTTGAGAAACGGAAAAAATAAAAGTTAAAGGAATGCGCTCATCATTACAAATCAGGGGGTGAGTTGCAATATCTGTCATGTACCGTTTTTAAAATGTAAATAAAAATGAAAAAAACTTGTAATTTTTATTACCTAAAGAAGTTCAAATTTGGTTGCTATTATTGGCCTCTGCAAGTATCCAAAATATTTGAAGATCTGAAGCATTTCTGCTAATAATTTTGTGTATTTATTTACACCTTCCAGTTTGAAACTTATATTAAAGGAAACATTGAAAAAATTTATTATAGGATTTTTAGAGCACGTACAACTTTCACAATTAATAACATGCTGCTTTATTATATCCTCTAAGTTAAAAATGTGGAGGTTTAGGTGTTAGGTAATGGTCCATTCTTTTACACAAAATCAATATTATGGTTCTCTTTTGCAGCTCTGTTCACACGTCTGTATCGAGTCGCTTTGTTATTTTTAATCACACGTTATAGCATTCATACGAGTGCTCATTTGTGTTTGAGACATGTTGAAATGTAATGCTGAAGCACTTAGCACTTTCTTCTCAACTCGTCTTCCAAACATAACATTTCCAATCCTGTCAGGCCCAACTACTTCACTGCAATCTGTCATAAGGACATGTTCTTCCAGCTGTATGATTTCTTCATGGAGCTGTTTTCACCCTCAATGTGTTCAAAAACATGGTCGGGTAAGAGTGTCCAGGTATGGAAATACCATTTCAACCTCTTGGATGTCACATGGAGCTGCTTCATGCCATTTCTAACATTGTTCCATTTCGATTCTGTCGGCCGCAGCCGTCAGAAATCAAGCGGATCTTCTTCACGCCATTCAAATCGATCTTCCTTTTCAGAGAGTCATGAACAGCTGAAGCTACTTGATTGGATCCTTTCCCTTTTGATCTTTGGTCCAAGAGTAGCAAAAAACCACTTTGTCTAACTTCCCTTGTGAAGTGGAATTGACGATAATGAAGTTAGATAAATGAAACTGCCTGTAAAATAGGCTGCATGATCAGGAACCTTTGCCAAGATAAGAATTTTCGATTAATCATAAATTAATGTTTTTGTTCCATTTTCAGTTCCAATTTAATTTTTTTAACAGTAAGCATTTGCACAGTTTGGTGAACCATCAGTTGTGTTTCCTTATCTTGTCTTATACTTGTGTCATTGCTAGACTTGATTTCATTTTTGAGGCTAGGACAAGTGGAGCAGGCATCTGTAACTGGGGCAGATACAGACGTTTGCTTCTAGCCCAGCATTTATGTATATGTGATGTCGTATCTCTAAAACAGACAAGATTTTGGTGGTCAATAACGCTTCTGCATATTTAACTAACCTCTGATTTCACCCTACTTTTTTACGATAGTGCTTAACGCCCGCTTTTACGATAGTGTTTAACGCCACGATGATACTGATGACACTGATGATACATGGCATGAAGATGGAACACCGGCGGAATGCGATATCGGGGTAAACCGGAGAGCCCGGAGAAAAAACCCTGCGCCACTTAGTCCACCACAAATCCCACCCTATGATCGAATCCGGGTGACACTGGTGAGAGGCGGGTGGTCTAACCACTCGGCCACGGCGATCACCTCCTCGTTTCTCAAAATGAAACATTCAGAAACACCAAAGTTTAGTTCCCTCTTAACACTTACATATTAACAGAAATCAAAAAATTAATTTTATAATGAGTCATAATGCTACTGAAATACATATAATAATGGTATATTATTTTAAATTGAAGTTGGTTACTGCCTTTCCCGTTTCATGAAAATTTCTCACTCTTCCTTCTACTCCTGCACGTTTCAAACCCAAGGTACTGAAAAATATGCTTCAACATACTGGAATGATTGTTTTCTCTTGTTTCCGAGTGAATCTGTTTCTAGCTTTTGGTGCGCAGTTTCAGTGCTTTGATCTGACCGCCACCTTGTGCACATGTCGCTTGAATACTTTATGATAAATATATCTCGTTTCTCCATGGTTGTGCGTTCGTAGGAGGTTTTGTTGAATCCACAAACATCGGCTTCCAGTCTTTGAACTGAAAAGCTTTTGGTTTAGATTTATGATCGCATTCTGGCATTGAAACAAACCAAATTATTCGAATCATATTATAGAACAACAAGAAAAAGTTGATTAATAGGCTCGTCAAGTGTGTAGGTTATTTTTTTGTCACCCGTTTATATCAAGTTGTTGTCGATGTTTTATCTTCGCTTTGTCTGGGCGAAATTCCCGAGCACTTGAATACTCTCAGGACAGGATCACGAGGATGATGACTACTTTCTGTCAAGAAAGTACCGGGAATTGATCATTTAAAAATCCTGGTTAAAAGGGGATTCGAAATTATGGTAGTCGCTAAGTTGGTACAACTTTCCTCTATACCCACGCGGAGTTTGATCGTCATCTGTCATCTAGTTTGTTTACAGTACGCCATTTTGTTCATCTCAAAGGTGATTTGCGATTTTACGATGGATACAAATATTGAACAAAGAATCTGTCTCAAATTTTGCATTGCAAATGGTATTTCGTGTGCCAAATCGCTGAAAATGTTACAGAGGGCTTACGGTGAATCGACTTTATCAAAATCACGTGCATATGAGTGGTACAGTGCGTTCAAAAGTGGACGAGATGTGGTGGCAGATTTGCCTCGCTCTGGTCGGCCATCAACGGTTTCAACTGAATTGAACATTGCTAATGTGAAGAAAAGTGTGTCTGAAAATCGTCATTTAGATCTGAGAGAGATTGCCGCTGAACTTTTTGTGTCTCACGAATCGATTTGTATCATTTTAAAGGATTGTTTGGGCATGACACGCGTTGCAGCTCGGTTAGTTCCAAAAGACTTGAATTTTCTACAAAACCTCAATCGCATAAGGATTGCTAAAGACATGCTAGAACGAGCCAGTTCCGATCCCACATTCATGAAACTCGTTGTAACTGGTGATGAGATGTGAGTTTACGAGTTTGACACTCAAACCAGACAACAAGCTTCCGAAGGGCGCCTTCCAACTGAACCGAAACCTAAAACGGCACGTAAAACTCGATCAAAACTGAAGGTCATGTTAACAGGGTTTTTTTTCGATTATCGCGGAGTCGTGCACTCAGAGTTCTTGCCAGAAGGACAGATGGTAAATAAATACTATTATCTGAGTGTTATGCGGCGTTTGAGAGAACAAATGCGGTGAAAAAGGCCAAATTTGTGGAACGACAACTCATGGATTTTGCACCACGATAACGCACCAGCTCACAAGGCTATTATTGTGAACGAACTTCTGGCCAAAAACTCAGAAAATTTCATCGAACAACCACCGTATTCACCTGATCTGGCTCCTGCTGATTTCTTTCTCTTTCCAAAATTCAAGTTACCACTTCGAGGCATCCGTTTTCAGTCGATAGAAGACATAAAGGAAAATTCGCGGTGACAATTGATTCCTAAAAGTGCCTACAAAAATGTTTTGATGATTGGATTATTCGTTGGCATAAATGTATAATTTCAGAAGGATCATACTTTGAAGGCGATAAAACAAAATTGGATGAATAATTCATTTTTTGTGTTTTATTGACCAATTCCAGGAACTTTCATGACACCATAGTATATAGGAAACACGAGGCACTAAATCCCTACATAATCACTGTAGGTCACTAGGCGGGAAAGATGATTTTTCTGATTGGCTGTTTCAAGTTGTTACGAACATAGCATTCAACTGTGAGAAGGAACCGAAGTAACCAAACTTCAATGACTGGCACCAAAATCCATCTTCGATTCAGGTATCAAAAATGATTTCGCTTTCGTCCGATGTATTTTGATGAGGAAAACAGCAGAAATGATAAGTTTCGATATTTCTGCTTGAATATAATGTGTGTAATTATACTATTTTCCATTGATTAATTACATTACATTTAAATTCTCAGTAATTAGTTAGAAGGCGTTGTGCGTTTTTATAGACTATTGCTAGTCTTACAAAATTTTATATTCTAATGAATTAATTTTCATACACATCGTGTCATCCAGACAGAGTGCAATATACAATGGAAAATTGGAGTTCCAAGTATTCCTTCAATTATAGGTGTGACATTTAAATAACCTGTGCACATTTGAACCAAGTCAGAATGCAGATATTGATAGAGTTAAATAACGTGACAACGTTACTAATTACACTTGTTGCCTAAAATACAAGCAGAAGTTTCTTTGTAAGAAATTGAAGTTGTTCGTGTAATGCAACTTCGTCAAATTATGCTTTGCTGTCCAGATTTAGAATAAATAAGAAGTGTCAAAACCTGTGTTGTCTTCCCATTTTCCTGTTAAATTCCATACCCCAGTGTTGTTTGTGAGCTCACAGAATGTTGAGGCAGTATAGATATAAGAGATCTTCATATTAATTATGCATAAAAATTATTGCATGGATTTTAAAATGTTATTCAGCTTCAAATGAGATTTCAAAATGTGATCTCAAATGTGATATATTATTCCTTATAACAGAATTAATAGCTTGAACCAGCAACCTATACGCATCTCGTTAATATAGATACAAGCAATTTATGTACTGGCAATTGGACTCTTTAAATAAAAAGAATTATACAAAATCAAATGTGTATTTTATACTAGCCTATCTGTCAGGTGCGATTGATAATATGTTCTAATGCTGTACTGCTGCAGGTGACAATCAAGTTAATTTACATGGGTTTGAATAACTCAAATGCAACCATGACATCCGAAGCTCCGTAATTAACTTTCTGTATCATCAGTAGAGATGTGGTATTAGAACATACGATCAGCTGAATCACAGCTAGACAGGTATGAAAAATTCGGTTGTAGTCCTGAGCACATAAGCATTTGGGTGCGAAATTTTTCATAGTTTACTTCAAATCCCGATCACTACTCTCCGTTGAAATCTCTTCCTGTTACCACCGTTTAACACTAGGGCTGCATTTCTATTACTTACCCGTTCTGTGTAAAAGGCTGACTGATACTTGTTCTAACATTCTAGAAGCATGACAGCGAGTGACTTGACCTGGGGCGAAGCAGTATGATTGGTGCATACATGTTGCACGTTTTAAAAGACAAAAAAATAAAATAATTCTGTTCACGTTGCTGGATTTAAGACTCGCCCCTAATATTCAAAGTTTTATATAACAGCACGTGGTTGTATTATGTAAGGTTGTTTTTCAGCGCATGAGAGAGTTTGATGTTGATAACCGAATGATATGCATAACTCAATATTACCGAAATTGTCATGTGGTAGTTTTGAAATTCGCCTTCTCAAAATATGTGCATTCACAGTATAATTTGCCACTCATATATTTAAAAGTGACGCAGATTATAAAGCTACACAACTTTTAAATATTTAGAGAAAGAAGCAAATAAATGTCCAGTAATAAAATATCCGGTATTTCTTGTTGTTGTCCCCTTAAACCTGCATTCAATCCCAAATACACCACTGCTATATAAATAATACCGTACTGGACAGAGACTGAATCTGCCAACTTGTACGTAGAGGTCTAACCCTTTACCTGATCGGTTGCCTTGGGTTCTTTGGGTAGCGACCATTGACCAATTCATGTCCTACTTTTTCCTTCCGGACGGAACTTTTGTCGACGAACAGCGCATATACGATCTACAATTTACAGCTGGACCACTTCAGGCACGCTTTGCAGCGAACTTTACAAGACACGTCGAACACGGAGGCCAAACTTCTTCCGGCTGTCATTCACGTCGTCATTGAAAATGTTCTTCGAATCGAACTCCTTGCTGAGGCTTCTATCCTTTCGAGGGGAGGTTTCAGACCCTTTTGTGGGCAATAAATTTCTCCGAGGCGGTTCGATTAGCATTGAATCCTCTAAATCAGCAAACACAATGTTTTCTTTCTCTTTAGCATGTCCTCATCCAGAATTCAATAATCAACGCGATTTCATTGGATAGAAAGTTATAAAGTTGTCTGTTGTTGTTGCTGAAATACCAGGATTTCTAGCACTGTCCAATGTACCATTCTGATCCAACAAACAAGGATTTCTATCACTATCCAATGTACTATTCTGATTCATCAAACATGAATACAAATATCCTTCTTTGCAATCGCTGATATTCCATTAGCCTTTACAGAACTTTCCTCTCTGTAAAAGTGACTTCCGCTAGGTACAGCTTTGTAAATCTTCAGCCTGTCGTGTGATTTAATCTCATCATTTACATTTAGAGTTGATCAGTTTATAATCTTGTCATATACTGAGGGATTCCAGTTGAATTTAAAGTATCCGTAGGCTAAAGCATACTTCAGCATACTTTCTGGAGGTGCTTCAGATAAACTGATAGTTAACCAATGAGGGTCGATGATAGATTACATTCAATTACCATAGATTGACCTAATAGTTGGTTAAACTATGAAGCTCGGGGCATGAATTACTTCCGACATTGTAAGTCGCAATGCCATCTCATAATGAATGTCATATACTCTTCTATTTACTCGAAAAATTGCGAGTCATTAAGGAATTAAATTTTGTATACCGCCTTTTGCCGTGGTAATCAGTTGGTTAGAACAATCGGAGGAAATCGTAGTTGAAATCCTGGCTATAGCATTGAATTTTTAGTATGATGGTACATTACCAACTTTGTCGTGATATGGCTTATGTGAAACAATAATTAAATGACAGTAACAACTTACCCAATATCAACCACACAAAGGTACGATTTAATTTATATCCATGACAATAACTCATTTCTCAAGTATAAAATTGGATTGATCGAATAAAAGTTGATGTTCTTCATACGTCTCAACAGCAACACAATCATGGAAGAAATGAAATGTCCTTGAAACTATAATTTTTCAGGAGAGAGATCTATTGGCTCGCTATTGATGAGATGGACGAATATGGTGACATATTCTCTATATCAAAATTTCCCCTCCGTTCCTCCAAAGTATCCCATTTCCAAAAACCTTCAAATCCAGAATTGCATCAATCCTTTCTTACAACGGGGATATTGAACACGTCTGTCGATAATGCATACAACCCTGAAATAAAACATGCTTAAAACATCAACTTTGTTTACGGCTTTCTCTGGTATATTATATCCTGGTTGTAGTATTTCACAGTTTTAATGTATGATGTACCATATAGTAGCAATGTATTTGCAACAAGTGACTGTGTTGCTTTTTCTCATGGCAGGGTCTCACTATAAGAGACATCAACAAGGAAGGGGAAAACCCAGTTGTTGTCGCTGGTATGGGAACACTTCGCTTCGAGATGCCGAAGAGGAAGCAACAGCGCAGACCAGCAGCTCCTACAGCAGCCACCGCTTCTCCGGCAACCGCCGGTAGGAAGCGCTCACAGGCATCTCCGCCACCTGCCGTTACGCCGGCAGTGAGCGCTGCACCTTTGCCGCGCTCACCATCACCACAACCGCCGACCGCCGCCGCTGCTTCACCGGCAGCCAAAACTACATCGCCGCCACCGCTGAGCTCCACGCCGCCGCCTCCCCGGTACAGTGCCGTGGTTAGGGGGGTCCCTCGGGATCTCTCCACCCGGCACCTCCTCGCCGCTGCTCAATCTAGATGGCCTTCATGTTCGAGGGCCACTAGAATTATCTGTGACCGGGGCCCGACACCACTAGTTAGGGTGGAGCTACAGGACCGATCAGACCTGGAGGCTGCCTTGGCGTCAGGATTGCCCTTATTAGGGCGGCTTCTGCACGTTGAGGCAAGCAGACAGGAAAGACGCCGGCCCTGCCGTCGCTGCTGTGCCTACGGGCACAGCCAAGAAGACTGCTCTTCGCCGCCGAAGTGCCACTACTGTGGCACCAACGCATACACTTCGGAGTGCACTGGGCACGACCTCCGCCGCCGTCGCCGGTTCTGTGCCACCTGTGGTGGTACGGGACATTTCACCGGGCAAGCCCAGTGCCCCAGCTACCCAAAGAGCAGGCACTCATCGCCTAAACCAGCCCGGACAC
This sequence comes from Hymenopus coronatus, assembly GCA_030762935.1. Lineage (NCBI taxonomy): Eukaryota > Metazoa > Arthropoda > Insecta > Mantodea > Hymenopodidae > Hymenopus > Hymenopus coronatus. The sequence continues at coordinate 31,589,352 of CM060884.1, forward strand.
CATCATCTACACAACCATCTCCGCAGACTGAAAATCCAACACCAACCATCCTGCAGCAGGAAATCCAGGGCCTAAGTGAGGCCATTCAGGACCTCCACGCGGAGGTCCTGATTCTTACGGCTAAGCTGACGGCCTTGGAGGACAGGCTTCAGGAACAGGACAGCACCACTTCACACACAGATCTTCACCAAGAAATAGAAACAGCAGTCACCGATATCCGACTCATCTTCAGGGAGGAGGTGAGAGCTCTCCTGGAGAAGTCGGCACCTCAAACTTCCAAGTTCAACATCCAGAGTAGACGCCAAGGGCTTAGGCTCGAAAACGTCCCAGGATACAACGACTGGCTCAACAGAGTCAACCAGCACTAACTCCAATCCTTCACCCTAAAATTCCTTCATTCCTCTCCCCGAATACTCCGCGGTGGCAGTCTGGGCCTCGGTCAAGTCTGTCTCCCGGTCCTCATTTCACCCCTCTGACTGCACCCTGCAGTCAGTTACATTATCGCCTTGAATCCGCGGGTGCAATCAAGCGGTACCGCCTCTCCTTTCCTCCTTCTAATACCGGTGGAGGGGTTTTTTAGTCGGTAGGCCCACGTGGGAGACCCCGACACTCCGGGCTTGCCCGGGTTAGTCCATAAGGTGGATTTTTCCCCTCCACTCGAAAATTAAAAAAAAAAAAAAAAAAAAATGGTATGGGAAGGGTCTGCAAGCCTGACGGTGCCGTGCCATCCCAGTCAGTCTAGGGATTCCGGTAAAAGTAACAGCACGTGATAACCGGGTGATCAACAGCGTCACCTCAAACCTGGTTTGGCCATCAACTCTGTACAAGTACGACAACCTAGTTTTTATTAATAAATAGAACTCTTTAGATTAACTTTATTTATCTAACTAGGCAAGGCTATGCCCAAGTTCCTCGTTTGGATTAATGTTAAATGTATCTCTCGCTGCCAAGCGAGTCAACTAAAGTATCAGTTTTGTTATGTTTCGAGGTTCCCCAAAAAGAGGCTTGTGATAATATTACATGTCTCTTCGCGTTTATGTTTACTTTAGTTCATATATTCTTATATTAAGATGCTGAAACTTTGTCAATAATTAAATATACCATGATTAAAGATAACATCGTCGGTTTATTGGGGGGGGGACCTCCACACTTCATTCTCCTATTTTTACTTTCTCTATACGTGCTATGTATATAGTGTATAGAGAAGGTATTGCACTCCACCACAAAATTCAATACCGATATTTCACCGGAAATATATGTTTTAGGGTCCCCTGTATCCAAAAAAAGTATTTTCAGAAAAATTTCCGTGTGTGTGTGTGTGTGTGTGTGTGTGTGTGTGTGTGTGTGTGTCCGTGTATCAGTGTGTCCGTGTGTCTGTGAACACGATAACTCAATAACAAAAAGTCGGTAAAATACCAAACTTGGTATTTAAGTTCAGTATCTTCCAGGGATGCGGCACGAAGATTTTGAGAAAAATCCCCTCACATCAAACTACCCTTTACATGGAATTTTTTTTCGAAAAATTTTATTTTCTCAAAAATGGCTCTAACGATTTTGATTAAAATGTCGTATACTAAAGATATTTAAGTGAAAAATATAATGTATATCTTGAATTCTCTGGGAATAGCCTCTGAAGACTACTTTATTCTGGATGAATTTTACGGAATTGTGCATAACTGCTAAACCGTAAGAGAAGGACAAAAACTTACTGTACAGAAAATGTAGCTCGCGATAAAACACAATTTATGTCATATACAGTTTTTTCCCTGGAGTTGATCTTTTTAAGATATTCTTGGATTTTCATTTCTGCTTTGAAAAAGATACTTTTTTCACACAGGAATTTGTTAACACCTGTCCATGCAAACAAAGGAACTTCAGTTACATAGCAACCAGCTTTTGGCTATCATTTTAACCTATGGTACTCCCTCATTTCGCTCCTACTTACAAGGAAGCAAATAATAAGACTATTTCTGCTAATGTTTCTCGATTAGCATGAAGTAAATAGAAGCATAAGTTTTTTAACTAAAATTTGTTGCAGAGATGTAGAGAAAGTCATGTGAATGTAACATATCAGACTTTTACTTTCTCTAGCCCCATATGTACAATGTACATAGGGATAGAGAAGGTATTGTAATGCACCCAAAAATTCGATACCGAGATTTCACCGGAAATATATGTTTTGGGGTCCCCTGAGTCCGAAAAAAGCATTTTTAAAAAAAGGTCCGTGTGTGTGTGTCTATCTATGTGTGTGTGTGTGTGTGTGTGTGTGTGTGCATGTGTCTGTGGACAGCATAGCCTCAAAACGAAAAGACCGTTAAATACCAAACTTGATATTTAGGTTTAATAATATCTTCCAAGGATGCGACACGAAGATTTTCAAAAAAATTCCCCCACCACAAACTACCCTTTACATGGAAAAAATTTTGAAATTTTTGATTTTTTAAAAATGGCTCTAACGATTTTGATTAAAATCCCGTATATTAAAACTATTATGTCCGAAATAAAATGTGTATCTCGAATTTTTTGGGAATAGCCTCTGAAGACCTCTTTATTCTGGATGAATTTTGCCGAATTTTGCGTGATTGCTAAACCGTAAGAGATAGAAAAAAACTCACAACACAAAAAATGTACATCATGACAAAACACGCAATTTATGTTCTTTGCGTTTTTGTTGTGGAGGTAACCGTTTTCGAGATATTCCTGTTATTGGTTTCAATTGTGAAATACTTAAACTTTTCTCAGACAGGAAGTGTCCGTTTTTCTTTTGTTCTACTCCTGGCCAAGCAAAGAAGTGGTTTGCAATGACAATCGCATAACGATAGCTTTTAAAACATTTGACAATCACTTTAGCATAGCGCATTCCCTTATTCCCTTCTACTTATAAGGAACTAAGTAATAAGAACATTCTGCTAATATTTATCTCGATTAGCATTGTGTTCAAAGAAGAATAATCTTTTGTAGGAGGTTTGTAAAGCAGCTAGAGAAAGTCATGTGAGTGTAACACATCAGATTTTTTCGATTGTTTTCCCTCTAGTCTTCCATTTCCTAACTATAACTTAAAAATTCAGTAAGCTGTTTCTACGTTGCTATTTCTTAACTGCAAAGAGAATTCGAGCAACTCCTCCATCTGCCGCAAACAAGGCTGCCATGATTGGTATCAATGGAAAAAAAAAACATTCTGTAGGTCTCGTTTCCCTTTTTTTCCTGTTCCAACAGCAACCTGGCCCTTCCTGATCGTTCTTATAGGTATCGTCGCTTTCTTCAGTGCCCAGATTGACACAATTCCAGTTTTTTTCTGTAATTCAAAGGGTAGCGAATTAAGAAATCCAAGTTCTATGTATGTATTATGTATGCATGTATTTATGTGTATATACGTAAGAATTTATACATTTCTGCGTGTAAAGATGAATTTGTGCATTTATGTATATTACACTTTGAAACTGATGTGGGAATTCAAGGGCAACAAAAAGTCTTTCCGGTCTACATCAGGGCTCACATTATGTGGTTATAATGCAGAGGATGAAAACCTTTGTTCGTGGTCCCTTCAAATACCAAAATATCAATATTTGTTCAAATTATTTGGAAAGATGCTTTATATTCAATTGCTTGTCTTTGAAACTGCATAAAGATAAGTGCAACTCTCCCTTGATAGAGAAATGTAATCTTTATTTTTAGGATGTTATTAATGAGAAGCAAGATTGAATCCAAGTACAGAGGGGACCACGTCGAAATTTTATTTATATTTACCTTATACATTTCTATGCTTAAGTGTGAAACGGTTTAATTAAGATACTGCAAATAATAAGACTATACTGTTCAGAAAACAATTTAAAATTGAGGTATGTAGATATGATTTGATTGCGTTTGCTCTGAGATGTGCTTATACAGAGTGCATCATAATTAACAGCGCAAACCGAAACGGTTGAAAGTATGTAAAAAGTAAATGAGTTCTAGAAAATAAGGATATGTATAAAAAGTGTGTGCAATACAGACTATTGTAAATTTGTGGTTATAAGCTAACACTCGCTGAGTTGTGCTTCACTCGTTGCACAGTTAGAAGTGGTCCACTGTGTGCTCTTGTTAACAAAACTGAACAATGCCACCCTCTGGAGTTTTAATCAAACCATACACATACAATGTTACAGACAGTACACAGCCGAAGCAGTCAAATTTCTTCTCTAAACAGTGTCTGGTGTGCTGAAATCTAGGAGCCATATAGCAACGAGGAGTATGCGGATATGCATTTCATGTACGGTTTGGCTAACGAAAATGCACGGGAGTCGGCACGTGTTTGAACATTGAAGAATACCCAGGTTGAAGGCACTTGGAAAGCTGCACATTTACCAAAATCCTTCAGCGCCTAACAGAGCAGGGTAGTTGCGTGCGTGGCAGGGAGAAGGAAGACCTGCACACATTGTGGCTACAGTTGTGCAGTTAAGGGTATGATATTGAAAATAGTACAAATCTCCCCCGAAAGTTCAGAAAGAAGAATTTTCATACGAATGCCTGTACCAATCTACAGTAGTGATGGCGAAGTTTATATCGCAGTGCATGTAAGTTACCACCTACAAAGAGTTCAATGTCTCAGGGATTTGAACGTTGGTCGTAGAGTGAAATATTGTTAGTGGATGCAACAACAGGTTGTAGTCAACCTAACAATGATTTTATTTGCCAACGTTCACACACGAAAATATTTTAATTTTCATAATACATATACATGGTGCTAAGTAAACCCACGTGCTGTTCATGAATCGCCATAACAGTAACGCTTCTCGTTGAATGAGTTGTTATGAATACTTAGGTGATCGTCTTATCTTCCAAGAAAACTCAATGGACTCGGTTTCTATGGCGGAATCTTTCAGCATTACTTGAGAATATTCCCACATTGTGTTGCTACGTAAGAAGACATTTGACGGGAGAAATAGCCCTAGATGAATAGGTAGGAGAGCCTTGTCTTGGTCTTCGTGAACATCTGATCTCAACCTTTTGAATTTTCCACAACACTCTCTTGATACCGCCGTAATACTGGAGCAATGAATTGAACGTGCTTGTCAATAATTCTTAGATAATCAACGGGTTCCTACAATAATTCGAAACTTATTGCAGAAACGTGTGCAGTTTTGCATCCAGATGCAAGGGCGACGCTTTGAAGTTGTGAGTGAACTGGGAGGCAACGTGTAATGGTAAATAAACGAAAAGTCTATTACTTTCTCTACGCGTACTATGTACACTGTGTATAGAGAAGGTGTTGTATTGCACCCAAAAATTCGATAGTGATTTCACCGGAAATACAAGTTTTGGTACTCCCTGAATTCAAAATAACATTTTTAGAAAAATGTGTGTATGTGTGTGTGTGTCTGTGAGCAGCATACCTCAAAAACGGAAAGCCGTTAAATACCAACCTTGATATTTAAGTTTGGTATTTAACGGTCTTTTTTTTTTTAGCTATGCTGTCACCAGACACACTCACGCATACACACACGAACCTTTTTCTGAAAATGCTTTTCTTTTTGTATTTAGGAGGTCCTAAAGCATGTATTTCAGGTGAAATCTTGGTATCGAATTTTTGGGTGAAATACAATTCTTCCTCTATACTCTATGTACATAGTACGTGTAGAGAAAGTAATAGAGTAAGATACTGTAACTTTGTAAATAAAGTTAAGTGTTGATAACTTTCGTTAATATTTGGTTATGCCAAATCGTCTGTCACTTTCTGGATAGCCCTCGTAGATAGAAGAATAAGCTTTTATAGGAATAGTCTGTTGGTGAGAAAGTTCGGATTATTCACTATTAGTTGCTCTTTTTCTCCTGCTTCATTTTTAGTGCCACAAGAGGGCCGTGACTGTTTATCATTCTGTCAGCAGGGTATTGATTACAAGCGTTTGCAGAAACTAGGTCTACATGGCAGCATGAAGCGTGCTAACGGTGATCTTTATTATGGTGGTGGTTCATATCCTGAACAAGTGACAGCGCGGTAAGCGAAGAGGAAAGGCCACAAACGTCTGCTGTCAGAATCAATCTCGGCTTTAATCAGCCCTGACGTAATAAACCCGTGGTATCTGCCAATAAGCCTGCACTTCACTCCAACATGCTTGCTTTTTACCAAAAAAGAAACTTATGTTACACTCATATGACTTCCCCTAGCTGCTCTACAAACAAACTTCTTACAAAAGATTATTCTTTCTACACCACGCTAATCGAGATAAGCATTAGCAGAATGTTCGTATTACTTAGTCTCTTATACGTAAAAGGGAACTAAAGATTGCGCTATACTAAAGTGATAATCAAATACCTTATGCAATACTTCTCTACCTATGTACTACGAACAAAGCAGAGAAAGTAAAAACGGAGCCCATTTTATTTATCTAAATACCAGAATTGATTTCTACGCAAAAATGAGAGAAGTATAAAAGTATGGTTGGTATTTCGGAAAGACATGTTCTTTTGCACAACCTGCACACCCAAGGTACTGAAGTATCAGGTAACTTTTGAGAGGTACTGACATCTGAATGTGGTTTGCCCCGACTCCAGTCAAGAATGGGAACTGCTGATGAGTCACACATACGTACGCACAGTGTGTCTTGGAGCGTGTTTCCTTGTATGCGTGTCTATGAACAGCATAATTCAAAAACGAAAAGTCCGTTAAATACCAAACCTATTAATTAAGTTCAGCATCTTACAAGGATGCGATATGAAGATTTTCAAGATAATCTCCCATCCCAAACCACCCTTTACCCTTCTGAATTTTTTTAAATTGGCTCTAACAAGTTTTATTAAAATAGTTACTTAATATATTTTCATCCACATAAAATGAATTGGGAAAGCATAAGAGATAGACAAAACCTTACGACAGAAAAAAAGGAGATCTCATTAAAACACAGTTTATCCTCAATATAGCATTTTCGAGATATTCCTTATTTTATTGTTTAAATGTTCTAATACTTATAGATTTCTCATTGCTTTTCTTTCTTTCTAGACAACAACACTTGATGCAGACGAGAAAGGATTTGTGTTTACAAACAGTCCATAATGTCACATAGCGGCATGTGGAATGGGCTGATTTACTGCGCCTTCCTCTCTTGGACATACCTGTTCTAAACTATTTTCAAAACTTTAAGTGCTGTTTTCAGCATAGCATTTAATATCGTAATAACATATCCAATGTTAAAACAAGAGAGATGTTCGATTAACTTATTAACTGTTTATACCACATTCTAATACTGAGTTAAAAGCCAATATACACGTTCGAAGGTGGTTGGTTACAACCGAGGTTTACATGACTTTGTAGAAGAGTTTTAGAGGTGATAAAGAAAATATATATTCCAGAAATGTAAATGCTATGATTCGGAATAATAATATGAGCGGCTTGATTCTGGAAAGATTTGTGTTAAGGAAGGAGGTTGTATTTTGAAATAACGTTAAACATACTCAGAGAGCAAAACAGCGGAAAGCAAGTGGATCAAGGTAATACGTCTGTGAAATTTAAAGAATCTACAATATGTATGATATTTAATTGAAATGTATACCAGTCCTTATGCACAACAATAGTGATATTTTGTCATGTTTCAAAATTCTAGGTTTTACGGATGTTTAAATACTATTTTACTGTCTTCTTCTTCTTCTTCTTCTTCTTCTTATTATTATTATTATTATTATTATAAAAGTGAGCAACGTGATGCATTTTTAAAAATATTCACATAAATATCCAGTTTTACAGAAAATGAGTTTATAAATAGATGTCATATTATATTTTTACTTTCTCTACACGTACTAGTACATAGTGTATAGAAAATTATTGCATTCCACCCAAAAATTCGATACGGATATTTCACCGGAAATGTATGTTTTGAGGTCCCCTGGTACAAAAAAAGCATTTTAGAAAAAGGTCTGTGTATGCCTGTGGACAGCATAGCTAAAAACCTGATGTGTACCATTCACATGACTTTCTCTATATCCCTGCAATAAATTATTCTTAAAAAGCTTATACTTCTATTTACTTTTTGGTAATCAGAAAAAATTAGTAGAAATAGTCTTATTACTTGCTTCCTTGTAAGTAGAAGCGAAATAAGGGACTACCATAAGTTAAAGAGAGAGTTTATATGGATAGGAGTTGACATGTTCCTGTATGAGAAAAGTATACGTTTTTCATAGCAGAAACAAAAAATAAGGAATGTCACAAAAACGACGAACTCCACGAAAAAATGTATATAACATAAATTGTGTGTTTTAACGTGCTCTACATTTTTTGTGGAGTAAGTTTTTGTCCATTTCTTACGGTTTAGCAGTTATTCAAAATGTAGTAAAATTCATCCAGAATAAACTACTCTTCAGAGGCTATTCCCAGAAAATTCAAGATATTCATTGTATTTGTCAGGTAAATATCGTTAATATACGAAATTTTAATCAAAATCGTTAGAGCCATTTTTGAGAAAATCAAAATTTTCGAAAAAAGTTCCATGTAAAGGGTAGTTGGGAGTGGGGGGATTTTTCTGAAAATCTTCGTGTTGCATCCCTGGAAGATACTAAACTTAAATACCAAGTTTGGTATTTTACCGACTTTTCGTTTTTGAGTTATCTGTTTACGGACACACGGACACACGGACACACGGACACACACACACACACACACATACACGGACCTTTTTTCGAAAATGCTTTTTTTAGATAAAGGGGACCCTAAAACATATATTTCCGGTGAAATCTCGGTATCGAATTATACACTATATACATAGTGCCTATAGAGAAAGTAAAAAACTAAAAGACAGTTAAATTTCAAACTTTGTATTTAAGTTCCAAGGTTGCGACACGAAGATTTTCAAAAAAATTCCCCACTTTACTACCCTTTACATGTAAAAATATTTGAAAATGTTGTTTTATCTCAAAAATGGCTCTAACAATTTTGATTAAAATACAGTATATTATAAATATTTACATGACAAATGAAATGTATATAATTAATTTTCTTGGAATAGCTTCTTTCGTTCTGGACAAATTTTGCTGGATTTTGCATAGCTAGTAAACTGTAAGAGAAACAAAAACTTACTAAACAGAAAAATGTAGATCTGGTTAAAACACACGATTTATGCATTTTTGTTGTAGAGTTGGCCGTTTCTAAGATCTTCCTTGGTTTCAATTTTAAAATACTTATACTTTTTTTTTTTCCAGAAAGGAAGTGTTCGTTTTTCTTTTGTTCTACTCCTGGTCAAGTAAAGAAGCGAATTGCAAAGACAATCACATAACGACAGCTTCTAAAACATTTACCTATCGCTTTATTCTATGCATTGCTTTAGTTCCCTTCTACTTAAAAGGAATTAATTAGTAAGTACATTCTGCTAATGCAGCTCGGTTCGCATGTTTTAGAAAGAAGAAGAATATTTTGTAAAAAAGTTGTTTGAAGAACAGCTAGAGAAAGCTATATGAGTGTAACATAAGGTGTTTTATATTAGCCCTAATTAGTTGAGAAAAATTATTACCATTTGTACTCTTCAAAATTCCCTATTTTTCAAAACTTAATAATTTATTTATCAAAATTGATGCCTTGTTTCGAAAACGTAATACGATCATTTTGTTTAATATGCTTTTGAAAAGCCGCATAAAAATACTTAAACAAATTAGTGAAAAATTGCATCGTGTGCAACATTTTGAGTATGGAAAAGTGTTGGAAAAAAGTTTGCGATAAAATAAGACTTAAAGTTTGGAGTGCCTATTAACAAGCATGCTCCTAGCCATCTAAAGAGTTAGTTGTTAGTTAAAGCGTCCCAAGTGGGGAAAAAGATATATTTTCTTAAAATGTACAACTCATATAATTTTAATTTTTGTCAAATTTCACAGATGTACCGCCTTAATCCAGTTAAAGTACTTAATACTGCAACAAGGGAATTTTAACTCGGAAGACCGTATTTAATGAAAGGTTTTGGAAAACGGATTAGAGCCAGAATATAAAATACCTATACATAGAAAGGTCATTGGTGTTTTATAAAGAATAAAATCAGTTTGGTAGAAATAAATTGAGCGAAAAAGGTAATGAAATAGAAAGTTTACCCTGGATGCAATTGGATATAAGGGTAGGAAGTGGTATCAGAGAATATGATGCATGTTTTGTAGAGTAGATCAGAATATATATTTATGTTTCATGGCACTGATATAAAGAAAGGGATCAAATATGAATTTTTGAAATTTTTTATATATGTACAAAAATGTACCCACAAGATCGCGGGGTCAAACCCGGCCCAACTGATGGTTTTTAGTATGAATAAAAGTGACATACCCATATTAGAAGATTTTGTATGTAAAAGAGCTGGCTTGACCGGCTCTAACCTTCACAACATTCGCCCGGCGACCCGGGGAAAGGTCGGGCAGGAAGGCCGGTCGTGTGAATCGATTCCCCGACCTCCCAAATGTGAGTCACTCGCATTACAGCTTATGCACACCTCACTCGGTTCCATCATTTAACTTTAATATATTTTTCAACATCGAAAATTCCGATCATAAACTTCCTGGTCTCATCAATTCACTACACCTTAGAACGAAATATCCCAATAGCTACATTATTTTCGTTAATATCTAACTTTCTCCATACGCACTATGTACATAGTGTACAGAGAAAGCATTGCACTCCACCAAAAAATTCGATACCGAGATTTCACCGGAAATATATGTTTTAGGGTCCCCAATATCCAAAAAAAAGCATTTTCACAAAACGGTCCGTGTGTGTGTGTGTGTGTGTGTGTGTGTGTGTGTGTGTGTGTGTGTGTGTGTGTGTGTCCGTGTGTCTGTGAACACGATAACTCAAAAACGAAAAGTAGGTAAAATACCAAACTTGGTATTTAAGTTTATTATCTTCCAGGGATGCGACACAAAGATTTTGAAAAAAAAATCCCCCCACCCCCAACTACCCTTTACATGGAACTTTTTTCGAAAATTTTGATTTTCTCAAAAATGGCTCTAACGATTTTGATTAAAATTTCAGATATTAAACATATTTACCTGACAAATAAAATGTATATCTTGAATTTTCTGGGAATAGCCTCTGAAGAGTAGTTTATTCTGGATGAATTTTACTAAATTTTGAATAACTGCTAAACCGTAAGAAATGGACAAAAACTTAATCCACAAAAAATGTAGAGCACATTAAAACACACACTTTATGTTATATATATATTTTTTTCGTGGAGTTCGTCGTTTTTGTGACATTCCTTATTTTTGGTTTCTGATATGAAAAAAGTATACTTTTCTCATACAGGAACTTGTCAACTCCTATCCATATAGACAAAGGAACTTCATTGACATAGCAACCAGCTTTTGACTATCACTTTAACCTACATTTGTCCCTTATTTCGCTTCTACTTACAAGGAAGCGAGTAATAAGACTATTTCTGCTAATTTTTTCTGATTAGCATACAGTAAATAGAAGTATAAGCTTTTTAAGAATTATTTGTTGCAGGGATATGGAGAAAGTCATGTGAATGGTACACATCAGATTTTTTTACTTTCTCTTGCCCCGTATGTACAATGTACATAGGGATAGAGAAGTATTGCATTCCACCCAAAAATTTGATGTCGAGATTTCACCAGAAATACATGTTTTAGGACCCCCTGAATCCAAAAAAAGTATTTCCAGAAAAAGGTCCGTGTGTGTGTGTGTGTGTGTGTGTGTGTCCGTGTGTCCGTGTGTCTGTGAACACGGTAACTCAAAAACGAAAAGTAGCTAAAATACCAAACTGGGTATTTAAGTTCACTATCTTTCAGGGATGCGACACGATGATTTTGAGAAAAATCCCCCCACCCCAAACTACCTTTTACATGGAACTTTTTTCGAAAATTTTGATTTTCTTAAAAATGGCTCTAACGATTTTGATTAAAATATTGTATATTAAACATATTTATCTGACAAATAAAATGTTTATCTTGAATTTTCTGGAAATGCTTCTAAAGACCTGTTTATTCTGGATGAATTTTGCTTAATTTGGCATAATTAATAAACCGTAAGATATAGACAAAAATTACTATACAACAAATGTAGGCCTTATTAGAATACACAATTTACCTCATATACATTTTTTTCGTTGAGCTTACCGTTTTCGAGGTATTCATTGTTATTAGTTTCAGCTGTGAAGTACTTATACTTTTCTCAGACGGGAGTGTCCGTTTTTCTTTTGTTCTACTCCTAGCCAAGAAAAGAAGCGATTTGTGATGACAATCGTATAATGACAGCTTTTAAAACATTTGACTATCGATTTAGCGTAGTGTATTCCCTTATTTTCTTCCTACTTATAAGGAACTAAGTAATAAGAACATTGTGCTGAATACCTCGATTAACAAGGTGCAGAAAGAAGAATAATCTTATGTAAGAAATTTGTAGAACGGCTAGAGAAAGTCATGTGAGTGTAACACATGAGATTTTTACTTTCTCTATACTCCTTATGTACATAGTGCATAGAGAATGTATTGCACTCCACCAAAAAATTCGGTACCGAGATTTCACCGGAAATATATGTTTTAGGGTCCCCTGTATCCAAAAAAAGTATTTTCAGAAAAAGGTCCGTGTGTGTGTCCGTGTGTCAGTGTGTCCGTGCGTCCGTGTGTCCGTGTGTCCGTGTGTCTTTGGACACGATAACTTAAAAATGAAAAGTCGGTAAAATACCAAACTTGGTATTTAAGTTTAGTATCTTCCAGGGATGCGACACGAAGATTTTGAGAAAAATCCCCCCACCCCAAACTACCCTTTACATGGAACTTTTTTCGAAAATTTTTATTTTCTTAAAAATTGCTCTAACGATTTTGATTAAAATGTCGTATATTAAAGTTATTTACACAAATAAAATGTATATTTTGAATTTTCTGGGAATAGCCTCTGAAGACTACAAAAACTTAACAATGGACAAAAACTTAATCCACAAAAAAAGTAGAGTACGTGAAAACACACAATTTATGTTATATACATTTTTTTCGTGGAGTTGATCGTTTTTGAGATATTCCTTTTTCTTGGTTTCAGCTTTGAAAAACGTATACCTTTCTCATACAGGAATATGTCAACTCCTGTCCATACAAACAAAGGAACATCAGTCACATAGCAACCAGCTTTTGGCTTTCACTTTAACCTATGATACTCTCTTATTTCGCTTCTGCTTACAATACAGCAAGAAATAAGACTATTTCTGCTAATTTTTCTCGATTAGCATGAAATAAATAAAAGATAAGCTTATTAATAATAATAATTTACAGATATATAGAGAAAGTCATGTGAATGGAACACATCAAATTTTTTCTTTTGTGCATTTGCAGACTGAAGTATATCTCAACTCATATCTCTGTTTTGATTCCTTCGGCATATCCACTTTTCCAAGCCTCTTCGTTTTCCACGTCACTGCACACGTCGATTACGTTTTCCACGATGAAGTAAAAATAAATCATATTGCTAGCATAAATATAATATAGCGACAGGGACTACAGCACAAATTCTGTGGTGTTGTGGTAGCTGTCAAAAGGTCCAATCTCAGTTATAGTGAGTTACCCGGATAATATTTTTCTCTATCTTTAGATGACAAATGCCAGCTAACTCTAAGATCTATGGACTCCGGGCTCATATGAGAATAATTGACCCATTTCGTTCATTCATCGTTCGATATGATCTTCCAGGTTAAGGGACGTTTAAAAAAGCAGTCTGTTCCCAAATCAGCACATATAGGAAATCATCTTCTGAACTTTAACATTGTCTTCAATAAATGCAGCCTGTTAAGGGTATAAGTGCAGATATTGTATTCATAATTAAGAACAGTGTAATGAACAACATAGCATTAATATTTGCTTTATTTGTGGAATTTAATTTTATTTATAAGAGTTTTCAAGTTGAACAATATATACAAGACATAAGACATACTACGCGCACACGTTTTCTTGGGCGCTGGGCTCTCTAATCTTCATTCGGTAAATGTCGCCCAATTACGGAGGCAAAGCCGAGCAACAACATTGAGACATGAAGTTCTTTATGCACTCTGATATCTAACGGCTTCAATGCTAAGGTTTCATCCTCTGTAGATCTCAGAACTCATGCACATGCACGTGTGTTTTGTTTCGTTTAATAATTCAGCTAGCTCGCGGTAAATTAGATAATTTATTCACCATAATTGCTGAAGACCTGAAAGAAAGAAACCATCTTTGGATAAGCGTTGTTAATTTCATCAGGTAGAAAATTATGCGATTCATTTGTGAGAAGACAGAGAAAAATCTGATGTGTTCCATTCACATGATTTTCTCTATATCGCTTTAAAAAAGTATTGTTAAGAAGCATATTCTTCTACTTATTCTATGATAATCGATATAAACATTAGCAGAAATTGAATTAATTACTTGCTTCTTTGTAAGTAGAAGGTAATAATGGAATATAATAGGCTAAAGTGATAGTCAGATCTTCTAAAATCGGGTTGCCATGTGGTTGAAATCCGTTTCTATGCAGGGCCAGAGTTTACAGCATTCCGTAAGAGAAAAGTTTTAGTATTTTTAATGTGAAACAAATAACAAGGAATATCTCATAAATGGTTCAATTTCACAAAAAAACGTATATGACATAAATTGTGTGTTTTAATATGATCTATATTTTTGGTGTTGTAAGTTTTTGTCTAACTGTTACGGTTTACCAGTTATGCAAAATTCACTAAAGTCCATTCAGAATAAACAGGTCTTTAAAGGCTATTCCCAGACAATTCAAGATATACATGTTATTTGCAATATAAATATCCTTAATATAGGGTATTTTAATCAAAACCGTCAGAGCCATTTTTGAGAAAATCAAAATGTTCGAAATTTCTTCCATGTAAAGGGTAGTTTTGGGTTGGAAGATTTTTCTCAAAATCTTCGTGTCGCACCCTTGGAAGATATTAAACTTAAATACCAAGTTTGGTATTCTACCAACTTTTCGTTCTTGAGTTATCGTGTTCATAGACACACGGACACACTGGCACACTGACACAAAGACCTTTTTCTGAAAATGATTTTTACTTTCTCTACACGTACTATGTACATATGTATAGAGAAGATATTGTAATGCACCCAAAAATTCGATACCAAGATTTCACCGAAAATACATGTTTTAGGTCCCCCTGATTCCAAAAAACAGGCATTTTTGGGAAAGGTCCATGTGCATATGCGTGTGTGCGCTTCTGTGTGTCTGTGTGTGCCTGTGGACTGCATAGCTCAAAAACGAAAAGACCATTAAATACCATACTTGGTATTTAAGTTCAGTATCTTCAAAGGATGCGACACTAAGATTTTCAACAAAATCCCCGCGCTCCAAACTACCCTTTATATAGAAAATGTTTCCAAATGTTTTATTTTCTCAAAAATGGCTCAAACGATTTTGATTAAAATACCGTACATTAAAGCAATTAACTGACAAATAAAATGTATATCTTGAATTTTCTGGGAATAGCCCTGAAAACTACTTTATTCGGATGAATTTTACGGAATGTCGCGTAACTGCCAATCGTAAGAGATAGACAAAAATGTAACTAACAGAAGCTTAGACCTCGTTAAAACACACAATTTATGTTATATACTTTTTTCTTGAAGTGGGTTGTTTTTGAGATATTCATTTTTATTGGTTTCAGCTTTAAACAACTTATACTTTTCTCATGCAGGAATTTGTCAACTCCATACAAAGAAACTTCAGTCACATAGCAACCAGCTTTTGACTAATACTGTCACTTATTTCCCTCCTACTTGCATGGAAGCAAGTAATAAGATGATTTCTGTTAATTGTTTTCTCGATTAGCATGAAGTAAAAAGAAGCATAAGCTTTTTAATAATAATTTTTTGCAGAGATGCAGAGAAATCATGTGAATGGAACACATCAGATGTTTTCAAACGCTTTCTTGGCTATATCAAGCGTTCACGAAACTAGTATCAGTATGCTATTAAATGCACTCGTTAGTACGGAGGCAGGTTGGTTCCTCTGTCTGTTTTTGTCTATCTGCCAGTCTGTTTAACTGACTTTACGCATGAATATGGTATTACAACGTTTAAATAATCATTTAAGAGCGTGTGAAATAATGTGTCTATTGCTTTAAAATTTGGTCGAAGTCTGTATAACATTTAAGGGCCACTCATAAGGAGGAGAACCTTCTAAGTATGAAGTTCCTAAGCAAAACGTTGAGCTTGTGGATCAAGGTTTTATAAATGAGAGTTTGAAGAAAAGATATCTATACTTTTATAATCTGGTTGAAATGTTAACATTTTTAGTGTGGTTTATTTGGAAGAAGAGATTCGATCTTTCACTACTGTTATGTAAACTGCTGCATAGAAACTGAACCTTTTCATGTTGTAGAAAATGTTCAATTTTTATTGAAAGCAGAAAAAGGTAACAACACTATATGGGAAAGCGACCCAAATATATTAAAATTATAGTATTATTTTTCTAAAAGAATCCATCCACAAAAATAGACATTACTAATGCTACCGCATGAGCGCATCTGGAATTCAACGCCAGGTCTTTCTACTTTCTCTACATGCACTATGTGCATAGTGTATAGAGAAGGTATTGGACTTTACCCAAAAATTCGATATCGAGATTTCACCGGAAATACATATTTTAGGGTCCCTTATATAAAAAAAAAGCATTTTCGTAAAAAGGTCCGTGTGTGTGTGTGTGTGTGTGTGTGTGTGTGTGTGTGTCCGTGTGTCTGTGAACACAATAACTCAAAAACGAAAAGTCGGTAAAATACTAAACTTGATATTTAAGTTTAGTATCTTCCAGGGATGCGACACGAAGATTTTGAGAAAAATCCCCCACCCCAACTACCCTTTACATGGAACTTTTTTCAAAAATGTTGATTTTCTAACGATTTTGATTAAAATATCATATATTAAAGATATTTACCTGACAAACAAAATGTATAGGTATCTTGAATTTTCTGGGAATAGACTCTGGAGACCACTTTATTCTGGACGAATGTTACGGAATTTGCATAACTGCTAAACCGTAAGACTTAAATAAAAGCTTATTCCACAAGAAATGTATGACCGTTAAAACGTTAAAACCTACAATTTATGTTATATACATTTTTTTCGTGGAGTTGATCGTTTTTGAGATATTGTTTTTGGTTTCAGCTATGAAAAACTTACTTTTCTCATATAGGAATGTGTCAACTCCTGTCCATATAAACAAAGGAACTTCAGTCACATAGCAACCAGCTTTTGACATCACTTTAACCTATGGTACTCCCTTATTTCGCTTGTACTTAAAAGGAAACAAGTAATAAGACTATTTCTGGTTACTAAGGTAACCATCAATGAAAAGGTGCACAAGCAATTTTTATTAAAAGGGGAATTATAATAAGATTATTTCATGTTCTATTTTTTATAATTTGTTCTCGAGTAGTAGGAAGTAAATAGAGGCATAAGCTTTTTAACAATAGTGTGTTGCAGAGATGTAGAGAAAGTCATGTGAATGGAACACATCAGATTTTTTTCCTTGTTCTTCTCTCTCTCCTTTTTTTTTTTTTTTTTTTTTTTTCTTTCTTCCCCACGCACGCTCCCGAAGTCTTTATCACTCTATTGTTTCACTTTGAAAAATGGCAGTTGTAATAAATCTCTATTTGGCAGATCCCCGTTTGTTGTGATAGACGGCATGTCATATCGTTTTACCTCGGTTGTTGCAAATCCGGCATCAGGTTTAATGCTGCAAGATATGAATATTTTCCTTTACTATTATTCGTTCTCTCTCTCTCTCTCTCGCTCTCTCTCTCCCTCTCTCTCTCTCTCTCTCTCTCTCTCTGATAGGTGTTGCTCTCTTTCTCCGCAATATATATATATATATATATATATATACTATTTATTCTGTTTATTTTATCTACTTCGTACATAGTAGGTAGAAAGGTAGAGAAGGCATTGCATTCCACCCAAAAATTAGATACCGAAATTTCACTGAAAATAAACATTTTACGGGCCCCTGTATCCAAAAAGAATTTTAAAAAGTGTGTGAATGTTTGTGTGTGTGTTGTTGTTGTTGAGAGAGAGAGAGAGAGAGAGAGAGAGAATATGTGTGTGCGTGTGTGTGTGTGTGTGAGAGAGAGAGACAGAGAGAGAGAGTGAGTCAGTGAATGTGTCCGGGGTGTGTACATACGATAACTCTATAACTAAAAGTAAAGAACCAAACTTGAAATTTAAATTCAGTATCCTCCAAGGATACGACACGAAGGAAAGTCCTCCTCGCCCAAATTACCCTTTACGAGAAAATTTTTTCCAAAACTTTTACTTTTGCAAAAATGACTCTGATTTTGATTAAACAACGGCACATTAAAGATATTTTAATCACAAATAAAATGTATGTTCTGAATATCTTAGAAATATTCCCTAAGGCCCTCTTCATTTTGAACCACTTTTGTATAACCGGTAAACTATAAGATATAGAAAAAAGTTGCTATGCAAAAGATACAGATCTCGTTAAAAAACACAATTTATGTAATACAAGTTTCTTTTATTGTAGATTCAACGATTTCTGAGATATTCTTTTTTATTTGTTTCAGTGTTAAGATACTTATTACCATTCGTTGCCACTCGTTTCAGATCTCTTATGTTTTACTTCTAGCCATGCAAAGAGAAACGAATTCTTATTGAATCACACAGCAACCGACTTTTAAAAGAGTGGACTATCGCTTTAGCCTAGTGTATTCCCTTCTACTTATAAGGAATTAAGTAATAAGACCATATCTGTAAATGCTTATCTCTATTAGCATGAAGTATATAAAAGAATAATCTTTTGTAGAATAGTTTGTTTGCAGAACAGTTAGAGAGAATCATGTGAATAAAACAGATCAGAATTTTTCTTTCTTTCTTCCCTTATTTGATTGTAAACGCCAGTAAGCGAACACTATTATATTTTCTTTCTTCTCTTTTATTTTTTCCCTCTGGGAAGATATCTGTGGGTAATTTCAAATCCCTTATACTTTAATTTCTGTACGTTTAGTAAACGGTGTAGATATTGGTACGGCGACAAAGGGGTCCCCGAAAACGGGCAGAGCACCGCACAGGGGCTCCGGCCCTTTGTGTTCTACCGTGACGCCTGGGAAGGAGAGACAAGGAAAAAGAGCAGAAGGGCGACCAGATCCGGATGAAATGAGCACAAGTCTGGGCGGAGTAAAACAATAATGTTAACCACTTGAAATATCTGCAAGCAAAAATAAACAGAATAATTACAGATTTTTGTGTTAATCATGAGCAAATGCCTTAACATATTCTATGTGGAATCTGCATCATTGTTGGTCATTTGAGAAAGAATTTAACTGCACGTACGCTGTGCTTACTTACTATCGGGCTATGTACTGCACAGCAAAATATATGAATACTTAGTTGAAATTAAAGTCATGCAAATCTGA
This sequence comes from Hymenopus coronatus, assembly GCA_030762935.1. Classification (NCBI taxonomy): domain Eukaryota; kingdom Metazoa; phylum Arthropoda; class Insecta; order Mantodea; family Hymenopodidae; genus Hymenopus; species Hymenopus coronatus. The sequence continues at coordinate 31,608,722 of CM060884.1, forward strand.
TCTAAACACTTAATAAAATATGTTGCGAGAAAATCGTAAGAAATTCTGATGTTAATAACAAACGACACAGAGTAGCTAATCCTATTTGCTTTGGGGGGGGCGGGGCACGAGGTCAATTGCCCCCTCAATGTTCTGAGAAATAAGGTATTCTGTATTTTATTACAAATATTTTACAATTATTTTATAATAGGCCAAATGTTTTGTTAAAATTCGCGTAAAAATTCGTTCGGTAATCTCCCCCCCCCCAAGCAGAGACACTCTTGTCCTACTTATTTACTAGTAGCACACTTTTTCGCATAAAACCACGTCCTCGTCAAATCACCACTCTGCGCAAAGTGGTGCAAGTTGCACCTAGCGCCTCTTGTGAACTCTAGCTACACTAATTTGTTGACAGTAGTAACCAACATGCTGGCGAACGTTAAGGTCAGTAAGATGTTAGTTAGAGATTTCTTCTTTAAATTAGAATTGTCATTTGTAAAACAAATTAGTTTCTAACTATTAACAGTTTTAAGCCATTTTTTTCGTAGTTTGTGCTTCATTTAAAGTATTAACCTTTCTAAATATGCCAACTTTGGCAGCGCTGAAACAATTGAAGGAAGAGTTTGTAAACAAAGAGAACATTGTAGGAAATAAATATTTAGGTTGGATAGAAGCGTGCTCTGCATTATTATTAAGTTGTTTATAATGATTTTCAGAGGATTAATTACCATTTTATATTGCCGATATTTGTGCATAATTTGAGCTACGATGTAGAAAACTTCTGAGCAACGTATCAATGATATTTCAAACTGTCAGAATATGAGAGCATAGTCGATTTGGCGGTATGATTAAGATGCTGAGCGTATAAAGACTAACAGAGAGGAGTGCCCTTTTATCTGAAAGTTTGATTCATTAATCTTGTAAGTACGCTATATCTCTCTGAATGATGGGGGAAAATAGTGATCTTTTGGGTCCCTGCACCTGTCAGCCATTTACTGCTTTTCCTACATTCACGTCAGTTACCCCACTATTGGTAGTGTTGACAAGAACTGCACACTCGGAAAAGAGAGCACTGCATTCCTTTATTTTTTTTTTTTATGCACAAACTATCCATCCCTTCAAATAAATTCATAAGCAAAAGTATATTTCTTTCACACGCAAACTATTCCTTCTTTTAAATAAATAAATTAAAAAAAAAAAAAAGCATATTCCTCTCAACTATAAACTATCCATTCCTTTAAATGAATAATAACTTGAAAAGCATTCCTTTCACATGCAAACTACCCATTCCTTTAAATGAATATTTGAAAATCATTTGTTTAAATGAATAAATAAACAAAAGTATATTACTTCCATGGGCAAAGCATCCTTCCTTTTTCCTGTTTTGAAAATGAACACACTGGAACATATTTTAAAGCAGAGGGGGAAAATGTGAAATCATATTCAATACATAAGTAATAAATATGAAAGCAGTAAAACCAATGAAAAGTTAGACATATATGGGACCCCAAAGTTTACAATGTCAAAAAATGTTGATATTCAATAAAAGTTTAGAAAAACACTGCACAATATTAATTTCAGACACTTGGTTTATTGGCATTAAAAGAAATTATGGTGCTTTTTCATTTATAAAAATAGTTTCTTACTTTAAATTGGTCATTCTTCAATACCTATGATTGCGAGCGAAAAGTTGATTTCCCTGTAGTGGCTATTCCCTCAGCTATGCCACAAGATATAGCTGAGGGATGTTTTTAAAAGTTTGCAGCCACTACAAACTGCAGAGCAACAACAGAATTTAGGCGAGGGATCTGCGCATCTAAACACCAATGATTCATGATGGTTGTCACTACCTCTTTCACTATGTTTTCATGCACTTTGTTTGAAACTATAGCTATTGAAGAAACTCCAAAAAAAAGTCATATTATTTATTAAAATATTGTTACAGTTCTGCTGGAAAGAAATGCAAATGGATTTTAAACATCCTTGTATAGCTCCATAACTAGAAGAGAAACTGTTCCAAAGGACAAAATCATCCTAATGAAATGTTTGCAAAGGTACCGACTGGTGTTTCAACATTTGCAACCTGAAGATAACGAGTTTTTCTTTCTCATTCTTTTTACCAAGCTGTATTTTGTACATATAACTACTATTCCTGTTTTATAGTAAATCATTCTCAATATTTCATAATGAGTATGTGCTAATTACCATCTTTTAAATTCACACACCTTATGTTACCTATAAAATATTGGCACAATGTCTGTTTTTGTATATTTGTGCATTAACTGCTTAAAGATTCGTAAGTTATAGAGAACTAACCTACCTTTTATTTTCAGATTAATTTTGATATCACCATGGATTCTGCTGCTGAGAATTCTGAAATCACAGTTAAAGCACAAGCCTCCGACCAGCTGCATAGGTAAACAAATGCTTAAAGCATATTTAAATAGGCATAGTGTGTATTGGAGTTGAGGTCAAAGCTTAAGTATGCTTTTTCTGAAAATTACCAACGTTTTTTGACTGGAAAACTTCAGAAAGACCTTGAAAGAATGCTGTGCATTAAAATTTGTTGCTATTTTCATTTGTATTAAGATCACAATTTCAATTTTGCATATATCATAAAATTGTGTATTAATTCAGTTAATGGAGGGTGGAGGATAACATCGGAAGAGAAAGCTGAAATAGTGCAACATGTTTTTGATAAAGGGTGATAGTCTGATCTGTTAATGTACACTTTCTACATTCTGTCTTCCATATTGCAATGTAAAGCTTGAAATTCTCTGCATATTATAGATGAACCTTCTGTCATTGGATGACCTATGCAGTTTATAATACCAATTACAATTAACACTTTAACGTACTTCCCACTTATGTTTCTACTATCTTTGAGTTTATTCTTCACTGTCATCTCAATATTTATCTACCTTTATATTTGTCCCATTTAGTTTTTTTCTCTTTCCCTTTCTTTCCCCTCTCTCTTCATTTCTCCCTTCCTATTTACCTTTTCATTCCCACCCTTCACTTTTATTTTCACTTTTAAACCCCCTAGTTTACTCTTGCCTTCGCTCTTTCTTTTACCCTCTCTTCTCTCCTATGTGAGCCATTCGACCTTTTGCTGTTTGTTCGCACATTATGGTGTACCTGATTCTGTTCTGCATTTCTAATTCCCTCCAGTAAGAACACTTTTCTCCTCAGTTGTGCATCACTCTCTGTCACTTTCCCTCCTTGCCCTCATCTCTCTTCCCAGCCCTGTCTCCTTTTTTCCACCCAATACTCCATCTTATTTTCCATGTCCTTGTCATCCCATTTATAAGTTCCCTACATTCTTTCTTTTCCCTTTCTAGTGATCTTTGCCATTGGTCCTGTACACTCATTTTCCTGTGTCCTGCTGACTCCATTTTTAGTTTCATTAACTGCCACTTCTTTTGTTGATTTATCTCCATCTCCACATCCACTCCTTTCTTCATCACTGGTATGTCAATCTTCATAGTTTCCCCTTCTTCCTTCTCTGCCTCCTACTGCACCTATTGCTACAATATCTATTAATTCTGGACACCTCACACCAACTTAAAACTATTTTTTGCTATAGACTTCATTCTTGGGATTTCATAACTTTAAGTTGAAAAGAACAACTGATTTATATGTACATGTCTTTCTAGAGGGTTTAACAAAATTTCATAATGAGCTCATTGACACATCTAGCACAAATAAAATGTTTTTAGAATATATGAAAGCAAACTTGGTGCCAAATATCGGTGAAAGGAACTGTTATAGATAATATAAGAGTTAACATGCTTTTTACATAATCTGTGGATATTTGTAGAAATATTTAGTCAGGTAAACATAAGAGGATCAAATAAGTTGCATCTGCCATTATTTATAAGTATCATGGGTGCAAAACCAAATAATTTAATATACTAACAGTTCTGAATTAAATGAGTTGATATTTATACTTTAAAATTTCAGTTGTGTCTATTACTTAAAATTAGACTGGTTTTTGGCTGTTAAAAATTGACTGAGGATGGAGATGGAGATAAAAGCTTCTGATTGTTTGTTTCAATTTTAAATTACAGACATAAATGTGCTTTTAATTGTAAATATTGATTCATTTAATTAATTAAAAGTGGCATTAATTGAAACTGTGCATATTTAAGTAATTTATAATATGTTGAGTCAGAGATTTAATATCCTTTTTCATGAGCTTAATAAACAGAAAGTTTGATTTCCTTGACCTGAATCCAAAATTGTTTGAAATTTTGCAAATATGCAAAGAAGCAAAGAAACTTGTGACAGTGATGTGATTAATATTAAATAAAAAGAATTTGAGTCAGTTTTTGTATACAAAGCATCACTTAGTAACTGCTTACTGGGACCAGCTTTGGGAACACTTGTTTCCACTTTCAATCCTTAATTCCGACTCAATCTCAGTTAATTGGTGTCAACAATGAGGAAGGATATACATCACTTGTGGTGCTGGATCTATGAACTTCCAAAGGTTGCTGTATGGTGATAAATCAAAATTCATAATATGGTTCTTTTTCTTCATGATGTAGATCTTCTCCCAGACATCTAATTCTAAGTGTTTAGAAGCTAGTTTTGACAGTTTTATATTAGATGTGATTTCATGTCCTGATGACCAGAAATGATGGGCAACTGCTGATTTTTGTGTTTGTATTGTAGGTTTTTTGTATGTTCTTTTAATCATTTAAGATACACAAACTCAATAACAAAATGAGACTCATAGTAGATAATATCAATATATAAACTCTCCAAATGCTCACACAGAAATTCAACTAAGTTCAATAGTAAGAATGTATCAAATTTGTTGGACCTGATTAACCATTTGAAAGATTTAAGCATCTCACCTAAAGATAAAATTGTATCCTTTGATGTCAGCTGCCAGTTTCCCAGGATACCTATAGGCGAACTCTAAAAACCCGAGTGCAAAGTATAAATGTACTAACAGAGGAAATAGAAGCTCTCTCAGGCTAACCAATCTTTGTATCAGACAGAACTACTTTACCTTCAAGGATAAATGCTACCAACAGACAACAGGGCTAGAATTTCTAGCAATTTTGAGATGCATATCACTGAATCATTCCCACATCTATAAAACAGAGGTATCTACAGGTACATAGATGACATCACCATAGTTCTGGAGAAATTCATAAACAATGCACTCAAACTCCTCAACAGGCAAAACAAATCAATTCTGGCTGTCTCCATTTCTGGACATCAAAATAATCAGAACAATAAAGCAAAATACACAGAAAACAACAAATACAAATAACTACAAAAAGTATGATAGCTACAATCCCACAGCACACAAATATGCAGTCCTAAATAGCCTAACATATAGATTGATACATTCCCATACCAACAATAATATCAACAGCTTCCACAAAAGTGCAATAGAAAAGGGAATATACAAATACAAAACTGAACCACTAACACACACAACCACCCTACAGAACCATCAGAACCAACTTCAATTTAGAAGATTCCTGTATAATTCTTGGGCACTTAACAAATTTCAGAAGATCTTCAAAAATTATAACACCACCTTAGCTCCAAAAAACAACTACAGCATTCAGAAACTGCTCTGCAAAAAAAATTAAAGGATCCTATCCCAACAAACAAAAAATTGGGAATTTGTGAAATTAAATGCTCAAGACTGTAATCTAGTATACATAGGAAGGACAAAAAGAAGTTTGGAGTCCAGATTAAAAGAATATATGAGAAACCTAAAATACAAACAGAAAAATCAGCAGTTGCCTATCATTTCTGACCATCAGGACATGAAATCACATCTAATATAAAACTGAACAGCTTATAAACACACAGAATCAGATGTCTGGGAGATCATCTTCATTATGAAGAAAAAGAACCATATTATGAATTTTGATTTACCACCATACAACAGCAACTTTTGGAGGTTCATAGATCCATTACCAGATGCTACATAAGTGATTCACCTCTTTCCTGATTGTTGATGCCAATAAAGCGAGATTCAATTGGAATTAAGGGTTGAAAATGGGAACAGGTGTTCCTGATACCAGTTTTAGTAAATAATTACTAAGTGATGTTTTATGTAATAATGACCAACTCAAATTCTTTTTATTTAATGCCAAAATTGTTGGGAATGAGTATATGCATTCATAGTATTTGCAGCATCATGATTCATAATTTTGTCAAGACATTGAGGGATGTATTTATCTCAATAAAAATTTGTTTGTTCATGTCGCCTTTTCCTATATATTGAGTTTTCATTTTAATCCATTTTCTAGCATATTGTACAGGATATGACGCACTTACTGGCAATCCCTTAGTCCTCAAAATGTTAATGAGTTATATGCCAGATGAAGACAACTGCTACATGAATAGATTTCAGGATGGAAAAGAAAAGAGTTAGAAACTTGGGGCTCGTTACATAATAGTTTTGGGTTTTCTGAACCATTGATTTTGTTTAATTGCAGAGTGCCAGGCACAAAAAAAAAAACTCTTGGTTTACATATTTCAAATAACAAATTTTTTTTTGTAAAAAGCATTAAATGTCTTCAAAACTTTAAAGATTTTCAAGCATTAACATGACAAAACTTTAAACAAATTATTTACATATTGACTCCATTGTAAGCATGTCTTCACTCTCCTGACCAAGCTATAGAAGATAGCCACAAGCATTGCAGGTGTGATATCTCCTGGAGAATGAAGTTCCACAGCTGATTCAGATTTTCAGGATGTCTAGCAAAGACTGAGGCAGGAACTTGGTATGTACCTGTGGTGCTGGTCTGCGCAGCGACGGCTGGTCCTCTCTCCGGAGTCACAGCTGGAGGGTGTGCCATGGCTAATCTCACCCAGCGGCAAGCAATTGAGACCTATTTATTTAGCTTAAGGTATTAAGCGACGGAGATCTCAGGAAGTGGTACAGGAATTTAACTCACAGAAACCATTGGCATTTTTATTAATTCAAGGTTTTATTTCCTTTCCCAAGCGTTCTCATAGACAGTTCCTGGTATGTTTCTATCACCCATTATTTCTCTCACAAGAGAGCGTAAACACACACAAAGGAAACTTTAACTTATGAATGATGATCACAATTATTGTGTGCAGAACGTTTCTAGACACTTCAACTGCTTGGCGCAGATTTATTATGCTAAACAGTGCAGGTTCTGTGTGGGGTTACCTCACAACAGTGGCTGAATCACAAGTATAAACATTCAGACTTTTTGGCACAATTACTTATTACAAGCGATACAGGTTCTGTGTGATGTTACATTCTAACAGTGGGTGAAAATTCGGGTGAACACACTACATTTATACTAAATTCTACCCACGCGCATAGCTCTCACCGTGCAATTTCATTGTCCCATTTTGGCATCGAAAATGCCTTGGGATGGGCTTTTGACGTGATATAATTATTTTCAATTGGTCAATCCGTCTTGCACGTTTTTTGTGACCTCAATGCTCTGGTTCTCCTCTGTGTATGCCACATCAAATTTCTCTTTCTGAGCTGTGACTGACACAAAAGCATCTTTCCCCCTTGCAATACACAAAAGCAACTTTTGTAAACAACTGAGTCGTCGCTTGAAAACCATCTTGCTAAAGTTAGAAAATGCTTTCCAGAAACAGTCTCTCTGAACTGTCAACATGCATTATAACAAATAAATACAAAATCTTATACTTAGAAATTAATTTATGCAGTCTAATTAATTAAAATATATGCTGTGGAATTTTTCAGTTGGGCAACAATCCATCTCAAGACTCAGGCCTTCAGATAATCCCAGTGAAAAAGATATGGGAATCTTAGAGCGCATTGAGAGTTGCTAATAGTTCTGTTGATTACAACATTACTTTAAGATTAATTTTCACATCATAAGATAATGGTCCAATTCTCTTGCAAAACACCACCTGTCAATATCCCTCACTATTTTATACACTTTTACCACTACACCTGCATCTATCATAACAAAACAGAAGAAATGCAAAAATAAAAATCTGATGTGTTCCATTCACAGACTTTCTCTACATCTCCACAATAAATGATTGTTAAAAAGCTTATCCTTCTATTTACTTAATGCTAATCAGGAAAAATTAGCAGAAAGGGTCTTATTACTTGCTTCCTTGTAAGTAGAAGAGAAACAAGGGAGTACCATAGGCTAAATAAATAATCAAACCTTTTAAAAGCTGGTTGCTATGTGATTGAAGTACCTTTGTTTGTATGGAACAGGAGTTGACAAATTCCCATATGAGTAAAATATGAGTATTTTAAAGATGAAACTAATAACAAAGAATATCTCAAAAATGATCAACTCCACAAAAATAATGTATGTAACTTAAATTGTGTGTTTTAACAAGCTCTACATTTTTTTGTATAGTAAGTTTTTGTCTATCTCTTACGGTTTATTAGTTATGCAAAATTCCACAACATTCATCCAAAATAAACATGTCTTTAGAGACTATTTCCAGAAAATTGAAGACAATACCATTTTATTTGTCATGTAAATATCTTAAACATACGATACTAAGCAATATCGTCAGAGCCATTTTTTGAGAAAATCAAAATTTTTGAAAGTTTTTCCATGCAAAAGTTAGTTGGAAGGGGGATTTTCTTGAAAATCTTTGTGTTGCATCCTAGGAAGATATCAAACTTAAATACCAAGTTTGGTATTTAACAGTCTTTTCGTTTTTGAGCTATGCTGTCCACAGACACACACATGCTGATCTTTTTCTAAAAAATTTTTTTTTTATTCAGGGGGTCCTAAAACATGTATTTCTGGTGAAATCTCGGTATCAAATTTCTGGATGGAATACAATACTTCCTCAATACACCATGTACATAGTACGTGTAGAGAAAGTAAAAATATGACAGATTACTTATAATATAAATATTGCATAGCAATTGTTTTTTTACATGCATGACATAAAGATAAACTACCTCATCTCCTAACTGTGCTCTTCAGGTACTCTTGAGGCATCTGTTGAAATTGGAAATATATTTTGATTATGATTACATTTTGGTTGATATCAAATGGATATTCCCCATTAAAGAGAACCCTTATTCTGAATTAGGCTTCAATAATTAAGTTCCCCAATTCCTCCATTAATATCAGTGCTCTCCAGAAGAGCTGAATTCAGTTGTTTGATCAACAAAGAGCACCATAGGTATAGGTGCTGCTATCAAACTTTGTTATGCATGGGAATCAGGCACTTCTTCAATGCAAACATACTGAACCTTTGCAACCTCTGACAAGGTGAAACTCACATCTAAATAGTTATGTAATTTAGAGCAAGAGTCAACTATTGCAGGACCAATTTAAAGTAAACATCCAGTATAATATTTTCAGTGTTTTCAGTGTTGTTTCTCTCACTTGTATTCTATCCTTATTAGGCATAGACATATAGTCAGTAATATTTGCATCATAATGCTTATGTTTGTTAAGTTATAAAAAGAAAATCTCATTTTTGTAAATATTGCATGTTTGTGTCTCAATGTTACACTTAAGCATATGAAAAATAAAGCAACTTTATTTTTTTTTTTAAATTAAGAAGAAAAATTTGTTTGATATATTTTTGAGCATTGAAATAGTCTTTAAATATTTGGCACTGAGTTTCCTTTCATCTCTGTCCTTTCTTTGTACCATATTTATAAGTGAACACATTTACGAAACAAAACAAAAAGAGAGAGAGAAAACCTTAACAGTTTTGTTAGTTCTCTTCCATGCTGAATAAAATCATAGATGGAGAGGAAGAGAGAAAGTATGCAAGCAAAACAGAGAAAGAGAGGATGAATGAAGGCTTGAGCATCCAGTAGAGCAGGCCGTTCCAGCTTGTATGCATGCCAAAAGAGCACTAAGTAACTTGCAATTCACATGGGTCTGCCTGCAACATGCAATATTGCACCACATTGAAGGCAAACTATCATTACAGCTGAATCAAGTTGGAACTGAAGAGGCAGGATGCAAGTATTGTGGTATGACGTTTGCCCAGTGACATATTGGCTATCATGCTCCCCTTTTAGCTCTGTTCCAAGTTTTTTTACTAAACATACGTGTGTGCTCTTATTCACATGAGTTGGAACAGCCTGCAGTAGAGGATGGAAGAACTGTTATAATATAATATCAGTGTTAAATTTTTCTTTGGGGGTTAATAGGAGTACAGAGACGATATACTCCGAATCTTCCGAAGAATTTCAGTCCAGGTGTAAAAATGCTGCCAATATTCTGCAAAAAAGAAAGCAGATTCTTTCATTACTTGGTATGTATTATGAAAACCAATAGGCATTTCGCTTCACAGCAAACAAAAGCTAAACAACAAACCAGATTAAATAATTACATAACATCAATTTTTTAACAGAACTTTTAAAATTAATAATGTGCTTTATTGGTATACTGAGCATAAATAGTTTATTCTTCAGAAAATATATGCAAATAAAATAAACAGTCAACAATTTAAAACTGAATTTTAGAGTGAAATTTTCATAGATGGTAGGCATCAATTTTCAAAATTATTTCTCAGGGGGCACTAAGTGTGAATGTTAACTTCATAGTTGCTATTATAACCATAAATGCACTTAAATGCTATAGTAGTATCCAGTGGTATATACTACCATAATATAGCATAGTATTTTCAGAGTTTTACTGTTTGTGATAACTACTTTTTACATTACTGGTGAAAATGATATAAATATAGCACGATATAAACAATAAACCAAACAATATTGTGTTTTAGGGAAACTTTTTATGAACTTATTAAATTATTTTTGTAGAGGGTATATAAATTAGTTTTCAATTGATAAGCCATACAAAGGGGAAAAAACACTATACTCTGCATACCAGGGCTTATAAAGATTTTCTAATGGAACATGTTGTCTTTGGGGAATTTTAGAGATGGCAAAAGCAAAATTTAGAAATGTCATCCAGTAAGGTTCTTATTTTTAAATATAGGTTTACATCTCATGTTCAGTAAACAGTATGTTATTGAAATGTTACTGAACCTGCATTGTTTTCCATTTATCTGAATTACAGTTCCATGTGATTAATCAGAACAGAATAAAAACACAATATTTTTCATGCTTTCATTAATTTAATCATGATATACCCAATTTACATTTCTTAATACTTAATATATGCTCCTTTCTTTTTTTATAGGTTCCATTACCAATTAGGCATTGACTGTACAAGATTGTAAAACACATTTTTGAGATCACCATATAACCGCACTTGATTTAAAGATAATACCAAACATTCTTTTGTGGAACAGTCAAATTTTGAAATTCTTTTTTTGCAAATAGCCCACAAATTTTCTATGGGGTTAATGCTAGGTAAATAGCCTCGTCTTTCTAGTACATAAACATTGTTATCTTTGAAGAATTTCTGCACACTCTTAGAAATGTGGCAGGGAGCTAAATCTTCCAGAAAAATTCTGGAATTAACGAACAACTCTCACCAGTACTATGATGTACCGATCATTTTTCATCATGCCTTCATCGGGAATTAAAGGCCCAAGTCCTTCATAAGTGAAACAGCCCCTAAAACATTTTCTTCTCAGGATGGTTTACAGTCTGCTGAAACTAAGCTGAATTTGTAGATTCATTGTTTGCTTGGCACACATACTGAACCTGATAAATTCTTCAAAGGTAACAATGTTCATGTGCTTGAATGGTGAGGTGAATTCACTTTACATTAACCCCATATTTGCAAAAAGAGACCTGCAAAATTTGACTGTTTCACAAAAGAATGTTTGATATTAGCTTTAATTCAAGTGCAGTTTCATGATGATCTCAAAAAAGTGTGTTCCAAACTTGTGGAGTCAATGTCTAATCATGTAGTGGAACTTCTAATAAAGAAAGAAGGGCACATTAACTATTCAGAAATGTAAATTGGCAGTAATTTAATATTCATTTCATGAAATTATGATAAATGTTGTGTGATTGTTCTGTTCCGATTAATTTGCATAGGACTGTACTTCAGGTAAATGGAAGCAAATGCAGATTCAATAACATAGAAATTTGTATTACATAACTTCCGTGATCTAGGAGTAACATGCTAGCTTCTGGTTCCCAAGGTTGCTGATTCAAATCTGGCAAAGAACAAAGGATTTTTTGTGGTGTAAAAATTCTTAACATGACTTCCTTTAGAAGGGAAGTAAAGCTATTGGACCCATGTCATAGATTTATGGAACGTAAAAGAACTCATGTGATAATGATGCCTTTGAACAAAATTAAGCAGTGTTTCATGAGTAATTTAGAATGGGATGGTGAGAACCATGACAGGCCGAACTGTGGCCGAGGGGTCAGACCATCCGCCTCTCACCTAGACTGCCCGGGTTCGATCCCAAGTGACCACATGTGAGATTTGAGGTGGACAAAGTGGCGCAGGGGTGGGTTTTCTCTGGGTTCTCCGGTTTCCCCCGCCATCTCATGCCACCGGAGCTCCATCTTCATGTATCATCAGTGTCATTGCCTGCGGTGCCAGAGCAGTAAAAGCGGGCATTAAACACTACCAAAAAAAAAAAGAACCATAACTGTTAAAGAGCATCCATAAATAAAACTCAATTTGAATTGAACTACATAAACAAATGTTGCAAAGTAAGAAGGAACCAACAATCACTTAATTAAAATATACCTACACATAAAAATTAGTTTGTTTGTTCACTTAAAACATTAAAAAAAAAAAAAAAAAAAAAAAAAAACTTGCATCACAGTATTTAATACCACTTTAATGAAAAATTAGCTTATCTCTTAAGATCATTCCATTTTTTTTTTCATGCTAAGACATAAAATTATAACTATAATGATGTACTTATTACAGGCTACAATCAGGAAGTTCTTTAATTTTTTATAGCTGCTGTATTTTTTAAAGCCTATTCTTTGAATAACTCTAATTAACTTTTTGGCACTTAGCATCTCTGAAAATTACACTCTACAATTTTAAAATTCACTACAGTAATACACCCTTAAAGCTGCTTTTTTCCCTGCTTATTAAAAGATGCTGTTACTTGCTGCATTTAAAAGACAAAGATGTTTATAGCTTCATTGCTTTCCCTTACTCTAGAAAACCTAAATAGGTAACATTTGTAAGCTTCCTTTTTTTATTTTCTACTCTTCATTTGTAGTGAGATGATTGCAGCATGATGTACTTAAAAAAAGATAATCATGTAATATATTATGTAACTCCATGCTTGCATGTCTCTTCAGTAATCTGGGGAGGATCAGAGTTTGAATCTCAGTTGAAGTGATTTACCTGATACTAACAGATGATCCAGAAACAATTGGTGTTAGACACAGCCACAAAGGATTCTAACCATGGTTTCAATAATCCATCATAAAGACATTAAGAGGAGTTTGCAATACACATTGCAAACTCAATGGTTGCCACTAAATTAAATTCCTCTTCTTTATTCTCAGCTGTTTCCAATAAAAGCACAAAAATTGAAAACACAAAAGATAGACAAAATCTTATTACACAAAAAATATAGATCTTGTTTCATATTGTATACATTTTTCTTGTACAGTTAACTGTTTTCAAGTTATTTCTTGTTATTGATTTCAATTTTAAATTACTCTTCTCAAACAGGAAGTCACCTTCTATTTTGTCTTGCTTGTTTTACTGCTGACCATGCAAAAACCTCAATTGTTTCACATAGTGACCAGCTTTTAAAAGTTGTGACTATTGCTTTAGCCTGGTATATTTTATTTCCCTTCTACTACAAAGAAGCAAGTAATAAGACCAATTCTGCTCATGTTTATATTGATTAGTATGATGCATATAAAAGAATAATCTTTTGTAAGAATAGTTTGTGTGGAACAGCTAGAGAAAGTCATAAATTTAAACTAAAATTTAAAACAGAAATGTTTATTTCTCAAAATATCATTTCTGTAGTCATGTTCTGAGTAAATACTACACAATTGTGTGCACTTATGTGCTTCATAGTAAACATTACAACATTTGATTTTAAATGCTAACTTCATATACCCAAGGTCGCGGGTTCAAACCCGGCAGAGGACAATGTATTTTTTTCGGGTGTAAAAATCCTTAGCATGGCTTCCTTCAGAAGGGAAGTAAAGCCATGGGTCCCGTGTTGTAGATTTACAGCATGTAAAAGAACCTCAAGCCTGATAGAGAGGCCTCTGAGCAAAATTAAGCAGTCTTTCATGCCCAATTTAGAATGGGACGCTGAGAACCATAGTAGTTAAAGAGCGTCCATAAATAACATGTCATTTACATTTTTTTTTTTACCGACTATCCATTAAGAGCCTCTGTGTCAATCTTCATGACATTATATATAGCAATGGGTAACAGTTGCAATTATCAGCACTTTAAACAGATGATTAGGATTTATAATTATTAAATCTGAAATACCTATTAATCTTAAGAAATCACTAACAGAATGCAAAGAACTCAGAACAATTATTAAATGTATTAATAATAGTGTAAGATGCATGTCAAATAACTTTTCCGTTAACATTATCATTTAGGTACTAGCTGCATGTAAAATGAGGGCATACTTTATCTGTAATATACTAATGTACTACCAAAGAATTAGCAACTTGCTAACAACATCTGCTTCAATTAGAAAGGAAGATAAGCAGTAAGTGGAAGTAATTGAAAAGATTTTTTAATCTTAATGCATACATTGTCTGGAACACCAAGAAAAAATTCATTCAAATGTCAATGATTTGTTTGTTTTGTTTATTTGTTTCTGATTTTTGTTGATTCCTGAATTACCTATGTCACCTAGCATCTCACATTGATAATTTCCTCATTCACTATTTTCAATTAAAACCCATGCTTGCAAAACTATTGGGTAAGGAATATTGCCCTAAAATTTGATTAGCCTGTAATGATTCAAGTGATGAGTTAATTGAAATTTTATTCATGTTGCAATAGATGGTGACAGCAGCCCATATCGTTCAGTCAATTTTTTTCCAACAAGAGCGCTTTCATGCACAAGATTGATTAAAAGGAACAGCATGAATGGCTACTCAGAAAAGATAATGGCTGAGAAAGTTCTACAAATTAAGCAGCTGCATAATGAGTTGGCAGAAGCTCGATATCAGATTAATGTAAGAGTAATTATTTAAATGCTATGATTTAAAATGTTTCAGTTTATTCTTTACTTGGGTTATTTACACCTATTATCATTAAGAAAGCACTGATAGATTTAGACCAATTTTACTACACATTTGCTATTATGCACATGCACCTGAAAATAAAAGTTTGATTTGTTTTATAACACCTGTTCATTAAATACACAGTAACACCCTATAATTTCGCTCTAATTGTAAAGTCACTGGTTGTTCCATACTAATACTGCATGATTTTACTCCCTTTAATGCTTTCAAATCCTGCTATTAGTGCTTTTTAGGGCCAAAAAATAATACAAATATTGTAAATAAATTGCAAAATTTTGAATGTTTTAAAAGTATAATAAGAAAATAGTATAACTGTACACTGGTCAAGCGCTTGAGCACTTTACCTAGCAGTATCTGGTAAACAGTTTCTTGAAAGTAATTTACACTTTCAAAATGTTTCTATCAAAGTATTTTGTCCTTATATTGTGTTGGTTTAACTTGAAACATGGTAAATAGAAAGTGCAGTTTCCACATTCCATATGGCAGTTGGCAATCCTTAACTGCCTAATATCAATCTCTGATTGCAAAGGTTTCCCAGCAACCATTTGGAAGCAAGGACAGCAACAGATATAAGTATAATTTCCATATTTCACTGCCAGAAAACAAGTACAACTGATTTTGAGAGAGTAATAGGTAGTGAAGGATGAATGTGACAGAGTTTTCCACTACTCAGACCATCATTATGGCACTCCATCCTCTAGGCTGGTCAGGTAGCAGAAAAATGACTATGTCTCCACATAAACCTCATGTATGCTGTATGTATTCTTTCTTTGAATTCTGTGTAGTGTATAGCGAGTTGTCATACAGTAGTACAAAGTGGCAATCATAAATGTAATAATTAGCTGTAAGAATGTATAGCAATAAACAACCAGAAATTTTCATAAGAAATGAGCTCTTCTTCATTTTGCACTATACTCCTACCGAATATTCAAAAATATTTATTATATTGTATTGCCCATAAATTGTTTCAAAACTGCTTTTTCATACCTAATAAATTATATTGTGTGTAGCGCTATCCTGTTTATTGTGTGTTTAAGCCAATATTATGCTTTATGAAACGCAAAATTATGGGGTTTTACTGTATTTAAAATTGCCATGTAACATGTGTTGAAATTAACATTCTTCTGGCTTGAGGTGCAATATAAAACAATACAATATAAATTTTACTGACGATTTTAATTTTTTAAAACTTCAATAAATTTGTCCTACTTTGTTACTGTATACTAACATTTCTAGTAAATAAACTCAAGAAGTGTAAGAGATTAATTACCATTTTCTTACTAAATTTTACAATATGTAACAGTCTAGTGTCAAATTAAGTCCACTTCACCTCTTTGGTCTGTGGAGTCAGCTTCGTATTCCAGGAGATTGAATAAGATCTTAGTTGTATTATGTTAGCTAGATAGCATTTCTTGGGGTTTTGCTTATCCTAAAAAGACAAAATGTATCTTTGTGGACCCAAAATTTATTTACATTCATTCACCATCAGATATGATCCTCCAAGTTAAACGGATATTAAACTTCAAATTTTAAAAAACAATCCCTATAACTTGTCTATTTTTACTTTCTCTAAACGCACTATGTACATAGTGTATAGAGAATGTATTGCACTCCACCAAAAATTTGATACCGAGATTTCACCAGAAATATATGTTTTAGGGTCCCTGTATCCAAAAAAAGTATTTTCAGAAAAAGGCCTCTGTGTGTGTGTGTGTGTGTCCATGTGTCTGTGAACACGATAACTCAAAAACGAAAAGTCGGTTAAATACCAAAAAAATGTTTGAGAAAAATCCCCCCACTCCAAACTAACCTTTACATGGAACCTTTTTCGAAAATTTTGATTTTCTAAAAAATGGCTCTAATGATTTTGATTAAAATATTGTATATTTAAGATATTTACCTGACAAATAAAATGTATATCTTGAATTTTCTGGGAATAGCCTCTGAAGACTACTTTATTCTGAGTGAATTTTACGGAATTTTGTATAAGTGCTAAACCGTAAGAGAGACAAAAACTTACCACACAAAAAATGTAGAGTACATTAAAACACACAATTTATGTTGTATACATTTTTTTAGTGGAGTTGATTGTTTTTGAGATATTCCTTGTTTTTGGTTTAAGCTATAAAAACTTATATTTTTCTCATACAGGACTTTGTGAACTCGAGTCCATACAAACAAAGGAACTTCAGTCACATAGCAACCAGCTTTTGAGTATCACTTTAACCTATGCTACTCCCTTATTTCGCTTCTACTTACAAGGAAGCAAGAAATAAGACTTTCTGTTAATTTTTTCTCGATTAGCAGGAAGTAAATAAAGCATAAGCTTTTTAAAAATAATTTATTACACAGATATAGAGAAAGTCATGTGAATGGAACACATCAGATTTTTACTTTCTCTATACGCACTATGTACATAGTGTATAGAGAAGGTATTGCACTCCACCCAAAAATTCGATACCGAGATTTCACTAGAAATATATGTTTTAGGGTCCCCTTTATCTAAAAAAAAGTATTTTCCGAAAAAGCTCTGTGTGTCTGTGAACACGATAACTCATAAACAAAAAGTCGGTAAAATACCAAACTTGGTATTTAAGTTTAGTATCTTCCAGGGATGCGACACAAAGTTTTTGAGAAAAATCCCCCCACCCCCAACTACCCTTTACATGGAATTTTTTTAAAAAATTTTGATTTTCTAAAAAATGGCTCTAGCGATTTTTATTAAAATATCGAATATTAAAGATATTTACCTGACAAATAAAATGTATATTTTTAATTTTCTGGGAATAGCCTCTGAAGACTACTTTATTCTGGATCAATATTATGGAATTTTGCATAACTGCTAAACCGTAAGAGATGGACAAAAACTTATCACACAACAAATGTAGACCACCTTAAAACACAGAATTTATGTTATATACATTCTTTTTGTGGAGTTGATTGTTTTGAGATATTCCTTGTTTTTGGTTTCAGCTATAAAAACTTAAACTTTTCTCATATAGGACTTTGTGAACTCATGTCCAGCAAACAAAGGAACTTCAGTCACATAGCAACCAGCTTTTGACTATCACTTTAAGCTATGGCACTCCTATTTCGCTTCTACTTACAAGGAAGCAAGAAATAAGACTATTTCTGATAATTTTTTCTCGACTAGCAGGAAGTAAATAGAAGCATAAGATTTTTAAAAATAATTTATTGCAGAGATATAGAGAAAGTCATGTGAATGGAACACATCAGATTTTTTCATATAAAAATTGAGTACTATTCTATGTATATTATTTTATAATTTTTCTTATTATATTATTATAAAAATAAATATATTAATGTAATAACACAACACATCCCTCCTAGTCACCCATGTTGTCCAGGCTCCTAACAATTAGAATTCTCCTATGTTATGTACCATTTTCATATCACTTAATATTGAAAAAATCTGATGTGTTTCATTTACATGACTTTCTCTATCTATTCTGTGACAAGCTATACTTGCAAGAGCATATTTTTATATCTACTTCATGCTATATGAGATAAACATTAGCAGAAATGGTCGTATTACTTAGTTCATTATAATTAAAAGGGAAATGAGGGAATTCCTTAGGCTAAAGCAATAGTCAAATCTTTTAAAAGCTGGTTGCTATATGATTGAAATTTGATTCTCTTTGCATGGACAGGAGTAGAACTAAAAAAAAAAGGGAATGACAAATTCCCAATTGAGAAAAGTTTTAAGTATTTTAAAATTGAATATCTATATATTGGAGATACATTTTTGTGTAATAGTTTTTGTCAATCTCTTACGGTTTACAAGTTATATAAAAGTCTTCCTGAATGAAGAGTTCTTCAGGGGCTCTTCCAAGAAAATTCAAGATATACCTTTATTTGTCATGTAAATATCTTTAATGTACAATATATTAATCAAAACCATTAGGGGGTGGTTTGGGGTGGGGAATTTTCTGGTTGCATCCTTGGAAGATGGATCTTTCCTATCTCCGTGGTTCCTGTTCCACGGTTTTGGAGCAACTTTCAACATGTGTGCTCTCCGGAGGTTTCAAATGTGAAAGTTCAATGGACCCTCCTCACTACCCCTTTTGTACAACAGTAGGGGCGGAGCTATTTCGATGCCCTTTTACACTCACATAGCTCCCAAGGGGTGGGGTTCCCATGAGCAGCTCAGCGGCGATGAGTGGCTGGGTTGATCAGGGGTACCCGATGTGTTACCGCTGTCTGGAGCCTGATGTAATCAACCACAAGTCCCCTAAATCCACACTGACTCTGTTGAGGCAGCATAGCCTTTAGTGGGGGGCGGGCACTACTAGCGGTTATTCCAGTGGTAGGGGCATAAAGTTAGGCCTGCCTTTGGTGAAACTGTTGCATACCAGCCAGTAGTGATAGTCAGAGGGTAACTCCTCTGAGGTACTCGTTGAGATCAGGCCTGTAGTGGGTGCTCCGAAAGATTTAGGTTAATGCTTAGTTTCAAGCTTTTCTTATAGCAATCAACCAGAATCGTTTCACAATGTGGCCACTTTCTGACAAGACAACACAGATCATCTTCTTGCAATACTTCTCATTTCTTCACTTTTGTTGGGGGGGCCTTCACCTGGGAAGACCCAGACCTAATAACAGTTGTTTAGTTTCTGGATCTACTGGTAAATCCAGCTTTCTTGCTTGTTATTTTGTTAAATATGTTTTGGATCTTCTTCCATTGAATTTTTCATTCATTTCCTGGCACTATTGCACATGTGCTTTACTACTCATTTGTGAGATGGTAGGGGATCCAGGGACTGCAAAGCTTCCTGACGTCAAGTTTTTCTTTCAGGATTGTTTTCACTGCTGCCAATCCAATATTTATGGCTTTTTGAACCTGACTATATGTGCAATGATGATCTTCCCACAACATGCCCTCTACTTTCACCACATTTTTATCCATTGTTGCTAACACTGGCTGTCCTGTTTAGTTTTCATCTTTGAGAGAATTCCTTCTCTTCTAAACTGTGCGTAACATTGATAAATGGTGGATTGCAAAGGGCAATGATCTCCAAATACATGATGCAGTCTTTCAAGGCATTCTTTCTCTCTTAAACTAACTTTAAAGTCATAGGAAATCAAAGTATGGAAATGCTCTTGCTTGAGATCTAGCATATGGCAGAACAACACTGCTATGCATATACACATGGTGCTGATGTACATTGTTGGAGCTTGCCCAGACTTGGCACATGTTGCTATCTGAACTTCAATCTGAAATTAGGAAAAACTGCTTTGACTCACCACAACTCACCACATTATCAGATAATGAATGAAATTGGTGAAATTATGCTCAAATGAGCCTCAAGTGAGTCCATAAAGCTCAGTTATCTGAGATTTGTCTTCTCAGAATATGGGAAAAACCTAGAAAAACTTTATCAGGATAGCTTACTATAACCAAAATTCAAACTCGAGACCTTTTGAATGTGAGGCAGACAGCTACTACCATGAGACAGATCTCACAATGTTTGTCAGACTTTAATGGAGGCATCCATAAAGGTTTTACTTGCACTAAAGATATTTTTTAAACTTCAGAATATATATTTTTAAGGGGGGGGGGGGGTTGCAGTAAAATTTTGTATCACAAATAAAGTTCCCAAATTTACACTTGCATTACTGCTACAAACTTCTTTAAAGTTAAACCTTGAGTCAGGTTATTTGAAACATGTATAATATAAACTTGCATTCATCCACTGCTTTAGTAAATAGTTTTTAGCTATGCGCTAGTACTTGTAGAAGTTTCTACACATGCAAATGAAAATGACAAGAAATGAATGAATCCTGTCATATGTTTTTCGTATTAACCTGAAAAGATATGGAGAATCCCATTACCACAAGCTATGCTCCTTCATATAATACTTAACACACTGGAATAGGGTTAAAATAATTTGCTTTTCAATGTCATAGTCCAAAGTAAATAAACAAAACATGAAACAAAAGCCTAGCTAACCATTATTTATATTAAGAATGACTGCTTAGTCCAAGGTTACAAGATGCTGTACCTTTTTGTTATACTCACTCACCTGTGTCTTTCATTGCACTACACATCAGAGTGCATGTTTATGTATGCATGTAAATGCACCAAATGTTTGTGTGCACAGTTTTTTATAACATACATATTTTCCCAATGTTAATAATCAATGTATAATTTCATAAAAATGAATATACAATAAAAATATATTTTGGTATAAATATGTGTTATTTGTTTAATTTCCTTTCTTCATAGTTTTTATGATAATGCATCATTTTATCAGTGAAATGTATCAACATGTTTAATATTGCAAAAGATAATCCTTTTGCTATTGATGAACGAAACCTTCCAGGAGAGCAATATCATGGATCCATTGCCCTTCCATACCTTATTGGGGATAAAGAATAATATTCTCCAATGGCCTAATGGTTCATCTTTTATTATAAACTGGTGAAACATAAGCCTTAGCAGCAGTAATGCATTTTTTTATTTGTGATCTTGTAATATCAGGAACTGATGGAAAAATTTAATGGATGAATCCAAAAATCGATTTTGGGAAAACTGAAGAAACAAAAACGTGTAATAAAGGCAAATATGGAGTGCTATAAAAATATATACTCATACTGCATTTACTTTTCCATGATCCAGTGCTTCATGTGTTTGCTTACATTGCTGGTTGCCTGAAGGGAAATGTATACATAACTGAATACATATGAGAATGCTACAAAGTCCTATCTGTAATCTCATTCCATTTAATTAAGGAAGTCAAGTAATCCTGTTTGGTTGTTTCCACTTAAGTCATCTCTCTCCCTCCTGTTTCTCACACTCAAATGTGTTATTTTTTTGGGCAGGTTTAATCATTGGGTAAAAAGGTTCATTTTTGGCAATGTAAATGGCCACACAGTAGTCAATTTATGATGTCATATGTGCCATTGGTCTGATTTGACTAACTAGCATATATTCTGAGGCCAAATATAAACATTTCTGTTGCACAGTGTTTGCTTACAGCTGCCATGGCAGCCACTGTTCTTTGTCTAATAAAAATAAATCAAAACTATCCATGATGGGCATAAATGTGATATACTCATTCAAGTAAATGAACATCCTGTAGTTCCTGATTAAGGAAATATAACTCGCATCCAAGTATCTCAGAGTTAAACTAATGCTGACTTCTTGTCAGTTGGAGAAAATAGTGCCATGGTAGCTCAGTGGTAGAGCAACTGGACATCTGAGGCTAGGATCCTGGCTATGGCATTGAATCTTTCACTCCTACTACCTTTCTAATATCTATAGATTTTTCTGTATAAAACATACAAGTCCTCCTGGCATAAATAAAAACTCACAATATTGCCAATATAAAATAAAAGAATATCCCTGTTCTTTAGAGTATATTAGTTGCGATAAACTCCTTGAAATAAATTGAAATGCTGGGTTTTCCGTTAACAAGGAATATGAGAAGTAAAATATTTAATATAAAGTTAAAATACAATTACTGCACTCCTAAGATAAATTGATATTTACAGGTTTTGTTCAACAAAAAATACAAATTAAAGATTTGACTCTGTGGTCTTCCCTGACAAAGTTCACAGTGTCAAGATGGTCAAAAGCTTGAATTTCTTCGATTCCAATCTAACTTGGTTGCTATCCTGTGAAGTCATCTGTAAAAAATACAAAGATCAACATTTTAAATAAATACAATACTTTTTTCTGATACAAATATTTAAAAATAAACAGTGAAATCTATTCTGTAACTAATGACTTACACTTTTTGTATTTGTTATGTATTGTGGTTGGCTAAGTAATGTTTACTGTTTTTAACTTCCTTCTGTATTGAGGATGCATTTCCATTCATGTGAGGGATGTGCTGCTGCCCTTGTATGAGGCCAAACATTGAGGTTTGTATTATTTAATGGAATTATCCAATGTTATCCATTGGTAAAATGGATTATCATGCACAAGATGTCATATCACTGGAGGGGTTAATAGCAAAAATGGTGATATTAAGAAACTCTTCCCAGAGAATGAAATTCAACGAACACAAAGCTTGGCAACTGTAAAGTTTCTCAACTCTGCAAAATGAGAGTTAGCAAACATTCCGAAAAATGTTAAAGTTGCAGGGTTTACCTCACAATATACACACTGTTCTGTTAATCAGCAGTAACAATATGAACAAAATTGATGTGCTGCATTCATCACTTTCTCAATCAGTCTTCAACCAATATTCTTACAAACGTTTATTCTTCTAACTACTTAATGATAATTGAGATAAACATTTTAAAAATGGTTTTCTTGCATATGTTTTCTTAGGTATAAAGGGAATAAGGGAATACAGTAGGCTTAAGCAATAACAAAATCTTTTAAGAGCTGGTGATTATGTGACATCTTATATGAGAGGAGAAAAACCTGAATAATGACTTACTATTTGGAAAATTCAAATAAATAAGCAGAAGTAGCTCAGAAATGGTTAACCTCACAAAAAAGAATGTATTTTACATACATTTTTTGCGCAGTAAATATTAGTTTATCTCTTATGGTTTTACAGTTTTATAAAAACCATTCAGACTGAAGAGGATCTCAGAGACCATTACCAGAAAGTTCATGATATATATTTAATTTATCAGAAAATAAAGTGACACTGTTCTCCTATACACACATACACAATATTTTTAAAATTCAGGGGTCTCAAAGCATATATTTCCAGGAAATCTTGACATATAAATTATTGGGTGGGATACAACACCTCCTCAACCCATTTATTTGTACATAGTAGAGAAAGAAAAATTTACGATGGCAAATTAAATTTGGAAGCAGATTATTGGCAGTGGCATCATAGTGTGGTGTAGGACTTGGGCATGCACTTCAAAGTCCAATTTTTTTAAAAAAATAAAGGAGAAAGAGTAATTGAAGTATTAAAGCATGCTGCAAAACTGAATTAATTCTTGTGTTTTTATTATGTGTGACATCCGTAAAACCAATGAATCATTCTTCAATACTTCCCTAGGTTAACACATTGCAGAAGGTAGTTTTGATTGTTGAGACCTCTGTCCTAATATCAGAGAAAATATGTTACAGAAACCTCATTTTTAGTTTAGTTGGTTGTGACTGTTGGTGTGGAAGTTAAGTCATTCTAAGGATAACTTGAAATGAAATGGTCTTTGAGAGACACACATCATACTCTGTTATTTGTTCATAATTTAAATGATTCAGCACTCTCAATATGACCACAAATGCAAGCTGTAAAAAAAAAGACAGTTCGCATGAGGCCAGTGTTGCTCAGTTTTTTCTACTTTACCTACATGTTATGCATCTCAGTAGTTACTTTAATTGTTAGTTTAATTAGAACTTTTACCAAACAGTTTTAGCTCTTTTCACAAAGGCCGTACTTATGGAAATATGTTAGTTGTGGAGCTAATCTTTTGTAAGATATTCCTAGTTATTGATTTCAATTTTAAAATACTCATTTTTTTCAAACAGAAGAGGTCTTCAAATTCAATTCCCAGAAAATTCAAGATATGCATTTTATTAGATTGTAAATATTTTAATATACAGTACTTCTTTTTATCAAAATCATTAAGAGGTATTTTTGAGAGAAAAAAATTTCAAACATTTTTCCATGTAAAGAGTATTTTGAGGTGGGGAGATTTTCTTGAAAATCTTTGTGACACATTGTTGGAAGATACTAAACTTAAATACCAAGTTGGAATTTAATGGTCCTTTTGGATTTGAGCTATACTGTTCACACACACACACATGCACGTGCGCGCAAGGGCACACACTCACAGACCTTTCTCTAAAAGTGCATCTAGAGAAAGTAAAAATTATTGAAAATAAAGTGTGTGTTTAAAATGTTTTGGGCAGTACATTTTTATCTATCTCTTAACATTTATTATTATAAAAAATTATGCAAAATTTGTTCCATATGAAAAGGATTTCACAGGTTATACCTAGAAAATCCAAAATATATATTTTATATGTCAAGTTTATACTTAAAATTGTTGTTACTTTAATCAAAAGTGTTAGAGCCACTTGTAAAAGAAGCAAACATTTTACAAAGTCTTACATATAAAGAGTAGTTTTAGGTGGGAGGATTTCCTTGAAAATTTTGATGTTGCATCTTTGGAAGATAAATTTATACAACAAGAGGTTTGGTATTTAGCCAAACATCTTTGCTGTTCACAGATACACATATAAATCATTTTATACATTTTTAGCTTTCTTTTTATTCACTAACATTTAACTTCCAATGAACTATTGATATTGAGCTTTTCTGCCTACTAGTTACATGGTAGAGAAAGTAAAAATAAATTTTATATTAATGTAACAAGAAAAATTATGCACAAAAACAATTTATTCTGTTGTGTAGATTTTTTGCATTTCCTGTAAGTTCTTTTGTAGGCTATCATCACCAATTAAATATTTATTAAGGAAGTTGTTTATAGGTAGTTGGATAGGTAGAGTCAGACTGAAAAATTCAATGCCATAGCCAGGATTTTAACCACGGATCTCCCGATCTCTAGCCGGTTGCTCTGCCACTAAGCTACTATGGCAACATACCGGCATGAATTTCTCAACTGACTCGCATGTTTCCCAGTAAATCATGAGGTGATCTCAAATTAGCCGTGTGAAGAACAGGAGTTGGATAGGTAGAGTCAGACTGAAAAATGCAATGCCATTGCCGGGATTTGAACCACGGATCTACCAATCTCTAGCCGGCTGCTCTGCCACTAAGCTACCATGGCAACATGCCGGCATAGCATTGAATTTCTCAACTGACTCACACGTTTATAAGTACTTGTTATGTCACATCTAGCCATCTATCCCCCCCCTCCCAAAAAACAGCATATAGTGTCCACAGAATCTTATAATCTTTAAGGTGACTTGTAAACATGTGAAAATTTGAACACCAGATTTAAAAGAGAGACACACCAGCAATTACAGAGAAACATCAACCTAGCATCAGTAGCATTATTACACAAATAAAAGTAATTGTATATTGATTGCATTTGCCACTGAACTTTCAACCACCGAATCCTATAAAAAAGGATATAAGTGTTTGCCAACATGGTCTTTTACACAGTAAGGTGAAGCAAAGGGTTGGCAAAGTACACTCTTGAGTAGAGACCCTACAGATGGCCACAGATTTGATTTGTCTAGCATGCTATTTTAAACTACAAACTTTTAGATCCTCAGAATACCAAATGGGAGGATTAATAAAATTAAATTATTTTAATAATTGCTTAAAAATTATTCCTTTTAATGCTTAAGCACCTCTTCTTAATACTAGTCGTCAGGCGTGAGTGATAGTGGTTGGACGTGTGTTTACTGCTGCTGCTACTTCTTATGTAGGGTTGCCTAGTCCTGTATTGTGTTGACTTCTCTAGTTTCCTTTCTTTGTAAGATTGGAGTGGTGCATTTCTTTTTATGTTTTGTGTGCTCTTGATATATTCTGACCATGAGTAAGATTACCCAGATAAACATGCTCAGAGCTGTAGTTGACTGAACCAAGTCCTAGCCCACACTGATGAATATACATCAATGGTGTGATGAGGTATTACATATTGAAGAAGATCACTTAGATACACTCCAGCTTGTGGGTAAATATAACTTGCTATTTATTAAGTTGACCAATCATGTTACTTTTGAACAGCTGCTTCTTGCTCACCAGGGCACTCATTCGTTTCTCACTGAAGTGGGTACTATGCCAGTTCAGAGTTTACTCATGTACGAGTTTTCAATTTGCCTCATGAAATACCTCATGAATCCATCATTTGTAAACATACAGTAAAAGTGACAAAGTTGAAGATGAGTACTGGTATCAGGGATATAAATTTTATGCTCATAATGGAGTGCACTCTGTCCAGATCAAATTGCTGAAACCAATCCCTTCAAATATTTTGATCAGCAGACATGAAGCCTACATCACGCATGTTGGACAGCCACCTACCTGTAACACCCGTGAAGAACAATGTGCCATTATTGGCACAATATATATCATTCATTCACGGCGAGATTTGCACGAAGATGAGCTCAATCACCTTCAAGATTTTTAAGATACAATAATTGACATGCATCAAATGTCTGCAGTTGCTCAAAAAGCAAATTTAACTTTTAATCTAAATCCATGCAGATGGTATAGCAAAAGAAAAGCCCGAGTACAAGCAAACGAGTATATATACCACTTTTGTGATCATTGTTCATACTATGAATTTAAGGCTAGGGTTCCACCGACATTATGTGCGCCGTTAATGAGTGAGTTGTTTCACACCAGTAATACAGTTTCTGTGGATCTCTCAGGTACTCAGATGGAGTCTCCTCCACCATAAGACCAAATTGCCCTGTTCGATTCTTCTGCTCCCTCTACAGCTTTAGAATCTGAACCTTTTCCCTTGCCTTTGTCATTGCAATGGTATGACCAGGTTAATCACTATAGATAGTGATCACATGGAGGTCTCTGACGTCACTGGCTTGGAGTTACAACCCTCTCTCATTCCATCTGCCTACACTCTGATTCTTCGGCCCTACCACCTGAACCTATGAATCCCACTTTGCTGCTGTCGCATGATTAGCCTCTGCTCTCCACTCCACAACACAGTTCTTCATCGCTTCCTGCTCTCTCCCATTAGTTGGAAACTGTCACTGAACCTGATGCTTAGAAACCTTGCTCAAGCAAACATGCTGACCTGGATTTCACAAAGAACACTCAAATGAGTTTGGAGCATAATATCTGCAGCAGAGATCCTCGTTTATGGCACCCATCTGACACTGTTGCCAGTGGATCATGGCAGCATTCTATCTCTACTGACGATGTTCTAATGGATACAGATAGTGCACCTACAGTCAAGACCAGCAGTGATGTTGAAGATAATGGCTAAAAGTCCTCAGAGTGCTGTAGATGCCTTCATCTTTTGTTTATGATACATACATATAAAGTGCTCACCTTAAACATCTGTACATACAATCTCCGGAAAAGTTTCATTTTAAGCAGAAACTCCTCACTTTGGATGTTGACATAACTCTTCTACTGAAGGTCAGCTCACCATGTGTGTCTAATTTTCCTACACACCATGTGTGTCTAATCAATTTTCACACAGATTGTCTAATGTGTGCCAATTCTCATTTAAGACCATCTCCAATATGAAAACATGCACATGACATCTAATTTCCGAGGCATAAGTATTGTTAATGGAAACACTACTTCCCTCAATGTATATGCTTCATCGGGCAGCAACAAGCGCCAGGAGTGCCAAAAAAGTTTTGCAGAGCACATCACTTCCCTCTTCACCAACACTCCTCCTCATCTTTTAGTCAGAGGTGACTTTATTCAGTTTTATCTGCGAGGACCATACTGAACAGTATTTACCTTGGAGCAGTCTATTAATGGTCTTCAGTTGCAGGATACTTGGGAGATACTACACCTGCATCGGCTTCTCTACACTTATCAGTGCCACTTTACTAGGCTTCAGAATGATTGCATTTATATTGATTAATGTCTTCTATTGAGCAGTGTTGACATTTGTCCCTCTGAACTCTCTGACAACTGTGGTTTTCTAGATTCGATTCAGATACCTGCAGCTTTGTCGGCTTTCAGTTGTGGTTATTGGACCAAATGCTCAACTCTTATGTGATCCGGAGATCTGTGCTCTTTTTGAAGGGTGATGGCATTGCTGGAAGCACCAACAAAGATTTTATCCATCTAAACTGGGCTGATGGGCTATGATCAAAAGTAAAATTCAGACATTCTTCAAGCGCATTTCCTATGGTATGCATCGTAGGCAGCAAAAGTATAAGCAATATTTGTTTGGGTTACTGCGGAAGTTATAGTAGTTCACTGAGCATTCAGATTCACCACATAAAGGCTCAGCTTCTAAGATTGCAGTTGGAGAAATTTCGAGGCACTCAGATACGATCCCATGCTAAAGTACTACCCGGTGAACAGTCCTCTCTTTATCATCACATTCAAGAACATCAATGCAGTTAGATTAAGTACGTTCACTGCATTTGGGATAACTCTGGCACATTGTCAGTGATCCACCTGGAATTCACAATGTTCTTCACGATTACTTTCAGCAGCTTTACTCTGGATGTTCTCACCCATCCTCAGTTGATAGTACCCGTATTAGGAAGAACACACCTTCGCCATCCCCTATCTCTTTGTCTGAATTAGCGAGGCTCTGGTTAATTGTCCACACAATAAGTCCCTGGGAATGGATGGCTTACCTGTGGAATTCTACGTGACCTTTTGACATTTAGCGAAGGACTCAATGCTTGAGCTATATTTTTAATCATATGTTGCGTACCTCCACTTTTCTGTCTGGTTTTTCCCATGACATAATAGTTCTAATTCCTAAGTGCATGCACCCCATGGATGTAACACATTATCTGCCTCTAAGTTAAACTGTGACTAAAAGTTATTTGTACATTGCATAAAACGTTGTATTACACCGTTAGTGGCAAACATTCTTGCACCTATTCAGCAATCTATTAAGTGTGATGGCAATCTACTGCACACTTTATGTGCACTGTGCGATTCTGTCGGTGATGCTCACCTCTCAGGAGTTGGTAAATTGCTCATCTCCCATGATTTTGACCATGCATTTGATCGTGTCAATCATGAATATCTTTTTACACTAATGCTGAATATGCAATTCCTACTGCCTACTGTCATCTTTTACGCCATCTCCTTTTGCCTACCATTACCGCAGTTTTAGTTAACTGTTATATCACTCCAGCCTTCCCTATTCGGGCATTTGTGAGGCAGGGTTGTCCTAGGCAATGCATCTTTTTGTTCTCTCCGTTGAGCTGCTTCTACGTCACTTGCAGCAATGTCTTCTCTCTGACCCAAGGGCCGTGATCCGTGCCTTTGCCGATGATGTGTCTATTGTTGTTTCTAAGATACCTCTGCTACAAGATATTTGTATGGTCCTTGAGGAGTATTGTCAGAATTCTGGAGCAGTTCTTAACCTTCACAAGAACCATAGTCACAGGTCCCATGTCACAGAATAACCAACCTGGCTACCATTTTCCACTTCTATCAAAATATTAGGTTTGACATTCCTGCCTACTATTCCTGCCACTATTCAGCATAGTTGGAATTGTGTTGTGTATAGTATCCGCAATCTTTTATGCAGAGAGTGGTACCATTCCTTAGATGTTATATAACGCATCCACTTTGTAAACACCTATGCCTTGTCTCGTTCTTGGTATCTTAGTCGCATGTTTGGAGCTAAATTGAAATCCTGCATAGGTTGATTTATTTGGAAGGGTATCCAGACAGCAATTAGCACTTCCTATCTTTACTGGTGATCTCATTGTCATTGACCTGCAGTTAAAGGCAATCTCTCTGTTCTTGAAATCCAGTTGGGCACACCTGCAGTACTACGGCAATCCTTATAGTGGTGCCTTTCTCACATCAATGTTACTGCTACATTGGATACAGAACCCACCAGATCTTCGATGCCTGTCACTGCAGGCACCTCAATTGAAGAAGCTCCTGGAACTAGCTGTTTACTGCCCTACCGATCTATATAATGGACCGTCAACAACCTGCGCTATTTATGCAGCTTTTTGGGCCAGTTACCGACACCAAGGATGGTGCTGCAAGCCCCGCTGTATAATTGACACCAATCAATTTGCACCACCACAGTCTATGCCAGACTGTGATCTCTGTGGGCAACCAGATACTCTGCTGCATCGCTTCAAAACCTGCACCTTCCTCTACTCCGTGGATCTACACACAGGATGATATCCTTAAGATTTTGAACATCCCTAGGCTTATTTTGGGGCTCATTATCTGATGGTGCCTGTATTTCAATGTCTATCATCAGCATTGCGGAGGAAAGTGCTTCACTGCATTGGGCAACTCTTGCTCCATTTATTTGCATAATTGGTCTGGTGTTTAATCATTATTGTTAATCTAGCATGTAATTTCAATTCTTCCTTGTTTTAACCATGTAATATTCTGACAGCAACTTGATTCACTTAAAACTAGATCTGTGATCTCAATTTGTTTGAACATGTACTTTATTATATGGTATTGTAGATGTGTTATTTGTACAGTTGATAATTTATTTGAACTGTGTTACTGTTAAATATGTCCCGATCTGTATGCAGGAATAAATGTTCTAAATAAAAAACAATACTACAAATAAAGTTAATGCCTGTTTTAGAATATGCCTATTTAGACAAGTTTAGGTTTACAAGATAGTGCCCTACAGAAACTAGTTAGCTGACTCACATAATGTATGTGTAAAATTACAGCAATTTTGAAAATTACTTGGTTTATGAGCTTCTCTTATAACCCAATATTTACCCTAATTGCTTGCTCCAAAGAGTATTTCAATATGACATGGAGTAAATTTTGAAGATACTAAATAACATGACTTTCTGACTAGTTTTGTGTTTTATGAATTCATATGATGATTGTTGAAGAATTTCATGAATTTTTCAGTATTGTGATATATAAAATAGTTAAATTTTAGAATCTATAATTTTAATTGTTAATTCAAACAAAATAAAATAAGTACCAAGGTGTTTTAATTCTAAACATAAAGAATACTTAGTGGAGAAAACATGTAATTAATTTAATTAATGTAGATACTACTTAAATGTAAAAATTCCCAAGATAATTTTAAGGTATATGCTTTTCATGGTTATTGGTTCTGATTGCATGTACATGTTTGTACACTCATATTTTAGACTTGTAATTAATTCATCTAGTTTTGCAAGAGCAGAATGAGTATGACATATGTGAGTCATGATAAAACTTCTTTGTAACATATTTTTTCTATTAAATGTAGTACAATTTTTAATTTTAGGAACTTGCTAATGAAAATAGACTACTTTTAAATATCCAAAAGAGACAGGCTGTAGCACTGCGCAAATATGAAGGAAAAAAGGCAGAGCTCCCACAGTTAATGCACTCCCATAGTGAAGAAATTCGTGTTCTGAAAGCAAAGATGAAGGAGGTAAGACTATTTATTTAGGATATACTTTATGTAATTTGACATATCATTAGATTTTTTTGGAATCTGGACTAAAATGTCAAAAATCAAATTGAGTGATAGTTTACTTTTTGCCAATTGTAATTAATTACATTACCAGAGTTTATGTAATATAAGGTTTCATAGTAGTTTATTTATCTATTTTACATACATCTGATTACAACATACATTGACTTATAACTAATAATAGTCTTTATTTTTCCAAATTAGCCCCCATCATTTAAGGAGTTGCATTCCTTTTATACTCCATTGTATTTAACAGCAAATTATGTGTATAATGGTGATATACTATGTTACCCTACCGATAAGCCTTGCAAGTTTTTTATATTTTCTTCTGATCTTAAATTCAGCATTCTTCTGCTTCTTAATTCATTTTGTAGAAGGATATAATGTTTCATAGCTAGTAATGCATAGCTTCAGAATTTCAATCTTAAACATGTTTGCCTCACATTCAAGAGGTCACAAATTTGAATCTGGCTTAGGGTGAGTTACCTGGATAAGGTTTTTTTCAGAATTTTTCCTTATCCTTAGAAGACAAATGCTGAGTAACTTTAAGCTCCATTGACCCCAAGATCATTTGAGCATCATTCACCAATTTCATTCATTGTGCAATATGACCAACCAGATTAAAGGACATTAACCT
Organism: Hymenopus coronatus; assembly: GCA_030762935.1. NCBI lineage: Eukaryota > Metazoa > Arthropoda > Insecta > Mantodea > Hymenopodidae > Hymenopus > Hymenopus coronatus. Next base: position 31,641,463 of record CM060884.1, read on the forward strand.
TCCAAAAAAATTATTATATTTGCTTCTCTATTTAGAGAAACTTCATGTTCTATTCTAACATAATCATTATTTTTCAGGTAAAAAATAAGCTGTAAAGAACAAAAGTATATATGAAACAATGATGTCAAAGTAATCTTTGATTACTTGATTATTTAAGTAACTGATAATAAACGATTATGTGCACTCATGTGGCATAATTAACTCAGCTAGTAGTAGAAGCAAATGTTCATATTTATTTACAGCTACATTTAATATGAATTCTCCTTAATGTAAGCAATAAGTAGAATTGAAAATTTTGCAACAAGAATTTGTGATGTCTCATTTGTGTTAAATACAGGAAGAGCTACAATTCAAATATATTTTTCTGTTCATAAATTAGATTTTATTTCTAGCTAATGATAAGTATATGTATTACATACCCCTATTATTACCATACCTGTTAAAATTTAATGACCAAGGGTGGGAATTCTTAAGCAATTTGCTTCAGGTTATTTACACCCAGCCATTTTCAGAACAAAGAATACAAACAACTCAGTCATAGATCACTATGGTCAGGTTAAATACAATATATTTAGTACTCTCTGTAAGTGCCGAAGATAGTAGTTATTAACATTCTATGACATTCTACATAAAATCCAGTAACAGATTAACTTCATTTCCTTTCATCCGAGCTCTAATGCATAGAAATTCATATGCCAGGTAAAGGGAGCATTTTAGAGTCAAGATTATAGCAGTCATCACTGCCGAATGTCAAGCCATACTCTTTGCCATTAGGTATGCTTGGATTGAACCATGTGAAATAGGTCTTTCTGCAGGTTGAGTTCAACCTAGCTTGGCCAGGAATACAGAAGTCCACAAGCTTTCTCTTCAGGCAAGCTAGATCAAAACATATACCTTCTAATGTGTCTATTAACAATATAGGGCACTGTGGTATAAAAATACAACCAATAAGGATGTCTACATTACTGGTTACGCAAATAAAATTGATGCATGTATGGGAGCGCTGTTACTCAATGAGCTCTAAGTATATGTGGAATCAAGTGGCTAGATATGGTAAGGCCACAGATTCATTCTCACAAACCTAATGCAGCTATTCAGTTTTTAAAAAACTGTTAGTGGAGCTGACAGTTTTTGTTAATTTTTTTGCACTATATTTAAACTGGTAAAGAAATATAATTAAATTTCTTTAGTGACTGATTTGAAGGACTGTAAGGAAATAAGATTATACACAGCAATGCATGTCTATCTGTGGCATGAGAGTGCCAAGGTTGCTCCAGATCTTCTGATAGCAGGCTCTTTATTACGCCCCTGACCTGTGATCACCATGTCTTCACCAACTCTCAGAGGTGCTAATACACAAAAGATGATACAGTCCAAGGCATCATAAACAATGGTTTCAGAGACACATCTTTTTTCTTGCAAAATTCATAGTCTGATGCAGTGCTATAATTTTTAATAATAATAATAATAATAATAATAATAATAATAATAATAATAATAATAATAATAATAATAATAATAATAATAACAACAACAACAACAACAACAACAACAACAACAACAACAACAGCCTGCCTGGGTAGTGTGGTGGTAGCGTGTCTGCCTCACATTAAAAAAATCGTGAGTTCGAATCTCGCATAGAGTGAGTTACCTGGATAAGGTTTTTTTTTCAGGGTTTCCCCTTATCCTGAGAAGACTAATATCGAGTAACTTTAAGCTCCATGGACCCCAAGATCATTTGAGCATCATTTCACCAATTTCATTCATCATCCAATATGACCAACCAGGTTAAAGGAAGTTAAACTAAAAAAAAAAAAAAAAAAAAAAACATGGTACGACAGCTCACAAGGAATCTTGGTCTACCACCCAGCCACTGCTTCCCCCATCTCAGTCCATAACAGTGCAGTATTGGAGGGTGAGACGTGGTCAGCGCCTCGACCCCCCCCCCCCCTCCTTGGCCAGTTAATGCAGTCCTCATGACCTGGAGCTGCTACTTCTCCATCAAGTAGCTCCTCAATTGGCCCCCCAGATACCTCACAAGGCTGAATACCCCCGGGCCAGGTCTCCCAGCAGGGGGAAAATCCCCACACCAGGTATCCAACCCAGGTCTCCCACTTGGTAGCAGTGCTATAATGTTACTTTAAACAAGGTAACTATGTGCATGGCATACTTATACTGTTTTTTACTTCTGGATGTATAACATATTTCAAATGATGAACCATTATAGAAACTGACAATATGCAGCATTTTAACACATTCTGTTTTCAGAGTTAGGAATATATGTACCTATACAAAATTAATGCCAGCTGGCAATGAGTATCATTTGCATTTAGGCAAACCTTATTAACTAAATATAATTTTTGAAATGTTTACATTAGGCAATCTTGAAATAGATGATTGTAAGTCTAGAAATTATAGAGGTTACTACTGGCTTGCATATTCTGATGTTAACATTCTCTTTATTCATATCAGCTGAGAGGTGAAAATTTAGAAAAGGATCAACAATTAAAAGGACTGCATACAGAACTTTTAACTTTGAAAGAAAAGCATCGTCATTTGCTCAAATTAGCAAGAGACCGACGTCTGAAGGAACGGGAACAGTTATCAAAACAAGTAGAAGATTTACAGCAAATTATAAAGGAGCAAGACACTAAAATTCAGGTAAACAAAGCACAAAAATGTAAGTAACTCCTAAAATGAAATATGTAAAAACCTAACTAGTAATTATTTCAATCCAGAAATGCCCTTTAAAAGAATTGTATAAATTACTTTCCACTGTTCCATCTTCAATCTTAAACAGTAGCTAAGTTGGATAAAACACATGTGCCACTGCACTGGCTCAGTGGTCAAGATGTGCAGTGCAAACTCAAATCTCAGCAGGTTTGTTAATTTATATTTTTTGTTCATTCATGATTTCCTCGTTCAGAACTCAAGAGGCACAAAAACAGATGTAAAATGTCTTTGTTCATTTATTTTACCTTTTTCTTCTCTCAGTGTTCTGCCTCCTTCTTGGACAGAAAGTTGACTGTATGACAACAGCAAAGTAATGTGACATTTAGAACAACATGTGGATCTGGATGCAACTAAATATGCAGGTCTTAAGTATAACATGATTGAAAGTGATTTAATAATTAAAAAAGAAGCACTGATTTAATTGTTTTTACTTTCTCTAGCCCTGTATGTACAATGTACATAGGGATAGAGAAGTATTGTATTCCGCCCAAAAATTTGATACTGTGATTTCACCGGAAATATATGTTTTAGTGTCCCCTGTATCCAAAAAAAGCATTTTCACAAAAAAATCCTTGTGTGAGTGTGTGGGTGTGTGTGTGTGTGTGCGGTGTGCGTGCGCGTGCACGCTCAAAAACGAAAAAGTTGGTAAAGCACCAAACTTGGTATTTAAGTTTAGTATCTTCCAGGGATGCGACACAAAGATTTTGAGAAAAATCCCCCCACCCCAAACTAACCTTTACATGGAACTTTTTTCAAAAATTTTGATTTTCTTAAAAATGGCTCTAACAATTTTGATTAAAATATCGTATATTAAAGATATTTAGCTGACAAATAATATGTATATCTTGAATTTTCTGGGAATAGCCTCTAAAGACCTATTTATTCGGGATGAATTTTGCTTAGTTTGGCATAACTAGTAAACCGTAAGAGATAAATAAAAAATGTAGGTCTTGTTAAAATACACAAGTTATGTCATATACATTTTTCTCGTGGAGCTTACAGTTTTCCAGGTATTTATTAGTTTGTTGAGAAGTACTTATACTTTTCTTAGACGGGAGTGTACGGTTTTCTTTTGTTCTACTCCTGGTCAAGAAAAGAAGGGATTTGTAATGACAATCTCATAACGACAGCTTTTAAAACATTTGACTATGGCTTTAGCCTAGTACATTCCCTTATTTTTTCTTACTTATCAGGAACTAAATAATAAGAACATTGTGCTAATGAGTACCTCAATTAGCAAGATGCAGAAAGAAGAAGAATATTTTATAAGAAGTTTGTAGAACAGCTAGAGAAAGTCATGTGAGTGTAACACATCAGATTTTTTTACACAAGCTGTGTGTAGGACAGGAGTTGGAACATAGAGTTAGACTGAAAAATTCAATGCCAAAGCCAGGATTTGAACCATGGATCTCCTGGTCTCTAGCCAGTTGCTCTACCACTGAGCTACCATGGAACATGGGAGACCCGTGGTTCAAATCCTGGCTATGGCATTGAATTTTTCAGTGTAACTATCTACCTAAAAAAAGAAGTTCTTCAGCTATCAGATAACCAACACACTTGTTGCTTGTAGATGAAAAATCAGGTGAAGAGCCGATACAAATAAAGCAATATTAAATATATATCTCAACTATTGGGACATATGAAAATACCTATACTATTTTTCATCAGGGGCCACAAAACCTTGAAGTAGAAACTGTAAAAATATAGACTTTACGTATTACTGCAATGCAAGGGTATATCACCTGAAATTCATGTAACTGAATGCTGTTGCCTTTGATGTGCTGCATATTTAGTGACTTTCAGAAGGAAATTTCAAAATATGTTATGAATATTCTGGTTTTACTGCTATTGAATTTGATTCATATATAATTCCTCAAAATGAACTAGATTCTTATCTGATTTCTTGAAGTAAATAATTGAGCAACTTTACCAATAAATGCATTGACACGAATATTAATTGCATCATTGTAATACCCCTATACTCAAACATACAAAAAAGAAATAAAAATTAATATTATATAAAATATAAAAGAATTTAAATGAGAACCAATATTCTTATAAATAAAATTCTGGAATATTCTTTAAAAATAGAGCAAAACTCCTCTACCATACTCAGCATTAAACTCTAAAATTAATTCACATTTTCCTTCAGCAAAATCAAAATGCCTCTGATTAGTTTCAGCAAAACATTATACATCTTTTAGTTTGTTTGTTTTTTTTTGTTTTTTGTTATTATGGAAGTGTTTTTATTCCAGCCTCTAAATGATCATTCTTGTTTGTTTAAAAATAAATCAATTTCAAATACTAGTTTGAAAAGTGATTTAAATTAACCTTTCATATAGATAATCAGGAATATTTGCATATAATGGAGCACTATTGTAATGAAATCATTTAACAAATGTTGAGTCAGATTTCTAAACACTCCACTTATATGTAATATATTTTTAAGACTAGTTTCAGGGAACATCCTTCCTATCTTCAGTTAATATTATATTAGATAAACAGTAACCTAAATTTTTCTTAAGTTCATCAGCAACTGTGTTTCTATTCTTTAGAAATGCATTGAACTCAGTGGTGTATTGTAATGTGATCTACATTTCTTGCGTAGTACGTTTCTGTCTATCTCTAATGGTTTACCAGTTATACAAAACAGCAAAATTCAATCAGACTAAAGAGGTATTTAGAGACTATTCCCAGAAAATTCAAGATATACATTTTATTTGCCATTTACATATCTTTGATATACGGTATTTTAGTCAAAATCATTAGTGCCATTTTTGAAAAAAAAACATTTTCGGAATTTTTTCCATGTAAACAGTAGTTTGGAAAGAGGATTTTTCTCAAAATCTTTGTGTTGCATCCCTGGAAGATACTAAACTTAAATACCAAGTTTGGTATTTTACTGACTTTTCATTCTTGAGTTATCGTGTTCACTGACATACACCACACACATGGACCTTTTACAAAAAATACAGGGAACCCTAAAATATGTTCTTTTGGTGAAATCTTGGTATCAAATTTTTGGGTGGAATGCATACCTTCTCTATACACTATGTACATAGAATGTGCAGAGAAAGTAATAGGAAATCCACAAAGACAAATAATGCAAACCAGAAATCATTGAATAAGTCCTAGCATTAGAAGGAGCCTGATTAACAACAAGAATCTACTGTGAAATACTGTTTCTTCCACACTGGCCAATGTGTAGGACAGGAGTTAGAAAGGTAACGTCAGACTGAAAAATTCAATCCCGGCTATGGCATTGAATTTTTCAGTCTGACTCTACCCTTTCAAGAAACTCCACTACTATCCCAATAGCACTAGTTAAATTTAGTTGTAGTGATAGCCTACCAAAGCTGAAAGATGTAGTTTATAGGGAAACAGCAAAACTTTATGAACATGAACAAATTTCCCATTTCTTTACTTTGTGTGCACTTGTACTTAAACTGATGGCCACTCATGCATCCACATGGAGCATTTCCAATACCATCCAAATGGGCCATTCACAATGTCTACAGTCAACGATTATTCATTTGCAGAGCAACTGGTGATATGTATAATTAATGTATGATTAAGCCAGAGCACATGCATCCATAACTGTAATAATAATAATAATAATAACAATAATAACAACAATAATAAGAATAATAATAATATTTATTTCATCAAGTTTATCAATACAATGATTTTGGACATGTCATTACATACATATATACGTTTATACAAATCACAATTTACAGCTCATCCAAATTATATAAGCATCTATTTAACAGATATACCTTCAATTTTAAGTTAAATTGTCGTTTTGACACCTCTGCAATTGCTTTAATTTCTGGAGGTAATTTGTTAAAAGGAAAGGTGTGCAGATGGAAACATCCTCATCGTAATACCTTTCAGTCTATACATTACAGTTTACAAGAGACTTAATCCCTTTTAGTTCATAGATCAGATGCTGATACAAATTGAACTCTCATACTTCCAACAAGAGCTGGTAAACTACAAGAGATAAACAAATGCTTACCTCAAAAAAGCTGTAAATCACCTTAAAATGTGCAGTATGTAGTTTATGCCATTATTGGAAATATTCTTTGTTATTATCTTAAATTCTCCCACTCCTTAAAATATTTTACAGTACTAGAGTACCATTAATTTATTTCTCATAATGCTGGAATTTCAAAACCAACATGTAGCAACCCACTTCGTAAAGATTTGAAGATTTGACTATAACTTCAGCCTCCTATATCCCCTGAAAGCCTTTACCTCAATTAATATGAAGTAGAGAAATACATTTTTATAAAAATAGTTTGCCAAGAGGTATAAAAATAAATGAAAGCAAGTAGAGGAACACATGTGAATGTAACCACCACTTTCCCCTCCTAAGTTTTTAAACAAAGAGTCGAATTTTACCATATCTGGTAACTTCTGGAATACGATATCCATAGTACAGTTCCTGTAAGTAACACATATCTGGTACAAATGCATTTTCAAAGTACTAGCAAGCAATCTGTGGTACCAAAATAATAAATGTAGTTAAAGTGAAATGAAGTGAAAGTGTGATCATGGCAGACTTTTAGAATAATTGATTCTGGAATCTGCTTTGAGTCTTCATACCATAAATAATACATAATGAAAAATTAAAGCTTCAAACATAAAATGTTCATTAAGTGTTATTTTTGCTTTGGCAGACATTAAATCGTAAAGTGATGTTGGAGACAAAGACCTGTAAACACCAACTTGCAGTTGAGATTTCACATCACAGAGACACAAGAAAAGCATTGGATGAAGCCCTTGAAAAGATTGCTAAACTAGAACGAATGCTGGAAACTAAAGAGAAATATATAGCTAACTTCTCTCCAAAGCGCACTCTTTCCAAGCATTATCAGCAACATTCTTTGTCATTGGCTTCATGGAATACTAAGACACCTAGGTAAGCATACTAAATTTGTTCCTAGCATTTAGTATTAGCATTTCAATAATGTCACTCTATTTACACCAGTCCCTGATAGATTAAATGGTCTGATGACAGCCCAATACTTGTTCAGGTCCATAAAAGTTTTCTCAGTTCCATTCTTAGTAGCTTTATCTGCTTTTTCATTGCCCAGAATCCCCATTTGACCTGGCTTAGCTCGGCTGATTTATGGGTAGCCATGAGGGACTTGGGCATTCTAAGACCCACTTGGACTTAACCAAGGGCCTTCAGACCTGCCTGACTATCTGTGAAAATAAGAATCTATTAGATAGATATTTTATTCGTCCTGTAGATCATACATATCTACATGGGTATCATGATATAGAATAAGTCAATACTACATAAAAATTGTATTTACAATTATTTACAAAATTCTTGTAGTCTTGATTACTTATAATATTACATTTACAAATGTTTAAGATTAATCTTAGGCCCTATGATTAGATGATTGTATTTTTAATAATTTACAAAATTTTATTGTGCAGCTTAAAATATAAAAATGACAAAAAATTAAAATACAGGTATAGGCTTTACATAAAGGTAAACATTAGCGATAAAAAACAAAGTAATGAAAAGGATTAGTATAATCAATGTGGGTCATGTCAAAATGGAATAGATATAATATTTACAAGATTAAAAATATGAAAAGCCTAATACAATATAATGTTGCGCTTGAAAATCAACTCAACCAGACAACCTGTCATTACTGAGCAGAATTCAACCCCTTTTCCATCTCTTTTACCATCTAATTGTGATGCAGGTGTTTATGCTTATTCATATATTTCAATTGCAAGGGCAAAAGATGGATGCAATGAGTAAGATTCACATAGTCAGCCGAGACGGAAAATGAGTTTCACTTGTATACTTTCTGTATCTATTCATCTGTTTTGTCTATTGAGAATGTTGCAATAATTTGATTGTCCCATGTACTGTGATGAAGGCTACTCCATAGTACACAAAACAAAAAGTACGTAATTATAGCGACCGTATTAAACTTCTTGTCCATTTTTGAGCATTTGGGGGGAGGGGATATGTGCTTTAATATTTCCTCCAAGTCTTTCAATTCCATCATTGCTGCTTTTGCAGTATCTTTTGTTACCATGCTTATTATTCCTTTCCTCTTCTGATCTCCAGGAGCTGCTTTGACCATGTCTGCACTCTTCCACTGCTAGTTTTGCACCATTTTTTATTTTAGTCTCCATGTCTTACTAAATAGGCTTTTACAGCACCAAAAGACGTGAGCTTTGACATCTAATTGACCTAAAAATTACCAAGTTATTTGAATTGTGTTGCATATGGTACAGAATACCACTTTAAGTATTTTTAATTAAGGTAAAGCTTTTACCACTGTTTTACTTAGATTTATAGAAAGTTTGGTTTCATCATACCATCCCTCAACTTTCCTGAGTACAGATTGAAGCAACTCAGCAACATATTATAAAATTTCCTTCGATAATAATAGTTATATCATCCACAAATCTAATGATAAGAAAACCAGCATCATTGAGTTACCGCAATAGTCCATCCACCATCAGTTCCGAAAGCATGGGTCAAAGGACCCCTTCCTACAGGCAGCCCCTGACAGCAGATAGACCAACTGCCTCTCCAAAAATGATCTAAGGTCAGTTCCTTATTAGTTAAGATGAAATGCATCCATCTACAAATAACTGGTGGTGCTTCATGCTTTTGAATTTCCATGATTACTCCACAGTAAGTTTGACACCTTTCCTATCAAAGGCACTCTCTTTATTATTGTGAAATGTAGCAATGGCAATCTTTTGATTATCACTGACTTCTCTAAAGTAAACAGTGCATGATGAAGTGCTCTTTCTACTGATTTTCCAGATTGACAGCCAAATAAATATCTGTGTAATAGATCATTCCCTAGTATATTGTTTATCAAACTAATCAACTACTTTAAGAAAAATAGAAAAAAGGCTTTTTGGAACATTATCCCTTCACCTCAGCATAGGTTAGGGTATAAACATCATTCAAGATTACCTTCATGCCAATGGAATGTAACCAAAGGCTGTAGTATGTGTTATATAGAAGGCTGTGACTCTCCTCCTTCCTGTAACATGTGTTATTCAAGGTGGTTAAATATATGTATGTGTTCTCCCTTAAATATTGTGTAATCATTGGTTTGGCCTAAATGTAACCAACCCTTTAAATAATGCAAACTCTAAATTCTACAAAGCAATTAACTGAATGGAATCAATTCTTGCAGTTTAAATCAGGTCCTGTATATTTAAATGATTTAAATGATGCTAGCCCAATTGACTTTAGTTATAGTGATCATCCCTTTGATGGGTTCCAATCCTCATCATCACAAAACAGATTAATTTACCTCTGATTGATTGTTGATCACTAATTACTTTTGAATCTGGAAAATGAAGCTAGCTAAATGCAGTAGTGTTTTCAATCTAGACTAAGTATAACCTGCCATCGGTCAGTTAAATGGCGCTAATTATCTTATTGGCATTTTTAGCCTCAAATTTCTTGACTCTTGAGCTAAGAGCATATCTTCTATCCCTGGCAGTAACAGCCTCTATAAATGTCCTTTGACTTTGCAGGTAACTGTTGTGGCAGTTCTTGAAATGTCTCCATGCTTACTTCCTAAGTTTGTTAAGCTCACTACTCCACCAAGTGTTGTGGCCATAGCCTGAAAATTGAAATAAGATTGGAGATTGGAATGCTGCGGCTGGTCAGCGACACATCCAGCACCAAATTACATTCTTGGTTATTTGCAATACTAATGTTGAATGGTTCATTTTATACCCATCCTAATTAATAGTCTACACCAGTGTTTCCCAACCTTTTGAAGTTCACGGCACCCTTGGGAATAACATTAAACACCAGAATTAAAAGAAAATTAAGCTTAATATGTTAATTTATTGAAATATTATATAATAATAACGTACACCATAACATAATACAGTAAACTTTACTACAATCACTGAGTAAAAATACTTCAATAAATTTTGTTCGATTAATGATTAATGTGAAACTTGTGACTGATGCTTAGAGCACAGATATGTGATGTCGGGTCTTACAGTTGACAGTGAAACACGCAAATCATCCTCAAGGTTATTCAGTCTATTTCTTGCTTTACCTTTTATTGTCACCATAGCAGAGAAGGCTTGCTCGCATAGATAGGATGTTGAAAAGGGCAAAAGTGCGTTAATTGCTTTCTTCATTAGGTTAGGATACTCCTCTCTCCGTTGAAGCCAAAAACTAGCCACCGACGCCTCACTTTTGGTGAACTTACCTTTGAGTGTGGAATCAGCGCAAAGATCAATAAATTCATCTCGTTCGCAAGCAGTGAAATCTATTTCCTCTGCACTATCTACGAAATCAAATGGTGAGACAACCCAGTCGAGATTCGTAGTGGAAATAGTTGGAAAGTACGCATCTATTGCATCTTGCAATCTTGATAAGTGATCACAAATGCGGTCTTTCAGTTTACCCAGATCTTTATCTCCTGCCACATTAAGAAGAGTTGGAAAGTTCGACAAATTGCCTTCTTGAACTGCAGACTTCCAAGAACTAAGTTTTCTTTTAAAACCTTTCATTTTATTGGTTGAGGAGATTATTGTTTCATGTCGACCCTGCATCGAAACATTCAGTTCATTCAGCTTATGAAAAATATCTGCCAGATACGACAGTTCAAAACACCAAGAATCACTTAGTAAGAGCTCATGAAATGTGTCTTGATTTTCATCCTTAAAAAAAATTTTTAGCTGTTCTTTAAGTTCGAGAAACCGGTTCAATACACAACCCAGCGACAACCACCTTACTTCTGTGTGAAGTAACAAAGAGGTATGAGCTGCATCTGTTGCGCGACATAACTGCACTTTAAAGGTCGAGACTTCATATAGTTCACCATTTTCACAACTTGGTTAAACACTTCAGCAAAATCTTCATTACACGCTTTCACAACTAATGCCTCTCTTTGCAGAAAACCGTGAGTTATAATAATGGATGGATTTTCATTGAGAGCTCTGGCAGTAAAACCTTTAATTTTCCCAGACATAGATGGTGCACCATCTGTACATATACCACAACAGTCTTTCCATGAAAGATCATGGTCATTGAGATAGGAATTAATAGAAACGAAAATATCATGGCCTGTGGTTGTAGTCTCCAGTGGTCTACAGAACAGAAACTGCTCACTAATATCTTTTTCATCAATATATCTGATAAAACCAAGGAGTTGCGGTTTGTCACCAATATCGAGACTCTCATCTACTTGCAAAGCAAATGTTCTATAAGTTTTTATTTTCTCCGTGACTTGTTCATTGATATTGCATGACATTTCAGATATCCTGCGGCTGATTGTGTTGTTGGACAGAGGAACTTTCAAAATTTGATTAGCTGCTACTTCGCCAAGTATTGTGGAAACTATAACTTGACATGCAGGGCCAATGATTTCCTCTCCAAGAGTATGAGGTTTCTTTTTTTTAGCTATCAGTTCTGCTACTTTAAATGAGGCTTCAAGAGCAGTATCACCTATGGTCATTCTCTTTACCATTCGCACAGCTGTTTTCTTCTCCCCTTCTAATATATGTGAAAAATACATTACACTTTTCTGTGACACACTAGGATGCTTTGTTGTAAGATGCCGCTTCAGTTTGCTAGGTACCATGGCCTCGTTGCTAAGTGTTTCGCCACAAACTAAACACACAGGGATAGGGTTTTCCTCGTTGTTATTCCACTTAAATCCATACGCTAAGTAACTGTCCTGGTATGTTCTTTTCTTTCGTTTGTCTTCTTAATGTGGTGAGTTCGACGGTCTGGGAGAAACTGTAAGATTTGGCTTCTTAAAGCAAGCAGTAGGAGCCGACTGTTCACTTTCACTGTCCTGGCGTTTACGTTTAACAATGAACTTATCCATAGCTAAACACTGTGAATCAACGCGAGGAAGACAACTGAAAGCGCCAAGTGGCGTACACTTTTATATATTCATGTCGAAGTCTCGGGAATGTTCGTGAGGAAGCGAGTAGTCTCGGGAATGTTCGGCAGGGTATAGCTGTAATGCCATCTGTGGGATACTAGTATAACTGAATTATTGAAATGAATCGACCACTATCACCATCTGCCGTGCATGAGAGTAATTGATTTGACTTATTTTATTTCAAGACCTTACAAGACTTAAGGCTTCAGTAGAAGGTATTTTTTTTTGTTTATCTCAATATCTCGCGGCACCCCTTAGCCAATCACACGGCACCCTAGGGTGCCGGGGCACATCGGTTGGGAACCATTGGTCTACACGCTCCTGCATATCACAGCATTAATAATGTAAAAGCAGATGAGTTTATGAGCAGATGCCAAAACACTTGAAGATACATGCCAGTTAGAAACTAGATCTTCAATAAGTGTAATTGGTAGTCTTATATCAATGATTTCCTTTTTTGAGAAGTAAATAAGGTAAATTCATTGCCTTTATTCAGAACATGTAGCTTTGTTTTTACCAAATATTTTGTCAATTGCTCACCTCTTGGCTTGATATCAGTGCCTCTAATAAAACATGGTGAGCATTAGTAATGGTTCCTGTGACGAGTTCCTTATCCTTTTGCTTGCAGTGGGTCACCAAGTTCCTCACTACCTTCAATGGTAGTGTTTACCAGAGGTAGATACACTGATGAGAAGTAACTATGGCTCTCTTTCTGCTCTCTATCATCAAGAGGAGCTTTTTTATCAAAACTAAACATAATCATGTCATTAAGGTTCAATAAGGTTAAATTTTTTATATATTAAACACTGTACATTCAGACTTCATTGAAGATGGACATGTTAATCTTGAAGAGCTTTTTATTTCAAAACTGAAAAACTTTCTTTAACTGCCAATGTATTATGCTAAACATATGGAAAACTACATGCTTAGTTTTGAAAAAGAAGCTCCTTCAAAGACCACATCCCAGAACAGTACTTTACATGTGACAGTGCATTTAACCAATTTCTAGCATAAATACAAATTCTTGGATTATCAGTTTTGGAGTGAACATAGTACCTGCAGTACAGTTTACTCCTCTTACAATGGCCTTGTACAGCCAAAATTCCTATGTGATTGCTATATCAATGTTTTTCTCTTCCAACTTTTCGTTTAAAATAGTAGAGGCTGCTTTGCAGTGCTGCAGGTTAATCTGAACTACTTTATAGCAAGGTTAACAATGCCAGTTCCCATATAGTCACTTCTCTGATTAACCTTTTTATTCTTCTTGCTAATCTTTTTATTCTTCTTGCTACATCAGGCACATTTTTACTTTCTCTACATGTACTATGTACATAGTATATAGAGAAGGTATTACACTCCACCAAAAAATTTGATACCGAGATTTCACCGGAAATATATGTTTTAGGGTCCCCTGTAACCAAAAAAAGTATTTTCAGTAAAAGGTCTGTGTGTGTGTGTGTGTGTGTGTATGTATGTGTGTGTGTGTGTGTGTGTGTGTGTGTGTCTGTGAACATGATAACTCAGAAACGATAAGTCGTTAAAATACCAAACTTGGTATTTAAGTTTAATATCTTCCAGGGATGCGACACAAAGATTTTGAGAAAAATCCCCCCACCCCAAACTACCCTTCACATGGAACTTTTTTCCAAAATTTTGATTTTCTAAAAAATGGCTCTAACGATTTTGATTAAAATATCGTATATTATAGATATTTACCTGACAAATAAAATGTATATTTTGAGTTTTCTGGGAATAGCCTCTGAAGACTACTTTATTCTGGGTCAATTTTATGGAATTTGCCTAACTGTTAAACCGTAAGAGATGGACAAAAACTTATCATACAATAAATGTAGAGCACTTTAAAACACCCAATTTATTTTATATACATTTTTTCGTGGAGACGATTGTTTTTGAGATATTCCTTGTTTTTGGTTTCAGCCCAAAAAAAACATACTTTTCTCATACATGACTTTGTGAACTTGTGTCTATACAAACAAAGGAACTTCAGTCACATAGCAACCAGCTTTTGATATCACTTTACCCTATGGTACTCCCTTATTTCGCTTCTACTTACAAAGAAGCAAGTAATAAGACTACTTCTGCTAATTTTTTCTTGATTAGCAGGAAGTAAATAGAAGCATAAGCTTTTTAACAATAATTTATTGCAGAGTTGTAGAGAAAGTCATGTGAATGGAACACATCAGATTTTTATCCATGTGTAGTCTATTGCAGTTTTGCCAGTCTCTTTATCTGATGATTAGTCTCCCTCTGCTATCATTCCTTTTTGTTTCTGAATTTCCGTTAAGGCCCCACAAGAACCAGGTAAGTAAAGTACAGAACCTCAATAATGTGGAAAAGCTAAATACTACAGGTAGCCAAGTGGTTAGACCACTCCGTGTTCGATCCCAAGCGACTGCATGTGGGATTTGTGATGGACAAAGCAGTGCAGGGACGGGTTTTCTCCAGGTTCTCTGATTTCCCCCACCATTGCATTCCACCGGTTCTCCATGTATCACCAGTGTCATCAACTGCGGTGCCGCAAGTAGTAAAAGTGGACGTTAAACACCACCAAAACAAAACCACTACAGGTGCCCTCTAAGATAATTCACAATATTGTTTTCATACATCCAGTGACACAATGGATTTCCACCTTGAATTCAATAGACAGAGCCCCTACTGAGTGCTGGGAACCCCATCAAGGTTCTCCAATTTGGAAAGAGCTCTTGGCAATTTGAGATTGCAAGTCATTTATTTGTCTGGTACCTGTCTGTACCCTCTCTGGCATGAGTAACTCTACTGGTAATATCACCTCCAGTACAACCTGAAAATTCACGATATACAGAAGCTGCCCCCCCCCATTACAAGATCTTGAGACTTCTAGGGGGAGTGGTAACACAGTTGCTTTTCTGCTTGTAGGGATGGAGTAAAGGCTTCAATCCTGGTCCCAGCAAAGATGTTTCTCATGCATTTTAGGTAGAATAGGGAAGAACTAATTGGCTCAGAACTAGTTAAGAGCTTTTACTAGTTCAAAAATTGCAAAACTGAGCAAAAGACTCAGCCACCCCTTGTACTTTCATCTGCCACTGATGTCCTGTATAATAAACGGTAAATCCTGACTTGCCTTGCACTATCAGTCATAAAGTAAGATAATCAGTGAATCAAGAGGTTATTTTTACTTAATCACTTAAAGATTCTTCTTTATTTGTAGGTTTTCAACACATAAAACAATTAATTGCCCTGAAATTGACTTAACAAGAAATCAGAATCCTGCAATAGAAGAAGCATCAAGTGAAGCTACCTATACAGTAAGTATTATTCTTTTGCTTCATGGCTTTTATGCAAACGCTTAGGAATAATTTGATCCGGCCCAGTAAATAACTAACCCTAACCTTCAAGCAGGAGCATGTTGTAAATGCTGTAACACATATATTCTAAGTAATAGAATACAATTGTAGCCAAAGTGCTTAATATCTGTGTATTAAAGGAGTGTGCCTTAAATTTATGATATGTTGTACTAAACAGTTCTATATTGCAGTTCTTCATTATTGCAAATTTCCATTTTTATTTTATTTATTTTTTAACAAGTTTTTATTTGTCACAAATTTAATATACAATAAAATTATATGATAATATTAATGATAGAAGGGAGAACCTAATAATAACCGAAATCACACTCCTGCACATGTGTACTTGTAATACAAGGTTGCGCTGCTGATGTGCTGTAGGGTACCTCTCCTGAGTCAGTATGCTGAGTGACATCAACCTACCATGACACATGTTTCTCTGGCACTTCTTTGTAGTGTTAGTGTACTCTTGACTTGACAGAATAACAGCTTCTCATGCACAATGTGACTGTGAAGTTTTGATTTGCACTTGGCAAGAACGCAGCAGAAACTGTTGTGATGATAACTTGCAAAGAACATGCTCTTAGCAAAACAGAAAGAAGTCCGCAGGAGCCAAATCTGGTTAGTAGGGCACATGGGTCAGGGCAGTTGTCTGCATTGAGATCAAGAACCAATGATCACTGAGTCCTCCATTGCACGTCAAGTTTCCAGGTGAGGCTTTTTGGTGAGAAGTCCAGGTACAAATTTGCATTCCCAAATCCTCTTACAAAATGTGCTGACTGGAGCTCAAGGATATCCTAGTTAAGCAAGTGTATTTGTATCTGTGTCTTTGAACAGGATAACCCAAAAATAAAAAGTTGGTTAAATACCAAACTTGATATTTAAATTCAGCTTCTTCCAAGGATGTGACATGAAGATTTTCAAAAAATTCCCCTTAAAAATAGCTCTAATGATTTTGATTAAACCACCTTACATTACAGATATTTACATGAAAAATAAAATGTATATCCTGAATTTTCTGGGAATAGCCTCTGAAACCTCTTCATTTTGAATGACTTTTGCATAACTGGTAAACTGTAAGAAATAGATAAAAACTTATTACAAATCCACTTTTTATTTATTTTACTCCTGACCATGCAAAGAGAACCAAATTTCAAAGTCAATCGCATAGTGAGAGCTTTTAAAAGATTTGACCAGGGGCGATTTCTCAAAGGTACTGCAGATTTATATATGCCCCCTTCCCCAGCAATTTCCCCAAGCATCCAATTGTATTTTTAACATTAAATTACAAGAGAATATTTTTGAGTTGGGTTTGTAAAACTTAAGTATCACTATATTCTATCATTTTTCCAGGCCAGTTTCAAAGCCATGTGGGCTTCATTGTCGATGGTTTGTACTGCTTGTCAAACTAACCAGTGGTACCATCATAATGGCACAACTGTTAACTAATGAAGCATATCTATTTAAATCAGATATTTGTCCAAAGAAATAAAATAACAGGGGGGTGAACATATGGATTTTGCATGCTCTTTGTATAGCTTCTCAGTGCTATTACTTTTTAATTTTTAATTAATATTTAATAGCCACAATAGAGATGTACAGTTGTCAAGGTTCTGGTATTCAGTATGTACATAATGCACTCTTTTGGAACTCTGTGTAACTCCATCAGAAGGAATTCCAAACAATGAAAGAAACATGTTTTACATTTATGAAGATATCTTTGAATTTTTTGCTTTATTTGTGCATCAAGTTAATTTTGTATTGTGACATCAGTGAGTATGTGTTATTACTAATAAAGGCTATGAAGAACATACTTTCAAAGCGAAATATCTCCAAATCTAAAGAACATTGAATTTTATTTGTTGATTCTGGTTTATTTCTTGATTCAAAATTGTTAAAAGGTTACTTTCAATTAAAACCAGAATATTGACATTCAACATTTCAACAAATTCTATTTTACTTTCTCTGCTCCAGTCCAAATGGAAGCATTACATTCATACAAAAATTTGCTGTCAATATTTTAGCAGATATACATATTTTGGGGCCTCCTGAGTAAAAGAAAAAAATTTGGAAAAAGGTCCATTATGTGTGTGTTTGCACATGTTAACAGCATAACTCAAAAACTAAAAGTCACAGAAATACCAAATCTCATACTTAAGTTAGGTATTCTACAAAGATGTACTGCGAAGATTTCCAGATAAATACTCCCAACCAAAACTACCCGTTACAGAGAAACATTTTCGAAAGTTGCAGGAATGCCAAATCTCATACTTAAATTAGGCACCCCCTAAAGGTACAAGGTGAATATTTTCAAATAAATTGCCCCAACTAAAACTACCCTTCACATAAATTTTTTTTTTCTGAAAATGGCACTCACAATTTGTATTAAATTATGATATATTGCAAGTGTTCCTTAAGGTTTATGGGAACGTTAACTTTTTTCACTTGTAATAATTGTGTATAATATAGAAAGGTACAAGAAGTCCTACCGAAGGAAAAATCTAGAGGTCAGTAAAATACGCAACTATGTTACGTGAGCTTTTTCATAGTCTTAACCATTTCTGAGATATTAACTTTTGTGTTTTAAAGGTTTTTATCTATTTCAAAAACATAGGGAAAAAAAACAATAGGAAAAGTTGTATCTAAGAAAATGGTAACCTCTGTGAACTTTATAAAAAGCCCATATTAGTACAATTTATAGCATTAACTTTTCAAAATATTCACTTTCATTTGTATAATGTTAGTGATTATTTGCAGAATGGATATCTGCAGCATTAGTATTTCTTAGGTTTCAAGTTTAGATTTACCACAATACCTAATGTCTCCCCCAGAAATGTTAAAAGCAGTGGTATAACAATCCTCAATGTTGAAAACAAAATTTTGATTAGCAGCTATATATCGTTCATTCACTGTCTTCCATTTCCACAGATTTAACCTTAGATCTATGGTATTTTGGCATTATCTATGAATATATGGATTTGTTTACAATAGACACAGCACCCAGATCTGGAAAGTTTATGAAAAATTTCCTGAAAGTAGATAATTGTCCATGCCCCCACCAGAAATCAAACCCAGGACCTTAAGTTAATGTTAGTGATGGGCACTGTTCAATGTTACACGTCTAGTGTAACAAGGTTTGCTTTTATCCTTTTCAACTGACAAAAAATCTTTAAAAAGCATCATGATTAAATGATTGAATTTATATTTTTCTCTTCTTCTTTTTATGTATATTTGACTTATGAAAATTCCACTCAATAGGTAGAAAGTTGGATTAAATACTGTCCAAGATTTTTTACTGTGATTTAAGAGAGCCAAAGTAGGGAAGGAAGATGAGTCATACAAAATAGGGCTAACTTTATTTTATAGGTAAGTTATCAAGAACAAAATAATGTAATTGGAGCGAATTGACCCATCCAACACAACAATGCAGTCTGGCTCCATGTTAATCCAGCCAGATGCAGGCTCTGGAAGGCAGACAGACAATGCAACCAATTAGCAATTTATATTATTTAAATGTGAAACCTCATGTGAATTTAAAATAAGAACTGAAGCTTTCCTGGCGACGTATTAATTCAAAATCTTCTCGGGCTTCTAACCAGGTAAAAACTTTTGAACTCATGTGAATTGTTTTGACAGATTAATATGACGGTCCAGCCTCCTGGCTGGAAGGTTATCGCACTAGCTCTTAGTTCTTGTAGAATCAGTTATTTGATCAAAATTCCAGCACACAACACTGTTGATGTAATCCTTACAATCGAAAGTGTCATTAAAGATCATCATTAGTACACGCACCCCGAATAAATTTATTCATCAGCTGCCACTGGATTTGACTTTCGCTGTAGCCTAGTATATTCTCTTATACTTATAAGGAACTAAATAATAAAACCATTTTTGCTAATGTTTATCTCAATTTGAAGTAAGTGGTTTCGGTTAAGCTGTTTTTCAATTATCCTGCACTTGCACAACCAACAATTTTTTTACTTTGTAATATTAGTATAAACTCATAGATGCAGATTTTCCAAACTTCAGAAAAATTTTGTCCATAAGTCCTAAGACAAACAGTAACCTAAAATGAAAAATAAGATAACTAAGAACTGTGTTAAAAATGTTGAATAAATGGTATGTTAATGAGATTATAGAGAGTGGGTAAAATAAAACTGGCCCAGAAAATATAGTATAGAATAGTGATACTTCATGTAGAAAGAGTGATGTGGAGATGAGTTTGTATGATACCTTTGTTCATAAACATAATAAAAGATGCTGGAAATTGACACCATTGACCTCAACACAATTCAGTAAACTGTAAGATACACTAGCAGCTGTGCCTGAAAGTTAGCAGCAATAGCATTTCACTCTTCTGTTGTAGCATATGTGTGGATTATTTAAGTACACATAACCCCTCAATTTTCACCAAGATAAAAATTATAAGATGAGAGGTCAGGGGATCACTGTTGCCAGGAGATTACATTGCTTCTACTGATTGTCCTCACCTCACCATGCACGCAAATCAAGGTTGCAAAGGCAGTGTGTTCTTGTACTCTGTCTTGCTGAAAATATCCATATAGTCCTTCTACATATGGATTAACATGCTTGTGTACTTTACATTTTGGTGAAAGAATTGTGTTATGCCCGTGAGGGGTTCAGTGCCAATCCCCCATCGGGCGCCTCCCCAGGTGGCGGATCGGGGAATGCCTCCTAGATATAGGTGGTACCGAGGAAATAAAATACTCGGGGTGGACCAAAACTGGCACAACGGGTGGATGTGACTCGAAAGTCGAGGTGAAGACAACACATCTAGGGTAAATGCCCGAAAAGCATCTGCGAGTTCAGGAGCAGAGAGGTGGCAGCCCCACCACTGAACTAGCTCTGCGCAGCGTTCGTACCGCGGCCAGAGTGAAACTTTTACATACTGAACAGCCTCAAAATAATAGCCGGATTGATAATATCGGATTTCGACCACAGCAAAAGAAAAAGGACGCATGATTTGGAATTGCAGAACCATTAAAAATAGGAACATGGAATGTGAGAGGAATATCCACAAAAGAAGAAGAATTAGTAAAAGAAATAGAAACAATGAAGGTAAATATAACGGTACTTACTGAAACTAAAAAGAAATTAAAAGGTACAGAAAAGATAGGGAAATACACTTTAGTATATAGTGGGGTTTTATTAAAACAAAGAGCAGCAAAAGGAGTAGCAATATTAATTGATGAAAAATGGACAAAGAGAATTGAACACTATACTCTTATTAATGAACGAATTATACAAGTAACGTTTAAAATCCCCAGAGGACATCTAATTGTTGTGGGAGTGTATAGTCCTGAAGAGGGAAAAAAGGAAGAGGTTTTAGAATTCTATGAACAATTACAAGAAGAAGTAAATAAAAGCAAAACCCAATATATGATCATTGCTGGAGATTTAAATGCAAGAGTTGGGAAACAACCTATACCTAAAACTGTAGGAAAATTTGGAGAAGACCACATTAATGAAAATGGTAAACAATTACGACAGTTTGCAACTTTTAATGAACTTAAGATAACAAATACATTTTTTAGAACAAAAGATGTTCATAAATATACATGGAATGCACGTGGTCAAAGATCATTAATTGATTATATTATGGTAAATAAAAAATTAATATCACAGATTATACATACTAGAGTTTACAGGGGCTGTGATATATCCTCCGACCACTATTTAGTGATATCTAAAATAGAATTATGGACAAGATGGAAAAAATCAAAAATAAGGGCAAACGAGGAACAAAATAAAACGGTTTTCAAAATAAACCTACTTCAAGAACCTAGTATCAGGAGGCTTTATCAAGAAAGATTAAACATTTGCCTAGAAGATACAAAAGTAGAAGAACATATTGATAAAGAATGGTCCAATATAATTAAAGCAATCAAAGGAGCAGCAGAAGAAGCAATTGGAAGAAGAAATAAATATAGAAGAAAAATTGGCTTAAGAATATGGAATGAAGAAATTAAACAAGCTATTGACAACAAAAAAGCAGCGTATAAAAGGTTTCTACAAAATAAAACTGAAGAATCAAGACAAAATTATAAAGAAAAAAGAAACATCGCAAAAGCAATTACAAGAAGAGGACATCAGAATTCATGGGAGAATTTTATTAGCCAGATAGAAAACGACATACATGGCAGACAACAATTTGCCTATAAAGTGATTAAGACGTTAACAAAACAAGAGAAAGACAAAGTGAGAATAAACAATATATCTGAAGAAGAATGGTTGAAATATTATAAGGAACTATGGTATAAATTAGAAGAAAATGGAAAGTCAATAGAGGATCAAGTAATAGTTAAAACATCTATAGATTTAATCACCGAAGAAGAATTACAATTAACTTTACAAAACATGCAAAATAGAAAGGCTCCAGGACCAGATGGAATAAATGCAGAATTAATAAAGTATGGAGGAGATAAATTAAATGTAAGACTGCTTAATTTTATCAACAAATGTTGGAAAACGAATAGAATTCCTAAATGCTGGTACGATGCACACGTTATCAATATATTTAAAAAGGGCAAAAGAAATGAATGTAGTAATTACAGAGGTATAAGTCTCCTGAACACAGGCTATAAGCTGTATACAAAAATCATAAACAAACGTCTAAGTATAATTACAGAACCGTTATTATTAGAAAACCAAATGGGATTTAGAAAAGGACGATCCTGCACCGATAATATATTTTCTATTAACCAAATTATTGAAAAGAGAAGAGAATATAATTTAGAAACACATATAGCTTTTGTAGATTTAGAAAAAGCTTTTGATAAGGTAAGCAGAACTAGACTCTGGCATATATTAGATAAAAAAGGATACCCAAAACAATTGATAGATGTACTCAGGAATATATACCAAGAAACAAAAATAAAAATAGTTTTAGGAAATGGACGATTATCACAAGATATGATAATTAATAATGGTTTAAGACAAGGATGTAGTTTATCTCCGCTTTTATTTAATATCTATATGGATGATATTCTCAGAAAATTAAAAGATGAAATACCATTAGGAATAAAAATAAATAAAGATAATGCCTTAAATATGCTACTCTTTGCAGATGACATGATGTTAATACAAGACCGAGAAGATAAGCTGCAAATAAGTATGTACAAGCTACAAAAATTGATCCAGGATTATGGTTTAAGTATATCAATAGAAAAATCAAAGATAATGGCATTTATAGGAAAACATATAAAAAGATCAAAGATAGTGTTAAGCAATAAAGTGTTAGAACAGGTGATAAAATTTAACTACTTGGGTTGTAATGTAACCTTTAAGACAAACAATGAAGAAATAAATAATAAAGTGAGTAAGTTCCAATATATTTGTGGAGTAATAGCTCGTACCTTAAAAAGGAAAACCCGAAAAGATACAAACCTAAAATTCTATAAGACAATGGCTGTTCCAGTTTTACTGTATGGTTCGGAGACATGGACTCTTAAAAAGAAAGATTGGAGCCAAATACAAGCGGCAGAAATGAAATATCTCCGAGCAGTAAAAGGTTGCACCAGACAAGATCATATTAGAAATGAAGACATAAGGAAAGAATTAGACATTTTTTGCTTAAATGAAAGGATACAAATAAATAGAGAAAAATGGGAAAGCCATTTACAAAGAATGGATAACTCTCGCATTCCATTTCAATCATACAAATATAAACCTCTAGGCTACAGAACGATAGGAAGACCAGTTAAAAGATGGGAAGAAATATGAGGCCGGAACAGGAGAATCCTCCTAATCCATGAAGAGTTGATGATGATGAATTGTGTTATGGTGTGGACATCACACACCAAACACCAATCTTGAGATTATGCAATGGCTTTTCAAAATACTATTAGGGATTTTCTGATGTATAATAGTGCAAGTTCTGTGAATTCATATACCATGACAGCCTGAAGAAAGTCTCACTGGAAGAATGAATAACTGATGATCCAAATGTCCTGATTCTACTTTACTCAGAAACCACTGGCAGAACTCAACATGCAGAGGTTCATGAGGATACTTTAATGCATACATTAGATGCAGGTCCTTTTTGATATTTCAATATGATCTCTTTATTCCCACTGGCACAAACAGCATGTGTTTTTTTCAGACTTTTTTCCACTTAAACAATGTTTTCTAGATTATACTCAAACTTCACTCTTGAAATATAGAAACTTACTTTGGACATGTTTTACCATTTTCAATGGAGATTCACTGATGAATTCATGGTAGCAGCCTGTGGAGGTCTCCCTGAGATTGTTGAAAATGGTGGCAACAGCCACCGAAACATGTCCGAAATAAGTTACTTTATTTCAAGAGTGAAGAGTTTGAGTATAATCTATGGTTTTACTCTTAATTGATTAGTTACTTCCTGTACATTCCCATTAATATTTTAATTAATGTTTTCTAGGTTTGTTTTTTTTTTGGTAGTTACAGTGTTTATTCACTATACAGCCCATTTTGTGCCATTAAGTTTTGCAGACTTTATTGAAGGTTTTGACAAAACATGTACTGTTCTAACCTCTTGTGTAAAAAGTTCTGCACCCATCCAGAATTGTGCTTTGTGTAATACTCAACAATGAATATGCATTGTTTTAGCATGCATACAAAAGTAATGACACAGCAAATTACCCAGAACAGAGAATGCTCATGCATATGTACAGACATTGACAGCAACCAATTAGTTAAAGGAAAACATGGCTTGCAGCATTTGCTGTGATTGGTGGTTGTCATGTTTCATTAATAGTGAACATTTTCATGTCAATCGTATCAATAACCATATTACATATTTCGGGGCAAGTTTTATTTTTCTCTCCCAGTAGTATATTGAATACACCATTTTAAAAAGACTCATAAGAGGTCTAGTAAATATTGCTCTGTGCAGTAAAATTATGAATTTATTTTTGTTATGGATTTTCATAAAATGTATAAAAGCTCATGTGTTTGCTTTTCTCTGTTTTTAAGGCATCATGCACTGCTACATCACTTGGATCACCTGGATCAACAAACAACATTCAGAGTGACAGAGAAGCCTTAATGACAGCTGAAGCAAGGTACCAAGCTAGACGTCTAAGACTAGCAAAGAAAATAAACCGAATAAAGGAGAAGTTATCTGATCACCATGATCAAGAAACAAATTTTACTAATGATCAAAGCATTAATACATATTTCAGTGATGACGATGATGATAATGATACTGATACTTTTTATAATGAGAAAGCTCTTAATTCTGAAACAGAAGCTGTGTCAAGAAGAACCTCTCTAGAAAGCGGCAATGTAAGATATATTGATTGCATGGATCTACCACAATTAGCTAACAGCAATCAAAATATTCAAGAATACCAGCAAGATGTTGAAAATGCAATAAGGAAAGTTAGTGAAGCTTCAGCAGATTTTGAAAAAAGGGAAAGTGAAATTAGTGTTGAAAGTTCATTTCCAAATAGTGAAGAATTTCTGCATGAAAAAAGCAAATGCATTTCCCAGGATAATAAAGAATTCAATACACATGAAAGCGATAATACAAATAATCAAGATGGAAATTCTAATCTACATGAACAATTTATAAAAGAGAGCCTATCTTCTACAAATGGAGAAGAAAAAAGAGAAGTTACACTATATGAGCAGAGACAAAATATAAAAGAAGAACTAGAATTCAAAAGAAATACTGCTGCAGAAAAGTCTTCTAAAGAAAATTCATTTGCTTCTAAAAACATTTCAAAGAATACAGAAAATGGCACAACCGATAATGATACGTTTTTGGAACCCAAAGAAAAGGTAACTCAGCCTGAACCAACATCAACACATCTAGAAAGATCTTATACAGAAAGTAGAAGAAATTCTATAAATGATACTTTACCAAAGATAAATATATCTTCTGAAAACCATAGTTATCCTAGCACAGGCATGTCATCAAAAAATCATACAGAAAATAGATATGAAGGCTATCTGTCAGAAAATGCAACAAAAATTAACCTTCCAAATACATATGCTTCTAAGACTAAAAGCTCTTTGCAAAATTTATCAGAGATTGTTGATCTCTCAGTAAATGCAAAATCTGTACACAGTTCAGAACAAAGCTTTGAGAAATACAGATCTTTAAAATGTGAAAAAGAAGTACAAAATCAAAATGACTCAAAAATTTTAACTCAAGATCCTGCTAAGAAGAGCAAGCTTCTAGCTGCACTGAAGGCTATTGATGATGGAAAGGATCCTGAAACTGAATATGATATCCAGACATTTGGAATTAAATCTGATGCCAATAAGAATGTACTTGGGAATGAGTTTCAAACTAAAGGTAACAATAATTTCTATGAAATGGATGTGAAACCTTTATCTACTAGTGAAAGCATTACATTTCCATCAATTGACAACAATGGTTCCAGGAAATTTAGCACAATCAGCTATTGGGAATATCATGAAAAACAAGGAAGTGCAAACAAAAGTTCAGCAAATAAGAATGAGTTGCTGAGGGAACTTTTTGATAAACATGATACAGAACACAAACTTAAAGTGCAAAGCAGCTGTTCTTCTGAAGGGAAAGAGTTATTGCTTGATGTTTTAAAGCCACCACAAAATCTTTTAGAGAAGAACTGAGCAATTATTTTTGACTTAATAAATATTTCTCATGATGCTAAATCACAATTGTAGCATCACTGTTCCTTACATTGTAAAGTGAAACAAAATGAATAGCAAATGTGCTCCTAAAATGTAAAACAATTAGGTTATAGGGGGAGTGTGAGATTTAGAATAATTTATAAAGATATGTTGATGTGCAAAGTGTTAGCGAGTGTGTAGTGTAGTTGTTTCTCTAGTATAATTATGCAGTGAGGTTAGGCTTATTAATTAGAGTAAACTTTTGATCAACCATGGTCCAGGTTAAGTATTAAATAACTTGTTACTTCATGCTCATCATTATCCTTGGAACTGGAGGCATAAATCAGATTGATGCAGCAAAGTTATCTCACTTAAAATAACATACGCAGGTGGCTCCTCAGTTTAATTTGTTTATCGTTTCAGAGCTTCATTACAGTGTTACAGAATATGTTAGAATTTAATTTTATCTTCAGCCACTCATTAAAAAACTCTGTTTATTACTTGCCCATTTTATATCCATTATATTTTCATATGGATTCTGAGATATTTATACATCAACAGCAAATGAAAGAACATTTTCTAAGAAGACAAGAAAAAAAACCCAATATATTGCTACATTGTCTTGTATGTACATCAAGAGTTTTGGAAAGCAATAAATAAGTAACATCATCTCTGGAGTACCTATTTTCCAAGATATGTAAGTTACCAACTTTTCAGGAGACAAGTATATAGTAATGAACTGATCTATCAAATTTTACTGCTTGATGCTGTTTAAAATATTTTGGGAATGGTTAAATTTTAAAAAATCTGATGTGTTTCATTCACATGACTCACTCTACATCTCTGAAACAAATTATTGATAAAAAGCTTATTCTTCTATTTACTTCTTGCTAATCAAGGGAAAAAATTTAGCAGAAATGCCCTTGTTACTTGCTTCCAAAGTAGAAGGTAAATAAGGGAATACACTAGGCTAACCCTACAGTCAAATGGTTTAAAATGTGATTGCTATGGTATAGAAATCCATTTTTTTGCATGGTCATGTTGACAAGTTCCGATATGAGAGAAGTATAAGTATTTTAAAACTAAAATTAATTACAACATATATCTCAAAAACAGTCAAATCCATGAAAAAAAATATATATAACATAAATCATATGTTTTAACGACATCTATATTTTTTGTGTGGTAAGTTTTTGTCCTTATCTTATGGTTTACCACTTATACAAAATTCTGCAAAATTTATCCAGAATAAAGAGATCCTCAGAGGCTATTCCCAGAAAATTCAAGATATATATTTTATTTGTCATGTAAATATCTTTAAAATACAATATTTTAATCACAATCGTTACAGACATTTTTAAGAAAATCAATATTTTCGAAAATTTTTCCAAGTAAAGTGTAGTTGCAGGTGGGTGGATTTTCTTGAAAATCTTTGTGTTGCATCCTTGGAAGATATTAAACTTAAATACAAAATTTGGTATTTAAACAGACTTTTAGGTTTTTTTTAGTGCGCACATGTGTGTGCACACACACACACACCTGTGTGGACATGTTTCTAAAAAAATTTTTTTTTGGGATTCAAGGGTCTCAAAACATATATTTCCGGTGAAATCTCGGCATCAAATTTTTGGGTGGAATATAATACCTTCTCTATACACTATTTACATAGTACATGTAGAGAAAGTAAAAATATATGTTAGTAGTATGTAAGTGGTCTATTTATATTTTCCCAGTAATATTCATTATAACAACTTCAGAAAATAAGAAGTAACATTTGACAAGTGATTAGCTAGTTGGAGTTGGGGGGAAATCTTTTTCATTTACTTTTTCTAAAATTACTTATTCTTTAACTGAAAGGGCACTACAGCAAGTATTTGTGGAGAAATACTATCAGTACTTTTTTCTAGCACGAAGTGGTAGAAAAAGTAAAAATTGATGTATTCCATAGACAAAGCTGTCCATAAGATGGGGTAGGGGAACATATAGTGTTTGGTCATAATATGACAATTCCAAAAATGGTATTTTTAAATAATAAAATGATTTTGTGTAATATACAGAATTTATTGTAATTAAATAAGATGATTATTTTAAATTTTTTTCATTTAGATTTTTCTGCATGGCAGATTACCAATACTTTAATTGAAATATAAAACAAAATATTTATTTCATAGAACAGGTAATTCATAGATATATTATGACCAATGCCACAACTGTAAGAGTGTACCTGAAATCAAAGGGTCTAGGCAATGAAATATCAGAGTGGCATATAGTGCCCCTTTATCATATGTAATTTTGTGCTCTTCTCTCCTGTCCATGTCACTATTTGTCTGTTACTTTTGAAGAAAGGAAGCTACCAGAAACCTGTGATGAAAAGAGCACCTATCTTTGAGGAGTTTATGTGGCAACAAACTATGTGAAGAGGTTTGAATGCACAGATTATAATTGTTTCGTTGCATACAGCTGAATCTAAAATCTAAATATTAAGAACAGAAGCACTCTGCACAGTGTAGTTTTCTTCATGTTGAATTTAGAATGAGTCACACTATTTTTACACAAACCTCCCTTACTAAGTTTGTAAATCAGAATGTTTAAAGGCATTCCTTCTTGACAGCAGTTTAGTGATTCTAAATTCCACATCTTATAGTATCTATATTTCTGATAACTTATGTGCAAATTCATGCAATAATGCCAGTTATGAAATTGTTGAATTTCTCTTGCTGTATCTTTTTTTTTCAGATATTTTAATATATACAGGTTAGTCTTGTATATTTTATGTTTATTAGCTTAAAGTTCCACCCAGCTCTTACACTGACAGTTATGCAAGAACTGTAAGGCCATTATTGGCACATGCTCCCCTAACACCATTGGCAGAGCCCATTAATATAATTATGATAGTGCACTGTTCAATCAAATAGTCATAAACTCTAGTAGATAACTGTGATGTTCATTGGCATGTGCAAAATTGAAACATAAATGCCTTAATTAAGTTTTCTTTTCTCATAACTCTTATATTCCTGTAAAATATTAAGTTTCTATGCATATATTATGTAATTGTGAGTAATATTTTATGTTATATGCTCTACATTTAAATTCAGAGTATATTATTATTGATATCATATACTTTGAAGATGCATTTCAAACATCACAACCATAACAAATGTACACATGAACATGGATCTAAAAATCATTTTTTTTACTTTCTCTGCACATACTATGTATACATAGTGTATAGGGAAAGTATTGTAATGCAACCAAAAATTCAATACCAAGATTTCACTGGAAATATATGTTTTGGGACCCCTGAGTCCCAAAAAAAAAGCATTTTTAGAAAAAGGTCAGTGTATGTGTATATATGAACAGCATAGTTCAAAAATGAAAAGACCATTAAGTACTAAACTTGGTATTTAAGTTTGGTATTCTCAAGAAAATCCCCCCACCCCAAACTACCCTTTACTTGGAACATTTTTTGAAAATTTTGATTTTCTCAAAAATGTCTTAACGATTTTGATTAAAATACCTTATCTATAAGATATTTTTATAGCAAACAAAAGGTATATCTTGATATTTCTGGGAATAGCCTCTGAAGACCTCTTCATTCTGGATGACTTTTATATAACTGGCAAACCGTAAAAGATATACAAAAACTTACTATACATTAAATGTAGATCTCATTAAAACACACAATTTATATCATATACTTTTGTTATTTTGTAGAGTTAACCATTTCAAATTATTCTGGACTATTGGTTTCAACTTTAAGCCACTTAAACTTTTCTCAAACGGTAAGACATCTTTTTTCTCGTTTCTCATTTGTTTATTCTTGGGAAGCAAAGAGAATGGAATTTAAATTATTTCACATTGCGACTGGACAAGACTATTGTTTTAGCCTGTGCTTTTCTTGTTTCCCTTCTACTTACAAGGAAGCTAGTAATAAGACTAATTTTGCTTATGTTTATCTTGATTAGCATGATGTATATTACAGATTAATGTTTTGAATAATGGTTTGTTTACCGAACAGCTAGAGGACTAGGTGTGAATGCAACACATTAGATTTTTTCACTTCTACTTTCAAGGAACCAACTAATAAGGACAATTTCTGCTAAGGTTTATCTCAATTATCATGAAGGAGATAGAAGAATAAGCTTTTTAACAATAATTTGTTACAGAGACGTAGAGAAAGTCATCTGAATGGAACGCATCAGATTTTTTTATTTATTATTTTCTCCACACGTATGTATTATGTACATAGCATATAGAGAAGGTCAATACAAATCTCTATATAGCACCCAAAAATTTCATACCTAGATTTCACCGGAAATTTATGTTTTGAGACTCCCTGAAA
Organism: Hymenopus coronatus; assembly: GCA_030762935.1. Classification (NCBI taxonomy): domain Eukaryota; kingdom Metazoa; phylum Arthropoda; class Insecta; order Mantodea; family Hymenopodidae; genus Hymenopus; species Hymenopus coronatus. Next base: position 31,672,410 of record CM060884.1, read on the forward strand.
CCAGAAAAAACATTTTTAGAAAAAGGTGTCTGTGTGTGTCTGTGGACAGCATAGCTCAAAAGCCTAAAGACTGCTAAATGCATAACAACTTGCCATTTTGCATAACAACCATGCAAATACTTACTATACAAAAAATGTAGCTCTCATTAAAACACAATTTATGCCATATACATTTTTGTTGAAGATTTGGCCATTTCCAAGATATTCCTTGTTTATTCCTTGTTATTGGTTTAAAATACTTATGCTTTTCTCAGACAGGAAGTGACCATTTTTAGTTTGTTCTACTCCTGTCCAAGTCAATTTAATGACAATGATATAACCATAGTTTTTAAAACATTTGACTATCATTTTAGAATAGCATGTTCTTTTAGTTCCCTTCTACTTATAAGGAAGTAAGTAAGTAATAAGTAGACTCTGCTAATGCTCATCTCGATTAGCATGGTGTAGGAGGAATAATAATCTTCTGCAAGAAATTTGTTTGTAGAACAGTTAGAAAAAGTCATGTGAATGTAACACATCAGATTTTTAAATGTTCTTTTTTATAGTTGACATTTTTTTATTTTTTTATAGTGTTTAACATCCGCTTTAATTACTTGTGGCACCGCAGACGATTACACTGATGATATGATGATACATGAAGATGGAGCACCGGTGGAATGCGATGGCAGGGGAAACTGGAGAAAACCCGCTCCTGCACCCTTTGTCCACCACAAATCTCATATTCGTTTGGGATCGAATGCAGGCCACCTAGGTGGATAGTCGACTTACCTTCTCCTTATGTAGGACTGACACCCACCTAGGGCTTAAAAGCAGGTGCCTAGGAGTCAGAAGCCTGTAGGAGATCCAACAGCACATAACCACAGAATGGGGAACCTGGAACAAGTGGTCAGCCCATAGTCAGGCAAGAGCATGAGGAAGTGGATGATATGAAATGCAAGCGAAATGGATAATAGGAAAGGTGATAATGGAGCAATTAGTGGAATGAGTGGCATGGGAAACCCAAGGCTCTGGAGAAAACTCGTCTAGATGCCATTTTGTCCACCACATATCCCACATGCGGGCACTTGAGATTGAACCTGGGCTGCCTAGGTGGGAGGCAAGCAGTCTAACCACTTGGCAACGGCACCACCTTTGTTACTGAGTTACAAGACAAAACAGAAGTTGCTCAACTCACTTCTTTCTGTTGCAATGCATACCTAAGTCTGTGTTTCATGCTATCACATACTTTGTTGTTTCAAATTCCCGGAGTGTTTCATATCTGGTCAAATCCAGTGTGAATGTGCTGTCTTAATGTGCTAATATCCAGTACAGAAGTTGCATAAACTTTAAATGTCCTCACACAAAGAAATCCATTAAATTCAAATCAGATCTAGCAGGGCATGCAATGAATTCCCCTTGACCAATGTAATTACGAGCTATCCAATTTAAATGAGCTGATGCACCATTACTTTCTTTGGATGGCATCCAGAAGCTCATCATTAATTAAATTATCACTTCTGGGAAACTAGATATCTCTGAATACAGGCATTGAGGAAAGATGAAGCGATTGTGAATAATTCCACTCCCCGCATTTAGGCAGAACCTCTGTTGCTGTCTGTCCTGTAAACTTCATGCAGGTTTTTGTAGTCCCAGATACGAGTATTATAAAAACAGAAGATACCACCAAAAATTAACTACCCTCATCAATAAACAAGCTTCATGCTAAGAAATTCATGAACATAGTACAATTTGGGTAATGGTGCATCTTTTGCATTCAAATCTAGCTAAATTTCAAGTTGATGTAATTTACATTGTATGAAGTTGTAATACATAATCATAGTTTAGTAATGGGTGAAGCCTTTCTTAAGCAGCATCTGTAGCTTATTTAAGTTTCAACTTGTCTTCTTTGGAGTGCACCTTCTTTTGCACCTATTGATTAGATTTGATGCAGGATTTAATGTATATAGCTATAAAATGGTGCTTAGAAAAGCATAATTATAATAAAATATAATTAAAAGCAGTAATATGGGAGAAGGAGAAGAATAATAAAAAGTAAACAGATACTGGATGCTATAAATTGTTTATACCGGTAACAAAGCATAAGAGTAGAGTGAAACAAAATATTGTTTATGAAATATTAGCTATGTTTAAGAATATTTTCATGCAAATTATATAAATGCATTAATTTTAAATCATTATGGGTGTATAAAAATGCATTATAAATTAGTATTTCACAAAATGTAAATAAGGAAATCTGCTGTTCTCATGGAGACGGACAGATCACAATGTTTAAAACATTGACCTTCAACTATTGTGTATATGTGTAAAATTTTAATAAGCTTCCAGGATGCAGTCAATGAGAGAGATACCAGGGATAAGGACGTAAAGAGTTAATCTCGCCAATCGAGACCTCTTATGTGACGATTAAGTAAAAATTATAGCATTGTATTATTTAAAAGAGGAGATTGATTGTAAGTATACATTATATTGTGTATATATATATGTGACACAGTTGTCTGAAAAGAGGATTGTTCTAATAGCGTGCCTTAACACATCACATTGTTTCGAACAGTTAACAAATAAAAGTTTAAATATATCAAGAAATCTTTTAAATTTAATATCATTTATTATCACATCCTACCATCCAAGCATGGAGGTCAAGAATCTCGTACTCACCGACTGAAGCTAGCTGAAAAATACAGAAAACGTGGCAAAGTAGTACATCCGCTGCTGATAAATAAACCTAATGGCTCTAACAATTAAGTCTGGCGCAACTAACTAATTACAGTTTTGCCAAAGTAAGAGCTACCAACTCCCTATACAGCAGCAAATTCAAACCAGTTAAAAACAGATTTAAATCAATCCACAGCTTACACCACACCGAAAACCCTTTCTTATAACCGCCCCAGATTTTTACTTTGTTTCTGTCATGTGGTGGTGATTTCATGAACAATGATGTTGCCAAAAGCTGGTTGCATCTGGACAGGTCCAAGCTCTGTCAGACTCTGTCAGCAGTTAAAAATTATAGCACCCATCATGCTGCAAGTTTTTCTTATAAAAATGCTCATACAAAGAATTCAGACAGAAGTTATGAAATATTGACACTGCAAGCAAACTCACATCATCTATCAATTTAACAAACTACTGTAGATTTGAAATTTAGTTGAGTCGATTTTAAAACACTACATCACTTACTTTTTTATTTCGGTAAACATGGCTTCTGAAACATGTTTTCTGAAATAAAAAAGTAAGTGATGTAGTGTTACAAAATCGACTCAACTAAATTTCAAATTGTTAAAACACATCACTGTCTCAAAGTCCACCATATATCAGGATACTGTAGATTTTTTGAGATGATTTCTTCAGTAATAGCATTAACTGGGCATCCTAGATATTCATCATAAAAAATGGAAGAACAGCCAATTTAAACTCTGCAGCCTATTTGTTGAATATAATGATGTGATTCCAAAATGAAATATTTAAATAAGTATAATTTTTTTTTTGTTTTTTGTTTTTTTGTTATCTTTAAATCATTTAATAAAGTATTAAATCACTACATGGGAATTAATTCTATTGTTGACTTTCAGAAGAAACCTCAAATTATTCTTCAACACCACAAATGCAAGCAGATGTATGAAATGGCATGTCATTTAAAGCATTAGACTTGGGAACAGTCCTTGTCATTTGATACTGCCAGTACCTTTCCAAACTGCCCTTGTAACATCATTCATCTTGGGGCATATGTTCAATCCAAAACCTCTATAAGATTGGAGATTAGACACCGTTCCAACACAAAAATTTATAATATATATGATCAACAGCAGAATTGTAATAGGATAATAAAAAAAGTAATGTTAATTAAAAAAAAAAAGTAAAGGAAAAAAAGTAACAAAATATTTCAGAACGTGAGAAACAAAAAAGCAGCTAAATCATCAGTAGCAGTACAAAACAGATCCAGAACTGCAATTACTTAAAAGTACCACAAACAATCGGGAATTGTGGGACACACATTCATCTTGAAAAATAAAGATTGTTCAATTTTGAATTACACCAAACAACTTCAATAAGAAGTTCCTTAAGCCACTAAAGGATGACAACTGAACAGCAACTTACCATCACATTCCAGTAATTGCCATTTGGTTGATGGGATTGAACCTGTTTTTAAAACACCCCAACCAAACTTAATCATTTGCAAAATTATGTAGCATATCACTGTTTACAGTTTTTCATTCAAGAAAAGAGAATTATAAATAGATATTATAAAGTGGCTTATAAATTGTTAATTCATTCAAGGGAAGGACAAGACAGGACATTGACCAGAGGGAACTTGGTACCAAACCTGAGGTTATTGTATCTTCGCCCCAAGAGGAGGAACAAGGTGAGAGGACACACTAGGCGGTTGGTACTAGAAGTGATGACACAACAATGATAGAGTCCTTATAGTTTCCAAATTGAAGCACCCCAAGAGTAAAACAGTAGACTGGCACCTTCATCTGCACATAGGGTCCAACGCCCCTGCCAGGAGCAGCATCCCGGCAACCAGTCGAAATCGAATGAAGATATTTTACTCAGAGCATCCTTTTTCCCCTGTCATGCCATATCATTGCCAACATTTCCAACCCTGAAAGAAGCCAACAAGATGAAGGATGAATGAAATGACAATGGAAACAACATGGGACAGCAAATTTGGGGAATGAAAGAAACCTACCCAACAATTGCCTGGTGACACCGGGAAACCTCAAAAAACATCGGTCATGTAGGCCAGCCACAGGAAGCAATCCTCCAGGATGTGGGTCACAGATGAGCCATCCCACTTGGTAAATAAGGAAAAGTCACTGAATAAGAAGGCAGATCAATGGTTCAAAACTTAGTATTAGGGCAAACTTTTTTAGTTCACATTTACCTTCTTCAAAAAAATAAAAAATATTAAATATTTTGCCATATAAAATATTTATTACTTATAAAAAATGTGCATATAATACACAGTTAATAAAATGTTATTAAGTACAGTATTTTAAATACATGTATAATGAATTACTTTGGTATATAAAAATGTATTAGTTATAAAATAAACATGCAAACAGAAACGATACTATTTTATAAAGTGCAGTGTTATAAATACATCTATAATAATCCCCTTATCATGTTCTTTTTGTGCTATATATTCATTCAGAATTTTATTAAACTATTTGCATAACTATTACATATATATTTATTTTTCATATTCTAAACGTTGTGAAAAACAGAGAAATCTTATATTGAAGCAATAGCATTCACAAGATACATAAAGACATGCTGAAAACTAATACATACATAATTACTTTCTTTCAGTCTTTTTCTTTTCTTTCTTTTATGGACAAGTTTGATGAGATTATTTAATTTCTTCTTCAAGTCCAACCAGTTATTTTATATGGGTTATCTAATTTGGTCAGAATTCGCGTCAAACCTCCAGAGGCTGTACAGCTGTAACGAATCATGAACATGCAATGTTGCCAAGTCAGAAGAAGCCACATCTCGCTTAGTAATTAATTACTAGATTAAACACTCGGATACTAATAGTTTATTAAAATCTCAACTTATATCAAATGTAAAGAGAACAATTGAGCAAGCATGTACGAAAGAAGAACGTAATTTTAGCTTCAGCCTTTCAATACATAAACGCAATTATGTATTATGTGTATATAAATGAAACAGACCTTGAGCTGTTAACAGAGATGAGATTAATCTTTGTACTAATGTACCATTATCCTTTTCTCTTAATACATCCCTAAACACTCTGACCAGGGAACAAAACAGGTAGTGTGCAGTTCTTTGTAGTTGATTAAAACATGTTGTTAAGTAAAGCAGATGATTATGTTAGAGAAAGAAGAGAACCAAAATATAGTGTTTTACATAATCAAGCAGTGACGAGCCCGTGGCCATCCCTCTGGAATAAGCAGGTACGTTAATTTCTATTGTAATTTATTTAGTTTTACTACATAGTTAAATTTCACTTAGAATTTTAATCTACGGTTCCACTAAATAGTCCTCAGTAACACCCTGCATGCTATTACATGCATAAGCGCACAATATGGCTACATTGTAGCGTGCTCCTATTGGCTACTGCCATATGCAAGAGATTTGACACGAACTCTAATACTTAAATTGCTCCTGTTCCTTCATCCTTGAATCCTCATTATTTTTTCTGTAATCAAACAGAGCTCCAATGCCTTATTTTTCAAAACCTAGTAATATTCTGAGCAGTAGGGATGCCCTAAAACTATATGCTGATGTTGCCAATTCTGTCTTTTTTACAAGGGTATGTGCATTAGGAAGAGCAATAGCTAATAGTATTTAAGGTTGTGTTGATGCCTGACTATTGGCTTTTTCAGATACTTTGTTGCCATAATGATGGGTTACAAAGATGTGAGTAGAACAAATTTAACAAAAATAGAAAAGCTTGGATGGGGAAATATTAATTAGAAAAATGTAAAAGCTATAGAATACTATTTGGGCAGTGTCAGAGAGATATGGGAATGGAAGCCTAGGAAGAAGGAACTAAACTAAGATGAAATAGTAGAAAAGTATAGCAAGTAGACAGAGGGTCATCAAGACAAAAAAACTAGGTATTATATATATTGAGACCATGAATTACTGGTAAGGCAAGTAACCAAAATGTGTAGCTGAAATTGTAATTTAATTCTTAACTTTCATTGTTAAAAATACATATTCAATTTCTTTGTTATCAGTGAAATTCTTTGGAACAAATACCGTATTTATCTGAATACAAGACAATTTTGAGAATTTAATTTTGGAAGTTAGAATATTATCTTCATATAAAAAGACAGGATACCTTAATTTTTAAGCAGAATTTAATTTTGGAAGTTAGAATATTATCTTTATATGTAAAAAGAAGACGATACCTTAATTTTGAAATAAAATTTAATGGTTTGCCATATATTTTAAACAAACTAATGGACACTTAAGCTAAACAAATCCCTTTTTTTTTTCTTTTTTTTTTAATGCTTAATTTGAATTTGCAAAGAAATTCACGTTTTGAGTGGTAGAAGGAGAGGGTAGTATGGAAGTACGGAAATTTACAGTGTATGAGTGCAATGGTACAATGTGACGGTGGTGGTGGCAGCAGCATAACTGTAACAATGATAATAGATATGATTTTTTATTTAGACAACAGAAGGGAGAACAGAAATGTACAGTCTGTACATTTGATAAAATGGGACAGTGGTGGTGGCAGCAACATAGCTCTAACGATGATGGATATGATTTTCTATTTAGTAAACATATTTACAAATAGTTTTACCTAATTTGAATCTGTGCAGAAATTTACATTGCAAGCGTGAGAGAGGCAAAGAGGGGAAAACGGAAATGTAATGGTATGTTTTATGTTTATTGGGGACGACAGCAGCTTAGCTGTAACAATGATTATGGATACAATTTTCAATTAAGACAACATACCATCTAAATCGAATTTGCAAAATTGGTGTTTTGGGCAGGATACGGAGATGTACGGAATGTGCAATGCTGTAATGGGGATTATGGAAGCTATTTTCTATTAAGACAACATTACTTAATATAAGTCGTAAAATGTTTTCCTAATTGAAATTTGCACGTAAATTCATGTTGCAGACGGCACAGAGAGGAAGAGGGGAAACCTACCGATGTATGCATTTAGCAGGAGTAGAAGTGTAGTTTCTGCTTCACCATTGCTTTCAATACATTACGTGGAGCCTCTAGTTTTATTTCAATCTCGGAGAGTAATATTTTTTCCAATGAGAATGCTCATAGGTCCATTAACAGCCAATTTTTGGCGTGAAATGAAACACACAAAATTTGCTTGATGACGATCTACACCATTTCTCCCAGGCTTTGCCACTGCCAAAGCCACGAAGCTTACTGTTTTTCCGCATAGTATTTCGAAAACATATCTATGTCGCGAATGTAAGATAGCCCCCAGTTCTGAACACAATATTTTGGGAAAAAACATTGTCTTGTATTCTGATAAATATGACAGATACAACAGAATTTTGAGACCAATGCAATCAGAAGTAGTTTCACATGTTGAAGTTTTACATTTGATTGACAACCTCTTATCAGCATATCTGAAAATCTTATCAACAGGAAGATCATACATTTACTACTTCTATCATTTTTGAATCGGAAGACATAATGGAAAGGTTAACTATTATAGTTTCAACAAAATGCTTCAGAAACAGCCAAGATGGTCTGATCCTCTTCATTGTTAGCAAGTCTTGCTTCAACAATTGAGGTGACCATGTAAAAGTAAGATGTTGCCATATAGTGATGAAAAGAATGCCATAGTCTGTGTAAGAAAAATGTCTAAGTGGAGTATTGCCAAGAGATCAACTGGTTTAAATGAAAATGTGTGATTTGATAAATATGTTCATGTAAGAAATGTAATACATAAGCACATTCAGGACTGGAACAAAAGAAAACTTTCTATTTCTCATACTAGGTAGCAATATTCCAGCTATGTAAGAAATATCTACAAAATGCTGCAATCTCTGATAAGGGTTCTGGAACAACTACATCATCTTCAAATGTATTTCAGTCTTAAGAATATATATTGGACTGTGGAAAAAGTTGCCTTAATGTGGAAATTTCGAAATCTGTCCAAATAGTTAAGACACAGTTTACTAGTTATGTTAAGGAGTTTACAATTATGTCATGATAACCATGAGCTCCTAAAGCACATTTGTGGTTCTGAAAATTACAAATCAGAGCAGTGAACTTGATGAGTAATTATTAATCAACATTCACATTTGAAACTATATGCCGGTATCGTATTATTTAATAAGTATGCAGATTTTTTATTTTAGAACTCACCCTGTTTTTAGGCAAAATTTTGATAAAGGCATACCTTCACATGGTTCACATTATTTTTCATATATTGATTTCCCAAGCTTTCCATGACTATATTGAGAAATTATCTCAATCAAGATTAATATTTGAAAGCTTCACTGCTACTAGCTTCCTTTTTTACATTTATAAATCATTAAATATATTGAAATCAGAGGGATATTTTTTAAGTTGAAAGGAAAAACCAATTAAAATTAGACAAAATTATTTCATAATTATTTTGAATTTGATTGCCTTACTATCCCCATAGTCATCCAATGCTCTTGTTATTTCACTTTGTTATAAGTGTCAAAACACTACATATCAAACTACATATTAAGAGCAATACAAGGACAATTGTTTTCAAATGTCCTGGCTACATAAAAACCTATGTAAACTCAAAATATAGACAAGTCAGCCAAATCAAGAAAACCAATTCAATTTCAAACCTTCCAATGAATATGCATATGCATCTTTATTTTTTTTTTTTTTTATAAAACTCACAATAAGAGAATCCAAGTGAAAACTTTCCAAAGATTAGCTGTTTCCCTGATTTTTCAACATATTTTAAACAGTTTTCTTGATTTTCTGTTAACTGTAAACCATATTTCTTCAAGAGAACTTGTTTGCCTTAACCAGCAGATAGAGTATTTTATTTAATTTAAAGATTTAAGTCAACCAATAGTAAGCACATTATCACATTAGTTGGCATAAATAATGAGTTCAGGACATGTTATCTCAAACACTTTTTCCAAAATATATATTACAAATGAAGCAGAAGGATGAGTTGTGTTCGAAGCACTTAGTATTTAGTAGAATAAATTAGAAATATAACAGTTTTGATCAAGAACGGGCTGTAAAATTTTTGAATTTGATATAAAACATCAAAAATTCGTCAATGCCTGGGAAAAAGGGTATAAGTCCAAAAGTTGCATTTTACAGATGTGTATTATATAGTCAGAATCAAACCAAGAAAAGTTTAATCTGGTTGTGGACAGCTTTCAATTATCATATTGATAAGTAACCTAAACCTTGGTGCTTATAAAATTACTGAAATATAAAATGGCTATTTGTGAGAATTGTCTGAAATCTAAAATGTTTTAATAAATGAGTTACTATTCACACTCAAAACTTCACATCATCAAGTTGTACTAACATGAAATGTTTTCGAATGTGGCAGTTGACTGCCTGTTGACTAATTTGTTAAAAATAAAATTTTAGTGTGAAGATAACTTCACAGTTAATAATGCTTCTGTTTTTAATATTTATTGTCTGAATTGTTAGACTTACACTCCTTTCCCTGACACTGATGAGTTGTTAATCAAGTCTTCTGGTGTTATGCTTTCTCTTACTATTTTCTTAAGCTAGCTGTTGTGATATTGTTATATATATGATAAGAATTGCCACTGATTCAAAAGTTTCTAGACATATTCTAGAAGTATAACCATTTTAATAGTACAAGGATGTATATGTTTCAAATCATATAATTGCTCAGATTGCCGTTTTGGATTTGAAAATAAAGTTTCTTTCAGTAAGATGTGTTTCACTCAACTTGTGGATCTTTCCTAAATGAGTATGTGATGTACTTTCAAGAAATATTTACGTCAATTCATAAACTGTTCAACATCCATAAAAATTACAACTGGAAAATTTTACAAAACTGTTTTTCATAGATCTCCCATTGCCACAATTATATTCGACAGAGCTGTTCTTGCATCACTTTCTTGAAAGACTTGCAAAACTTCCATTGCTTTTTGTGAATGTTCTTTTTGAAGCTGCTTTGTCTGAGATATGCCAGGGCCTTTAAGAACTCTGCTGTGAACCTGAAAAATTTCAGAGCATTACAATGACAAAGTTAAAACTCTTTTTATATACTCTTAATGCACATCTATTTTAATCAGTAACAGTATTGTATTCTACATGAAACTTTTAACAAAAATTTCACCACAAATACATGTCAGGCTCCCCCACATAAAAAGGGGGAAGAAAGCATTTTTAGAAGGTGTGTGTGTGTGTGTGTGTGTGTGTGTGTGTGTGTGTGTGTGTGTGTGTGTGTGTGTGTGTGTGTGTGTGTGTGTGTGTGAGCATGCACACATGTGTGGTGCATGTGTTAACACCTAACTCAAAAATTAAAATTTGCATTACTATCTACTTTGGTCATTTTATAGAACACTATTTCAGTAAATTTACACTTAAGGCAGTTCACAACTATCAAGAATGGTGACCACAATGAGAACGACAAAGCTGAAATATTTCAATGGTAGTGATCACAATTGATGGGAAGCTTTCCTGGGCCCCAGAACCGAAAGAAAACTTTGCCAAGTTTTAATTTTTTCATTCTTTCCTACACACAGCATATTCGATCCATATTGTGCATATTAGACTCTTTGTAGCAGAGGTTATTCTAGGTGGCTGTGACATGAAACAAGCCATTAGAGCTAGTCATAATATTTTTGAAGTTTTATGCTGGTTAATCCTCATTGTTGGATGAATTGGAAGCAGGTAAAAAAATATCATTGGTCGGTTAAAAACAAATGAAATCGCTGTGCAAAATTATCTTTCCACTTTTAGTTCAAAATGGTTATCAATATGCATTCTTGTTGCCGGGCTAATGTTAAATAAAATCTTGTATACTACATTATATTTTCATTTCTGTATAGGTTACCATTCTTGGGTTATTGCAAACCATGTGAAAATCTTCATGTAAAAAATGTTCTACAGTTATAAAGGTTAGGGAATATTATAGGGAGAGGGTGGTTGAATGTGACGAAATTTCACAATTTTCAAAACCGTTTCCAAACTGCAATAACATTTGAAGAGAGTATCTTCACAAAATGTTATGTTCAACTTATTTGCCCAAATGGGATTTAAAGCTTGAGCTACAGCTGGCGCCCTCTTTGATTCTATGTTTTCCAGTTAGTACAGATTTACTTAGTATTTTTACAAATTTTGCATTTAAACTGCAGGAATGATTTTTCTTGGCATTAGAAATTTGTGAGGTTAAACATTGTTTCAAGGAGCAAGCATGTCTTGTTTGGCTATTTTAGAGTTAAAATTAGATACTTGAAATAAGTTTCATCCATGAATGTATTCTATGGGCTAGTTGCGCAGCCCAATAACTTTGTGAAAAATGTATTTCTATTATTTATAAATAAAAAACAATTTATTTTTAATCTGTTGGCTGCTTGCATTTTAGCCCATTGTTATGGCATAAAGTGAGTGCCCTACGATAAAACTCTACTCTCTTCGCAATGTCTGTCTTTTTAGGCAGGAGAAGCATGACTAACCAACATGGCATAATGAGCATGAAAGTTGGAATAGAAGAGAAGGGGCAGTTACTAAAACAAAAATCTCAGGTCTTCTCTCTTGCCATGTGAAGCCTAGTAGACAAATCTCGATTTTAGCTAAAGCTAACGTATACATGTTGTATAGTCAGCCTACAGCTCTATTTTTGTAAGTTGGGATCTGATAGGTTAATAGACAAACTCCAAACTAAGCATTATGTGAGTAACAAGCATTCATCTGGCAGGTGCACACATCAGGACGTGATAATACATGAAATAGCCCAAAGAGATAGCAAAAAAGAGTATTTTAATTACATTTATGAAAAAAGTAAATAATTCAATAAAAATGTTGTATAAGGAATACTCAGAGAGCTTAATTAAATAAATGAAGAAAGAAATAAAGAAAACAAATCTGTGTACTACTTTGAGCTGTCTTCTTGCATTTTGAAGTTCGAGAAAAGTTCACATTATGAGAAAATGGCCATAGGTAATTGTAATTACATCTCACCTTTGGTTTTTCATCTTAACCATGAATTAAATAAGGTAAAAAAAAAAAAAAAAGTAAGAGGAATATAAACAAAACAAATCAATTAGTCATATACTTCTGCTACCTGTCACCATATTGTTTTGTGTGTTGATGAAAATTTGGAGCTCTGCATGGGTGCATGCGTGCTTGCATAACACGAAAACTCAAAAATGAAATGACGGTGAAATACCAAACTTGGTATATAAGTTTAGTATCTTCCAAGGGTGCAACAAAGATTTTGAGGAACATCACCCCACCCCACATGGAAAATTTTTTGAAAATTTTGATTTTCTCAAAAATGGATCTAACAATTTTGATTAAAATACCGTGTATTAAAGATATTTACATGACAAATAAAATTGCATATCTTCAATTTTCTGGCAATAGCCTCTGAAGACCTATTTATTCTGGATGAATTTTGCTGGATTTAGAATATAACTAGTCAACTGTAAGAGATAGACAGAAACTTGCTACACAAAAAATGTAGACCTCGTCGAAACACACAATTTATGTCATATACATTTTTTTGTGGACCATTTTTACTGTTAGTGGTTTCAGTTTCAAAATACTTAAACTTTTCACATACTAAAATTTGTCAAATAGGTACTGGCCGTCAGCTATTTAAAGATTTGACTATCATTTTAACCTAGTGTATTCCATTATTTCCATCCTAATTATAAGAAAGCATTTTTGCTAATATTTATCTTGATTAGTGTGAAGTAATCAGAACAATAAGCTTTTTAATAATAATCTGCTACAGAAATGTAGAGAAAGTCATGTGAATGGAACACATCTCATTCTTTCTGTTATAAGTTATAAAAGTAGCAATGCATATAGGTAGGACTTATGTAACTTCCTTAGTACTTCACATTTACTTGACACAGTATGGCCAGCAGATAAATAAAATGAGATGAAAATAATGTTGATGGCAGCATTCATTGTTAACTGGTAATAAAGCAATGGTAATATTATAGAGAGATTATGCGAAAGGTGCCATGAAATGAGAAATTGTGCCTGTAATTAAGACATTACCCTCATATTTTTCATTGTAAATCATATATTCAAACCTAATTGCAAAACATTTTGCAGTTGAAAATGTTGCAAACTGTCACTTCTTACCAGAATTTCAAATTCCAATTGCATTTATAATTTCTAAAAATTCCTCCCAACATTCTCTGCTTGAATTCTACAGAATTTAACATAATTTTATATCTGTTTCATATCAATATTTATAAAATTATATTCTTCTGTTAGCAAAATAAAAAAATATTGATTTACTGAATACCCACCTTTTCATAATCCACATTCTGGACGGATTCAACACCCTTCTCAATTTCTGAAAATAGACTTGGATCATGCTCCAAGTGGAAGAGAACAGGAGCAGAAGTTAAATTAAAAGCTACACCAGGAACATACGGAGCTCCTGATGCAAATGGTTCTAAATCCAAGCAGGCCTGAAATTCCAAATTCAAAGAATAAGTTATATTACACAGAAACCTGAGCAACAATACTTCTTAAATATCCAATTTTCCTTAAATATCGGATATTCTCAAATATTCATTCTTGTTAAGTTTTACTATGAAATAATATACATTGGTATGACAAAGTTTAAACTGAATTCCTTGGAATGGGTGCAACAGCTAATTTGCTCAGACAAACAACAGATATTACTGTTAATTTTTATTAAACTCAAATTTTGATTTAATAATTTAAAAGAGTTATCACAGAGATTTATTCTTATATTTGCATTCTTATACCTAAAAGAAAAGAAAACAAATAAAACAAAAAACAACAAAATTATTTGCTTGCTAACAATGCTGAAAACTTTTAAAAGTTGATGTGGAACATTTTTTTTAAGAGAACATTTTTGTGATAGAAACTTTAGTAAATAAGGCAAGCTATTAAAACAAGTAAAGAATAAAATAACAGTTTAGAAGCAAAGAACATCGTAGAAAAGAGTAAAAAAACTTCAGAACCATTTTACACATCATGGGCTTACTGGGAAAACTAGCTAACTCAGTTTTGTTAAAATTGGGTTATAATCATTTCTGCATTATATTCAGCTCTACAGTTTGGGAGAACCCACCAAATAATAGCTCTATCTAGTCTGGAGTTATGAAGACTGCGAAAGTGCCTAAATACAAAAGTATTATATTTTTGACAAGGAAAAACCTGCAAACGGTACATAGCATTTCCCTTGATAACACTTATACATCATACTGTAGATCTACTAACTGCACTTAGCTTGTTCCCCAGGCAAGGCTGCTATAATATACTCAGATTGTAGACAAGCAGTATATGTGTTTAATGTACATTCTGACTAGAAATCTTTGGATTATTGAAACCAGCTCTTTGTTTGTGCATGCAACAGTGCAGGTTATCTTAATTTACAATGAATCTTGCTCTCATTATGTATGTATTTACATATTTTTTAAATATTTTCTTCAGCAAAAGCACTACATCTGATACCTATTCTTGGGATGCTATTATTAAACTATCTCCACTCATATCTAGACCAGCTGACAGTATTCGAAGGTGCAAAATTGTGTTGTGTATGGAAACTCTTGTGAATGATTTCTCTGAACTAAACAATCTTTCACTATAAAATACATCAATGTGTGTTGTACAGTAGGAAACATGTTTTCTATAGGCAAAAGATTAGTTTTTGCTGGCAGTACAGGACAGTCATTCCCCAAGTAATAATAAATAAATAAATATAGATAAAATCTCATTCAACCCAACAAGGTGCAAGCAAATGGTTCAACAGTTGACAATGCGAGCAAAAGTCAGTGAAACAACTGTCCAACTCAATAAAAGTAAGTGAAGTGTGTGTAAAAGTTAACTACATTAATCAATCTGATTAGCCTTCACTGTAAGTAGCTTCATAATATTGTACATCTTGTAACTACTGAAATCATAGCCTCCTATATAGCAATTCCACTTTAATATTCTCTTTTTA
Source organism: Hymenopus coronatus (assembly GCA_030762935.1). NCBI lineage: Eukaryota > Metazoa > Arthropoda > Insecta > Mantodea > Hymenopodidae > Hymenopus > Hymenopus coronatus. The sequence continues at coordinate 31,688,014 of CM060884.1, forward strand.
AATTCTACTTCCACAAAACTATATACTAATAATAATTCTTTCACACATGACACATATAAGCTATGTAAGGAATAATCAGATTATATCTTACCTGCCAAGCTAATGCTAGATGCTTGCCAAATTTATAACCTTGCTCTTGCAACTCCTTTCCGTGGCCTGCCAGTTTCAATGTTCCCTGACATGATTTACCTAAAAGACTTCCTGCTGAAAGAACATTTCTCAGAGTCCAGTCTTCTATAGGATCAACCACACCTTTCTGTGATGGAAGGGGGTTATTCTGCTTATCTCTGCGACCAATAAACTCTGCTTCTGCTAAATCACGCACAGCACTACTCATCAGCTCCACTAACTGCAAAACAATTTTAGATTTATAAATCTGGATGCCAAAAAAGAAAATCGAGTTACGTATATTTAGCACAAGATTTTTTTCCTTACATCTTGATTTCTTAATGATGCTAATTCCATACAGGAGTTGGCCAATAAATAATCACCACTTAGTAGAGCTATTTTATTTCCAAATGTCATGTCGTTCAGCACAGCTTGCTCTGGATACAGACCAGGATAGATATTCACCATTCCTTTATGTACCAAGTGGCTTGTTCTAATCATTTCAGTAACTTCAGCAAGTGCACGCTGGCTGTTAATAAAAACAAATCACTATATTTATTGCCATCATTCATATCTATTTTAGAAGCAGTACATGTTATGCTATGGCCAATGCCATCTGGTTAGCAGATATTTATGGACAGATGCATTGATGTATACAATTTCAGACATTAAAACTGGGTATGAATAAAACAAGATAACAGCTTGGCTGAAGTATAGTCTTATTCTTTGTATTGTTGCTCTATAGGTATAAATTAACAAATAAATAAACAACCTGCAATGTATGATTTTGTATGACACATTCATGATTACAAATTTATTTAATGGCTTATAGAGAATCTTTAGACAAATTCTTTCACTTCTACAGGCATTAACTAGAAGTTATTTAAGGCTTTTAAAAATGCAGAATTGCTGAAGCTACAGTAACCAGTAACTACAAAAGATAATGGATCCTGAAGAGTTTTCAATCTTTATGTGAGTGATACAACCTAATTTTGAAACATTGTTGCTCACATTATCAATGGACAACAGAATTAGGAAATATTTCTTTATTAAAGTATTGTCAAACTAACATAGCTTATTACAAACAAAACATTAAAAGAATGTGCTGAATAATATATTGTTTGCTTAAAACTGCATGTAATGATCAAACAAAAACTAATAATGGGTTAAATTACCTATGCAGTACTCCAGCAGCTTTATCTTCTTCCATTTCTTCTACGTTTAAATGGCCTGCTGCTTTGGAGATAAGCAGTACAATAAGTCCCCATGCCTGCATGTTGTTCCGTCCATTATAGAGTAAACTTCTGTAGAATATAAAACATTATATTAATTTGCATTTATATTATGGATTTTCATTTTTATCTCATCTTCAGCTTTCAACAGCAAGGAAGACCACTTAGAAAGCTGTCACCCTGTATAACACCCTGTGTTCTATTTACATGACTTTCTCTGCATCGCTCTCACAAATTATTGTTAAAAAGCACATTCTTTTATTTACTTTATGATAACCCCAATAAGCATTAGCAGAAATTGCCTTAACTGCCTGCTTCCTTGTAAGTAGAAGGACAATGAGGGAATACACAAGGTTAAAACGATAGTCAAATCTTTTAAAAACTGGATGCCATGTGGTTGCAATCAGTTTCTATGCAGGGCCAGGAGTTTACAAATTTCTGTGTGAGAAAAGTTTAAGTATTTTAAATATGAAATAAATAATAAGAAATATCTAAGAAATGGCCATTTCAATGAAAAAAATGAACATGATATAAATTGTGTGTTTTAACGTGATCTATATTTTTTGTATAGTAAGTTTTTGTCTATCTCTTACAGCTTACAAGTTACACAAAATTCATTAAGAATAAAGAGGTCTTTAGAGGCTATTCCCAAAAAATTCAAGATATAAATTTTATTTGCCATATAAATATCTTTAATATACAGCATTTCAATCAAAATCATGATCAAACAAATATCAAAGTTTGGCAATTTAACCAACCTTTTGGTTTTGAGTTATTGCACACATGTGCACGCACCCACCCTCACACCCACATGGACTTTTTCCTAAGAATGATTTTTTGGTTACAGGAAACCCTAAAACATATACTTCCAGTGAAATTTGGTATCAGGAATCCAATACCTTCTCTAGCTATGTATTATGTACAAATTAACCTCATTAACTTCTGTAGCTGACTTAACAAAGCTATTAGTAATAGACAATCCAATCATAGCTGCTAGCATTTCAGATTTATGCACAGCATTTTACCTGTTTCTAACTATTCCTATTACTGCTTCTTTGGCCAAATGCTCATTTTTGAAACTCTTAACTTTTAAAGAATTATTTACAGATTTCTATAACTCAAGAAGCCTTGGTGAACTTGGGCTCCTCAGACATCCATTGTTGTCATTGAAATCAATACCTTTGCTTCACAGAAAGCATGCTGTATGCTCCAGTTTCACTAGAAATCAAGGTGAAATACTGTGAGCTTTAACAAGTACCAGTACATCAAACAGTAGATAGAAGTATATGCTTGATATTGAGTGTCAATCGCTATAATGTATTTAATTTTTGATAACCTAAAATAGATCACAATCAAGTACTAAGCAGATCCCATCATTTCCCTGCCTTTTTCAGGCTCACCTCTAAGCAAAATAGCTTACCCAAAACCAGTGTTTACTCTTGTGTTTTGATTCATTTAACCCTGGGAAAAGAAAGTCATAGGGCAGTCATGTGGTTAGTGAAGAAACAGTGATGGGGCCACAGGAGGAGGCAGCAAATGTTTAAATTAACAATGAGATTAATTTGTATGAATTTGCATTTTCCCCTTCTGTTTTCGTATACAATTTTATTCATTTTAAAGGAATGGGTCAAAATAAGGGTAGTTGTCACATGAAAATAATGCATTTAAACGTTTTTTTTAAAATTATTTTTAAGGAATGTGGAAGGAACATATTTATTTATTGTAGCATGGCAAGAAACAGTGGTGATGATAGGCACATGGTTGGAGAGAAAATATATTTTCTGGGTGCAATCACATTGTCAGAAAAAGGAAGTTGTGGCCTTTGGTAGCTTAGCCCACTTAGCTTGGTTATGGATTGCAGTTAAAAAAAAGTTGATGATGACCTTGCATATGAACAGCAGACCTATACTCCTCCCAAAATAAGAAACACACTTGAGATAAACAAAGGAAAGAGCCAAACCAAAGCATGTGCCACAGTGAAAGCTCTCACTGGCCCCTGAATGTAATACAGCCTAAAAGTAGAAAATAGATCTGAAAAAAAAAAAAAAAAAAAAATAGATTCCATCTTTTCTTTATGTTATTACTTTTAAAATGTGCTAATGGTCATGTAATGCTTTCATTGTAATGTGCTACATTTAACTGTTATTTGGAAGTTAAACCCAATCATTTACTGAAAATTAAAAGTATTGCACAACACATGCACATACTAATACAAAAGTGTATTTCTGTGAGTAGATTCAGTATACTGAATGATTACAAAGCGGCTATAATCATTTAATAATAAAACTATCAAATTTGGCTCTAGTAATGAAGTGGCCAAAATGAAACAAACTGTTCATTTTCTCCAGTGACAGATTCTTTGCTTTCTGTGAATATTAATTGAGTACTTCTTAGTTACAGGTATAAATTTCAGTCAGTGGAAGTTGCCCACCTGAAATCACATTAAACAACTTTTTTAACCTAATGAAGTTGATATATTATATGCAATGAAACATAAATATTTCTTTAGAGGTTTTGTATCTGTTTGTTGTACTACAAAATTAGTTTGAACATTCTTTGATACTTATAGTTGCGAGTGGAAACAGTTTGCTGACATTTCCTGCTGATGCATTCCTAGTTATTGCTGTGATTGTTCACAACCACAAATAATGTGACATATATCACCATACTTATGTGTTGATAATCCTAAGCCACAAAGTACAAGCCAGTGTTGAGGGTCCTAAGTCGCAAGAGTACTCAAGGGAGAGGATTCAGCCCGAAAGTACAGACATCTTCTATGAAACTGTAGGTATCAAAATGCCCATTGTTTTACTCCTTATATTATCACGTTCATTTATATACTTCATGCAGAAAACATAGGGATATATTTATATTAGGAAAAAGATTGAATATTTCATTAGCGAGGTATAATTCACACAAAGCAAGTCTCGTCTTTACTCTTGGTACTTTTGTTATTCTACCATTACAGCCACTTTGTAGTAACTTACTGGGCAACTACTGGAACGCATCAAATGTCAACTGTCATAATGAACCAAAGCGACTGGAAGCCGAGGTAGTAACTAGATTCGGAAAAGAAATCAAAATTTAGGTAATTATAGAGAACTTGGGCCCCTCTAGAAATTAAACTAATTGTGGTTTGACTATAAGTTTGGTTTATACTTGTTACGTTTTCACCAATTTTTTTTATCGGAAAAGCTCCGCAATTAAGTTAAACGCTAATTTATTACGTGCGCGTAGCGATCCTTTTTTTGTGAATATTTATGAAGTATGCTGTATAGAAGGAGTAGAATATAAATAAAGAAGTCTTGTAGTACTTTTGCAATGTAAATATATAATAATACTACACACTAAAGTGCCAAAAACCTGAGTTTCATTGTCGGCGGCAGGCGAACAGAGTTGTTGAATGCAACGCCGGCATATGTCGCTAGATGCTGTGCTGATATATGACAAGTATGTTTCACGCAGATACAGCTGTTCAGTGAATTTTATTATACAGAACTTCGGCCACTCTAAAATCGAATGAAACTAAGTGCGATTGATTGACTTTGTATTTATGATGACAGTTTCAAAGCCTGTGGATTTCAAATTTAGCGCGAGGTTAGGTTCCAATCCGTTTAGGTTAGTGTGTGCATATAAATTTATGCTTCTAATTTTATATCGTGGTAGTACCTCATTATCGATATTTCCAACAACTCCAAACAGCAACATTAGTTTTTTAAACCCTCTCCCCACCCATAATCCCTCTCTAACCACACCGGTCCCGTTAGAGTGCAAAACTGGCATAAGTCGCAGCGGAGAAAGTTAGCAGCCCAACTTGTAAATAATTACCAAAATTTAGGCAATCTAGTGGATTTCAAACCTAAACAGTGTTTTCAACATTTTCAAATCTGGATCGCCTGTGGAAATTTTACCCACGTCACTACTAATATGCTGCACTACTATCCCTCCTCTGTTTCGTGCATTACATTTCATAGCCAAAAAATGACAAATATCTTATCTAGAGATATGTACTCACTTTGCTGTTTTTAACAATGGATGATTAGAGCCAACAAGTTTACGCAAATGCAGAGCGACATTTGCAATTTCATCACTCAATAACCATCTCAAACTTAAAAAAGAAGTAGGGTATCCCACTATTTTCTCTGCTTCCGAGACTGCCTTGTTCCAATCAGGCTTCTGATTAGAAACCAATTTCACACTATCTCTTCTCTCTTCTGTATGAAGAGTTTTCGCTTTAACGCCTACAATATCATTTTGTAACAGATATGTAATTCTTCCTGGTTTCAAAGGCTCAGTTATTGGATTTTTCCCTAGACCACGAAGAACTATTGTAAAGCTTCTTCCGAAAGTTACAGACATTTTTCGGTTTTAATTATTTAACCCTGACATACACGACCAGTCGCACTACTTTATGTAGTACATCCAAGACACTGCGAAGGCTAAGGCTTGTTAGGAAAGGAGGACATTCTCCCTTCAAGGTGAAAGCTAGTTAAACATTATGGGTATTAAGCGCTTTCCATTTGTCATTCCAGCAATAAGCGTGTGGCCGCGCGGTTAGACCACTCGACTCTAACCTAGACGGCCGGTGTTCGATCCCAAACGACCGCATGTGAGATTTGTGGTGGACAAAACGGCGCTGGAGCGGGTTTTCTCCGGGTACTCCGGTGTGTCATTAGTAGATAAAGCGGGCGTTAAACGCTACCAAAAAAAAAAAACTAAGCGTGCCACGTTCTTGTTATTGTATCATTTCTATCATCTCATTGTTTATTGTAATTATTATTGCAGACTTTGTACATTATGCGCTATGAAAAGCGAAGTAAAAATAGCAAAGCGATGTAAATATTGGTAATGCGGTTAGTCTTCTGCTAGAAACAGCGAGGGCGTGACTTCAAGCGCTGCCAACATAGACATATTTTTTTTCTTTTAAACTGAGGTTAAAATTCCGCTCAATGTTAATTATTGCTGTTTGCCATATAATAAATGTGAAATTTCAATGTACTGATAGCTTAAACATAAATGTGATCATCGTTGGTGAGTATTTATTATTATTATTATTATTATTATTATTATTATTATTATTATTATTATTATTATTATTATTATTATTATTATTATTATTATTATTATTATTATTATTATTATTATTATCATCATCATCATCATCATCATCATCATCATCATCGTTGTTCTTTTTGTTGTTGGTGCTGCTACAGTTATGATTTTGATCTACAGTTGTTCTTTCTGATAAGCAATGGTAAAATGTTCTGTTTACTTTCTCTACGTGTACTATGTACACAATTTTATTGCACCTAAAAATACAATACCGAGATTTTCACCGGAAATACACGTTTTGGGACCCCCTGAACACAAAAAAAAACTTTTTCTACAAGTACTACGTGCATAGTTATAGAAAAGGTATTGTAATGCACCCAAAAATTCGATACCGGGATTTTATCGAAAATGCATGCTTTGTATCCCCCTGAATAAAAAAAAAAACATTTTTATAAAAAGGTTCATGTCTGTCTGTGGGCAGCATAGCTCAAAAACGTAAAGACCGTTATATACCAAACTTGGTATTTAAATTTTGTATCTTCCAAGGATACGAAACAAAAATCCGCTAGCCCAAACTACGCTTTACATGGAACATATTTCGAACGTTTTGATTATCTCAAGAATGGCTCTAACATTTTGATCAAAATACCTTACGTTTAAGATATTTTATGACAAACGAAATGTGTATCTTGAATTTTATTGGAATAGTCTCTGAAGACTTCTTCATTCTGGATGATTTTTGTAGAACTGGCAAACCGTAAGACATATACAAAAATTTACCACATAAAAAATGTAAATCTCATTAAAACAAGCATTCTATGTCATTTAATTTTTTTTTGAGTTAACCGTTTTTGAGATGTTCTGGATTATTGGCTTCAATTTTAGGCACTTTGACTTTTCTCAAGCGGGAAGACATCTTGCTTCTCGTTGCTCGTTTGTTTACTTTTGGCAAATAAAGAGATTAGAATTTCAATTGTTTCACATAGCGACCGGCTTTTAAAGGACGAGAATATTGCTTTAGCCTGTGCATTTTCTCATCCCTTCTATTTACAAAGAGCTAGTAATAAGACTAATTCTGCTAATGTTTAGCTTGATTAGCATGATCTAGATAAAAGAATAATCAGCATTATATTGGGCCGCCAGGAGCAAAATTAATTAAAAAGAAAGAAGACAATAGAGGTTTTTAACAATTTATTACAGAGGCGAATGGAATGGAACACTTCAGATTTTTAGAAAAATGTCCGTGTGTGTGTCTGCGGGCAGCATAACTTAAAAACCAAAAGATAGATGAATGCATGGATGGATGGATGGATGGATGGATGGATGGATGGATGGATGGATGGATGGATGGATGGATGGATGAATGTTTAATGAAAGTCGGTGTATATGCCCAAATGAACTTATTTCCACTGAGGTTAGATAAAATAGGACAAATTCATGTAAAACTGTTGAAGTAAAGCACATATCCGCTGCCATCTTCCCCATTTAAATAGCCCAAAATATCTGGTGTACTCCCGTCATCTGAATAGGGTGTTACTTCTTTTGGGTATAGCAGCTCTAAACTGAGGTGGATAATGACGTTTTCTTCCTCGGGTTGGTGTTATTTGAGCTCCAGCGGGGATGTTTGCTGTTGAAGTCTCTTCCAACTAAGAACCGTGATCCGACTGTACGTATTACTGTCCAGAAATGTCCAGCAGTTAATTTATTTGTCATTGCAGAATAAAACGAACATGCACATGTTACATTTACAAAGAGTGCTGAGCCTTATTTTCGTTCCGTACTAGGTTGTCAATCCCATTAGCCATAAAGAAAGAAATTAAATGAATACTAATTTTGTTTCTATGGCCAATAAAATGTAAATATTGTTCGTTCTAGAAAGTATTCCAGATAGCGATATTTACTATTGATCCCTGAGCGCTCCAAGTGCGAATTGCTAACGATTTCGAAAAGTCATTCTTTCTTGGAAAATAATGCAATAACTTTAGACGTACTAATTATCATAAGAAAGTCAAAAGAGAATCTCACCTGCGGTGCTATAAGTAGTAAAAGCGGGAGTTAAACACTATCCAAAACAGAAGAAAATTAATACTGTTAAGCAGGTTTAGAAAGCTGACAATCTTTGCATTATAACGAGGTACTTTAACATAAGAACTTATCACATTATTTGCTTTGTGCAACATGTAGAGGAGTGTTTGTGTTCCTATAACATTATGCCAGTATCTGTGTACTGCTACTTTCAAGTACGCTTTGATATATAAATCGGCACAATTGGAGATCTTGGAATCCGTAACAATATAGGAAGTGTGGTGTAACGATAACCGGGTGCTTTGGAATGCGACACGTCTAGTACAATCGAGAGTCTTCCATAGCTTCGGTTTCCACAATCTTCCAGGATGTTGTTGACCACATTCATAGCTATAAAAAGGCAGGAAGATGTGCAATCTATGGGCAGCGAGGTACACCGAGTCGTGAGTAACTGGAATATTAGCACGTGCAGCGGTCAACTGTCCATGTGCTGAAGCGTCGAGCGTTTTGTTTGCAGTAATGAATTATAGACTTTATTCGTCACGAACTTTTAAGTCAATAAATTTGTTATACTGCTTTCAGGGGTTAAGAAGCCAAATTGAAAGAAATGCTTTAAAAATATTGAGAAGATAGAATGGAGTCGGCAAGTAAGAAATTGAAAACTGAATTGCCTATCAAAATCAACGTACAAATGGGGTGAAGAAGGACATGGAGGAAAGGAGAGGAAAAATTGGAGAGGCTTGGGGGAACGATGAAGAGCCTTGACCATTGCGTTGACGAACCGAAAGACATCGAGGAGCGCATTGTTGCCCTAGAGGGAAGAGTCGAAAGCGGCGCAAAGGAACTGAACATCATAGTGGAAACGATGCTGGACGGAAGGTTGAAGGACTTGAAGGTCAAGGAGCAATGACACGACACAACATCCCCGAATATTAAGCCACACAAGTTCGACGGGACCTAAGCAGCGTTGGGCTACCCAGAAAAGTTTGCAGTGGCAATACATACCTCCGATAAGGTCCATGAGATATTATGACAGACTGATAAAAGAAGCAATGTACATAAAAGCAAACAAAAAGTAACTTTAAAACCACTAAGCTTAAATAAGCCAAACCTGGCTACCTATAATTTCTAACTGCTTGCCCCATTCTCCTCAGCCATTGACCACCGACGACCATTGAAAGCGTGCGAGACGTTCCCTAGGTCTTCCCTACCAGAGTAGCTTGCCGACAAGTTGGCACCACAGATATAAAGAGAATAGATAGGAAATGTCCTATCCTGATGTATTGTGATTACTGAAGCATGTTTTTGTCAAGCCACCATTTAAATACCACTCTTTTGAGGTGAGTACACCTAGCATGGGTTAAATGTGCACCTAAAATATGATCTTGTAATAATAAATGTTCAAATAAACAGTAAATTTTGATTAAGTTTTAAACCAGTATAATGGTCAATGTGTGTGTGTAATGTTTGGTTATAATTTCTCGAATAGCAGAAGCAAAAACAAGTAAAGGGAAGAATGTACTTATTAAGTGATTTTGTTGTGTTAAATGTTCAATTAAACAGTAAATTTAGAGTGTATGTTTTAAAACAATATAATAGACGGTAGGTGTGTGATGTATAGTCATAGCTTCTTCAATGGCAGAAGCATAAACATAAGTTAGTGAACAAGTTTAAATGATTTTTCGGTAGTAGACTTAGTGAAATATTTCAACACACAGGTTAGCGTACATATTTAAGTGATTCTTCCGTGGAATTTTTAATGAGATATGTTATACAGCTTCAACAGCACGATTCTGTATTGTTTGTTAGATTTTAAGTTTCCAACTCGGAAAGACCGTTAAGAAGCATCCAAATTGACAACCTACTCCGGTTTATAAGAAAACTTTTGCTTATTCGCCCATTTAGCAGCTACGTGAGAAATAATTAGTATCAAATTATGTGCAGCATTATGGGATACCAGAACTGTTAGAATAGGAGACGTCTTCCTCGGACTCGGAATGCAATAAATGCCATCCACAGTGAAAGTCATTATAATCTTTAAGATCATACCTGATACTTGTCACTCTTTTGTGTGTGTGTGCACTTGTTTTTAGGTTCAAATAGTAGAATTAATGCCTATAAATGAAATAGAGCGTGGTCGCTCTTTAACTACTATGGTTCTCAGCGTCCCACTCTAAACTGAGCGTGAAAAATCGCTTAATTTTGTTCAGAGGCCTCTCTATCAGGTTTGAGGTAAATCTGAAAATCTGCGTCACGGAACCAAGGACTTTACTTGCCTTCCGAAGGAAACCATGCTGAGGAGTTTTACGCCCGAAAAATCCATCGTCCTCCACTGGGTTTGAACCTGCAATCTTGGGTGCATAAAGTTAGCATGGTAGCCATTACACCACGGAGGGTAGTAGCTATAAGCATGAGAGTCAGACAATAAGGTTTTGTCAAAATCTGATATTTTGCCCTCCTTCTGTTTTAAACCAAGAAATTAGAACAAAACTAAGTTATGACCTTGCTGCAATAATACCAATATATCAATAATAACTACTGACACGCCGAAAATGTGATTGTATTAAATATTCCTTCAACTAGATATGCCCTTCCAATGTCCTTTTTTTTTACCTCAAAAACTTGAAAATACAATCAATTTTACAGTTGTTGGGTTTGGTATATATGGTGGTGTGTAATATTACAAGATGGCGGCTGAACACAAAACGTGCTTCAATTCAATTCAATTTATTAGTCCTGTAAATCATATACATGATATAGGATAAGTCAGTGTTTACAGTTAAGTAGAAACATATTTACAATTTACATAAGTAGGTAGTTACCAATGAATATTTCATACAGCAATTAAATTAACTTTTTTGCATTGAAAAAATACAAATTACATAAAAATTAGACCACACAATAATTCACAATTATTAAACTTAATTTTGAGACAATATTACAAGAATCTTTTATATACTACAGCTGAAGTAAACATCACAATTAAGCATACAAATATTTACAACTATCAATGTTTACACAATAGTATTACTGTAATAAATACAATTAATCACAATTTTCTACTATTACATTTTTACTAACAGAATACTAAAAAATACAGACTCTCAGATCTTATCCCTGTATCTCATATATTCTTCCACCGAATAGTTGATTGAGGTTTAGGAATTTGTGAATTTCCTTTTTAAACTTGGTAACAGACTTAATACCTTTTAACGGATCAGGAAGTTGATTGAATAATTTTATGCCACTATATTTGCATGATTTCTGAAAAAGTTTAGTTCTATGGGTCTTTAAGTGAGAGCTTGTTTTTGTTCCTAGTATTGTGCGCATGTATATCCGAGTTTGCTGTTAATTCACTCAAACCACTTTTAACATGAATTAACATTTCTTTTATGTACAGACTTAGAAATGTGAGTATATTTAGTTTCTTAAAATGCTCTCTACAGCTTTCTCTAGGGGGAATGCCCAACATGATTCTCAACACTCTCTTTTGCAATTTAAATATTGCATTACTGTAACTAGAATTTCCCCATAGCTTTATTCCATATAACAACAGTGAGTGAAAATAAGCATAATAGCAAGTTTTTAATACCTCACTAGAAACACGAGACTTTAATTGGTAGAGGATAAAGCACAATCTACTTAACTTGTTTGTCAATGCCTCCACATGTTTGTCCCACCTCAGATATTGGTCAACCCACAGACCCAAAAATTTAGCTTTCGTATTTAGTTGAATTATTTTTGATCCAAATTTAATGCTCGACAGTCCTTGATTCTTTAAGGTTCTATTATGAAATTGGACAGCTATAGTTTTATCCTCATTGATTATTAATTTATTTACTTTGAACCAGTTTGAATCTTTGCTTATGGTGCTTGATATGCTTGAATCAAGCTTCATACCGTCCTTCCCATTTATGAATATACTTGTATCATCGGCAAATAAAGTGATTTTTACATCAGATTCACTTTTTATACAATGAGGCAGATCGTTAATGTAGATCAAAAATAAAAGGGATCCCAGAACTGATCCTTGGGGTACTCCAGTTGAAGCCTTTCCTTTACTAGAAAATTCCTTTTTGAATGTTGAATTTGTGTCAAGATAATCCATTTGCACTATTTGTACCCCTTATTCCATAGTTATGGAGTTTATTTAGCAAAATGTTGTGATATACCATATCAAATGCCTTAGTCAAGTCGAGAAATAAACCCACCCCTGGCTCACCTTTATCCAATGTATCATAAATACTATCAACAAAATTCATAATTGCAGAACTAGTTGTTTTCAATTTCTGGAAACCAAACTGACAAGAATTTATTATATTGAATTTAGTAAAAAATTGAATCATCCTTCTATACATGACTTTTTCAATGATTTTTGAAAAAACTGATAGTAACGTTATTGGTCTGTAATTATTGGTTTCAGATTCATCTCCTTTTTTAAAAAGAGGTTTTACTATAGCTTTCTTCAAAGCTTTTGGGAATTGGCCATTATCCAGCGATTTATTAATTAAAAAGCAAGGGGGTTTTATTACATAAATACTACATTTTTTTAATAATTTTGTTTGAGCTCCCATCCCATGTCTCTGTTTTTTTATTTCTTAATTCACTAATGATAGCCAATACTTCATTTTCAGTGGCTGGTTCCAAAAAAATTGCAGTGTCACATGTAGGCAAATGAATGTTCTCAGTTCTCTTAGCACAGTTTGTATTCTGCATTTTCTTTGTAATTTCCACAAAGTAGTTATTAAAATCATTAGCTATTTCTTTGGGATTACTAATTGCATGGTCATTAATTTTTAATTGAATATTTCCTGTAAATAGTTTTTTCTGGTTGGTTTCCTGTTTTATTACATCCCACATTGCCTTATGTTTATTGTTTGAGATGCTAATCTTTTTATCATTATTCATTAATTTAGCAGATTTTATGACAGATCTGTAAATACTTTTATATCCGTTGTAATATATTTTGAAGCTTTGTGATACATTACCTTTCTTGACAAGTTCACTCAGCAATCTCAGTTTTTCTTTAGAAGTTGTTATACCTTTAGTTATCCATTTTGATGGCCCAATCATTATTTTTCACTTAAATGTGGGAAATGCCAATTCATAATAGTAATTAAATATATTTATAAATTTATTACATATTTCTTCTACTGACTCCCCTGAATAAACTTCTTCCCATGTCTCTTTGCTCAATAGATAATGAAAATAGTCATAATTTTCCCTATGCATTTGACGAACTTTTTTAAATAAAGTGCTTGAATTTACAATCTTTTGACTCTGGTTGCATTTCAGCAAAACAATAGCAACTTTTGCAGTAGAGAGCCAACATTGTTGGTTGATGTAGGTGAAATTCTATTAAAAGGATATTTCAAACCATGTAGACTTTGGGATTTTTTTTTTTTTTTTTGGAAAATTAGTAAAATAGTATAAATTAATTTAACTTAAAAATTAATAATGATGGAATGATGGCAGTCGCAAAACATTATTGTTTAGCTGAGTAACTTGCTTTAATCTCAAAGCGCGAAAAAGGCTGAGTTTATTATGTTACATCACGAGATGACCCAGTCACGCTCAGATGATGTTGCAGTGGTCGAAAGGAGAACCCCTAGGTGAAAAGTCTGATAGCTATGAACTATGTGCATATGATCCTTCAAACTTGTTCCCATTAAACGAGATTAAAGTACGGATCGTGGCAGAAAAAATCCTTTCAGGAAACTAATTCTCCCAGTTCGTCAGAAGAAATTTACTTTAAATGCATTCAGCAATATGAGACTGCAGAGATGCTTCCTCTTCAGAAGATGTAGTACCTCGTTTTTGCTTGTTTATGTTGTGTTTTTTTTTTGTTTCTTTTTTTTTTGTTTTTTTTTTTTTTTGTTTTTTGCATCCTGGCATTGCTTTGGACAATTGATGGCTGGTGAACAATTTATCATGGGCATTAAAAAAGGGGGTCCTAATAAAGGGATAGATGAGTGATATGTTTCTCTGAGCATGAGAAACATAAACTTGGTGAATTTAGAATCCATCTAATTCTGGAAGAAATTAGTAGTTTTAACATTTCAACAACGAAGTACTATTTCATATCAGAGGTGCCTTAGATTTTAATGTTTTTTTGACCTTATCACATGCGGGCATTCAGAAGTTTTTCTCTATAAATGGCTATATTAAATCCAAGAAAACAAATAGGTTGAATTCTTCAACGGTAGCAGATTTAATGAGAATCAAACTGGACATGAGCACGCAAAAAAGTGTGTAGTGCCTGTCCAATGACAGGGGGAATTCTTAACCTATTTCATGACAGCATGCATGAACTGGACACCGATTCAAGTTCTCCGAGTTAGAAGGCCTTTGAGAAGATCCATTGAAGGCAGAGGATTTTCAACAATACTTACCACCAAGAGATCAAAGCAGACTGCAGTAGGACTTTCTACGATACAGAAAACGAAAATAAAGTATGCTTTTTTACGTTCTCTACGTAGCACATGGTACATAGGTAGAGAAGGTATTACACGTCCATGGTCGCCCTCCGTGGTATAATGGTTACCATGCTAACTTCATATACCCAAGGTCGCGGGTTCAAACCCGGCGGAAGACGATGGATTTTTTCGGGTGTAAAAATCCTTTGCATAGCTTCCTCCGGAAGGGAAGTAAATCCGTGGGGCCTGTGTCATTGATTTACGCCACATAAAAGAACCTCAAGCCTGATGGAGAGGCCTCTGAGCAAAATTAAGCGGTCTTTCACGCCCAGTGTAGAATGGGACGCTGAGAACCAAAGCAGATAAAGAGCGTCCATATATAGAACGCCATTTCATTTTTCATTGCACTATGTAAAAAATTCGACACCGATATTTTATCGCAAATATAAGTTTTAAGGTCCCCTGTGTGAAAAAATTAGAAAAAGATCTGTGTATATGTCTGTGTCCGTGAACACGATAACTCAAAAAGAAATGTCGGCAAAAAATAAATAAAATACATTTGGTATTTACGTTTAGTAACTTCCAAGGATGCGACACAAAGATTTTGAGGAAAATTCCTCCCCCCAAGCCACACACACACACGGACACACGCACACACGCACACACACACACACACACCAAACTACCCTTTCCATGGAAAACATTTTGAAATGTGTTATTTTCTCAAAAATGGGACTGACGATTTTGATTTAAACATCGTATAATATACGATGCGAAGCCTACCTTCCCCTCTTTTACACACCAGCACGAGCCTTTTAGCATTACCTTCTCATCGACCACTGGATCCAGTACGCAGCGCTCCCCCCCCCCCAAACCCTGGGAAGCAAAGCAATGGAAATTACCGCAGCAACTGGCAACTAAAAGCTATTAACGTAGTAAATGCAGACGAGAACCTCCAGCGTTCCACGCTGTCTTACAACATCGACGGCACCGACATAACCTCATTTTTAGGCATCCCTTGCTCTGCGACCTCTCGTTTCCCTTCATCCGGATTAATTCATCCTCCAACTGGAAAAAGCCGCCCGCCTCCAGTACATCCGCAATGTGGAGCAAATCATCCCCACTCTACTGGCTGGTGGGGCCGAAGGCGACAACACTAAAATCGCCTCGGTGACCAATCGGTACGCTCCCCTGGGGTCGGCCACCGCCGACTATTGCCGCAGGCACCACCGACTGCTTTCAGTGGCGGTGCTGTGAAACGACTCTGCACTGGTGCACTCAAAAACACTACAATGGAAGCGTCCAACACCATCCAACCGGATCTATTACAGCAGTCATTACGAGCGGCCAAACCTTCCCCGATCTACCTTCGGCACCCGGAGGATTGGAGGAAACTCTCCAGCTATCCTTGAACTGTCTAGTTTTACACAATCCACATCCTGAAGAAGACCGTCGCCATCTTACTAGTGGATCCCACCGGAAGCTCCGACAGTGGTTGGAGGAACAGGACATTGCTTTGTGGCCACCCTGTTACTGAAAGAAAAATGTCTTCCAAGTTGTCATTAAGGACCTTCACCAGTACCTCACAGCGGAGGATGTTAAGGAATACCTGCTGTCTAAGGAATTTCCCATGGATAGCTCAACCACTCCGGACCGTCCGAGACCCCTATCCCGGCCCCCTGCCATACTGTAGGGTGGCCCTAGAGAAGAAGGACGGGGTGGAAGAAAACTGCCAGCTCCAGAGGATGTTCTCGACGGTCGTCAGTGTAAAGCCCTACAAGCTGCCCTTCAGATTTCAACAATGCCTCAGCTTTCAGAAATTCTTCACGGCACCAACAGTTACAGCTGACAGCAGTCTGCTGACAGAGTCTGCTCAGACCGTGGAGCTGCTGACTACCTCAGGAACCGCCATACGCGCCGGTATGCCAAATGTCCTGTCTGGCAGGAGGATCGGCAAGAGCTGGAAAGTAGCAGGAAAGGTGGACGGCGGGCTCAAGTCCAAGCCAAATCCAGAGTTCTAAATTGCCACGGGATCCAGCGTAGGGCCTTCTATGGCGCCCGGTTCCCGGGCCTCCCGTCTAGAACTCCGATTAGGTCCCCGTCCTACGAGGTGGCAACCAACAACTCCCTAAGAAAACCTAGAAGTACAAAAGCATTTTTAATTACAAATTATGACGTAATCGAGAGAAAATATTACGAGATGTTAAATGCAAGACAATGTTACAACAGATAATTTGCTGAGAGGTTATGTTTATTTAGAATTTAAATATTCTTCAAAGATTAATAATCAACCGACAAAGAAATCATAAAAATGGCAAGGAAATATTGCTAGATATCTCTAAAACATATTTCATATAAAACGTGAACAAGAAGGCAAGCTGATGTTCGCTGGACTTTATACAGCTGCATCTCGTGTTAAATGACTTTGCATATATATTTTAATAATTTGACTATAAAAATATTGTTTTTCTGCATATAATTATAATATATTTTATGTAACTTGTGTTAAGATGTGTAAAGTAATTGAATCCCTTAGAATAAAAGGTTCTTTTGGGGAAAATAAATATAGAATAATAAATAAAATGATAAACCTAAAGTGTCTTTAAATGTAAAATAATGTTACATTTTATCAATATTTCTTATAGTAAGATGTTTGTTCTCCAAACTTCTAAAAAAGACAGCGTCACCAGAAGGGGCAAATAATTAATTATCAGAGAGTAATATCTCTTGAATACAATGTTATTGTAACTATAATATATGATAATTATTGGAAAATCAGTCGTAGATTAAACACCAAGTTTTGCTATAAGAATTAATTGTGAAAGAGTTACATGACGAACATGTTAGTAAAAAATGTAGCGCCACTAAGCAAAAGATGCCAACTCTAATTTCAATAAAAATTTATTTTCAACGAAAATGTTGAGCTTATGCACACTTCCAAAGTCATTCCGTCCTGCAGCATCTTATTACTGACATTTGGAAAACATACTCGCCAACTAGCAGTTAGGTGAATAGGGTATTAATGATATCACTTAGGGATAATTAAAAGTAATTAATTAAATTATCTATATACAACCAGGCGACTTTCGTTAAACTGCCAAAAATATTGGCGGGTTAGCAAAGATCTTTACAGCTGACGGCATAGGATCCGCAAGCGTTTGATTACAACACCTGTTTTAGTTCACGCGGCAACACCCAGATTAACAACTTCGAGGAAACTAGGACAAGCAACTACGTGGGGACTACGCTCCGCAACAAGGTAAAAAGAACCAAGAACAAACTTAGTAGCACGCCAACAATAAGTAGCAACTTCCGCCCAAGCTATGACAAGCTTGACATCCTGAACCTGGTAAAGAATATCTCCAATACTGGTTTAGCTAGCGTCGGTCTCAACAATATAGTCGACACCAAACTGTGAAAAAAACTAAGAAGGCTTACTGCAGAGTATTTAAGCGCCTGGAATACGTTCTCGGCCTACTCCGACCACGTCTAAGATCGATACTATTCAGTCAGATGCTGAGGGGTAATGTGGTGCTAAGAAACTTTTGATGAACCGGTGGTAATAGCTGCACAGGCCCAGGAATCTTATCAGCCTTCGCTTTTCTTTCAAATGAGACTATCCCCTTCTTGCTCGAGCTTTCTTCAAGTTTGTGGCCACCCTGATTCGTATATAATCCCTCAAAATGAAATAGATCCTTACAATATTCGATTACTTGAAGTTGTAGATGGTGAGGCCATGAAATACATCTCCTTGCAGAAGAGGTGGCAGTTCTTCGCATTCAGCTTCTAATTGGCTGTCTCCAGCCTCTGCAATATCTTGGGCATGTTCTCGAAATGGTCCTGGAAGTTGCTGTTGACGACGATGTCGTCCAGATATAGCAAGCAAGCGTTATAAACCAATTCCAACAACTCTCCCTCCACTGGGCTACGGCAAGAGTGTTCAAAGTGTCGTCAACGTGTAGTTATGGGAAAAAGTTCATTTTAGTGACGACATTCACCTTATCCCCTCAGAAGCACAGCTTTCCATTCTTCTTCAACAAAGCTACAGGGGAATAACAAAGTATATATGTCTCTTCGCTATTTCCCCAGGATGTATTGTCCTCGTTGTACCGTAACTCCAATTGCTTCGCCAGGCGGAGACTTGTATTATAGGCGGAAGACTTCATATGTTGATCTTCTGTTCTACTTAAGTGGCTGAAGCGGGCAAATAACACAAGAATTTTTTCCACCACGACGTACAGCTCAACGTTGCTGCCATCGGCTGTTCCTTACAGAACGCTGAGCATTCTCTATTCCTCTAGTGCGTTAACGCGTTGTCCAAAATTTTCACCCTTCCACCAAGGTTCTCAACCTTTCTTCTACGACCCTTTATGTTCTTAACGCTGGACAATTGTTCATCGATTTTGATCTATTATCTTTGTCTTCATCATAGTCACCCCCATTCTCATTTCTGCTTGCATCTTGTCCATACCAATTACATTTTCCTGCCAATCTTCTCCATTCCGGATTTCATCTTCTCCAGGCTGATTAAATTTTCTCCTTCATCTTCTCCATCCCGATTTCCACTTTTCTCAATTTGTCCATTCCGCCTTTCGTGCTCGATTTGAGATAGTAGTATTTTCATCTTCTCCTCCATCATCTCATCAACTTAAGTTGTGTTTTATTTATGGATGCTCTTTTAACTGCTACGGTACTTAGTGTCCCATGCTATATTGAGCGTGAAAGACACTTAATTTTGCTCAGATGCCTCTTTATCATGCTTGATGTTCTTTTACGTACATAAATGTACAACACGGAACCTACGGCTTTACTTTCCTTTCGAAAGAAGCCATGCTAAAAAAGTCTTCAACAAAATCCAACGCACCTTGGAAACCAAAGACTAGCAGGTTACTCCCAGATCACGGAGGATGACAGCGTAAGAAGTTGTCTTTTTCGACGCCAATACCCTCAAGTGCCGACTACTCTCAAACATCATTGCATTCTCCAAGCCTGCTCGCAACTGACCTCACCCGTGCGTTCGTGGATATCTGGTGGGCTGACGGTGAGCCTAGTTGTTATTGTGTGTACCTACCCTTGAAAGGGGTTAAGCGCAGGAATGAAGGGGTTGGGTTAAATTTTGGCCTGGTTCAGTTTAGCTTGATGTGTTAAAGAGGTGGCGCTACAGGTAAGCTTCTAACTATTGCTGTTTTAGGATCAGCTGCTCCGCTGGTGTTTTCTTTGGTTAATTTCAGTTGGTGTTAAGTTTTTAAAGGCCACTCCTATGGTTGGAAGGGGGCGTACTTAGCTCAGCTTTTTGCTATTGGCTGGTTTGAAACCATTGTTACTGGGGTTGCACACAAGTAATGCGGAGAATCCGGAACTGCCTGCATCGGCAGTCAGTTGGTAAATAGTCACCCAGTGATATGACAAGGGTACCCTCATGATGGCCAATCTTGTGTAGAAATTTTGAACTCGGTGCCTAATTGGACCTCATCTGACACTGTCTCTCCTCATTTTATCCTCTGATTGTAACAAGAAGCGATTTAGGCACGATTTGCACATGGCTTTGGGCACGTAATTACAATACAGAGTTTACAAACCTTATTTTAACCCGTTGAAAGTTTACTAAAATTCAGTTACTGCCCTTCAATTAATACTAATTCTTTAAATGTGAAATGCTTAGCTTTTTATTTTATTTAATTATTTTTGTGTGTGTAAATATATCTGTATTTGTGGACGAGCATTTCTTTTGCCGAATTTTACAGGCTTATTCTTATTCTTTTTTTTATTTTGAAATGTTCCATGTTATGACATTTCGATAGCGTGTTATATCTATTCCTTCCTGTTTCTTTGGGTGGCCATACGTAGTGTAGGGAGTACGATGGATTTTTTTCGGGTAAAAATCCTGAGCATGGTTTCTT
Organism: Hymenopus coronatus; assembly: GCA_030762935.1. Classification (NCBI taxonomy): domain Eukaryota; kingdom Metazoa; phylum Arthropoda; class Insecta; order Mantodea; family Hymenopodidae; genus Hymenopus; species Hymenopus coronatus. The sequence goes on from CM060884.1 coordinate 31,708,747, forward strand.
TCAGAAGGGAAGTAAAGCCGTTGTTCCAGTGTCTTAGATTTGCGGCACATAAAAGAACCTCAAGCCTGATAAATTGGCCTCTGAGCAAAAGTCAGCGATCTTTCACGCCTAATATACAATGGGACGTTGAGAACGATAGTAGTTAAAGAGCGTTCGTAAATAAAACTCCGTGTCCTTTTTTTTTTCTTTCGAAATCCATTATAATTCTCATGGTAACACAATTTTTCAACAATGAATAAATCGCAAACTAAGGAATTCATTAAAAAAAAAACATTTTAGAAAAGGGTGAATGTATGCGAGCGTCTGTGGACTGCATAATTAAAAAAAAAAAAGAAAAGGTTTCTGTATTTGTTCCAAGAATGAGACACGAACATTTTCAAGAAAACTCTCACCTAAACTTAACCGACCAATGCAAAAGTTTTCAAATTGTTATGAAAAAGGGCTCCAATGATTGTGATTAAATGTATACAAATAAAATGCATATGTTAAATTTCCTGGGAATAGCTTCTGAAGTCCTCTTAAATCTGGTTTATTTGAACAATTGATAAACTGTGAAAGATAGACAAAAATTTACTATACAAAAAGTGCATATCTCAACATAACACATAATTTATATTCTATATATTTTTGTCGTATTTGTTAGACATTCTTTTTTATTCGTTTCAGTTTTAAAAACCTCATGCTGTTTTTCTAAGAGGAAGTCGTTTTTATATTTCTTTAGGTTTACTCCTTGCCAAACAAAGAGGACCGAATTCCAATGACAATCGCATAGCGACTGTTTTTAAAAGAAATTGCTATTGCTTTAGCCTAGGGTAACACTTTGTTTCACTTCTACATATAAGGAACCAAGTAGTAAGACCAGTAAATAGAAGTATGAAGGAATAGATAGAAGAATAACGAAGCAGATAGAAAAAAAAATACTCTAAAGATAGTTTGTTTGAAGAAAGCAGGTTAAGTTTGAATGGAAAAATTACATTTTTTGAAAAGGAAATTTTTATGTTTTGGTTGGTACCTTATTAATCTGTTTTAAAGATGCTTATCAAGAAGCTAACTAAACTGGTTATATTTATTCGGTGAAGAAAGTAGATAATTTATGAAATTATTTGTAAATAGAATATGTGATATTCTTGGGATTAAAGCTATGTTATCAATGTGTAAACAATATCTGTTATTGAAAGGCCTTGACGTGAGAGCTCGATCGATGCCTGGCTGACGGTTGGAACTTTGAAGCTTCTGAGATGCATTTGGTAGCCCTGGGTATTAAACTGAACATAAACTAAACTGTTCTATGGTAAATATTGAAAAACATGGACGCCAACAATAAAAAAAATCAGCTTCTGTAGTAAACTTGAAGCGATAAATTGGAAATGTTAAAGCGGTACACTAACGGCTGTTCCGAAGAGTAAACTGCTTTTAAGCGCCAAAAGCATTGAATCGCCAATACTGTGGCATTAAAGGAGAAGCACTATTTTGTTGGTTTGTAGGTCTTACCACTGTTAGCAACAAGAACGGCGCGGAACGCATATCCAGCAACATGTCAAAACGATCTGCAAGTGTAAAGGTAAGTGAGAGTCTGTTATAAAGAGCAACACACTGTTTTTGTCTTCATTGACTTATTAATTTTTCAACGCAATAAAAAGTCATAAAGAGGTTCTAAATACAGAGGTATATGTGATGTAAGGTTAATGTAATTTAGCCGCCCCGGAGATGCACACAGTGGATCGCGGCGTTCATTGAAAACATTGCATTTATGATTAGGTGGTGATTTTATTTCAGGCAAATAAGGACGGTATCACTTAATTATCATTAGACCTCATTGAGCATCATAACTATTCTTGATTAAGTTTATTTATACCGACACACAGGCTTAAAAAAACATCTAACCATAGAATTGATTTTAAAAGTTAACTTTTAAAGTTAAGTGAAATAAAAACCGGCTTTGGTATTTATGCATTACCTAAGAAGAAAGGCTGCATGGTGTTTAGAAGCTACATTTGCTTGTTTTTGGAAGCCAAGAGCACTTTTTTTTTATTCAGTGTTTGGACTATCAAGAAATGTAAATATTGATACTCACAGTATGTTTCAAACAGCAGTAGACACCAATGCCATTGTTATTATACATGGAAACTCTTTGAATACATTATCTGTACTGTATTGTAAGAGTTATTGCTTTCCTAAAGCTTTGCATGGAAGGACAGAAAAGTTAAGAACATCTACGTACCAAAGAATATGTAATAGAAAATGTATTTTAATAGTGGACAACATTAAAGGTGAGCAAGAAGGGGAGATACTAAGAAAAACAAATATGCAGTATAAGAAGATTGCAGTGATGGACACTAAAGGAAAAACTAAAGTAAGTAAAAGTAGTGGTTGTATCAAACCCCAGGAATAAATTATTCGCATATATAATTTAAAAGTGGTCAAGCATTTAGCTATTATAGTCGGAATATCTGCAATTATCATATGAGGGCTGACGTACACATAAATAAAGTTTGTTGCAAAATTGTCTGATAATTTGGGTATGCTGGTCCAAATGCAACTAGCTCAGACCATTTTATACAAACTGTAGTAAAGCATTCCAATAAACTTAGGAATCTTCTCAAGGGGATATGGCACAAAACATTTGGCTTTGGTACCTAGTATCAGTTTAGCTGTGAATCTCTTTTTTTTTTTTTTTTGTGGCACATAGGGATCAATTTAAATATCTAATAAATAATTGCAGTGTGTTTTGGGGTGTCTTTTTGGTGCAGAAACTTAGCTTGGCATAATAAATGAAGGTTTTGTGGGGAAAAACAAGGTAAGTCACATTTTCTGAAAATTTCAGATATTGTGTTAATTATCTTCTACAAGGTTGAATCTATCATTCTAAAGCTGGTACATGCTGATAATGAGGTTAGTACATGTATGCTTAATTTTGAAGAAACTGCGAACAGGGAGGTAAGTAAACTTAAAACATAACAAGAATGCTGTAAGTCGCAGCATTGTCTCCTATCATCTTATTATGAGACGCACAGTACAACAATAATTTGCTAACATTATTGGCAATCTAATTAAGTCAATCGTTGATAATGCTATAAATGTATGACAGGTTATTTCAGTTTTAAAAATTAGTTCTTCAGAGTGATCAAGTGGCCCGGTGGCCAACAACCCTCTTGTGTCCACAAGAGTAATGTTTCCATTGAGTATGAATTGTCTGCTGGGAGTGCCATACACTATGAACCTGGAAACATGCATGAAAGATGAGAACATAACAGGAAAGATTGAAAGGAAAATAGGTACATGATAAACCACCCCAGCATTCACCTGCAGACACCAGGGAAACCATGAAAAACCCATGGGTCAAAGTGGCCAGTTACTGGGGGCCAAACTTGCAACCTCCTGAATACGAGTCGCTTACCACTGCCCAACCTCGTTCGGTGATTTCATATGAAATAGAGTTTTTCAAAGTTTTATTTTAAAAAAGCCATGTTCATGTAAAAAAAATTGTGCAACATTGTTAAAAAATAAAAATTTAGTTGTTCCAAGCTGATGATAAACATCAGATTTACAGGAATGCATTTAATTTCACTATCTAACTTGTTCTTCCTAGTGTATCCTTGCAAATAGACATGAGCAGTCAAGTTGCGCAGTACAAAGAGTGGGAGAAAGAGGCGGAGACTGGAAGCGATAGCCATGGGTATGTAAATGCAGAAAGATGTCGGCTGCCGGCCAACTGCAGCAATCAGATCATGCCACTGTGCATCATGTTTATACTGCTTTCGTCTACTTACTTGGATAATACAATAATGTTGTCATATTAATTTCTCAAAAGTTGACTTTAAGGCTTATTAAGAGTACTTAAGTTAGTATTAAATATTGGAACAATATGTTAATAGTTTTGGAGTTCATAGGTTTCAAACTTTAATACATTAATAAAAATGACCTACCTCATTCTTCCCGCATGGTCCTCAAATGTTTAAAAACAAGGTTAAACAGGTTTCTGATCCCCCCTTCCCGAAACCTCTAATTTGCATTGTTTTTCAGAAACTACATTTTTACTCATTTTTAACCAGTTCACACACACACACACACACACACACACAGCTAAATGTAACCCTAATCTTGTGCAAATTTCGAAACTGAATCTTGTCCATTTTTCAAAAACACTTAGTAGTCTACAATAATTCTTCTTGACACCGAATTCTCAAATGAAGAAAGGTTGTTGAGAAGGAAGATGAATGAACAAAATGTTAGCCACTAGCAGAGAAACTTCTACTTCACTTTAATTAGTCTATTTAATAAATGTCCACAATTTACTTTTTCTTTTTGGCATACTTCTCGTACATTCTTCCACATCAAAATGTGAGAGCTCTTTTATTTAACTTGCAATTTATGCCCCAAAATTTTGTACACTATTGTATCCTTCAAGTTGTGTTGTTTAATAAATAACTCAAGAATTTACTCTGAGGAAAAATCAAGACCAGAAAATAACTGAGCTCACATTGTCTTTCAGATGTGCATGACATAATGGTACACGATTGGTTTCGTTTACAATTCACAGCTGGTAACCAACTCAAAATATTGTCTGTGATCAAAACCTCAATATCATTGGTCGCTATATTGGTTCATATCATTCAGCAGAATAATAACCAGTGAGACCACAGCTTTTGTAACATTGGAAGCCACAGGTTTACATGTAGGATACAAACATTTTCTAAGTCAGAGAAATTAGTAAAAAACCAAGCTGTTCTGAATATAATCTGAATAGATCATGGCGCAAATTAATCTTGAAAAAATTAATAATGCTGTTCTGCAGGCAAAGTAAACTTATACCAAAAATATCTTACATTGTGCCACTGTAATTCCACCATAAGAATGCATGGAAAGACAATGGATTTGAATCTACCTTGGGTTTACTTTACTGAAAACCACATGTTTACCAGTAGGATAACATAGGTGCCTCAATGTTAAATTAGTGCCAGATTTGCATCACAAATTTGTGCCAACCACTCTACTTGTCTTTCTTGGTTGCTAAGGTTATTTTACATTGGTAGAATTAAAGTCTATGAGTTATCACTTTTTAGAATTAAAGTCTATGAGTTATCACTTTTTCTGCTGTCATCTAACACATTATGGAAAACTCTTTGGATTTTTTTTTCCCTTTAGGAGGTCAGTGTATTATGCTCCCTAATTATTATCCTTGCAAACAGACGTGAGCAGTCAAATTGCATAGTAAAAGGAGTGGGGGAAAGCGGTGGAGACTGAAAGTCATAGCCATGGATATGTAAACACACAAAGATATCAGACGACTGCAGCAATCAGATCATACCACTGGGCATCATGTTTACAACGCTGAAGTCTACTTGCATGGGTAATACCTGTAGTGATATGAGTGTAAGAAGATATGAGTAGAGTTGCAATTTTTGCAAGTGAAGACAGAATGAAGAATCATCTATCACTGAATTTCTACCCTGGTTGGTTTGTTATACAAGAGGGACAGCATTGAAAGAAAAAGATGGTATTTCCTTTTACAAATAGCAAAGGGCCAACTTTCAGCTCGAATAGCAACACATTACTGTCTATATTCGTTGGTTTTCAAATGGGTATGCAAATTCGCTTTGTTTTAACATATCTGTTAAAATTAATATTTTCTCATAAGAACATATAAAATAGAAACTTACCTTTTTTCTTAAAAAACAACACTTTTCACATAAAAAATAATTTCATGGGTGCATTTGAACTGCAAAGGTGAATGTAGCAAATTGATTGAAACTGATAAGATCATAAGTGACAAAATACTCCAGATGGTAGAAACCAATCAGTAAAGGCTATCACATTTCTCCAGTTTACATCAGAGTGAGTTTTAGGACAAAGGTATGTGATAAGCACCTGAAAAGGTGTAGCATAAGAGGAAATGAAGGTATAAATGAGATGCAAGGTGCAAGTTGGTCAATAACCCCCCCCCCCTGAAGAAACTAAGCATTTGTCATAAGTCATTAGGGTATTATTAAGCTCATATTAAGGTGGTAACTGCCTGCCTCAGTAGTGTGGGGGTAGCATATCTGCCTCACATTCAAGAGCTTGTAAATTCAAAGCTCCCCAGAGTGAGTTACCTGGATAAGTTTTTTTGGGGCTTTCCCTTATCCTGAGAAGACGAATGTAGAGTAACTTTAAGCTCCATGGACCCTGAAATCATTTGAGCAATTTTTCATCAATTTCATTCAGTGCCCAATATTATGGCCAACCAGGTTAACAGTGATTAAATAAAAAAAAACATTGTAACTGGGTGCTAAAGTAAATAATTACTCTGAATCACGGCAGGCACAATTGACAATAACCAGGCTTGTACTTGAAATAATTGGGAAATTTAATTTTGACCAAACCTACAGCAATAGGCCATTTACTTGTCAAAATATTCTATTATACTCTTTCAAAAATGAATCAAACGTGTAAAAAGTGCAAGAGGTGGAACCAAACTTGGCTGCAGTGAATGCTCTAATTGCTGACTGCAACACTCAGTCTAAAGCAGAAAAAAATATTCCATATTTCTTTATGTTATCACCTTTTAAATGTGTTGATGTATATGTTTAATGACTTCATTGCAATATGCTACATTTTCATTGTTATTTGTGAATACAGTTTGTTCCTTATATTGCTGGGCTGCAGATCATATGTGTGCATGTTCCGTCTACAGTCCATTGTCCATCTACATTGAGACATTCCTGGCATCATGAGTTTCCAATTCATGAACATAGTTAATCATTCAGTAGAGTTTCAATTTTAAAAATTTAGCAATTCTATGAATAGAAGTTTCTGAAACACCCAATGCTGTGCAGCATGTTTTAAAACACCTTTTTGCAAAGAGATCTATCAGTTTTGTCAATTTTTTCCTTTGTTAGAAATTATTTCTTCCCTGAGTTAATTAACCAGACTTCTTAATAGTTTCTCTACCTAGAACTGAATTAAATTGTCTATATACCTCTATACATCATTCAGTTTCTATATGTGTATCACATAAAAATTCCTTGTTTAGGTGTGAATTATTTGCTAGGCATTTCAGTGAACAAATAAGAATAGTCTAATGAAACTTACACATGACACATGTCTTGAATCAACTTTCACTTTTGAGATACATAAAGAACAAACTCTATCTTCGCAACCCAAACTGAAGGCAGCAACTGACAATGTAATACAGCTAATATGAGCAGGTCATTCACAGCTAGTGCACTGTGGTAAAATACCAGGCCACTGCAATGAAAGTAACTTATGCATAAATCTATGCCTGGCTATAAATGGAATGCATGGTAGAAACCAACGTTTAAGAAGTTACTGCATATTGGTTGCATATGCTGTGCATGTCTTACACTTAGACTTTTAAGCACAATAGAAACTGCACAATAGATAGGATTCCTGAAAGTCTTGCATATCACATCCTTGGAAGATGCTGAACTTAATTATCATGTTTGGTTTTTAACCAATTTTTCATTTGAGGTATGTTCACAGACACACAGACCTTTTTCTATAATTGCTTCTTTTCTGGATTCAGGGGACTCTAAAACATGTATTTCCAGTGAAATCTCGGTATCAAATTTTTGGGGAAGCAATTCAATACCTTCTCTACCAAGTAGAGAAAGTAATAAACAATGCAGGACAAATCATGTGTTTGGAAATAGTATTACTAAATGAACTACAGCAAATGATGGATAGTCTTTTAAACAGATACCAGAAATGTATGGGTAAGCTTTTTAAAATAACTCAGAAAATTGCTGCATGGCTCCATCAGGCTCATTTTATGATAGTGGAAGACAGCAATCAGTACTGCTATTGTGAATGGATAAAACTTGGGGTACTTGTTCACAGTTCATTGGGTCATTCATTAAGAAATCTCAGCACTTCATGATAATCATGCATAACATTAGAGGATGTGGTTTGTTACACATTTCTGTTTATATCACAAGAGGAATAAGATACTACACTAGGCTTAAGTAAATAAGAGCTGGTTGAATATATTTATAAAAATTGAAGTTTTATTTTACAATGAAAATGCAATGTTTTATTGAAACAAGGTTTTACTTAAAATTGTTATAAATATACAAGCTGCTCCAGAATTAAACTGCACCAATTTAAGGGATTGTAGAGGGGTCCTAGATAAACAGTTTGGAATAGTGAATCTGTTGTCCTTTTTGCTAGATATCGAAGTTATGACATGTTTTCTGGATCACACATCAGGGATCGTAAATCAAAAGAATGTGGAAGTGTATGCCCTATTTTCATTCAGAATGCCTCATTTGTTTGCCAGCAGTCAAAGTAATGCAGCTTTGGTGCACAATCAATACAATATTTGAAATCATTGTACTTGCAATTTAGACAAAATTTAGACACTCCAATAATTTGATACCAAGATTTCACTGGAAATACACGTTTTAGGGTCTCCTGTATCCAAAAAAAGTATTTTTAGAAAAAGGGCTGTATCTGTGAACATAACTCAAAAAGACAGGTTGGTAAAATACTAAACTTGGTATTTAAGTTTAGTATCTTCCAGGGATGTGACAAATATTTTAATAAAAATCACCCCATCGCAAACCTTTTAAATGAACAAATTTTGAAAAGTTTGATTTTATCAAAATTAGCTCTAACGATTTTGATTAAAATACTTTATATCAAAGATATTTACATGAAAAATAAAATGTATATATAGGATTTAATTTCAATTCTCTACATTTCTGGAACAAATTATTGTTAATAAGCTTATTCTTCTATCTACTTAATGCTAATTGAGATACACATTATCAAAAACAGTCTTATTACTTAGTTTCTTATCAATAGAGGGGAAATAAAGGAATACACTAGGCTAAATTGACAATCGAATGTTCTAAAATGTAGTTGCTATGCTATCAGTTTCTTATTATCAATAGAGGGGAAATAAAGGAATACACTAGGCTAAATTGACAATCGAATGTTCTAAAATGTAGTTGCTATGCTATCAGTTTCTTAAGTGCCAGGAGCTGGTAAGTTCCCGTATGAGATAAGTTAAGTATTTTAAAACAAACCAATAACAAGGGACATTTAAAAACAGTCAGCTCCTCAAAACATGTATATTACATAGTGTATTTTAATGAGATCTACATTTTTTGTGAAGTAAGTTTTTGTCTATCTCTTACAGTTATGCAAAATTCCAAAAAATTCATTCAGAATGAACAGGTCTTCAGAGGCTATTCCCAGAAAATTCAAGATATACATTTTATTTGCCATGTAAATATCTTCAGTATACTGCATTTAAATCAAAATGGTTACAGCCGTTTTTGAGAAAATCAAAAGTTCTGAAATTTTTTCCATGTAAAAAGTAATTTGGGGTGGGGGGATTTTTCTGAAAGTCTTTGTGTTCCATCCTTGGAAGATATTAAACTCAAATACCATGTTTGGTGCTTTACAGACTTTTCATTTTTGAGTTATCGTGTTCACAGATGGACAGACCTTTTTCTAAAAATGCTTTTTATTTTTATATATATACAGAGGGCCCTAAAATGTGTATCTCTGGTGAAATTTCAACTTCAAATTTTTTTGGATGTAGAGAAATTAATTGCCATATCAATGTTTGTAATACGTGTATGCTTTGCATTATTGTGAGAAACAAACAAATATCAAGTCCAAAGTACTTGAAAATTCAAACCAATTGGGAATTCTTCTGATGTAAATTGTGTTTTTAATGAGACCTCCAATTTTTATATAGCAAGTTTTGTCTGTCTCCTAGACTGTCTCATAAACAAAAGCACAAGAGCTAATCACTGAGACTGATTTTTTCTCCCCCCTCCCCCAGATGTTCAATACTTCATGAATGTTTACATGATCAAAATAATCCCCTCCTACTTCGATGCACTTTTTATGGCATCTCTGCCAGTCCTCGAACCCATGGTGCCGGCCATTCTTTGCCAGGTCTTTGAAATTCATTTCTTTTTTGAGCACTGCATCAGAGTTCTCAAATTGAATGTCCCGAAGCTTTGTCTTGAGTGATGGGAATAAGAACAGAAGTCTTGGTTGCAAGAATGAAGCTATATGGTGGATGTGGTACATAGGTAATTTTGAATTGAGCCAGAAACTGCACGACTTGATTTGCATGAGGCTGCGCATTGTCATGATGAAGTTGCCACTCAGTCCAAAAAGGTTCTGGTCATTTCTTTGCAATGTGCTTCCTCAGTGTAATTATGCTGCTGTAATAGTAGTGTGGGGGGAAGTGCATGTTGGTAAATCATTCCATGACTGTCAAAAAATGTGATAATTATTTTCCCTGCAGATGTAACAACTTTTGCTTTTTTTGGTGTTGGAGGTTTCCACACTGTGTTGGTTCATTTTCCTTCAGGTTCATAAGTCATCACTGGTGAGAATTGTTTCTAGAAATGCATCCCTTCCATCAGCAAAGAGATGCAACATCCCATGACCTGTCTCATTCGCACAGTATTTTGTCTGGCAGTTAACAGATAATGCACCCAATGGGCCCAAACATGCTCATATTGAGATGATTGTGCATAATGGTAAAAGGCATATGAAGTTCTCAACATTTTACTGAGGTTACATAATGTTATACCCTGATCCTCACAATCAATAGCTGTATTGATGTTGACTTCAGTCACAGCAGAAGCTGAAGTACCAGACCCAACATGCTTATCACAGATTTGAAAGCCTTGAAAAATGAAAATGGCGTGTTATTTATGGATGCTTTTTAGCTACTCAGCATCCCATTCTAAATTAGGTGTGAAAGACCGCTTAATTTTGCTCAGAAGCCTCTCTATCAGGCTTGAGGTTCTTTTACGTGCCATAAATCTATGACATGGGACCAGTGGCTTTACTTCTCTTCCAAAGGAAGCCGTGCTAAGGATCTTTACACCCGAAAAAAATCCATTGTCCTCTGCCAGGTTTGAACCCACGACGGTGTATGAAGTTAGCATGGTAACCATTACACCATGGAGGACAACTTGAAAGCCTTGAACAACCTAAACATTTTTTTAGTGTATTTTCACCATATGCTTTCTGAAGCATTTTGTAAGTTTCAGTGGCTCTATGGTTTAAACAAAAACATACTTTTATTTCTCGTACTGCTCCTTTAACATAACTCCATTGTGTGGTATATAAAATGCAAATTGGGTCAGCAAAATAGAATATTATTACTACCAACCTACATGTGTGAGAGTGCTGCCACCTTTGGACATTATATATATAAAAACTGCTCTTTTCAAATATTCATGGTACAGATAGGAAACTATCAAGGAAGCTACAGGAAAAAAATCAGTCTCTCTTTGTTGATCAGCCCTCATATATACAAAATTCACTTTGGTTAAGAGGATTTTACAGGCATACACAAAAAAACTACATTGTATTTTTCTTGTAGATGTGTTAAACATTTGTTATTTTAATTAAAATTGTTATAATAATTTTTGAGAAAGTAAATTTAAGAACATATTTCCATGTGAAGATAGTTTTGGGAGATTTTCTTGAAAGTCTTTGCCTTTCCCATTTGTGTTCAAAGTACTTCAGAAGTGTATTTCTGGAAAAACCTGGATGTCAACTTTTTGAGTAAAAAGCAGTAAAAGTGTGTTTAAGCTCCCAATTATAATGCTGTCCTATACATTATGCTCTGTTTATAAAGTACCTTGATATTCTTTATCAACACTGCATGATTTTACCCCCTTTAACACTTCCAAATCCTACTATTAGCATTTTCTAGATCAAAACTGTGCAAAACATATTGTATATAATTTGTAACATTTTAAAAGTATGATGAAAAAATAGTTTCTCTGTACTCAGCAGTCAGGCACTCTAGCCGTTTATTTGGAAAAGTTCTATGGTCAGTACTATTGGACATATTCTTGCTTGAAAAGAATTTGTACTTTCAAAAGGCTCTCTGTCAGTGCGTTCCTTTTAGTTCGTCTTTGAATTCTGTGCAGTATATAGCTAGTTGTTGCTCAGTGGTACAAAATGGCAAAGAGTATGTGTAATAGCAGTATGAGTATACAGCAATCAATTTAATATTTTTAATAAGAAATTATCTATTGTTTTTCATTTTGCGCTGTCCTCCACCTGAATATTCAAAGAAACATTTATTGTACAGTTTTTCCTATTAAATTGTATCAAAATTGTTTTTCATATCTAATACATCATTTCCTGTGTGAAATGCTATCCCAATTATTACTTGTGTGGGACACAGTACCTAGAAGAGCACGATTATGGTGATTTATTGTACATACAACACTGTGCCATCTTAAAATAACTATACTGCTGCTGCACATGCAATTTTATTAACCAAGTCTTAAGCAAGATTGTGAGCTCAAATTAGTTGCAGATCAATAAGTGCTATCTAATAGGCATTACTAAAATTGTTACACCAGATAGCTGAAATGAATGTAATTATGAAAAATTGACTAATTATCTACATAATTGATTTAATTGTTTTTTCACATAAGCTGTGAGTAGGACAACAGTTGGATAGGTAGAGTCAGACTAAAACACAATTAAATCAATACCTATTGACCATGATAGTTGGCTATACTATGAAAGTGCTTACAACATTCTAAGTCACCATTGGGGCTGTCATCTCAAAATAATTTGAAATTACCGGGAAACATGCGAGTTAGTTGAGAAATTCAATGCTATGCCAGCATGTTGCCATGGTAGCTCAGTGGTAGAGCAACCGGCTAGAACTGGGAGATCCTTGATTCAAATCCCAGCTATAGCATTTAATTTTTCAATCTGACGCTATGTACCTACATACTTGTTTTAAATAAAGATTAGCTAGAGTAAATCAAGATGCCCTGGTAAGATTTCTCTTATCAACAACAGCTGCTTAAGTTAGATCACACCCTCTGTAGTGGGAAAAACTACTAAAAAGGCTTTAATGTAATAGTTGGCCACATTAGCACAACAGTTCATTATGATGTGCTGCTTATTTTCTGCAGAGTATTTCTGTTTATTAAATGTATGTGATATTTTTGGTTTATTAGATGTATCAACTATAAGTAGTTGCTAGTATATCTTATATTGACAATATGTGCATTGGATAAATTGGGTGTTGAGCAACGTGAATTTTCCATATTCCAGATAATAATGTGCATATTGCTGTTTACATTTGTGTTGAATAGATTTTTACACCAAGATCCACAAACATGTTTAACAGTACATATATACAGTGGAATGTAATAGAATACTCACTATATTACACTTGTGTGTCCTGTCCTATTCATTATTCAGCTCACCAACATGTATAATTACCCCTACAGGCAGCTAAAATTGGTGCATAAAGTATTGATCACATCTGACATTTACATTGTAAGAAAATTTACTTAATTTCTCCTGCTGATAATCAAATTATTGAATTGTCATCTTGAGCAAGAAATATAAATATACAATTGAACCAGTTCAGATAATCTGTTGTAAAAATCTGATGTGTTCCATTCACATGACTTTCTCTACATCTCTGCAACAAATTATTGTTAAAAAGCTTATGCTTCTATTTATTTCATGCTAATCGGCAAAAAATTAGTAGAAATAGTCCTATTACTTGCTTCCTTGTAAGTAGAAGAGAAATAAGGGAGTACCATTGTTTAAAGTGATAGTCAGAAGCTGGTTGCTATGTGACTGAAGTTCCTTTATTTGTATGGACAGGAGTTGACAAATTCCTATATGAGAAAAGTTAAGTTTTTCAATGCTGAAACAAAAAACAATGAATATTTCAAAAATGATCAACTTCATGAAAAAAATGTATACAACATAAATTGTGTTTTAATGTGCCCTACATTTTTTGTGTGGTAAGTTTCTGTCCATCTCTTATGGTTTAGCAGTTATGCAAAATTCCATAAAATTCACCCAGAAATAAAGTAGACTTCAGAGGCTATTCCTAGAAAATCAAAATATACATTTGATTTGTCAGGTCAATATCTTTACTATACAATATTTTAATCAAAATCCTTAGAGCCATTTTTGAGAAAATAAAAATGTTTGTAAAAAGTTCCACATCAAGGGTAGTTTGGGTTGGGGGGATTTTTTTCAAAATCTTCGTGTCAAATCCCTGGAAAATATTAAACTTAAATACCAGGTTTGATATCTTGCTCACCTTTTGTTTTTGAGTTATCATGTTCGCACACACGTGCGTGCGCGCACACACGTGCGTGCGCGCACACACACACACACACACACACAGACCTTTTTCTTTCTGAAAATTACTTTTTTTATAATTCTTATATTTCTGGTGAAATCTCAGTATCAAATTTTTTGGTGGAGTGCAATACCTTCTCTATACACTATGTATATAGTACATGTAGAGAAAGTAAAAATGAGCATTAATGGAATTTTTCATATGCATACATTAAAAGCAAATGTTATGCAGGACAAGCACTGCATCTCTTTTGAGAGAGGTGGCATACTTAGTGCAGTGCTTGGAAATATAAACCAAAACTATTTTAAAGTAACCTCTCTTTTGCTATACAGAATTTTTGGTAGTGTTACTACTTTATGATTCCTAGCTAGTTAACAGCCATAAAAACTTAGTTCTGCACCTGCTTGTGTATTGAAATTGAGAAGTAGATGACGCTTAGAATGTTTATACCTTGTTACCTGATATTTACATTCTTGAATTCAACTTAAAACATCAGCTTCCTAAATTTAAGGCTAATAGCATTACTACATCAGGGTCTTACCATACTGTGGAATAAAGTTTGGCTCCTATTAAATTAAATAGCTGCAAAATAATGTAATATAACAAAATGAATACACTAAAGATTACTCAGAAGTAAAAAGTATTAAAACATTATTTTAAAACTGAATGAAACAATTCAAGATCTTCTCGGGCTTCTAGCCAGGTAAAAACTTGGCTTGACACCAACGTTTCGAAGTTTTTACCTGGCTAGAAGCCCGAGAAGATCTTGAATTAACACGTCGCCAGGAAAGCTATAGTTCTTATTTTAAATTCCTTTACGTGAATGAAACAAGTTAATAAGTTGTCTATTACTTCATGCATTTTGCACAAATAGATTTTAAAATGGAATGAAAAAGTACCTTTTTTGCTGCAGTCTTGATTTACAAACACTTGCAGATATATATGTTATGATTCATAAAATCAAAATTTTACACAATATCTTAAATGCTAATAATTTACTTATATAGAAATGTTTGTACTTTCAATAGGCAAAATATGGCACTTGTCTCATGGTTCCTTTAGATTCCCTTTGAAATACACAGCCAAGTTTTGCATTTTATCTTTAAGAGGATTGTTGTATATTAAACTTACACAGATATATTTTATATTTATATGTTTATTTCTTTTAATTTATCCAGATTTTTATATAGGATTCAAATCCATAATAATCAATCAGGGTTTTTCCAAGGATATGTATCAAAGCTTTGCAAGAAATGTTCCTCACTCCAACCATTTGAGGGTAAAGTTAAACTCCAGTTGCGTTAGGCTCTGGCCTATTGATCCCAAGGTTGTGGGTTCAGACCAGAACCAGATGGATGGTTTTTAAGTGTGCTTAAAAGCAACAGCCCCATGTCAGTAGATTTATTAGCATCTGAAGGGAAAAAATTCTGTCTCACGTTGGTGCTGATATGATCCTGGCAGTTGACAGCATTGGTAAGAAACAAAACAAAAAATAACCCTCCAGTTACATAGAATACCCATCAAGTCTTAAACTTATTCTTGGAATATATTTTTTGAATGTGTTTGGAATCATATTGGTGGATTATACTTCCACATAATTAGATAAACTTTAATACAGTGATAATATTTTTACCAATATATGCTTTATTTTAGGATTCTGATGCATCAAAAGAAGAAAATGGAGGCGAGGAGAGCAGGGTAGGAAGCCGACAGAGTAAAAGAAATGCCAATAAAGTTGTGCTTTACAATGATGATTATTCAGATGATGACATACTTCCTCCAAAGAAAGGGAAGCGAAGCCGTAAACATGACTCTGAGGATTCCAATTTTTCGGATTCAGCAGATGATTCAAAGACAAAAAAGAAGCGCAGACGTCCCAAGAAAAAGAAGGCCAAGGAAGTTGAAGAAGTTGAAGACACTAATTCAGAAGAGGAGGATAGCTCAGAAGCAAAGAGCAGCACTAAAAAGTCCAAAGCAAAAGAAAAAACTAAAAAGCAAACTGAAGGTAAAAAAGAGAAATCTGAGAAATTAATGAACAAGACAGACACTGACTATGAATCCATAGATTTTTCAAGTGATAAGACAACATCTGATGGAGAACCCTGGAATTTCAAGATATCTTCATGGAATGTAGGGGGACTAAAGGCTTTGCTGAAGGTAAGCATCTGCTTTTATTGCATTTAAATAGTTAAATCTAATTCCAGAATAGTGTGTTTTAATGAATATTCTTTAAGCTGTAACAATCACATGGTGATTGTTTATCACATGCAATAAATTGTTGCTATATGCCAGGCATCAGTAACCAGTTACACTTTTGAGTAAAGAAGAGAGAGAGCAGCATTACTCATTGCTCCTCTGAATTTTGATTGTGTACTGTGACCTCTTAACTGTGTGGAAAGTAGGGACAGATAAATTCCTTCAGTACAGCAGTGCCATGCATTGAAATATGTAATCCACTGTTTAAAGGTTGATATACATTTTGTATGCTCTATATTTCTGGTATGATCACATTTCCATAGCTTTGATAGTTGTAAGGTAAATAATCGCCAAAACTAATACAATTATGCAGTTATCAACATAGTAAAACATGCTCCTTGGTAATTATTTGGTAACTAACACAATTCAAAAGAAACGTCCTCCTTAGTAACTGTCATACTCACTTGCATGATTTTGCATAATGACGCTGCAAATTGAATTTTCTGAGTGTACAACTTTGCCATAAACTAAACCCTTATTCTGGTGCTTTAGGTTACTGTTTGTATAGATCTTTTTCCCCTCTAGGATTTTATTGGAAGGATTACTGTAAGATGGATGCATAGATACAGATAGCTGTGCGTTTCTCTCTCTTTTTGCTCCACATTCAGCTCATAATCTAAGTTTGCAACACTACACATACATTGTATCTAAATATTTTTAATTTATTGTTCAGTTAAAAAAAAAAAAGTAAAGGAAAAACTATGGGAACATTTAACTATAGCTTAAAAAATCTGATGTGTTCCATTCACATAACTTTCTCTAGTTATTCCAAATACAGACTATTTTTACAGAAGATTATTCTTTTATCTACATCATGCTATTGAGATAAACATTAGCATAGTTGGTCTTATCACTTGCTTCCTTTTAAGTAGAAGGAAAATAAGGGAATAAGTTAGCCTAAAGCGATAGTCAAATCCTTTAAAACTTGCCGATATGTGAAACAATTGAGGTCCGGTTCGCTTTGTGTGGTCCTGTTTGAGAAAAGTATAAGTATTTTAAAGCCGAAAGCAATAAAAAGTAATGTCTCAGGAATGGCCAGTTCTACAAAAAAAAAAGTGTAAATGATATAAATTATATTGTTTTAACAAGATCTACATTTTTTGTGTGATAAGTTTTTGTCTATCTCTTATGGTTTACCAGTTATGCAAATTCATCCAGAATAAAGAGGTCTTCAGAGGGTATTCCCAGAAAATTCAAGATAAACATATTATTTGTGATGTAAATATCTTTACTATAAATATTGTAATGAAAATCAGAACCATTTTTGATAAAATCAAAATTTTCAAAAATTTTTCCATGTAAAGGGTAGTTTGGGGGGGGGATGTTGAAAATTGTGCTGTATCCTTGGGACATACTAAACTTAAATACCTAGTTTGGTATTTAACAGACTTCATTTTTGAGCTTTGCTTCTAGACACATACACACATAAAATTTTTGTTTTTTAATGCTTTTTTCAGACTCGGGAGACCTCAAAACATATTTATGGTGAAATCTTGACATCAAATTTTTGGGTGGAATACAATATCTTCTCTATCCTTTATGTATATTGTACATATGGGCTAGAGAAAGTAAAAGGAGTGCTACCAAACATATAATAAGGAGACAAAATCAAGTGCATGTTTTATCCGATTGCCTTAGTATTTCTAGTGCAATTTGTGTCCTTTGTAAATGAAAACTACACTAAAGATTTACTGATATATGGTGGTCTTTGTTACAGTGATGTGTTTTAACAATTGAAATTAATTAGTTGAATCAATTTTGTATCACTACATCACTTATTTTATTATCGGAAAACATATTTCAGAAGCCATTGTCAATTCCTTTAGTTGACTGCTGGCATTGCTTGCTGTGGTGGGTATCTCTGTCTGTAGTGATTGTTTGATGAATCTCTGCATCAGTAGTTTGCCTGGCAGGATTTCAAAATTGAAAATGCTGTTCTTGTTTTTCAAATATATTTGCTTCCCAAACCGTTAATTCTGTCTTCCTTGTGATATTTTTTAGTATTTTCGGGCTTCTATTTATGGTGGGTTGCTCTTTCTAAAAATGCCAAGCTACCGTGGATTTGTCTTCTTGTTTAAGTTTAATATTTCTGTGGTGTTCTTTTGCTCTTGTTTTAATGTTTCTCTTTGTTTGGCCAATGTAGATTTTTTCACATTCATTATGGTTGTACTGATATATTTCTGATTTGTTTTCTTGTGGGATATCATCTTTTAATTTAGAATTCAAAATGTTTTTTATCAGTAATTGCTTTTTAGGGCCAGAATGATGTGTCGTTTGAAGATCCTCTGGAATTTGTAGAAAGTTGTAGGGTGGTATGTAAACTTCTTATAGATCTTGTTTTCTCTCTGGTTTGGCGTGAGTGTACTACTACTTTAGTTCTCTTCCTATTTTTGGTCCTATTAACTATTTTGTATACCAATTCTGGAAAGAGCAGCACACTGTCTAAAAGCCCAAAAATACTCAAAAATATCACAAGGAAGACAGAATTAAAAGTTTGGGAAAACATATATATTTGGAAAAACAAGAACCACATTTTCAATTTTGAAATCCTGCCAGGCAACCTACTGATGCAGAGGTTCAACAAACCATCACCAGGGACAAAGACAACCACCACCACAAGCAATGCTGACAGTCGACTAAAGGAATTGACAATGGAAGCACATGGCTTCTGAAACATGTTTTCTGATAATAAAAGTAAGTGATGTAGTGTTACAAAATTGACTCAACTAATTAATTTCAATTATGCTAAAGATGTTACTTTGTGTAAGAAATAATTTTGTAAAATGTTTCAGATTTTCTTTTGAGGGCAATGACATTGAAGGAGAATGTTATATTTTATATAGAAAGTAAGACTTATTATAATACATAATGTTTAATGTTGCAGAAAAATGGAATGGAATTTTTGAAGCATGAAGACCCTGACATATTTTGCATACAAGAAACAAAGTGTTCAGAGGACAAAATTCCAGAAGAAGCAAAAGTTGAGGGATACCACACTTATTGGGTATCAGGTATGCATGATTTAATTTAGCAAATTTGAAGCTCTAAAAATGTTATTAATGTAATGAAATAGTCACTGTTAATTAATGCACTTTTTTCTGTGCTTTTGTTTCTGCAGGGGAGAAGGAAGGATATGCAGGTGTAGGAGTTTATGCCAAACAGGAACCAACAAATGTTACATACGGACTTGGAAACAAAGAGTTTGATGATGAAGGCCGACTTATCACTGCAGAGTTCGAGAAATTTTACTTGGTTGCTATATGTAAGTTTACTAAATAAATAGTTGTGTTTCATTAAAAGAACCCTAATGCAGTAATGTTGAGATTGTTATATTTATTTTGACAGATGTTCCTAATGCTGGACGTGGTCTTGTGAATCTTCCAAAGAGAATGAAATGGGACCCAGATCTTCGCAAATATCTTAAGGACTTAGAAGCCAAGAAACCTGTTATAATCTGTGGTGATATGAATGTTTCTCATGAAGCAATTGGTGAGTAAAGAACATAAACAGTAAAAATTATTATGTAATTTTCATGAATAGCGATAAATTCTTGAAACGCAAAATTATGTAATTGAAGAAGTGGAGCATTAAGATTTTTAACCTTTTTTTGCTAATGGCTATACACTTGTGCAAAGACTAATAATATTCAGTGCCCTTTATTGATAAATGACCTGGAGAGTCTTTTCTACATAAACTGTTAATAACTACATTTCCGCTTGATTTTTTCTGTTGTGATATGTTTGCTTGGACATATTGTCCATCCTTTTAATGATCTTGTTTATATAAGATAGCTTTTATTTCTAGTACTAAGATTGTTGTGTATCTGCATGTGCTTGTGTTTTTTTTAAACAATACATCACTCAGATTTTTCAAGAAAATCCTCAACATCAAACTAATTTTTACTTGAAAAATTTGCAATACTTTTGATTTTCTCATAATGGTTTTATTATTTTGATTGAAATGCCTTGTATTTTAAGATATGCATATCTTGAATTTTCTGCAAAAAAGTTCATCCTTTTCATGTGTACACACAGTTTTTGTCAAATATAATTTTTGTGGCATTAAGTATTTTCAAGATATTCTCTGTTATTGGTTTGAATTTTTAGATATGTATAAATGTGTAACAAACGTTTTGTCTTGACTAATGAGAATAAACTTTTGTAAGAATAGTTTGTAGAAAAGAGAGTATCATGATGCAACATGTGAGATGTTTTAAATTCATACTGAGATATTATCCATAAAGTACATAAAATAAGCCTGATTTCCACCCCTCTCCGAACTTTAGTTTTTGACCAACTACATCTATAATTAATGAAAATATATGCATTACTAACATTATCTTTAGTCACAGTAAGTTTTTCCTCCCCTTCAGATCTGGCAAATCCAAAAACAAATACAAAGAATGCTGGATTTACTCAAGAGGAACGGGATGGAATGACTGCTCTACTGAATGAAGGCTTCATAGATAGCTTCAGGCAGCTATATCCAGACAAAACTAGCGCTTATACATTCTGGACTTACATGGGCAATGCTAGATCTAGGAATGTAGGCTGGTGAGTATATTAGTTTGTCATATAATAATCATAGTATGCTCACTTAATGAAGAAACTTACAATTTTTGCTTGGAAAATTATATTGAGATGACAGTTTTGTCAATGTGTCTTTGCCATTGATGTTGTTATATGTGGATTTTTTTCCTAAAGAATCAGTTGGGGTATAAATACAACTTTCAATTGGCTTTAGATTTCATTAATCTTTTTTTCTGTGAATGAGTAAAGGGAATAAATGAAAGAAAATCTTGCATTCTAAGGCTATAATAAACACATATAGCATCCACATTGTTTTGTCTAGATGCATTATTTTATTTGTTGGAATTAGTAATCGATATGCCAAAAAGTTTTTCTTTGTTATGAACATTTTAGATTCTTTATTTTTATACATACAGAAATTAGATAAAAATCTATAACAATGAGCAGTATGAATGCAAGACCTGAGCTGTGTGTGAATTAATGATAACACAAAAAGCAGGTAGTGTGAAGCATGGCCTAAGGAAGATGTCATGGCCTCAACATATCTGAAAGCATGAAATGCTAAATTCCATTTATGGGCAACCTTTCATATGTATGAAGGGAAAATTTTATTTAAACGATAACATTAAAAATCATTAAAATCACATAGACATCTTGGGAAAATCTGTCAATTTTAAATGCAAATAATGTGGAACTGGGGGTTTCATCCTTTTTCAATTGTCAAAAATGTTTATTTCAAAAAAGTTATTAGGTTTTGAGTTAGTTGATTTATCAATGTAACAGATTAAATTTGGTGCTTGCATGACAAATAGTTTCTGGTATATTAATATTTGTATTCAACAGTTCGCTACCTTGAAACATATTCAATTGCTAGTAGCTTAATTCTCACTTTTGTTATTGGTGACTATTTTGTACATGGAATTAGTGATGTGTGGCTGAGGTATTATGAATCAGTGACAAATTTTGTAAAATATTAAAACATTAATGGAAATGCACAGTGAAGTAACTAATCAAATAAGAGTAAACACATAGATTACACTCAAACATCACTCTTGAGATAAAGTAACTTAACCTCCACAGGCCGCTGCCACGAGTTCATCAGTGAATCTCCATTGAAAATGGTGGCAAAAGCCACCGAAACATGTCTGAAGTAAGTTACTTTATTTCAAGAGTGATGTTTGAATGTAATCTATGTGTTTACTCCTATTTGTAAAATATGTTTTTTTTTTTGTTTTTTTTTACTGTTAAAAGTATTTCCCCATATGAAAAATTCTAGAGAGGACTCATTTGCATTAGTGGCACTGTGTATTTGTGTTAAGAATTCTACAAATGTGCCTCAACATTGCTCTTTTTTTGTTTTGAGGTTGAAGCTTCGCAAGCATGTCATCTATTAGTTGCATCAATACCTTCTATAACCCAACCTTAATATAAAAATAAAATGACTGTTATACTAGTTTAGTTGAAATGGCTGTGCAATGCAGTAGAAGCTCAGTATATCACTTTTGTAATTGCTTTTACCCTCCCAATAAAAACAAACTGTGTGTCTAGTATTAAAAATCAATTCAATGAAGAAAACAATGTGCAAGGAAATGTTTTTGAATAGGTGAACCTAACCAATAATAATTTGTAATAACATACAAAACATACATACAAAAATAATGTACTCACTTATAAATCATTGTAGGTTACCTAGGGGAATGAAAGGATTTTGTATGAATTATTCAGTATTTTGTTAGCCTTCAACATTTTATGCAATAGCTTTATGTGTAAAGTCAGGGAATGGATAACAAAAATTTTCTCAGAAAGTCTCTACATCTGACGTTGCCAACTTGCTTAATTTTGTGCTGTGGCAAACAGGCTTAACTCAATGCAAGGAGTACGTATACAGGTGACAGCATCGTACCTTGTACAATGCATCATATATTAATTTATGTTCTGAAGAGAAAGCAATCCTACATGTAAGCCATCAACTCCTATGTTTATGTCTGCATAAGGGGAATCATTCTTGATTTTAGAAAGTGGCAGGATAAGTGTTTGGTTTTTAGCAAAATTCTGCATCAGACAATTTTTAATTTGCAGTATCATTACCAGCACCTGCAAGTGAGTATGACAATAAGGAGAGGAATCTTTCAAATTGTGTTCAATTCCAAGTAATTACCAAGATGCCTGTACATATTCACTGCTATAAATGTAATTAAAATGGTATTAATCAAGTTAAGGAGCTTGTTGTTTTATTATGTTAATACTACAATGGTCAATTTTTGGCAGTTATATGTGTTGACTATCAATTACCACCAAATTTATGAAAATATACATACGTTCATGTCTGAAGTATAAATACTAACGAAAGAGACATAATAGAGCAGTTGTTCAACAATAATCAACCTAAAATAAGTGCATTAATTTACGAATGGTGGATTATATATTTCAGATGCAAAATGTGAGCATACTGCCATAGCACTATCAGTTCTTGTTTTATGCACCTTTGCTCATGCAGTGCATGGTAGCAAATCACAGGAGCATCAAGCAAATTTGTTCTTTGCACAAAGGGCAACTAGTTGGCGACCCCAGACTACATAAATGCATTAGAGGATGTGCTGAGATATACTTCTTTATAAAAGACTACATTAATGTGTATTTATCATATCTGCAATATCATGCCAAAATTAAGTATGCTGCCCATACCTCTTGTTAAGAGTGCACCAAATTGGATTGCTATTGTAACAAAAACTGTTATTTCTCCAAAAAACAACTTTATTTCTTCCTCTAATTACAAATAAAAATCTGTTTATAAATAACTGTATTTTTTCAATGCTTCCACAACAATTTGCTGTGTAGTTTACTTCCAGCATTCACTGTGGTGGCTGCTATTGTTGGAAACTGACTGCAGGCTTCGTTTGCCTTTTTATACCTATTGATCACGTTGCAGGAAACTTCCAGAAGCAATCCCAAGAGCAAATTATTGCAGGTGTCACTCAGGTGTAACAATGTATGGCTTCGAAGTCAAAGAACTTTCCATCAGTACACGTGTCCATGCTGAGGAGCTTTAATGTCTAAAGAACTTATTGCTAGCACACTTGTCCACAATTGTAGTTGTAACAATGGGTGCCAACAAGAAAGCAAGCCGTACGCACACATGTTCAGCAATTACAGCTGCAGGGCTCTCCCTTCATTGCTCCCTTCTCAAGGTTGGCTGTCCTGATCCGCTCCATTGTAATGGACTAGATGATCCAGTTGTACTACTAGCCTCTTCCTTCTTAGGGCAGCCTCTGGATGCAGCAATCATTTATCCTCTTTACCACTAGGTATGGCCCTTGCCATGGTTCTTGAAGCTTGGGGCAGCATACCTTACCAGCATATCGTCTTGGTAGGATGATATAGCCACACCAAATCTCCTGCCAGTCGAAGTGGGTCTTCACTTAATGCTCGCTATCTGGTTGTGTTGATATGTCATGAAGTCAGTCCACAAAATTCTCTGTGAAGTTTACTACTGGCCATTCTGTGAATGCACAGTATTTGTTGAAATAGCTGAATTAGGTCCTAACGTAAAATTAGGTCATTTGGCTCTATTACTTTTTACTTTCTCCATACACACTATGTATATAGTGTATAGAGAAAGTATTGCACTCCACCCAAAAATTCGATACCGAGATTTCACCGGAAATATATGTTTTAGGGTCCCCAATATCCAAAAAAAGCATTTTCACAAAAAGGTCCTTGTGTGTGTGTGTCCGTGTGTCTGTGAACACGATAACTCAAAAATGAAAAGTCGGTAAAATACCAAACTTGGTATTTAAGTTTAGTATTTTCCAGGGATGCGACACAAAGATTATGAGAAAAATCCCCCCACCCCCAACTACCCTTTACATGGAATTTTTTTCGAAAATTTTGATTTTCTCAAAAATGGCTCTAACGATTTTGATTAAAATTTCGGATATTAAACATATTTACCTGACAAATGAAATGTATATCTTGAATTTTCTGGGAATAGCCTCTGAAGAGTAGTTTATTCTGGATGAATTTTACTAAATTTTGAATGACTGCTAAACCGTAAGAGATGGACAAAAACTTACTACACAAAAGATATAGAGCACATTAAAACACACAATTTATGTTATATACATTTTTTTCGTGGAGTTCGTCGTTTTTGTGACATTCCTTATTTTTGGTTTCTGCTATGAAAAACGTATACTTTTCTCATACTGGAACTTGTCAACTCCTATCCATATAAACAAAGGAACTTCATTGACATAGCAACCAGCTTTTGACTATCACTTTAACCTACGGTCGTCCCTTATTTTGCTTTTACTTACAAGGATGCGAGAAATAAGACTTTTTCTGCTAATTTTTTTATCTGATTAGCATAAAGTAAATAGAATTATAAGCTTTTTAAGAATTATTTGTTGCAGGGATATGGAGAAAGTCATGTGAATGGTACACATCAGAGTTTTTGTACCTAAAGCATTAATATAATTGAAATTTGGAGAGTAAGAGGTCAGTATAGGTCAGAACCTAAGAATCTGGAGCTTGCTAGTAACTGCTTAAATAAATCAACGCCATATTTACCATGAGACAAGCTATTATTTTTCATGGATATCAACTGTAGCTACAAATCCAGCCTTACCCTTGTAGAATTGACATATATATGATTCGCAAAGCAGTAAAAATCTTTTCCTAGCAAATTATTTACTTAGATTTACTTATCTGGTGAGGAAATACGATACCTTGCTCTCATTTGTCCAAAGTACAGAAAAAAATTGTCACTAAGGAAGGTCAAAATTTTATATTCAGACTTAGCATTTGTCATGTTGACTTTCCAGTTGGAACCTTGTCACAACCTGATACTGCTTGCTAATAGGCTATGACTTATAACCATCATGTACATCAAACTTTTGCAATGACATCATCTGGCATTTGCACACAGATCAAGAACCACTTCTGGTTTGTGAATAGTAAATACATTGTTAGTATGTACATTCAGGCATGAATAAAAACACAAAACGCCACATTTTGCATTTTAATTCACTAGATTTTCAAAATTATCATTTTCAAACATGTCTACAAATAATGTAATGAATACATTTAATCTACAGGTATAAAATCAGAGGACCCAAAATACTTTCGCCTTTCTATCTTGTAAGCCATTAGTCTACATTCTTCAAAGAAGGCAGTTTGTATTCTTGAATATGTGAAAAACAAATATTAAAGCTGTTAGCTTCTTAAATTGATGATGCCAACAAATTCAAGTGCTGGTAGAGAGCAGAATGAAAAAAATAAATTTTTGAACAACAATAGTTATTTCATTAAGAAAGTTTCTGGTTGGCATGTACATGTTTTTTTACTGATAAGAGCACTACAACACAGCATTACCAATACAATAAGCTCTATTTTGTTTGAATATTGTATAAGTAAAGATTAACTCTTATTTCTCTTTCAGGCGTCTGGATTACTTCATCTTATCCAAACAGTTGCTGCCTAATTTGTGTGACAGCATCATTCGTTCAGAAGTTTATGGAAGTGACCACTGCCCCATCACTTTACTTCTCCATATTTGAACTTGTCCTGTACCATTTATTTTTAGTCCATTTATATTCTGTAAATACACTGTGTTAACAGCTTATTTCAAGGACAATTATCACTGAATCAGCAGTTAACTTTGTTTGATTTTTGTGAATAATGCTGTTGCATTTGTCCACCTTAGAAACATAACGTGACATATTAATTTTGAGTGCTATTGAAGAATATAGAAATAATGAAGTTTTATTTCAGTTTTCATATTTTACCATCAGATAATTAGTTTTTATAATGTTAAATATATATTTAATGTTTCACATGGCAGTATAGAGTTTGCAACAAAATGTTATTAAGTATTGGGCAACCACAGGGTGGGGGAAGATAATGTCATATCAGAGTAAAAATACTTCTATAATTAAGCCATAAAGTTTTGCAAAATGGCAATGGTGGATTTTCAAAATTGTTTTGACATATTCAGAGAATCCTACTTTTCTGTAAACTCTAATAGATCTAGTGCAGATTATATTTTATGAGAGTGGGAATGTCTCTTAATTATTTTTACTGCTTACTGCATTCTTCCAGCAGCGAATATTGAATGCATAGGATTTCAAGTAAAGTGTTTTAATATAAATGATTTTTGGCTCAAGAAGAACGAGGTCTTAGAAAACAAAAGAAATGAAACATTCAAACTTAAAGGGCAGTGGTATAGAATGGGATTATATTTGCTATTGAATCTGTAGAGTGAACTGCAATATTCCAGGCAGTTATCCCTACCTAACGTTTATCTTGGATTGTTCCAACATTGCTATTAAGGAAAAAAAAACAAGGTAGTAAATGCATGAAAATAGTAGACTTCCTGCTGATTACTCTCCAGTAGAGCAGTTGTCACTTGATATGTCTAGTTACACATAATATCTGTTCAGAGTACTGCAATTTTGTTCCCATCGTTATCCTAGAATTTAATTATTTTTTCCTGCCAAAAAGAAAGACAAATACAAGATAATTTTATTGCCGAAGGATGCCGCTAAATATCTATAGCAGTAAATGTTAATGCTGCTATGTTACTTCCATCACAAAACCAATGCACTTTACATTTAACACTATGCATTCATTTATTATCTTTTTTAAATTAATACTTTATATATTTAGCAAAGTCTGTGAAAGAAAAAAGAAATTAGTGTTTGAGCAAGATTACATCAATGTTCCCCTTGTATATCCAAATTTCTGACAGTTAAATATATTAATATTGCTATAAATGAAGCAATGGAATTGCATATTGTGTTAAGTTAATTAGATCAAAAAGCTGATGCAAGCTCACCATATAGAGAGGCAATATATCTTTGCAAACATTTTAGATTCCAATTGTGCTGTAGGTGTATATTAACTTCAGATATTTGACCATATGTGATTCTGGGGATGATGAAAAGAAAACATAAGCAAAATGTTAAACAGTATTCCTTTTTGTGACTAAGGGAAGAGATTAGAAATGAAGTCTAGTCTAATGGCGTTAACAAATAGCTGAAATGAAATTGTCAGCAACTCTTGTTTCCCAACACACTACCATATTCTGCTCCCCTCCACCCAGAAGGTAATATCCAAGTTTCTAGTATATAAATTAAGTATTATGTATGTGTAGCACACTTTTGTAAGAGAAATGTAATACCTCCTCATCTCATTTTGATTCTACCCATTAGAATAATGGAACCCTCCATTGGAATTGTTCTTTGTTCCTTTGGTTAGGCTTCAGTAAATACTTAAGAGGTTTGACTGTGGACATTTTCTGAGGATTTAGACCTTAGTAGTAGATTGTGTAAATTTATGTTCAATAATGGTAGAGTAGGACTGGCAATAATTGAGCTTTGGTGGTTTGTGTGCAATACAGAAGACATATGCTTTAGTATTTGATACACAGTGGAAACAAGACAACCCAGAGGCTCAATTCAGCTTTAGGTTCTGGTTTGGATCTCTTTTATTGAATGGATAAATAAAATTGACTTCTGCAGCAGTGGGATGACACAGGACTTTTCTATTGGAAAGTTATTTATAGGCTGATTTGTGAATAAGTTTGTCATCACAAAATCAGTTTATAAAATTTCCGCCTAAAAATAATGCACTTTTTGCTTCATTCATTTCTCAAATCTGATGTTTGGCTAATGTTATAGTGGTTGCACTATATTTTATTGTGGAACAAACTGGCACATGTTCTTGCCTTGCCATAAACTAGTGTTTACAGAAAAATTAGATTCTCTATATAGAAATGTTGCTTAAAATGTGTGGTTAATACACAGACAAAATTAAACCAAAATAACTTCCCATAAAAATTAAAAAGTTCTGCGGCTGCCCATTTATTAAGCCTTAGCACATTGTTTACAGTGTTTTAAAATTGATGTTACACAGTAACTGTAAGGCAACTATTATGTTAGCATGTTGTTTATTTTAGTTAATAGTGTTTAGAATTAGAAATAATTAAAATTTCAGTTAAGTAAACATTTTGTTTATTAACGTAAAGCTGTATTGGACGTACTGTAACAAAATGGGTGTTAAAAGTGTGTATTTGGTTCAAAACTAGTAGTACAATCAAAGCAAAAAGTATATATGTGTAATGCTTTTAATAAAGAAACTCATTTTTGTATTTTGTTGTAATTACATTATTGATTTTAATATGCATATTGCAGGTTAAGTTTAATCTTTATGCAAGTTCACTTTAACATTCCTAGGTCCTATGATAAGGATTCATTTCAGATATTGCAAAAATATGTTCTTTATGGAATAAATATGCTGAAATTATTATCTTGAATTATGGCATATGGTGACCATAGTTTAAACTTGTGACATTGGTATGCCTATAATTGTAAATTTTTAAGAAAAAGCAGAATGGAGTACAATATCAAATCATCCCCCATGGCTTGTATTAACTGTAGACAAGCAATTATAGCAAACAAACATTGACATTGGCAAAAGTATTTGTCTTTCACCAGTTTCAAGTTAAAGATATGCATTCCATTTCCATAGTGGATTTGGTTTAGTTAGAATATAAATTAAAACTAGAAGAAGTACGGAATGAAATTAAATTTATCTTCTTCTCTCTTCTTCTTCTTTTTTTTTTTTTTTTTTTTGTTTTTTTTTTTTTTTTTTGTTTTTATTTTTTTTTTAGCGCCCTTTAACCTAGTTGGTCATATTGGACGATGAATGAAATTGGTGAAAAGATGCTCAAATGATCTCGGGAGTCTATGGAGCTTAAAGTTACTTGACATTCGTCTTCTCAGGATAAGGGAAAACCCAGAAAAAAAAACCCTTATCTGGGTAATTCACCCTAAGCAAGATTCAAACTCATGACCTCTTGAATGTGAAGTAGACACACTACCACCACACTACCCAGGCGGGTGGGCTTTTATCATTTTATAGAGCACTGAGTTACACTTAGTAGGTTTACTAATCTTTGCTACTATGTAACATGCTTTGCAGATATTTTGTATGTATCCTCAGGTGGAAACATTATTGGCTTCTGTTCTTGAATATTTTCTGCTGGAACACTAATTTACTTAATGAATTTTTTCCTTTGATAGGAATTGATAATTTCAAAAAAACTTAGTGTTTTGTTTTTTATTTATTTATGGATCTCTTCCCAGTTGAGTTCTTTTTGACATTGAGTATATTTTAAGAAATAAGAGACAATTTCTTTGTTGTGGCTGTGGTTCTAAAACTGCAGATATGGCTGACTTGTATTTTTATACATGGGCACCAATGTTTCTTTTCATTTTCTGTATGTAAAACTTTGTCTTAAAATTTTATTTTATAAATTCCAGGTTTTTTTTAATGATTGTGATTTGATTTTTCTGAGGTTTTAATAGATTTTGTTTTATATTGTGCTTGGTTACATGGGGCCAAATTGCAATTGCTGAAAATCTTTGAAATCTTTTCATAACCATGAAAATTAATTTCCTGAATTTTTTATTACTTAAATAGCAATGATATTGGATGGAGACTGCCTCCGTGGTCGAGTGGTCAGCAAGCTGACTTCTCACCCGAAGGTCCCGGGTTCGATTCCTAGCTGGAGTGGGGAATCATTCTTTAGCCAGAATTATTCCCTATCCCCCACAGAGTCTGGAAGTATGTATGTGAGAGTGAATGTGTGTGAGCTTGAAGAAAACAAAATGATATAAACCTACCTGACGAGCTGTTTCAACTGCAAAACCCCCGACATGACCTTAGATGTTAAATGGGGCTATATAAATGAAACAAAAAAAAAAAAAAAACAAAAAAATGGCAGCACCCAAAAATTTTAAACGGAAATATGAATGAAAACACACTTTAAGGTCCCCTGAGTACCCCAAAAATTATTTAGAAAATGGTGTGTGCATATATGTCTGTGAGCAGAATAAATCAAAAATGGAAATTTATTTTCTCAAAAATTATTAAAATGGTTGGTTGGTATCTAATGTTGAGCAGTTGGCAGTGAAGCCATTTGCTCTCTTGCCTTCCAGTATTTTGATGTCATATTATCATGTTGACTAAAGGTTGGGCAGCACTTTCCATCCATATCTTTAAGTGTATAGAAAGGATACAGGAGATCTCACTATACCAATCCTGAATGTTTATTGAGACAGTCATGGCCTGTTAGGAGTCTAAAAGTTCTACAGAGGATTTTCTTGGTAATGTAGCGACTCTGGTTGAGTTATTACATAAATTTTCCCTTGGTTTTCCTTTTGTTTGTAATACATTATCTTCTTTAATTTTGTTATTATATGTTGATATAATGATTCTTTTGATAGAGTGATAACTTATTGGATCAGATGAATTTGATGTAATTTTACTACCTCTCTTGGCCAGAAAGTCAGCTGTTTCATTACCCTGTATTCCGCAATGTGCTGGTATCCATTGAAGTATTAATCTTTTATTTAAATTCATTAGTTGTTTTATGAAATGATTAAAATACCATGTGTAATGTGTTTATATATTTGCACAACAAAGTATATATCAGGAATTATCTGCATATAACCTTTTATGAATAATTATCAATTAAGTGATTAAGAATGTTATTGGACTATGTTAATTACAACTTCAATCTGCATGCCTTTTCCATGATTGGCAACTGTAAGATATATTTTTGTGTCAGTTTGGGTGGTGGGTTAGGTGTTGGTTTTTTGATCCCAAAGTTGCCCCAATGGGTTCAAATCTGGCCCTGAACAATGGCTTTTAAGTGTGCTTAAATGCGACAGCCCCATATCAGTAGATTTACTGGAATGTTACAGAACTCTTACAAGATGAAATTCTGGCACACTGATACGATCCTGGCAGTTGCCAGTATCGTTGGCAAATATTACATTATTATTCATAAAATTTTACTACATAAAAAAATTATAGATCTTATTAAACTACTTATTGAGCAGTTTATGACAAACTGGGCATTTTTGAAATATTCATTTTTTGGTTTGAATTTTCAAAATGTTTACTCTTATTTTATTTACTTTTGCTACTTCATACATAGTGCTCAGGTAGAGAAGGTATTGCATATGATCCAAATATTTGATACCAAGATTACACTGGAAATACATAGTTTAGGGTCCCCTGTATAAAAAAATCTGATGTTAGCCATTCACATGACTTTCTCTACATCTCTGCAACAAATTATTGTTAAAAAGCTTATTCTTCTATTTACTTCATGCTATTACTTGCTTCCATGTAAGTAGAAAGGAAATAAGGGAGTACTATAGGCTAAAATGTTAGTCAAAAGCTGGTTACTGTGTAACTGAAGTTCCTTTGTATGAACAGGATTTGACAAATTCCAATATGAAAAAAGTATAAGTATTTTATAGCTGAAACCAATAAAAAGGAATATCTAAAAAATGTTATATGTTTTCGTAAACTTCCACGGCCAATATTAAAATTATCTTGGTCCAGAGTTTCCGGTGTAGACCGCGTCTTAAGGCTAAAATCTGCCGACGTTTCGCCCATCTTATGATAAGGCTTCCTCAGGGCTAACTTTAAAACGTTTTAGGAAGGTTAATTGTGAAATAAGTCGTAGTTTCTTCTTCCGCAGTTGGCAGAACAGTTGTGTTTTCTTATACATTCTCTCCCCGTAGAGGTGTGTTATATGTTTTCGTAAACTTCCACGGCCAATATTAAAATTATCTTGGTCCAGAGTTTCCGGTGTAGACCGCGTCTTAAGGCTAAAGCCCTGAGGAAGCCTTATCATAAGATGGGCGAAACGTCGGCAGATTTTAGCCTTAAGACGCGGTCTACACCGGAAACTCTGGACCAAGATAATCTAAAAAATGATTAACTCCACCAAAAAAAAATTATATAAATAAATTGAGTGTTTTGATGAGCTTTACATTCTATCAAGTAAGTTTTTGTCTATCTCTTACGGTTTACCAGTTATGCAAAATTCCATAAATTTCATCTAGAATAAAGATGTCTATAGAGGCTATTCCCGAAAAATTCAAGATATACAATTTATTTGTTGTGTGAACGTCTTAAATATACGTAATTTTAATCAAAATCATTACAGCCATTTTTGAGAAAATCAAAATTTACGAAATTTTTTCCATGTAAAGGGTAGTTGGGGGTGGTGGGATTTGCTTGAAAATCTTTGTGTTGTATCCGTGGAAGATACTGCACTTAAATACCTAGTTTGGTATTTAACGGACTTTGCATTTTTGAACTATGCTACCCACAGACATACACAGGGACATTTTTCTAAAAATGCGTTTTATGATTCAGGGTATCTCAAAGATATATTTTTCCGGTGAAATCTAGGTATCGAATGTTTGGGTGCAATGCAATATCTTCTCTGTACTTTATGGACATAGTACGTGTAGAGAAAGTAAAAAAGCATTTTTAAAAAAATGTGTGTGCACACAATAATTGAAAAAAGAAAAGTTAGTTATATACCTAACTTGATATTTCATTTAAGCATCTTCCAAGGATGGGACATGAACATTTTCAAGAAAATCCCCCCCACCCCAAACTATTCTTTACTTGGAAACATTTTTGAATATTTTAATTTTTCCAAAAATAGCTCCGATTTTAGTTGAAATTCTGTATATTAAAGACACATGAAAAATTAAATGTATATCTTGTACTTTCTAGAAATAGCCTATGCAATCCTCTTCATTCTGAATGAATTTTGCGTAACTGGTAAACTGTAAGAGAGAGACAGAAAGTTACTGCACTTGTTAAAACCACAATTTGTCATATACTTTTTTTTTTCTCAGATATTCCTTATTATTGGTTTCAATTTTAAAATACTTATACTTTCCTCAAAACAGGAAGTCTCATCTGTATTGTATTTGTTTTACCTGGCCATGCAAAGAGAACAGAATTTCTAAGTCAATTGCATAGTGACAGCTTTTAAAAGATTTGACTGTTACAGTTGTTCTCCGTGGTGTAATAATGGTTACCATGCTAACTTCATATACCCAAGGTCACGGGTTCAAACCTGGTGGAGGAAGATGGATTTTTTCAGGCTTAAAAATTCTTAGCATTGCTTCCTTTGGAAGAGAAGTAAAACCGTTTGTCCCGTGTCGTAGATATATGGTACGTAAAAGAACGTCAGGTCTGTTAGAGAGGCATCTGAGCAAAATTAAGCAGTCTTTCACGCCCAGTATAGAATGGGATGCTGAGAACCACAGCAGTTAAACAGCGTCCATAAATAAAACACCATTTTCCATTTTGACCATCACTTTAGCCTACTGTATTCTCTTATCCTATAAGGAACAAAGTAATAAGAGCACTCCTGCTAATGTTTATCTTGATTAGTATGAAGTAGATAAAATAAGTTTTTGTAAGAATAGTGTGTATGCAGATATGTGGATAAAGCCATTTGAATGAAACACATCAGATCTTTTCTCATGATATTACAGAGATCCTGCAATTTCAATCAACTTTGTTAAAAAAAATATATCACTTTAATGGAAAAATTTTCGAAAATTTTGTTTTTCTTATAAAAATG
Organism: Hymenopus coronatus; assembly: GCA_030762935.1. Lineage (NCBI taxonomy): Eukaryota > Metazoa > Arthropoda > Insecta > Mantodea > Hymenopodidae > Hymenopus > Hymenopus coronatus. The sequence continues at coordinate 31,743,122 of CM060884.1, forward strand.
GCTCTAACGATTTTGGTTAAAATACTGCATATTAAAGCCATTTCTATCACAAACAAACTGTATATCTTGAATTTTCTGGGAATAACTTCTAAAGACCTGTGTATTCTGGATGAATTTTGCTTAATTCGACATAACTAGTAAACCGTATGGGATAGACAAAAAGTTACTTTACAAAAAATGTAGATCTTGTTAGAATACACAAGATATGTCATACATTTTTTTTTTTTTTATTTTTTTGTGGAGTTGGACAGTTTTCGAGGTATTACTTATTAGTTTCAGTTGTGAAGTAGCCATGCTTTTCTCAGACGGAGGTGTCAGTTTTTCTTTTGTTCTACTGCTGGCCAAGCACAGAAGCGATTTGCAATGACAATCGTATAACGGCAGCTTTTAAAACGTTTGACTATCATCTTAGCCTAGTGCATTCCCTTAGTTCCATTCTACTTATAAGCAGTAGCGGCCGGCCTTTAGGGGCACGTGCCCTCCCTACAACAATTTCTGCATTATATTATTAAGTAAAATGCTATAATCTATAACGCATTTTGTATAAATTTAAACCTACTATGCACACTGGACAGTTGCAGTGAAGATGGCTGTCGGAAATAGTAACAGGCCGCATTTTCGGACACAAGCGATTTTGTGGTCGTCCTATGTGCACGCGCAGAAGAATTTAATGCTTTCAGATGCAGTTAATTTGTGGGTGCGGGTTTCAAGGGGCCGAGAGGGTTGCTGCACATGCGCAAAGAGAAAAGAACCGACAATAAGCAAAGTTTCAAGTTTGAGTCAAATCCCTAACAAAAATATTTAGCCAAAGATATTTTCACGTGTAAGAGTAAATAATAAGAAACATTTCTTAAGTTTGAATGTCTTCTTATTTGAAAACAAAGTTGATCTATAAACCTCCCGAACGAAACATACAAAAAGAAGCTTATGTGGTAAAAATGTACAATGTTAGTACTTCGTATTTCTCCTCCCTGCCAAGCAGACGACAAGGTACGCTCGCGCGCCAATGCTCAAGGCGTACAAGCAGTGGTTGTGTAATTACCCTAAGTTTACTAGGAAATAGATTCACGATACAGTTGAAGCTTCACTTGAAAACAGGAAAAGGTCATTTAACCAATAGTTATTGAAAAAATGGGCCTTACTTGCGAGAGGTGATTAGTGGCTAGTGTTTTGAGAATGAGTGCTGAGTAAGAGTAAACTGATAAGTGTGAAACAATGCCTTGAATGTATTTCACGTGTTATGAAACATAATCCGAATGCGCTGGAGAACAATTTGGTGAAATTAACTGCAGAGCGATATGCCGATTTATCAGTTGCTAGCGTTCAAAGAAACCACAGTGTTAAAATTCGCCTTAAGTGGGAAAATCCTATACACTGCAAAGTTTACAATTACTTATAAAGAAAATCCTTAATATCACGATCGCGATCTACTTTAAGGGCAGTCTCCATAATTTTCTGAGAGAAAAGCGAGCTTCGTTGGTGAATTGAAACATCGTGAACGCTTTAGTTGACATACATAAGCTATTAAAGTTGTGTAAGGTAGTATTGAAGACTGCAATCTTTAATTCAAGTGCATCAGCTGTTACTACGAGCTATGCATCAATTTACAGCAGGATTCACCTCTCTGATAATGTTGTTGACATGATAATCAGTGAAGGTGACGGTTCGTGTTCAAATTTCTCGGAACATGTCGCCTTCAGTTTCTGACTTAAATCAAAAAGTTATGGAAGTATTTTTTCAAGCAAAGGATCGAAGGATGGACTTCATCTACAAACAGAAGGTTAGTGCTAACACATAAATTAGCATTTCATTTCTACTGATAGCTTTTAGTATCCACTAATTTTAGTCTGTCGTCATCCGTGATCTAGGGGTAACATGCTAGTCTCTGGTTCTCAAGGTCGCGGGTTCAAACCAGGCTGATTTTTTTTTTTTTAAATCCCTTCCTTCATAAGGGAAGTAAAGTCGTTGATACCATGTTGTAGATTTACACGTAAAAAAAACCTCAGGCTAGTAAAGAGGCCTCTGGGCATTATTAAGCGTCCAAAATAGAATGCGACGCTTAGAACCGTAGCAGTTAAAGAGCGTCTATAGATAACATTCAGTTTAGTTTTAAATTTAGCCAATCTTAAAATTGTACCCTACCAGATATTTTGGCTACGAGCCGCTACTGCTTATAAGGAACTAAGTAATACAATTCTGCTAATGTATATCTCCATTAGCATGGTGTTCAAATAAGTAAGAACTTCTTTGGCAAGAAGTTTGTAGAGAAGCTAGAGAAAGTCATGTGAGTGTAACACATCAAATTTTTTTTATTACTCCCTATCCATTGGTTGCCTTCTGACATCATATTAGGCGAGAAAAACAAAACTTTGATATTCCCTAACAATGGAATACTGTTATAGGCTGTAAACTTGTCAATAAACAGTAAAACTGTGCGATTTTGTTTGCAAAACTTTTTATTAGCTTCGTATTCCACTGGCTTATATTTAAAATTTTTAAAACACTAGGGATTGGCTGTCTTTCCAATCATTTGTAATGGAAGCTTTTCAGTGCCATCCATATTGGCACCAATCAGGAGTGTCATGCTTTCTTTGCTAAATTTTCCCCCACTCCATCGTTCTCCTATAAGTGCAAGTGTTTTATCTGAGTTCATTTTTTAAACAGCTCTTGGTCTTCGTCTCTCCCGCAACACCACTTGATCTCGCGCTCAATACCACTTCGTCTCACCCTCAACCCCATTTCCGTCTCGCCCTTCAACACCACTTGCTTTCCGCCCGCAACCCACTTGGTCTCGGCCCTCCACACCAATGGGTCTCGGCCTGGTCTCGTCCTCAACACCACCTTGTCTCGCCCTCAACACCACTTCGTCTCGCCTCTCAACACCACTTTGTCTCGTCCTTCAAAACCACTTCTTCTAGCCCTCAAAAACACTTCATCTCGCCCTCAACACCACTTTTTCATGCCAATAAATACTACTGTGTCTCGACCCTCAACAACATTTCTCTCGCGCCTCAACATCACTTCGTCTCGGCCACGAGCACATTTTCAACTCGGTCCTCAACATCTTTCCGCCTCGACCCTCAACACCTCTTTGTCTCGCCCCTCAACACACTTTGTCTCGCTCCTTAACACCACTTTGTCTCGGCCGTCAAAACCACTTCGTCTCGGCCCTAATCTCCATTTCGTCTCGCCCAACACGCAGCTTTGTCTCTTCTCTTAACACTACTTGGTCTCGCCCCTAACAGCAACACTTGCTGCCGTCTTCAACAACACTTGGTCTTGACCTCAACACCACTTAGCCTCGCACGTTCAGTGGTACCACGTAACACCAAAGAGTACACAGCCCTCAACACCATTTGGTCGCGGCCTCAGCACCACTTGGTCTCGCCCTAAACACCACTCTGTCTCACACCTCAACACCACATCCTTTCGAACGTCCACACCACTTCATCTCCGCCCTCAACACCATTTCATCTCGACCTCAGCAACACTTGGTCCCGCCCTCAAAACCACTTGGTCTCGAACTCAACACCATTTTGTCTCGCCCCTCAACACCATTTCGTCTCGCCCCTCAACCACTTGGTCACGCACCTCTACACCACTTGATATACACCTCAACACAACTTCGTCTAGCCCTCAACACCACTTCGTCTCCCCCCTCAACACCACTTCGTCTCGGCCCTCAACACCACTTGGTCTTGCCCATCAACACCACTTGGTCTCGCCCTCATCACCACTAGGTCTGGGCTTTAACACCACTTGGTCTTGCCCATCAACACCACTTGGTCGAGCTGCTCAACACCACTTCGTCGCGGTGGTCAAAACCACTTTGTCTCGGCCCTCAACACCACTTTGCCACGACCCTCAACAACATCTCGTCTCGCCCTCTGCACCACTTAGTCTGCACCTCAACACTTTTTAATTTCGCTAATCAACATCACTTGGGCTCGCCCCTCAACACCACTTGCTCTTGCCCTCAAAACCACTTTGTTGCGCCACGCAGCACTACTTCTTCTCTCCCCTTAACACCACTTCCTCTCGGGCCTAAAACCACTTGATCTCGGCCCTCAACACAACTCGGTCTCACCCTCAACACCACTTCGTCTCCCCCTCAATACCACCTCGTCTCGCTCCTCAAGACCACTATTTCTCGCTCCTCAACACCACTTTGTCTCGCCCTAACCACCACTTCGTCACGCACCTCAACACCACATCGTCTCGGCCCTCAACAGCATTTGTTCTGCCCCTCAACACCATTTGGTCTCGCCCTCAACACCACTCGGCCTCGGCCTCAACACACATTTTCTCGCCAATTAACACCATTTGGTCCCGCCCTTCAACACTACTTGGTCTCTCACTGAAAACACTTTGTCCCACACCCAACACCACATCATCTCGGCCCTCAACAACACTTGGTCTAGGGCCTTGACACCACTGTGTCACGGGCCTCAACACAACTTGGTCTCGTACCTCAACACCACTTGATCTCGGGCCTCAACACCACTTAGTCTCGGGTCTCAACACCACTTGGTGTCGTCCCTCAACACCATTAGGTCTCGTCCCTCAACACCATTTTATCTCGGTGCTCAACACCACTTGCTCTCGGGTCTCAACAACACTAGGTGTCGTCCCTCAACACCACTTGGTCTCGGCGCTCGACTCCATTTGGTCTCGTCCCTCAACACCACTTGGTCTTGTCCCTTAACATTACTTGGTCTCGAGCCTCAACAGCATTTGGTCTCGGCTCTCAACACCACTTTGTCTCGGGCCTTAACACCACCTGCTTTCGTTCCTCAACACCACTTGGTCTCGTGCATCAACACCACTTGGTCTCGTGCGTCAACACCACTAGGTCTCGCCTCTCATCACCACATGGTCTCGGGCCTCAACACCACTAGCTCTCTGCGCCGAACACCAATTGGTCTCGGGACTCAACACCACTTATTGTCGTCCTTCAACACCACTTGGTCTCGGCGCTCAACACCACTTGGTCACGGACCTCAACACCAATTGGTGTCGTCCCTCAACACCAATTGGTCTCGGCGCTCAACACCACTTGGTTTCGGGCCGCAACACCACTTGGTCTAGTGTGTCAACACCACTAGGTCTCGCCCCTAAACACCACTTGCTCTGCGGCCTCAACACCGAGGTCCCGGCACTCCACACCACTTGGTATCGTCCCTTAACACCACTTGATCTCGGGCCTCAACACCACTTTTCTCGGCGCTAAACACCACTTGGTTTCGGGCCTTAACACCACTTAGTCACGGGCCCCAACAGCACATGGTCTAGGGCCGAAAAACCATTTGGTCTCGGCGCTCAATACCAATTGATCTCGGGCCTCAACACCACTTATTCTCGGAACTCAACACCACTGCGTCTCGGGCCTCAACACCTCTCGGTCTCGTTCCTCAACACCGCTTGGTCTTGGGCCTCAACACCACTTGGCCTCGGGCCTCAAAACAACTTGGTCTCATTCCTCAACACCACTTGGTCCCGGGCCTACACACCACTTGGTCTCGGCGCTTGACACCGCTTGGTCTCAACCCGCAAAAAACTTGGTCTCGGGCTTCAACACCACTTGGGAACGTCCCTTAACATTACCTACTCTCGTTCCTCAACACCACTTGGTCTCAGTCATCAACACCACTTGGTCTCGGCTCTCAGCACCACTTGTCCTCGAGCCTCAACACCACTTGGGCTCGTTCCTAAACACCACTTGGTCTCGGCTCTCAACACCACTTGGTCTCGGGCTTCAACACCACTTGGTCTCGGGCCGCAACACCAATTGGTGTCGGCAGTCAATACCACTTGGTCTCGTCACTCAACAACACTTGGTCTCGTATCTCAACAACAGTTGGTCTCTGGCCTCAACACCATATGGTGTCCTCTCTCAAAACCACTTGTTCTCGGGCCTCAAAGCCACTTTGGCTCGTCTCTCAACACAAATTGTTCTCGGCGCTCGACACCACTTGGTATCGTCCCACAACACCACTTGGTCTCAGGGCTCAACACCACTTGGTCACGGGCCTCTACAGCACTTGGATTCGTCCCTCAACACCACTGGTCTCGGGCCCCAACACCACTGGTCTCGGGCCCCAACACACTAGGTCTCTGGTCTCAACACCACATGGTCTCGTCCCTCAACAGCACTTGATCTCGGGCCTCAACACCACTTGGTACCGGGCCTCAACACCACTTGTTCTCGGCTCTCAACACCACTTAGTGTCGGGCCACAATACCACTTGGTTTCGGGCCTCTGCACCAGTTGGTGTCGGGCCTCAACACCACTTGGTCTCGTCCCTCAACATCACTTGATCTCGGTCCTCATCACCACTTAGTCTCGTCCCTCAACACCACTTGGTCTCGGCGCTCAACACAACTTGGTCGCTGGCCTCAACACAATTTGGTCTCGGGGCATTAAACCATTTGGCCTCGGCGGTCAACACCAATTGTTCTCGGCGCTCAACACGACTTGGTCGCGGGACTCAACACCACTTGGTCTCGGGGCTCAAGACCACCTGGTCTCGGGTCTCAACACCACTTGGTCTCGTCCCTCAACACCACTTGGTCCCGGGCCTCAACACCACTTGGTCTCGGGTCTCAACACACTTGGTCTTGTCCCTTAACATCATTTGGTCTCGGGTCTCAACACCATTAGGTCTCGGCTCTCAACACCACTTTGTCTCGAGCCTCAACACCACCTGCTCTCGTTCCTAAACACCATTTGGTCTCGGGCCTCAACACCGCCTGCTCTCCGTGCTCAACACCTCTTGGTCTCGGGACTCAACACCACTTGGTCTAGTGTTTCAACACCACTTGCTTTGCGGCCTCAACACCAACGTCTCGGCGTTCAACCCCACTTTGTTTCGGTTGTCAACACCACTTGGTGTCCACCCAAAAAACCAATTAGTCTCAGCGCTCAACACAACTTGGTATCGTCGCTCAACACCACTTGATCTCGGGCCTCAATACCACTTCTTCTCGGCGCTCAACACCACTTGCTCTCGGGACTCAACACCGCTTAGTCACGGGCATCAACAACACTTGGTCTCAGGCCGCAAATCCACTTGGTTTCGGCGCTCAACACCAACTGGTCTTGGGACTCAGCACCACTCTGTGTTGGCGCTCAACACCACTTGGTATCGTCCCTCAACACCACTTGGTCTCGGGCCTCAACACCACTTGGTATCGGGTCTCATCACCACTTGGTTTCGTCCCTCATTATCACATGATCTCGGGCCTCAATACCACTTGGTCCCGTCCCTCAAAATCAATTGATCTCGGGCCTCAACACCACTTGGTCTTGGCTGTCAACACCTCTGGGTATTGGGACTCAACATCTCTCGGCCTCGTTCCTCAACACCACTTGGTCTCGGATATCAACACCACTTGGTGTCGTGCCTCAACATCACTTGATTTCGGGCCTAAACACCTCTTGGTCTCGTTCCTCAACACCACTTGGTCTCGGGTCTCAACAATTCTTGGATGGCGTCCCTCAACACCACTTGGTTTGGCGCTCAACACAACTTGTCCTCGTTCGCAAAAACCTCTTGGTCTCGGGTCTCAACACCACTTGGTCTCGGAGCACAACATTACTTGGTCCTTGGCCTCTACACCACTTGGTTATTGGCCTCAACACCACTTGGTCTCGGGCTTCAACACCACTTGGTCTCCCGCCTATTCACAACTTAGCCTAGGCTCTCAACACCACTTGGGCTCGAGCTCAACACCACTTGGTTTCGTCCCTACACACCACTTGGACTGGGGCCTGAATACCAATTGGTCTCGGCGCTCACCCAACTCGGTCTCGGTACTCAACGCCATTTGGAATCGTCCCTACACACCACTTGGTGTCGGGCCGACATTTCACTAGGTCGCGGGTTTCAACACCACTTGGTCTCGTCCCTAAACACCACTTGATCTCCAACCCCAACACCAATTGGTCTCGGCGCTCAACACCATTTTTTCGGGTCTCAACACCACTTGGTGTCGTCCCACAACATTATTTAGTCTCGGCGCTCAACACCACTTGGTATCGTTCCTCAACACCACTTGGTCCCGGGCCTCAACACACCTTGATCTCGGTGCTCAACACCACTTGGTCTCGACCTCAACACTACTTGGTCCCGTCCCTCAACACCACTTGATCTTGGGCCTCAACACCACTTGGTTTCGGCTGTCAACACCACTTCGTCTCAAGCCTCAACACCACCTGGTCTCGGTACTCAACAGAACTTGGTCTCGGGGTTCAACACTATTTGGTCTCTGGCATCAACACCACTTTGGTGACGTTGCTCATCACTACTTGGTCCCGTGCATACACACAACATGGTCTCGGCGCTCAACACCACTTGGTCTCGGCGCTCACGAGCACTTGGTCTCGGGCCTCAACACCTCTTGGACTCGTTCCTTAACACCACTTGGTCTCGGAGCTCAACACCACTTGGTCTCGGGCCTCAACACAACTTTGTCTCGGGCCATAACAACACTTGTTCTCGGCGCTCAATACCACTTGTTTTGGGCGCTGAACATAACTTGGTCTTGGGTCTGGACACTATTTGGTGTCATCCGTCAACATCACTTGGTCTCAGCGGTCAACACCACTTGGTCTCGTTCCTCAAAAGCACTTGGTCCCGTCCCTCAACACACTTGGTGTCGTCCCTCAACACCACTTGGTGTCGTCCCTTAACACCACTTGGTCTCGGGCCTCAACACCACTTGGTCTCATGGCGTCAATACCACTTGGTCTCATCGCTCAACACCACTTAGTCTGGGCGCTCAACACCACTTGGTCCCGGGACTCAACATCATTTGGTCTCGTACCTCAACACGACTTGGTCTTGGCGCTCAACACGACTTGGTCTGGTCCCTCAACACCACTTGGTCTCGGGCCTCACAACCAATTGTTCTCGGACCTCAACACTACTCGGTGGCGGCTCTCGACTCCACTAGGTCTCGTCCCTTAACACCACTTGGTCTCGGGCCTCCACACCACATGGCCTCGGGTCTCAACACCACTTGGTCTCCTCCCTCAACACCCATTGGCCTCGGGCCACAACACGACTTGGTCTCGGGTCTCAACACCCCTTTGTCTTGTCCCTTACCAGCAGTTGGTCTCGGACCTCTACACCACTTGGTCTCGAGCCTCAACACCATTTGGTCATGGCTCTCAACACCACTTTGTCTCGGGCCTCAAAACCACCTGCTCTCGCTCCTCAACACCACCTGGTCTCGTGCGTCAACACCACTTGCTCTTGGGCCTCAACACCTCTTGGTCTCGTAACTCTACACCACTTGCTCTCGGGTGTGAACACCAGTTGGTCTCGGCGCTCAACACCACTTGGTCTCCTCGATCAACACCAGTTGGTGTCGTCCTTCAACACCACTTGGTCTCGGGCCTCAACACCACTAGGTATCGTCCTTCAACACCACTTGGTCTCGGGGGTCAACAACATTTGATCTCGGCGTTCAACACCACATTTTCTCGGGCCTCAACTCCAATTGGTCTCGGTGGTCAACCAGACTTGACCTCGTCCCTCACCACCACTTGGTCTTGCATCTCAACACCATTTGGTCTCGGGCCTCAACACCACTTGGTCTTGTATCTCAACACCATTTGATCTCGGGCCTCAACACCACTTGGACTCGGCTCTCAATACCACTTCGTCTCGGGCCTCAACACCACTTTGCCTCGTCTCTCAACACAAATTGCTCTAGGCGCTCAACACTACTTGGTAACGTCCCACAACACCACTTTGTCTCCTTTCTCAACAACACAATTTTTCTGGCCTAAACACCACTTCGTCTGGGGCCTCAACACCACATGGTGTCGTCGCTCGACACCACTTGGTCTTGGACCTCAACACCACTTGGTCTCGTCCCTCAACAGCACTTTGTCTCGAGCGTCAACAGCACTTGGTCTGGGCGCTCAACACCACTTGTTCTCGGACCTCAATACCACTTGGTCACGGGCCTCTGAACCACTTGGTTTCGGGCCTCAACACCTCTTGGTCTAGTTCCTCAACACCACTTGGTCTCCGCTCTCAACAATAGTTGATATCGTCCATCAAAACCACTTGGTTTCGGCGCTCAACACCACTTGTTCACGTTCCTAAACACCTGTTGGTCTCGGGCCTCAAAACCACTTGGTCTCGGAGCTCATCACCTTTTGACCTGGAGCCTCAACACCACTTGGTCTCGGGATTCAACACCACTTGGTTTAGGCTCAAAACACAATTTCGTCTCGAGCCTCAACACTTGGTCTCGGGCTTCAACACAACTTAGTCTCGGCTCTAAACACCACTTGTTCTCGGACCTCAACAATACTTGGTCACAGGCCTCAAAACCACTTGGTTTATGGCCTCAATACCTCTTCGTCTCGGGCCTCAACGCCTCTTGGTCGCGTTCCTCAACACCACTTTGTCTCGGGTCTCAACACCACTTGGTGTCGTCCCTCTTCACACTTAGTTTCGGGCCTCAACACCTCTTGGTCTAGTTCCTCAACACCACTTGGTCTCCGGTCTCAACAATACTTGGTATCGTCCGTCAACACCACTTGGTTTCGGTGCTCAAGACCAATTGTTCTCGCTCCTAAACACCTGTTGGTCTCGGGCCTCAACACCACTTGGTCTCGGAGCTCATCACCTCTTGATCTGGAGCCTCAACACCACTTGGTCACGGGCCTCAACACCACTTGGTCTCTTCCTTCAACACCACTTGGTCTCGGGATACAACAGCACTTGGTCAAGGCTCAAAACACAACTTCGTCTCGAGCCTCAACAACACTTGGTCTCGGGCTTCAACACAGCTTGGTCTCGGCTCTCAACACCACTTGGTCTCGGGCCTCAACACCACTTGGTCGCGGGTCTCAACACCACTTGGTGTCGTCCCGCAACACCATTTGGATTCGTCCCTCAATACCACTTGGTCTCGGCGCTCGACTCCACTCATCCCTACATACCACTTGGTTTCGGGCCTTAACACCACTTCCTCTCGGCGCTCAACATCACTTGGTCTAGGGCTGAACACCACTGTGTCACGGGCCTCAACACCACTTTATCTGGTACCTCAACACCACTTGGTCTCGGTCCTCAACACCACTTGGTCTCGGGTCTCAACACCACTTGGTGTCGTCCCTCAAAACCATTTGGTCTCGTCCCTCAACACATTTTGGTCTTGGTGCTCAACACCTCTTGGTCCCTGGTCTTAACAACACTAGGTGTCTTCCCTCAACCCCACTTGGTCTCAGCGCTCGACTCCACTTGGTCTCGTCCCTCCACTCCACTTGGTCTCGGACGTCAACACCACATGGTTTCGGTTCTCAACACCACTTGGTTATCTTCCTCAACACCAGTTGGTCACGGGCCTCAACACCACTTGGTCTTGGGTCTCAACACCACTTGGTTATGTCCCTCAACACCCCTTGGTGTCATCGCTCATCACAACTTAGTCTCGGCGCTATACACCACCTGGTCTCAGTGTTCAACACCACTTGTTCTAGTCCCTCAACACCACTTAGTCTCGGGTCTCAACACCACAATGTCTCGGATATTCACACCACTTGGTCTCTGGCCTGAACACCACTTGGTCTCGTACCTCAACACGAATTGGTCTCGGCGGTCAACACTACTTGGTCTCGTCGCTGAACACCACTTGGTATCTTCTCTCAACCACAATTGGCCTCGGCGCTAAACATCACTTGGTCTCGGGCCTAAACACCAATTGGTCACGGGCATCAACACCACTTGGTCTCGGGCCTCAACACCACTTGGTATCGGATTTTGACACCACTTGGTCTCGTCCCTCAACATAACTTCTACTTGGGCCTCAACACCACTTGGTCTCGGGCCTCAAAACCACTTGTTCTGGGGCTCAACACCACATAGTGTCGGCGCTCAACACCACTTGGTCTTAGCGCGCAGCACGAACAACCTCGGGCCACAACACCACTTGTTCTCGGGTCTCAACACTACTTGGGTTCGTCCCTCAACACCAATTGGTTTAGTCCCTCAGAATCATTTGGTCTCAACGCTCACCACCACTTGTTCTTGGGTTTCAACACCACTTGGAATCGGTTCTCAAAACCATTTGGTCACAGCGCTTTACACAAGTTGGTCTCGTCATACAAAACCACTTGATCTCGGGCATCAACACCACTTAGTCTCATCGCTCATCACCACTCTGTGTCGACGCTCAACACTACCTGGTCTCGGCGCTCAACCCCAGTTGGTCTTGTCCCTCAACACCACCTGTCTTCGGGCCTCAACAACACTATGTCTCGGAGATTCACACCACTTGGTCTCAAGCCTCAACAAAACTTGGTCTCGGGTCTCACACCACTTGGTCTTGTCTCTCAACATCATTTGGTCTTGGGCCTCACCTCCATTTGGCCTGGGGCCTCTACACCATTTGGTCTCGGCTGTTAAAACCACCCAGTCTCGCGCCTCAACACCACCTGCTCTCGTTCCTTAACAACACTTGGTCTCGGCTCTCAACACCACTTACTCTCTGGCCTCAACACCACTTGGTCTCGTCCATCTACACCACTTGCTCTCGGGCCTTTACACCAATTGGTCTCTGTTCGCAATATCACTTGGTGTCGTTGCTCAACACCACTTGGTGTCGTCCATCAACACCACTTGATCTAATTGCTCATCACCACTTGGTCTCGGCGCTCAACACCACTTGGTCTATTTCATAAACACCACTGGGTCTCTGGCCTTAACACCACTTGGTCTCGGGTCTCAATACCACTTGGCGTCGTCCCTCAACACCACTTTCTCTCGTCCCTCAGCACCACTTGTGCTCGTCCCTCAACACCACTTGGCGTCGCCCCTCAACACCACTTGGTCTCGGCGCTCAACGCCTATTGGGCTCGGGTCTCAACATCACTTGGACTCGGCGCTGAACACCTCTACGACTTGGTGCTCAACACCACATGGTCCTGGATCTCAACAGTACTTGTTGTACTTCAACACCATTTGGTCTAGTCCCTCTACACCATTTGGTCTCAGCGCTGAACCTCACTTGGTTTCGGGTCTAACCACCACATGGTCTCCTATCTCAACAAAACCTGGTCTAGGGCCTAATTACATCTTGGTCTCGGATCTCAACACCACTTGGTCTCGTCCCACAACACCATTTGTTCTCGGGCCTCACAACCACCTTGTCTTGGGGCTCAAAACCAGTTGGCCTCGGCGCTCGACACCACTTGGTGTCGTCCCTCAACAATATTTGGTCCCGGGCCTCAACACCACTTAGTCTCTTCCCTCAACACCACTTGGTCTCGGGCTTCAACACCACTTGGTCTCTGGTCTCAACATCACTGGGTTTGTCCCTCCACACCATTTGGTCTCGGGCCTGAACACCACTTGGTCTGGGGTCGCAACACCACTTGGTCTTGTCCCTCAACATCATTTGGTCTCGGGCCTCAACACAACTAGGTCTTGGGCCTCAACACCACTTAGTCTGGGGCCTCAACACCACTTGGTCTCATAGCTAACACCATTTGGTTTCGGTGCTAAACACCACTTGGTCTCGGCGCTCAACACTATGTCTCGGGATTCAACACCACATGGTCTCGGGCTTCAACACCACTTGGTCTCGGACCTCAACACCACATCGTCTCCTTCCTCAACACCATTTCGTCTCGTCATCCAACACCACTTGGGTTTGTTACTCAACACCACTTGGTCTCTTCCTGCAACATCATATGGTCTCGTCGCTCAACACCACTTGGTCACGAGCCTCAACATCACCTGGTCTCGGACCTCAACACCACTTGGTCTCGGACCTAAACACCACTTGGTCTCGGACCTCAACACAATTTGGTCTCGCATCTCAACATCACCTCGTCTAATCGCTCAACACAACTTGGTCTTGTCACTCAACACCATTTCTTCTCGTCACCCACCACCACTTTGTCTCGTCACTCAACACCACTTGGTCTCGTCCTGCAACACCATTTGGTCTGGTCGCTCAACACCACTTGGTCTCGAGCCTCAACACCACTTGGTCTCGGGCCTCTACACCACTTGGTCTCGGACCTAAACACCACTTGGAATCGGGCCTCAACACCACTTGGCCTCGCATCTCAACACCACCTCGTCTCGTCGCCCAACACCACCTCGTCTCGTCGCTCAACACCACTTGGTCTTGTCGCCCAACACCACTTTTCCTCTGCACTCAACACCACTTGGTCTCGTCCTGCAACACCACTTGGTCTCGTTGCTCAACACCACTTGGTCTCGAGTTTCAAAACCACTTGGTATCGGGCCTCATCACCACTTGGTCTCGGGACTCAACACCTCCGGGTCACGACGCTCAACACCACTTGGTCTCGTCGCTCAACACCACTTGGTCTCTTCGCTCAACACCACTTCGTCTCGTCGCTCAATACCACTAGGTCTCGTAGCTCGACACCACTTGGTCTCGCGCCTCAACACCACTTGGCCTCGGGCCTCAACACCACTTGGTCTCGGGCCTCAACACTACTTGGCCTCGGACCTCAACACCATTTCGTCTCGTCACCCAACACCACTATGTCTCGTCACTCAACACCACTTGGTCTCTTCCTGCAACACCACTTGGTCTCGTCGTTCAACACCACTTCTTCTCGAGCCTCAACACCAAATGGTCTCGGGCCTCAACAGCACTTGGTTTCGGAACTCCACCCCTGTGGGTCGCGTGGCTAAACACCACTTGGTCTCGTCGCTCAACACCACATGGTCTCGTCGCTCGACACCACTTCGTCTCGCCATTCAATACCACTTGGTCTCGTCACTCAACACCACTTGGTCTCACGCCACAACACCAATTCGTCTCGTCGTTCAACACCACTTGGTCTCGGGTCAGAACACCACTTTGTCACAGGCCTGAACACATGTCGTTACGTCGCTCAACACCACTTCGTTTGGCGCCCCAACACCACTTGGCCTCGGTCGTCAACACCACTTGGTCTCGTGCCTCAACACCACTTGGTCTCAGACCTCAACACCACTTCGTCTTGTCGCTTGACACTATTGGTCTCGCGCCTCAATACCACTTGGTCTCGGGCCTCAACACCACTTGGTCTTGGGACTCAACACCTGTTGGTTTCGTGGCTAAACACCACTTGGTCTCGTCGCTTATCACCACTTGGTCTCGTCGCTGGACAACATTTCATCTCGTCACTCAATACAACTTGGTCTCGTCACTCAACACCACTTGGTCTCACGCCTCAACACCACTTCGTCTTGTCGTTCAACACCACTTGGTCCCGGGTCTGAAAACAACTTCGTCACGGGCCTCAACACCACTTCGTCTCGTCACTCAACACCACTTGGTTTTGCGCCTCAACACTGAAGGCCTCGGTCCTCAACACCACTTGATCTCGTGCCTCAACACCACTTGGTCTCAGACCTCAACACCACTTGGTCCGTTCGCTCAACACCACTTGATCTCGTCGCTGAACACAACTTGGTCTCGGACCACAAAACCACTTCGTCTCGTCGCTCGGCACCCCTTGGTCACGTCGCTCGACACCACTTGGACTCGTCGCTCGACACCACTTGGTCTCGCGCCTCAATACCACTTGGCAATGGGCCTCAACACTACTTGGTCTCGGGCCTCAACACCTCTTGGTCTCGGATCTCAACACCACCTCGTCTCGTCGCTCAACAACACTTAGTCTTGTCGCTCAACACCATTTCGTCTCGTCACCCAACACCACTTTGTCTCGTCACTAAACATCACTTGGTCTCGTCCTGTTATACCACTTGGTCTCCTCGCTGAAAACCACTTGGTCTCGAGTTTCAACACCACTTGGTCGCGACGCTCAACACCACATGGTCTCGTCACCCAACACCAATTTCTCTCGTCGCAAAACACCACTTGATCTGGTCCTGCAACACCACTTGGTCTAGTCGCTCAACACCACTTGGTCTCGAGTTTCAACACCACTTGGTCTCGTCACTCAACATACCTTGGTCCCACGCCTCAACACCAATTCGTCTCGTCGTTCAACACCACTTGGTCTCGGATCAGAACACCACTTTGTCACAGGCCTGAACCCATTTCGTCTCGTCGCTCAACACCACTTGGTTTTGCGCCTCAACACCACTTGGCCTCGGTCGTCAACACCACTTGGTCTCGTGCCTCAACACCACTTGGTCTCAGACCTCAACACCACATCGTCTCGTCGCTCGACACCACTTGGTCTCGCGCCTCAATACCACTTGGTCTCGGGCCTCAACAGCACTTGGTCTCGGGACTCAACACCTGTTGGTTTCGTGGCTAAACACCACTTTGTCTCGTCGCTTATCACCACTTGGTCTCGTCGCTCGACACCACTTCATCTCGTCACTCAATACAACTTGGTCTCGTGAACAACAGCACTTGGTCTCGTCACTCAACACCACTTGGTCTCACGCCTCAACACCACTTCGTCTCGTCGTTCAACACCACTTGGTCTCGGGTGTGAAAACAACTTCGTCACGGGCCTCAGCACCACTTCGTCTCGTCACTCAACACCACTTGGTTTTGCGCCTCAACACTGCAGGCCTCGCTCCTCAACACCACTTGGTCTCGTGCCTCTACACCACTTGGTCTCAGACCTCAACACCACTTGGTCTCGTTGCTCAACACCACTTGATCTCGTCGCTGAACACAACTTGGTCTCGGACCACAAAACCACTTCGTCTCGCCGCTCAACACCACTTGGTCTCGCGCCTCAACACCACTTGGCAATGGGCCTCAACACTACTTGGTCTCGGGCCTCAACACCACATGGTCTCGGATCTCAACACCACCTTGTCTCGTCGCTCAAAAACACTTGGTCTTGCCGCTCAACACCATTTCGTCTCGTCACCCAACACCAGTATGTCTCGTCCCTCAACATCACTTGGTCTCGTCCTGCAATATCACTTGGTCTCCTCGCTGAATACCACTTGGTCTCGAGTTTCAACACCACTTGGTCGCGACGCTCAACACCACATGGTCTCGTCACTCAACACCACTTGGTCTCGTCGTAAAACGCCACTTGGTCGTGGCCTGCAACACCACTTGGTCTAGTCGCTCAACACCTCTTGGTCTCGAGTTTCAACACCACTAGGTCTCGGGCATCAACACCATTTGGTTCGGGACTCAACACCTCTTGGTCGCAACGCTCAACACCACTTGGTCTCGTCGCTCAATACCACTTGGTCTCGTCGCTCAACAGCACTACGGCTCGTCGCTCAACATCACTTGGTCTCGTCGCTCGACACCACTTTGTCCTGTCGCTCAACACCACTTGGTCACGTCCTGCAACACAAATTGGTCTCGTCGCTGAACACCACTTGGTCTCGAGCCTAAACACCACTTGGTCTCGGGCCTCAACACCACTTCATCTCGGTATTAAACACCACTTGGTCTCGGGCCTCAACACCACTTAGTCTCGGATCTCAACATCACCTCGTCTCGTTGCTCAACACCACTTGGCCTTGTCGCTCAACACCATTTCGTCTCGGCACCCAACACTACTTTGTCTCGTTACTCAACACCACTTGGTCTCGTCCTGCAACACCACTTGGTCTCGTTGCTCAGAACCACTTGGTCTCGAGTTTCAACACTACTTGGTCTCGGGCCTCGACACCACTTGGTCTCGGCACTCAACACCTCTTGGTCGCGACGCTCAACACCATTTGGTCTCGTCGCTCAAAACCACTTGCTCTCGTCTCTCAACACCACTTCGTCTCGTCGCTCAGCACCACTTGGTCTCGTCGCTCGACACCACTTGGTCTCGCGCCTCAACACCACTTGCCCTCGGAACTCAACACCACTTGGTCTTGGGCCTCAACACCACTTGGTCTGAATTTCAATACCACTTGATCTCGGGCATCAACACCACTTGGACTCGGGACTCGACACCACTTGGTCTCGCACCTCAACACCACTTGGCCACGGGCCTCAACACCACTTGGTCTCGGGCCTCAACACTACTTGGCCTCGGACCTCAACACCATTTCGTCTCGTCACCCAACAACACTTTGTCTCGTCACTCAACACCACTTGGTCTCTTCCTGCAACACCACTTGGTCTCGTCGCTCAACACCACTTCTTCTCGAGCCTTAACACCACTTTGTCTCGTCACTCAACATCACTTAGTCTTGTCCTGCAACACCACTTGGTCCCGTTGTCTACACCACTTGGTCTCGAGTTTCAACACCACTTGGTCTCGGGCCTCAACACCATTTGGTCTCGGACCTCAACACCATTTCGTCTCGTCACCTAACACCACTTGGTCTCGTTACTCAACTCCACTTGGTCTTGTCCTGCATCACCACTTGGTCTCGTTGCTCAACACCACTTTGTCTCGAGCCTCAACACCACTTGGTCTCGGATCTCAAAACCACCTCGTCTCGTTGCTCAACACCACTTACTCTTGTCGCTCAACATAATTTCGTCTCGTCTCCCAACATCACTTGGTCTCGTCACTCAACACCACTTGGTCTCGTCCTGCAACACCACTTGGTCTCGTCGCTCAACACCACTTGGTCTCGAGTTTCAACACCACTTGGTCTCGGGACTCAACACCTCTTGATCACGACACTAAACACCACTTGGTCTCGTAGCTCAACACCATCTCGTCTCGTCGCTCAACACTACTTGGTCTCGTCTCTCGACACTAGTTGGTCTCGCGCCTAAACACCACTTGGCCTCGGGTCTCAACACCACTTGGTCTCGTCACTCAACACCACTTGACCTCACGCCTCAACAACACTTCGTCTCGTTGTTCAATACCACTTGGTCTCGGGTCTGAACACCACTTCGTCACGGGCCTCAACAGCACTCCGTCTCGTCGCCTAACACCACTTGGCTTTGCGGCTCAACACAACTTTGCCTCGGTCCTCAACATCACTTGTTCTCGTGCCTCAACACCAACTGGTCTTAGACCTCAACACAACTTGTTCCCGTCGCTTAACTCTATTGGTCTCGTCGCTGAACACAACTTGGTCTCGGACCTCAACACAACTTCATCTCGTCGCTCAACACCACTTGGTCTCGTCGCTCGACACCACTTGGTCTCGCGCCTTAACACCACTTGGCCTTGGGCCTCAACACCATTTGTCTCGGATCTCAAACCCCACTTTGTCTCGACCCTCAACACCACTTGGTCTTGTCGCTCAACACCATTTCGTCTCGTCACCCAACACGAATTGGTGTCGTCACTCAACACCACTTGGTCTAGTCCTGCAACACCACTGGGTCAAGTCGCTCAACTCCACTTGGTCTCGAGTTTCAACACCACTTGGTCTCGGGCCTCAACACCACTTGGTCTCGGGACTCAACAGCTCCTGGTCGCAACGCTCAACACCACTTGGTCTTGTCGTCCAACACCACTTGGTCTATGCGCTCAACACAACTTCGTCTCTTCACTCAACACCACTTGGTGTCGTCGCTCGACGCCACTTGGTCTCGCGCCTCAACACTACCGGGCCTCGCGCCTCAAAACTACTTGGTTTCGAACCTAAACAACACTTCGTCTCGTCGCTCAACACCATTTCGTCTCGTCACCGAACACCACTTGGTCTCGTCCTGCAACACCACTTGGTCTCGTCGCTCAATACGACTTGGTCTAAAACCTGAACACCACTTGGTTTCGGGCTTCAACAGCACTTGGCCTCGCGAGTCAACACCTCTTGGTCGCGACGCTCAACACCACTTCGGCTCGTTGCTCAACATCACTTGGTCTCGTCGCTCGACACCATTTGGTCTCGTTGCTCGAAACCACTGTGTCTCGTCCTGCAACACCACTTGGTCTCGTCGCTCAACACCACTTGGTCTCGAGCCTAAACACCACTTGGTCGCGGGCCTTAACACCACTTGGTCTCGGGCCCCAACACCACTTGGTCTCGGATCTCAACACCACCTCGTCTCGTTGCTCAACACCACTTGGCCTTGTCGCTCAACACCATTTCGTCTCGTCACCCAACACCACTTTGTCTCGTCACTCAACACCACTTGGTCTCGTCCTGCAACACCACTTGGTCTAGTGCTGCTCAGCACCACTTCGTCTCGAGTTTCAACACCACTTGGTCTCGGGCCTCAATACCACTTGGTCTCGGGATTCAACACCACTTGGCCTCGGACCTCAACACCACTTGGTGTCGTCACTCGACACCACTTGGTTTCGCGCCTCAACACCACTTGTCCTCGGGCCTCAACACCACTTGGTCTCGGGCCTCAACACCACTTGGTCTCGGATCTCAACACCACTTCATCTCGTCACTCAACACCACTTTGTCTGGTCCTGCAACAACACTTGGTCTAGTGGCTCAACACCACTTGGTCTCGAGTTTCAACACCACTTGGTCTCGGGCCTCAACGCCACTTGGTCTCGGAACTCAACACCTCTTGGTCGCAACGCTCAACACCATTTGGTCTCGTCGCTCCACACCACTTCGTCTCGTCGCTCAACACCACTTGGTGTTGTCCCTCTACCCCACTTGGTCTCGCGACTCAAGTCCACTTGGCCTCGGGCCTCAACACCACTTGGTCTCGGACCTCAGCACCACTTCGTCTCCTCGCTCAACACCATTTCGTCTCGTCATCCAACACCACTCGGGCTCGTCACTCAACACCACTTGGTCTCGTCCTGCAACACAACTTGGTCTCTTCGGTCAACACCACTTGGTCTCGGGCCTCAACACCACTTGGTCTCGGGACTCAACAGCTCTTGGTCGCGACGCTCAACACCACTTGGGCTCGTCGGTCAACACCACTTGGTCTCGTCGCTCAACACCACTTCGTCTCGTCGCTCATAACCATTTGGTCTCGTCGCTCAACACCACTTGGACTCGAGCCTCAACACCACTTGGTCTCGGACCTAAAAACCACTTGGTCTCGGACCTAAACACCACTTGGTCTCGGACCTCAACACAATTTGGTCTCGCATCTCAACACCACCTCGTCTCATCGCTCAACACCACTTGGTCTTGTCGCTCAAGAACATTTCGTCTCGTCACCCACCACCACTTTGTCTCGTCACTCACCACCCCTTGGTCTCGTCCTGCAACTAAACTTGGTCTGGTCGCTCAACACCACTTGGTCTCGAGCCTCAACACCACTTGGTCTCGGGCCTCTACACCACTTGGTCTCGGGCCTCAACACCACTTGGCCTCGCATCTCAACACCACCTCGTCTCGTCGCTCAACACCACTTGGTCTTGTCGCCCAACACCACTTTTCCTCGTCACTCAACACCACTTGGTCTCGTCCTGCAACACATCTTGGTCTCGTTGCTCAACACCAATTGGTCCCTAGTTTCAAAACCAGTTGGTATCGGGCCTCAACACCACTTGGTCT
Organism: Hymenopus coronatus; assembly: GCA_030762935.1. Classification (NCBI taxonomy): domain Eukaryota; kingdom Metazoa; phylum Arthropoda; class Insecta; order Mantodea; family Hymenopodidae; genus Hymenopus; species Hymenopus coronatus. Next base: position 31,764,448 of record CM060884.1, read on the forward strand.
CGGGACTCAACACCTCCGGGTCGCGACGCTCAACACCACTTGGTCTCGTCTCTCAACACCACTTGGTTTAGTCGCTCAACACCACTTGGTCTCGAGTTGCAACACCACTTGGTCTCGGGCCTCAACACCACTTGGTCTCGGGCCTCAACACCACTTGGTCTCGGGACTCAATACGACCTGGTCGCAACGCTCAAAACCACTTGGTCTCGTCGCTCAACACCATTTGGTCTCGTCGCTCAACACCACTTCGTCACGTCGCTCAACACCACTTGGTGTCGTCGCTCGACACCACTTGGTCTCGCGCCTCAACACCACTTGGTCTCGGGCCTCAACAGCACTTGGTCTCGGGACTCAACAGCACTTGGTCTCGTTCGTCAACACCAGTTCGTCTCGTCGCTCAACACCACTTGGTGTCGTCGCTCGATAACACTTAGTCTCGCACCTCAACACCACTTGGCCTCTGTCATCAACACCACTTGGCATCGCGACTGAACACCTCTTGGTCGTGATGCTTAAACCCACTTGGTCACGTCACTCAACACCACTTGGTCTCGTTGCTAAACACCTTTTGGTCTGGTCCTGCAACACCTCTTGGTCGCAACGCTCAACACCACTTGGTCTAGTCGCTCAACACCACTTCGGCTCGTCGATAAACACCACTTGGTCTCGTCGCTTGACACCACTTGCGCTCGTCGCTCGACACCGCTCGGTCTCGCGCCGCGACACCACTTGGCCACAAGCCTTAACACCACTTTATCTCGGATCTCAACACCACTTGGTTTCGTCGCTCAACACCACTTGGTCTCGAGTTTCAACACCATTTGATCTCGGGCCTCAACACCACTTGGTCTCGGGACTCTACACCTCCTGGTCGCAACGCACAACACCATTTGGTCTCGACGCTCAACACCACTGGGTCTCGTCGCTCAACACAACTTCGTCTCGTCACTCAACACCACTTGGTGTCTTCGCTCGACACCACTTGGTCTCGTCACCCAACACCACTCTGTCTCGTCACTCAACACCACTTGGTGTCTTCCTGCAACACCCCTTTGGTCTCGTCGCTCAACAGCACTTCTTCTCGAGCCTCAACACCACTTGGTCTCGGGCCTCAACAGCACTTGGTCTCGGGACATAACACCTTTTGGTCGCGTGGCTAAACACCACTTGGTCTCATGCTCAACACCATTTGGTATCGTCGCTCGACACCACTTCGTCTCGTCACTCAATACCATTTGGTCTCGTCACGCGACACCTCTTGGTCTCACGCCTAAGCACCACTTCGTCTCGTCGTTCAACACCACTTGGTTTCGGGTCCCAACACCACTTTGCCACGGGCCTCAACACCACTTCGTGTCGTCGCTCAACACCACTTGGTTTTGCGCCTCAAAACCACTTGGCCTGCGTCCTCAACACCACTTTGTCTCGTGCCTCAACATCATTAGGTCTCGTCGCTGAACACCACTTTGTCTCGTCGCTGAATACAGTTGGTCTCGGACCTCAACACCAGTTCGTCTCGTCGCTCAACACAACTTTGTCTCGTCGCTCGACACCACTTGGTCTCGCGCCTCAACACCACCTTGCCTCGGGCCTCAACACCACTTGGTCTCGGGCCTCAACCCCACTTGGTCTCGGATCTTAACACCACCTCGTCTCGTCGCTCAACACCACTTGGTCTTATCGCTCAACACCATTTCGTCTCGTCACCCAACACCACTTTGTCTCGTCACTCAACATTACTTGGTCTCGTCCTGCAACACCACTTGGTCTCGTCGCTCAACACCACTTAGTCTCGAGTTTCAACACCACTTGGTCTCGCGCCTAAACACCACTTGGTCTCGGACCTCAACACCACATCGCCTCCTCCCTCAACACCATTTCGTCTCGTCACCCAACACCACTTGGTCTCGTCCTGCAACACCACTTGGTCTCTTCGCTCAACACCACTTGGTCTCTGGCCTCAACACCACTTGGTCTCGGGCCTCAACACAACTTGGCCTCGGACCTCAACACCACTTGTTGTCGTCACTCGACACCACCTGGTTTCGCGCGTCAACACCACTTGGCATTGGGCCTCAACACCACTTGGTGTCGGATCTCAACACTACTTCGTCTCGTCCCTCAACACCACTTGGTCTTGTCGCTCAACAGCATTTCGTCTCGTCACCCAACACACATTGGTGTCGTCACTCAACACAACTTAGTCTGGTCCTGCAACACCACTTGGTCTAGTCACTCAACACCACTTGGTCTCGAGTTGCAACATCACTTGGTCTCGGGCCTCAACACCACTTGGTTAGGGACTCAATACGTCCTGGTCGCAACGCTCAACACCACTTGGTCTCATCGCTCAACACCATTTGGTCTCGTTGCTCAACACCACTTCGTCACGTCGCTCAACGCCACTTGGTGTCGTCACTCGACACCACTTGGTCTCGCGCCTCAACACCACTTGGTCTCGGGCCTCAACAGCACTTGAAATCGGGACTCAACACCACTTGGTCTCGTTCGTCAACACCACTTCGTCTCGTCGCTCAACACCACTTGGTGTCGTCGCTCGATAACACTTGGTCTCGCACCTCAACACCACTTGGCCTCGGACATCAACACTACTTGGCCTCGCGTCTGAACACCTCTTGGTCGCGATGCTTAAACCCACTTGGTCACGTCACTCAACACCACTTGGTCTCGTTGCTAAACACCTTTTGGTCTGGTCCTTAAACACCTCTTGGTCGCAACGCTCAAAACAACTTGGTCTCGTCGCTCAACACCACTTCGGCTCGTCGATAAACACCACTTGGTCTTGTCGCTCGACACCACTTGCGCTCGTCGTTCGACACCGCTCGGTCTCGCGCCGCGACACCACTTGGCCACTAGCCTCAACACCACTTGGTCGCGGATCTCAACACCACTTGGTCTCGGGACTCTACACCTCCTGGTCGCAACGCACAATACAACTTGGTCTCGTCGCTCAACACCACTGGGTCTCGTCGCTCAACACCACTTCGTCTCGTCGCTCAACACCACTTGGTGTCGTCGCTCGACACCACTTGGTCTCGCGCCTCAACACCACTTGACCTCGGGCTTCAATACCAGTTGGTCTCGCGACTGAACACCTCTTGGTCGCGATGCTCAACACCACTTAGTCTCGTCACTCAACACCACTTGGTCTTGGGCCTCAACAACACTTGGCCTCGGATCTCAACACCACTTCGTCTCGTCGCTCAACACCATTTCGTCTCGTCGCACAACACCAATTGGTCTCGTCACTCAACACCACTTGGTCTGGTCCGGTAACACCACTTGGTCTAGTCGCTCAACACCACTTGGTCTCGAGTTTCAATACCACTAGTTCTCGGGCATCAACACCACTTGGTCTCGGGACTCAACACTATTTGGTCTCGGGCCTCAACACCACTTGGCCTCGGAGCTCTACACCACTTCGTCTCGTCGTTCAACACCATTTCGTCTCGTTATCCAACACCAATTGGTGTCTTCACTCAACACCACTTGGTCTGGTCCTGCAACACCACATGGTGTAGTCGCTCAACACCACTTGGTCTCGAGTTGCAACGCCTCTTGGACGCGATTCTCAACTCCACTACGTCTCGTCAGTCAAAACATCTTGCTCTCGTTGCTAAACAACTTTTGGTCTGGTCCTGCAACACCACTTGGTCTCAGGTCTAAACACCACTTGGTCTCGGACCTCAACACCGCTTAGTCTCTGTATTAACAACCACTTCGTCTCGGGCCTCAACACCACTTGGTCTCGGACTTCAACACCACATTGTCTCCTCTCTTAACACCATTTCGTCTCGTCAACTAACACCACTTGTTCTCGTCATTCAACACCACTTGGTCTCGTCCTGCAACACCACTTGATCTCGTCGCTCAACATCACTTGGTCTCGAGCGTCAACACCACTTGGTCTCGGGCCTCAACACCACTTGGTCTCGGTGTTAAACAACCACTTGGTCTCAGGCCTCAACACCACTTGATCTCGAATCTCAATACACCTCGTCTCGTTGCTCAACACCACTTACTCTTGTCGCTCAACACCATTTCGTCTCGTCACGCAACACAACTTGGTCTCGTCGCTCAACACCACTTGGTCTCGAGTTACAACACCACTTGGTCTCGGGCCTCAACACCACTTGGTCTCGAGACTCAACACCTCTTAGTCACGACGCTCAGCACCACTTGGTCTCGTCGCTCAACACCACTCCTCTCGTCGCTCAACACCACTTGGTCTCGTCGCTCAACACCACTTTGACTCGCGCCTCAACACCACGTTGGCCTCGGACCTAAACACCACTTTGTCTGGAGCTTAACACCACTTTGCATCGGACCTAAACACCACTTTGTCTGGGGCTTAACACCACTTGGCGTCGGACCTGCACACCACTTGGTCTCGTCGCTGAACACAACGTGGTCTTGGACCTCAACATAACTTCGTCTCGTCGCTCAACACCACTTGGTCTCGTCGCTCATCATCACTTTGTCTCAGACCTCAACACCACTTGGTCTCGGACCTCAACACCACTTGGTCTCGACGCTCAAAACCAATTGGTCTCGTCGCTCAACAACACTTGGTCTCCACCCTTAACACCACTTGGTCTCTTCGCTCAACACCACTTCGTCTCGTCACTCAACACCACTTGGTCTCGTCAGTCAACACCACTTGGTCTCGCGCCTCAACACCACTTGGCCTCAGGCCTCAACACCCCTTGGTCTCAAGCCTCCACACCACTTGGTCTCGTCCCTCAACACCACTTCGTCTCGTCACTCAACACCACTTGGTCTCTTCACTCAACACCATTTGGTCTCGCGCCTCAATACCACTTGGCCTCGGGCCTCAACACCACTTGGTCTCGGGCATCAACACCACTTGGTCTCGGACCTCAACACCACTTGGTCTCGCCGCACAACACCACTTGGTCTCGTGCCTCAACACAACTTCATCTCGTCGTTCAACACCACTTGGTCTCGGGACTCAACACCACTTGGTCTCGACCCTGAACTCCACTTCGTCTGGTCGCTCAACACCACTTGGTCTCATCACTCAACACCACTTGGTCTTCCGCCTCAACACCACTAGGCCTCGGGCTTCAACACCCCTTGGTCTCGGGCCTCAACACCACTTGGTCTCGGGCCTCAAAACCACTTGGTCTCGGACCTCAACACCACTTGGTGTCGACGCTCGACACCACGTGGATATGTCGCTCAACACCACTTGGTCTCGAACCTGAACACCACTTGGTCTCGTCGCTCAACACCACTTGGTCTCGTCGCTCGATACCATTTCGTCTCGTCAGTCAACATCACTTGATCTCGTCACTCAACACCACTTGCCCACGCGCCTACACACCACATCGTCTCGTCGTCCAACACCACTTGCTATCGGGCCTCAACACCACTTCGTCTCGGGCTTCAACACCACTTTGTCTCGTCGCTCAAAATCACTTGGTCTCTTTCCAGAACACCACTTGTTCTCGTCGCTCAACACCACTTCGTCTCGTCACTCAACACCACTTGGTCTCGTCACTCAACACCACTTGGTCTCGCGCCTTAACACCCCTTGGTCTCGGGCCTCAACACCACATGGTCTCGGGCATCAACACCACTTGGTCTCGGACCTCAACACCACATGGTCTTGCCGCACAATATCACGTGGTCTCGTCACTCAACACCATTTGGTCTCGCGCCTCAACACCACTTCATCTCTTCGTTCAACACCACTTGGTCTCGGGACTCAACACCACTTGGTCTCGACCCTGAACACCACTTCGTCTCGTCACTCAACACCACTTGGTCTCGTCACTCAACACCACTTGGTCTCGCGCCAAGACACCAATTGACCTCGGGCCTCAACACCCGTTGGTCTCGGGCCTCAACACCACCTGGTCTGGGGCCTCAACACCACTTGCTCTCGGACCTCAACACCACTTGGTCTCGACGCTCAACACCTCTTGGTCTCGTCGCTCAACACCACTTGGTCTCGACCCTGAACACCACTTGGTCTCGTCGCTCTACACCATTTGATCGATCTCGTCGCTCGATAACACTTCGTCTCGTCACTCAACACCACTTGTTCTCGTCACTCAACACCACTTGGTCTCGCGCCTCTACACCACTTCGTCATGTCGTCCAACTTCACTTGGTATCGGGACTTAACACCACTTCGTCTCGGGCTTCAACACCAATTTGTCTCGTTGCTCAACACCACTTGGTCTCGTTCCTGAACACCACTTGTTTTCGTCGTTCAACACCACTTCGTCTCGTCACTCAACACCACTTGGTCTCGTCACTCAACACCACTTTGTCTCGCGCCTCAACACCACTTGGCCTCGGGCCTCAAGACCACTTGGTATCGGGCCTAAACACCACTTAGACTCGCGCCTCAACACCACTTCGTCTCGTCGTCCAACACCACTTGGTATCGGGCCTCAACACCAATTCGTTTCGGGCTTCAACACCACCTTGTCTCGTCGCTGAACACCACTTATCTCTTTCCTGAAGACCACCTGTTCTCGTCGCTCAACACCACTTCGTCTCGTCACTCAACACCACTATGTCTCGCGCCTCAACACCACTTGGCCTCGGGCCTCAACACCCCTTGGTCTCGGGCCTCAACACCACCTGGTCTCGGGCATCATCACATCTTGGTCTCGGACCTCAACACCACTTGGTCTCGCCGCACAGCACCACTTGATCTCGTCACTCAACACCACTTGGTCTCGGGACTCAACACCACTTGGTCTCGACTCTGAACACCACTTCGTCTCGTCACTCAACACCACTTTGTCTCGTCACTCAACACCACTTGGTTTTGCGCCTCAACACCACTTGGCCTCGGGCCTCATCACCCCTTGGTCTCGGGCCTCAACACCACCTGGTCTCGAGCCTCAACACCACTTGGTCTCGGACCTCAACACCACTTGGTGTCGAGGCTCAACACCACTTGGTCTCGTTTTTCAACACCACTTGGTTCGAACGTGAACACCACTTGGTCTCGTCGCTCAACACCACTTGGTCTCGTCGCTCGATACCACTTCGTCTCGTCAGTCAACACCCCTTGATCTCGTCACTCAACACTACTTGGCCTCGCTCCTCAACACCACATCGTCTCGTCGTCCAACACCACTTGCTATCGGGCCTGAACACCACTTCGTCTCGGGCTTCAACACCACTTTGTCTCGTCGCTCAACACCACTTGGTCTCGCCGCTCAACACCATTTCGTCTCGTCACTCAACACCGCTTCGACACGTCACTCAACACCATTTGGTCTCGCGTCTAAACACCACTTGGCCTCGGGCCTCAATACCACTTGGACTCGGTCCTTAACACCACCTTGTCTCGGGCATCAACACCACTTGGTCTCGCCGCACAACACCACTTTGTCTCGTCACTCAACACCACTTGGTTTTGCGCCTCAACACCACTTGGCCTCGGGACTCATCACCCCTTGGTCTCGGGCCTCAACACCACCTGGTCTCGAGCCTCAACTCCACTTGGTCTCGGACCTCAACACCACTTGGTGTCGAGGCTCAACACCACTTGGTCTCGTTTTTTAACACCACTTGGTTCGAACCTGAACACCACTTGGTCCCGTCGGTCAACACCACTTGGTCTCGTCGCTCGATACCACTTTGTCTCGTCAGTCAACACCACTTGATCTCGTCACTCAACGCTACCAGGCCTCGCGCCTCAACACCACATCGTCTCGCGCCTCAACAGCACTTGGCCTCGGGCCTCAACACCACTTGGTCTCATGCCTCAACAGCACTTGGCCTCGGGCCTCAACACCACTTCGTCTCGGGCGTCAACACCACTTTGTCTCGTCGCTCAACACCACTTGGTCTCTTTCCTGAACACCACTTGGTCTCGCCGCTCAACACCATTTCGTCTCGTCACTCAACACCACTTCGACACGTCACTCAACACCACTTGGTCTCGCGTCTAAACACCACTTGGCCTCGGGCCTCAATACCACTTGGACTCGGTCCTTAACACCACCTTGTCTCGGGCATCAACACCACTTGGTCTCGCCGCACAACACCACTTTGTCTCGTCACTCAACACCACTTGGTTTTGCGCCTCAACACCACTTGGCCTCGGGACTCATCACCCCTTGGTCTCGGGCCTCAACACCACCTGGTCTCGAGCCTCAACACCACTTGGTCTCGAGCCTCAACACCACTTGGTCTCGGACCTCAACACCACTTGGTGTCGAGGCTCAACACCACTTGGTCTCGTTTTTAACACCACTTGGTTCGAACCTGAACACCACTTGGTCCCGTCGTTCAACACCACTTGGTCTCGTCGCTCGATACCACTTTGTCTCGTCAGTCAACACCACTTGATCTCGTCACTCAACGCTACTTGGCCTCGCGCCTCAACACCACATCGTCCTGCGCCTCAACAGCACTTGGCCTCGGGCCTCAACACCACTTGGTCTCGCGCCTCAACAGAACTTGGCCTCGGGCCTCAACACCACTTGGTCTCGGGCCTCAACACCACTTGGTCTCGGGCCTCAACACCACTTGGTCTCGCGCCTCAACAGCACTTCGTCTCGTCGTCCAACACCACTTGGTGTCGGGCCTCAACACCACTTCGTCTCGGGCTTCAAGACCAATTTGTCTCGTCGCTCAACACCACTTGGTCTCTTTCCTGAACACCACTTGGTCTATCCGCTCAACACCATTTCGTCTCGTCACTCAACACCACTTCGTCATGTCACTCAACACCACTTGGTCTCGCGTCTAAACACCACTTGGCCTCGGGCCTCAATACCACTTGGTCTCGGTCCTTAACACCACCTTGTCTCGGGCATCAACACCACTTGGTCTCGGACCTCAACACCACTTGGTCTCGCCGCACAACACCACTTGATCCTGTCACTCAACACCACTTGGTCTCGCGCCTCATCATCACTTCATCTCGTCGTTCAACACCACTTGTTCTCTGGACTCAACACCACTTGGTCTCGACCCTGAACACCACTTCGTCTCGTCACTCAACACCACTTAGTCTCGTCACTCAACACCACTAGGACTTGCGCCTCAACACCACTTGTTCACGGGCCTCAACATCCCTTGGTCTCTGGCCTCAACAACACCTGGTCTTGGGCCTCAACACCACTTGGTCTCGGACCTCAACACGACTTGGTCTCGAAGCTCAACACCAATTGCTCTCGTCGCTCAACAACACTTGGCCTGGACCCTGAACACCACTTGGTCTCGTCGCTCAACACCACTTCGTCTCGTCACTCAACACCACTTGGTCTCGTCACTCAACACCACTTGGTCTCGCGCCTCAACACCACTTGGCCTCGGGCCTTAACACCACTTGGTCTCGGACCTCCACACCACTTGGTCTCGACGCTCAAAGCCAATTGGTCTCGTCGCTCAACAACACTTGGTCTCGACCCTTAACACCACTTGGTCTCGTCGCTCAACACCACTTCGTCTCGTCACTCAACACCACTTGGTCTCGTCACTCAACACCACTTGGTCTCGCGTCTCAACACAACTTGGCCTCAGACCTCAACACCCCTTGGTCTCAGGCCTCAACACCACTTGGTCTCGTCGCTTAACACCACTTCGTCTCGTCACTCAACACCACTTGGTCTCGTCACTCAACACCACTTGGTCTTCCGCCTCAACACCACTTGGCCTCGGGCTTCAACACCCCTTGGTTTCGGGCCTCAACACCACTTGGTCTCGGACCTGAACACCACTTCATGTCGACGCTCAACACCACGTGGATGTGTCGCTCAACACCACTTGGTCTCGAACCTGAACACCACTTGGTCTCGTCACTCAACACCACTTGGTCTCGTGCTCGATACCATTTCGTCTCGTCAGTCAACATCACTTGATCTCGTCACTCAACACCACTTGGCCACGCGCCTACACACCACATCGTCTCGTCGTCCAACACCACTTGCTATCGGGCCTCAACACCACTTCGTCTCGGGCTTCAACACCACTTTGTCTCGTCGCTCAAAACCACTTGGTCTCTTTCCTGAACACCACTTGTTCTCGTCGCTCAACACCAATTCGTCTCGTCACTCAACACCACTTGGTCTCGTCACTCAACACCACTTGGTCTCGCGCCTTAAGACCCCTTGGTCTCGGGCCTCAACACCACCTGGTCTCGGGCATCAACACCACTTGGTCTCGGACCTCAACACCACTTGGTCTTGCCGCACAACACCACTTGGTCTCGTCACTCAACACCACTTGGTCTCGCGCCAAAACACCACTTGACCTCGGGCCTCAACACCCCTTGGTCTCGGGCCTCAACACCACTTACTCTCGAACCTCAACACCACTTGGTTTCGACGCTCAACACCACTTGGTCTCGTCGCTCAACACCACTTGGTCTCGACCCTGAACACCACTTGGTCTCGTCGCTCTACACCACTTGATCTCGTTGCTCGATACCACTTCGTCTCGTCACTCAACACCACTTGTTCTCGTCACTCAACACCACTTGGTGTCGCGCCTCTACACCACTTCGTCATGTCGTCCAACACCACTTGGTATCGGACCTCAACACCACTTCGTCTCGGGCTTCAACACCAATTTGTCTCGTCGCTCAACACCACTAGGTCTCTTTCCTGAACAACACTTGTTCTCGTCGCTCAACACCACTTCGTCTCGTCACTCAACACCACTTTGTCTCGCGCCTCAACACCACTTGGCCTCGGGCCTCAACACCCCTTGCTCTCGGGCCTCAACACCACCTGGTCTCGGGCATCAACACCACTTGGTCTCGGACCTCAACACCACTTGGTCTCGCCGCACAACACCACTTGATCTCGTCACTCAACACCACTTGGTCTCGACCCTGCACACCACTTCGTCTCGTCACTCAACACCACTTTTTCTCGTCACTCAACACCAGTTGGTTTTGCGCCTCAACACCACTTGGCCGCGGGCCTCAACACCCCTTGGTCTCTGGCCTCAACACCACCTGGTCTCGAGCCTCAACACCACTTGGTCTCGGACCTCAACACCACTTGGTGTCGAGGCTCAACACCACTTGGTCTCGTATTTCAACACCACTTGGTTCGAACCTGAACACCACTTGGTCTCGTCGCTCAACACCACTTGGTCTCGTCGCTCGATACCACTTCGTCTCGTCAGTCAACACCACTTGATCTCGTCACTCAACACTACTTGGCCTCGCGCCTCAACACCACATCGTCTCGTCGTCCAACACCACTTGCTATCGGGCCTGAACACCACTTTGTCTCGGGCTTCAACACCACTTTGTCTCGTCGCTCAACACCACTTGGTCTCTTTCCTCAACACCACTTGGTCTCGCCGCTCAACACCACTTCGTCTCGTCACTCAACACCACTTCGTCACGTCACTCAACACCACTTGGTCTCGCGTCTAAACACCACTTGGCCACGGGCCTGAACACCCCTTGGTCCCTGGCCTCAATTTTACCTGGTCTTGGGCCTCAACACCACTTGGTCTCGGACCTCAACACGACTTGGTCTCGAAGCTCAACAGCAATTGGTCTCGTCGCTCAACAACACTTGGTCTGGACCCTGAACACCACTTCGTCTCGTCGCTCTACACCACTTCGTCTCGTCACTCAACACCACTTGGTCTCGTCACTCAACACCACTTGGTCTCGCGCCTCAACACCACTTGGCCTCGGGCCTATACACAACATGGTCTCGGGCCTCAACTTCACCTGGTCTCGGGCCTCAACACCACTTGGTCTCGGACCTCAACACCACTTGGTCTCGACGCTCAAAACCAATTGGTCTCGTCGCTCAACAACACTTGGTCTCGACCCTTAACACCACTTGGTCTCGTCGCTCAACACCACTTCGTCTCGTCACTCAACACCACTTGGTCTCGTCACTCAACACCACTTGGTCTCGCGTTTCAACACAACTTTGCCACAGGCCTCAACACCCCTTGGTCTCAGGCCTCAACACCACTTGGTCTCGTCGCTCAACACCACTTCGTCTCGTCACTCAACACCACTTGGTCTCGTCACTCAACACCACTTGGTCTCGCGCCTAAACACCACTTGGCCTCGGGCTTCAACACCCCTTGGTCTAGGACCTCAACACCACTTGGTCTCGCCGCACAACACCAGTTGGTCTCGTCACTCAACACCACTTGGTCTCGCGCCTCAACACCACTTCATCTCGTCGTTCAACACCACTTGGTCTCGGGACTCAACACCACTTGGTCTCGACCCTGAACTCCACTTCGTCTCGTCACTCAACACCACTTGGTCTCGTCACTCAACACCACTTGGTATTGCGCCTCAACACCACTTGGCCTCGGGCTTCAACACCCCTTGGTCTCGGGCCTCAACACCACCTGGTCTCGGGCCTCAAAACAACTTGGTCTCGGATCTCAACACCACTTGGTCTCGAGACTCAACACCTCTTAGTCACGACGCTCAGCACCACTTGGTCTCGTCGCTCAACACCACTCCTCTCGTCGCTCAACACCACTTGGTCTCGTCGCTCAACACCACTTTGACTCGCGCCTCAACACCACGTTGGCCTCGGACCTAAACACCACTTTGTCTGGAGCTTAACACCACTTTGCATCGGACCTAAACACCACTTTGTCTGGGGCTTAACACCACTTGGCGTCGGACCTGCACACCACTTGGTCTCGTCGCTGAACACAACGTGGTCTTGGACCTCAACACAACTTCGTCTCGTCGCTCAACACCACTTGGTCTCGTCGCTCATCATCACTTTGTCTCAGACCTCAACACCACTTGGTCTCGGACCTCAACACCACTTGGTCTCGACGCTCAAAACCAATTGGTCTCGTCGCTCAACAACACTTGGTCTCGACCCTTAACACCACTTGGTCTCTTCGCTCAACACCACTTCGTCTCGTCACTCAACACCACTTGGTCTCGTCAGTCAACACCACATGGTCTCGCGCCTCAACACCACTTGGCCTCAGGCCTCAACACCCCTTGGTCTCAAGCCTCCACACCACTTGGTCTCGTCCCTCATCACCACTTCGTCTCGTCACTCAACACCACTTGGTCTCGTCACTCAACACCATTTGGTCTCGCGCCTCAATACCACTTTGCCTCGGGCCTCAACACCACTTGGTTTCGGGCATCAACACCACTTGGTCTCGGACCTCAACACCACTTGGTCTCGCCGCACAACACCACTTGGTCTCGCGCCTCAACACAACTTCATCTCGTCGTTCAACACCACTTGGTCTCGGGACTCAACACCACTTGGTCTCGACCCTGAACTCCACTTCGTCTGGTCACTCAACACCACTTGGTGTCATCACTCAACACCACTTGGTCTTCCGCCTCAACACCACTAGGCCTCGGGCTTCAACACCCCTTGGTCTCGGGCCTCAACACCACCTGGTCTCGGGCCTCAAAACCACTTGGTCTCGGACCTCAACACCACTTGGTGTCGACGCTCAACACCACGTGGATATGTCGCTCAACACCACTTGGTCTCGAACCTGAACACCATTTGGTCTCGTCGCTCAACACCGCTTGGTCTCGTCGCTCGATACCATTTCGTCTCGTCAGTCAACATCACTTGATCTCGTCACTCAACACCACTTGGCCACGCGCCTACACACCACAAGGTCTCGTCGTCCAACAACACTTGCTATCGAGCCTCAACACCACTTGGTCTCGGACCTCAACACCACTTGGTGTCGAGGCTCAACACTACTTGGTCTCGTTTTTCAACACCACTTGGTTCGAACGTGAACACCACTTGGTCTCGTCGCTCAACACCACTTGGTCTCGTCGCTCGATACCACTTCGTCTCGTCAGTCAACACCCCTTGATCTCGTCACTCAACACTACTTGGCCTCGCTCCTCAACACCACATCGTCTCGTCGTCCAACACCACTTGCTATCGGGCCTGAACACCACTTCGTCTCGGGCTTCAACACCACTTTGTCTCGTCGCTCAACACCACTTGGTCTCTTTCCTGAACACCACTTGGTCTCGCCGCTCAACACCATTTCGTCTCGTCACTCAACACCGCTTCGACACGTCACTCAACACCATTTGGTCTCAAGTCTAAACACCACTTGGCCTCGGGCCTCAATACCACTTGGACTCGGTCCTTAACACCACCTTGTCTCGGGCATCAACACCACTTGGTCTCGCCGCACAACACCACTTTGTCTCGTCACTCAACACCACTTGGTTTTGCGCCTCAACACCACTTGGCCTCGGGACTCATCACCCCTTGGTCTCGGGCCTCAACACCACCTGGTCTCGAGCCTCAACACCACTTGGTCTCGGACCTCAACACCACTTGGTGTCGAGGCTCAACACCACTTGGTCTCGTTTTTTAACACCACTTGGTTCGAACCTGTACACCACTTGGTCCCGTCGGTCAACACCACTTGGTCTCGTCGCTCGATACCACTTTGTCTCGTCAGTCAACACCACTTGATCTCGTCACTCAACGCTACTTGGCCTCGCGCCTCAACACCACATCGTCTTGCGCCTCAACAGCACTTGGCCTCGGGCCTCAACACCACTTGGTCTCGCCGCACAACACCACTTGATCTCGTCACTCAACACCACTTGGTCTCGCGCCTCAACACGACTTCATCTCGTCGTTCAACACCACTTGGTCTCGGGACTCAACACCACTTGGTCTCGACCCTGAACACCACTTCGTCTCGTCACTCAACACCACTTTGTCTCGTCACTCAACACCAGTTGGTTTTGCGCCTCAACACCACTTGGCCGCGGGCCTCAACACCCCTTGGTCTCTGGCCTCAACACCACCTGGTTCGAGCCTCAACACCACTTGGTCTCGGACCTCAACACCACTTGGTGTCGAGGCTCAACACCACTTGGTCTCGTATTTCAACACCACTTGGTCTCGTATTTCAACACCACTTGGTTCGAACCTGAACACCACTTGGTCTCGTCGCTCAACACCACTTGGTCTCGTCGCTCGATACCACTTCGTCTCGTCAGTCAACACCACTTGATCTCGTCACTCAACACTACTTGGCCTCGCGCCTCAACACCACATCGTCTCGTCGTCCAACACCACTTGCTATCGGGCCTGAACACCACTTCGTCTCGGGCTTCAACACCAGTTTGTCTCGTCGCTCAACACCACTTGGTCTCTTTCCTGAACACCACTTGGTCTCGCCGCTCAACACCACTTCGTCTCGTCACTCAACACCACTTCGTCACGTCACTCAACACCACTTGGTCTCGCGTCTAAACACCACTTGGCCACGGGCCTGAACACCCCTTGGTCCCTGGCCTCAATTTTACCTGGTCTTGTGCCTCAACACCACTTGGTCTCGGACCTCAACACGACTTGGTCTCGAAGCTCAGCACCAATTGGTCTCGTCGCTCAACAACACTTGGTCTGGACCCTGAACACCACTTGGTCTCGTCGCTCTACACCAGTTCGTCTCGTCACTCAACACCACTTGGTCTCGTCACTCAACACCACTTGGTCTCGCGCCTCAACACCACTTGGCCTCGGGCCTATACACCACATGGTCTCGGGCCTCAACTTCACCTGGTCTCGGGCCTCAACACCACTTGGTCTCGGACCTCAACACCACTTGGTCTCGACGCTCAAAACCAATTGGTCTCGTCGCTCAACAACACTTGGTCTCGACCCTTAACACCACTTGGTCTCGTCGCTCAACACCACTTCGTCTCGTCACTCAACACCACTTGGTCTCGTCACTCAACACCACTTGGTCTCGCGTCTCAACACAACTTTGCCACAGGCCTCAACACCCCTTGGTCTCAGGCCTCAACACCACTTGGTCTCGTCGCTCAACACCACTTCGTCTCGTCACTCAACACCACTTGGTCTCGTCACTCAACACCACTTGGTCTCGCGCCTAAACACCACTTGGCCTCGGGCTTCAACACCCCTTGGTCTAGGACCTCAACACCACTTGGTCTCGCCGCACAACACCAGTTGGTCTCGTCACTCAACACCACTTGGTCTCGCGCCTCAACACCACTTCATCTCGTCGTTCAACACCACTTGGTCTCGGGACTCAACACCACTTGGTCTCGACCCTGAACTCCACTTCGTCTCGTCACTCAACACCACTTGGGCTCGTCACTCAACACCACTTGGTCTTGCGCCTCAACACCACTTGGCCTCGGGCTTCAACACCCCTTGCTCTCGGGCCTCAACACCACCTGGTCTCGGGCCTCAAAACCACTTGGTCTCGGACCTCAACACCACTTGGTGTCGACGCTCAACACCACGTGGATATGTCGCACAACACCACTTGGTCTCGAACCTGAACACCACTTGGTCTCGTCGCTCAACACCACTTGGTCTCGTCGCTCGATACCATTTCGTCTCGTCAGTCAACATCACTTGATCTCGTCACTCAACACCACTTGGCCACGCGCCTACACACCACATCGTCTCGTCGTCCAACACCACTTGCTATCGGGCCTCAACACCACTTCGTCTCGGGCTTCAACAACACTTTGTCTCGTCGCTCAACACCACTTGGTCTCTTTCCTGAACACCACTTGGTCTCGCGTCTCAACACCACTTGGCCTCGGGCCTCAACACCTCTTGATCTCGGGCCGCAACACCACCTTGTCTCTGGCATCAACACCACTTGATCTCGTTTTTCAACACCACTTGGTCTCGCGCCTCAACACCACTTCATCTCGTTGTTCAACACCACTTGGTCTCAGGACTCAACACCACTTTTTCTCGACCCTGAACACAATTCGTTTCGTCACTCAACACCACTTGGTCTCATCACTCAACACCACTTAGTCTTGGCCACAACACCACTTGGTCTTGGCCACAACACCACTTGGCCTCAGGCCTCAACACCCCTTGGTCTCGGGCCTCAAAACCACCTGGTCTCGGGCCCCAACACCACTTGGTTTCGGACCGCAACACCACTTGGTCTCGACGCTCAACACCACTTGGTGTCGTCGCTCAAAACCACTTGGTCTCTACCCTGAACACCACTTGGTTTCGTCGCTCAACACCACTTGGTCTCCTCGCTCGATACCACTTCGTCCTGTCACTCAACACCACTTAATCACGTCACTCAACACCACATGTTCTTGCGCCTCAACACCACTCCGTCTGGTCGTATCCCACCACTTGGTATCGGGCCTCAACACCTCTTCGTCTCGGGCTTCAACACCACATTGTCTCGTCGCTCAAAACCACTTGGTGTCTTTCCTGAACTCCACTTGTTCTCGTCGCTCAACACCACTTCGTCTCGTCACTCATCACCACTTGGTCTCGTCACTAAACACCAGTTGGTCTCGCGCCTCAACACCCCTTGGTCTTGGGCCTCAACAATACATGGTCTCGGGCATCAACACCACTTGGTCTCGGACCTCAACACCACTTGGTCCTGCCGCACAAAACAACTTGGTCTCGTCAGTCAACACCACTTGGTCTCGCGCCTCAACACCACTTCATCTCGTCGTTCTACACCACTTGGTCTCGGGACTCAACACCACTTGGTCTCGACCCTGAACACCACTTGGTCTCGACGCTCAAAACCAATTGGTCTCGTCGCTCAACAACACTTGGTCTCGACCCTTAACACCACTTGGTCTCGTCGCTCAACACCACTTCGTCTCGTCACTCATCACCACTTGGTCTCGGACCTCAACACCACTTGGTCTCGACGCTAAAAACCAATTGGTCTCGTCACTCAACAACACTTGGTCTCGACCCTTAACACCACTTGGTCTCGTCGCTCAACACCACTTCGACTCGTCACTCAACACCACTTGGTCTCGTCACTCAACACCACTTGGTCTCGCGCCTCAACACCACTTGGCCTCAGGCCTCAACACACCTTGGTCTCAGGCCTCAACACCACTTGGTCTCGTCGCTCAACACCACTTCGTCTCGTCACTCAACACCACTTGGTCTCGTCACTCAACACCACTTGGTCTTGCGCCTCAACACCACTTGGCCTCGGGCTTCAACACCCCTTGGTCTCGGGCCTCAACACCACCTGGTCTCGGGCCTCAAAACCACTTGGTCTCGGACCTCAACACCACTTGGTCTCGAGACTCAAAACCAATTGGTCTCGTCGCTCAACAAAACTTGGTCTCGAAGCTGAACACCACTTGGTCTCGTCGCTCAACACCACTTGGTCTCGTCGCTCGATACCATTTCGTCTCGTCAGTCAACTTCACTTGATCTCGTCACTCAACACCAATTCGTCTCGGGCTTCAACAACACTTTGTCTCGTCGCGCAACACTATTTGGTCTCTTTTCTCAACACCATTTGGTCTCGTCGCTCAACACCACTTCGTCTCGTCACTTAACACCACTTGGTCTCGCGTCTCAACACCACTTGGCCTCGGGCCTCAACACCACTTGATCTCGGGCCTCAACACCACCTTGTCTCGGGCATCAACACCACTTGTACTCGGACCACAACAGCACTTGGTCTCGCCGCACAACACCACTTTATCTCGTCACACAACACCACTTGGTCTCGCGCCTCAACACCACTCCGTCTGGTCGTATCCCACCACTTGGTATCGGGCCTCAACACCTCTTCGTCTCGGGCTTCAACACCACTTTCTCTCGTCGCTCAAAACCACTTGGTCTCTTTCCTGAACTCCACTTGTTCTCGTCGCTCAACACCACTTCGTCTCGTCACTCATCACCACTTGGTCTCGTCACTAAACACCACTTGGTCTCGCGCCTCAACACCCCTTGGTCTCGGGCCTCAACAATACCTGGTCTCGGGCATCAACACCACTTGGTCTCGGACCTCAACACCACTTGGTCTCGTCGTTCGATACCACTTCGTCTCGTCACTCAACACCACTTGATCACGTCACTCAACACCACTTGGTCTTGCGCCTCAACACCACTCCGTCTGGTCGTACAACACCACATGGTATCGGGCCTCAACACCACTTCGTCTCGGGCTTCAACACCACTTTGTCTCGTCGCTCAACACCACTTGGTCTCTTTCCTGAACACCACTTGGTCTCGTCGCTCAACACCACTAGGCCTCGTGGCTACACACCACATCGTCTCGTCGTCTAGTAAAACTTGCTATCGGGCCTCAACACCACTTCGTATCGGGCTTCATCAACACTTTGTCTTGTCGCTCAACACGACTTGGTCTCTTTCCTGAACACCACTTGGTGTCGTCGCTCAACACCACTTCGTCTCGTCACTCAACACCACTTGGTCTCGTCACTCAACACCACTTGGTCTTGCGCCTCAACACCACTTGGCCTCGGGCCTCAACACCCTTTGGTCTCGGGCCTCAACAACACTGGTCTCGGGCCTCAACACCACTTGGTCTCGGGTTTCAAAACCAATTTGTCTCGTCGCTCAAAACCACCTGGTCTCTTTTTTGAACACCACTTGGTCTCGTCTCTCAACACCACTTCGTCTCGTCACTCAACACCACTTGGTCTCGCGCCTCAAAGGCACTTGGCATCGGGCCTCAACACCTCTTGGTCTCGGTCCTCAACACCACTTAGTCTCGGGACTCTACACAACTTGGTCTCGCGCCTCAACACCACTTCGTCTCGTAGTCCAACACCACTTGGTGTCGGGCCTCAACACCACTTCGTCTCGGGCTTCAACACCACTTTGTCTCGTCGCTCAACACCACTTGGTCTCTTTCCTGAACACCACTTGTTCTTTCGCTCAACACCACTTCGTCTCGTCACTCAACACCACTTAGTCTCGTTACTCAACACCACTTGGTCTCGCGCCTGAACACCACTTGGCCACGGCCCTCAACACCCCTTGGTCTCTGGCCTCAACATTACCTGGTCTTGGGCCTGAACACCACTTGGTCTCGGACCTCAACACGACTTGGTCTCGAAGCTCAACACCAATTGGTCTCGTCGCTCAACAACACTTGGTCTGGACCCTGAACACCACTTGGTCTCGTCGCTCAACACCACTTCGTCTCGTCACTCAACACCAATTGGTCTCGTCACTCAACACCACTTGGTCTCGCGCCTCAACACCACTTGGCCTCGGGCCTCAACACCACTTGGTATCGGGCCTCAACATCACATGGTCTCGGGCCTCAACACCACTTGGTCTCGGACCTCAACACCACTTGGTCTCGAGGCTCAAAACCAATTGGTCTCGTCGCTCAACAACACTTGGTCTCGAACCTTAACATCACTTTGTCTCGTCGCTCAACACCACTTTGTCTCGTCACTCAACACCACTTGGTCTCGTCACTCAACACCAGTTGCTCTCGCGCCTCAACACCACTTGGCCTCAGGCCTCAACACCCCTTGGTCTCAGGCCTCAACACCACTTGGTCTCGTCGCTCAAAACCACTTCGTCTCGTCACTCAACACCACTTGGTCTCGTCACTCAACACCACTTGGTCTCGTGCCTCAACACCACTTGGCCTCGGGCCTCAACACCCCTTGGTCTCGGGCCTCAACACCACCTGGTCTCGGGCATCAACACCACTTGGTCTCGCACCTCAACACCACTTAGTCTCGCGGCTCAACACCACTTCATCTCGTCGTTCATCACCACTTGGTCTCGGGACTCAACACCACTTGGTCTCGACCCTGAACTCCACTTCGTCTCGTCACTCAACACCACTTGGTCTCGTCACTCAACACCACTTGGTCTTGCGCCTCAACACCACTTGGCCTCGGGCTTCAACACCCCTTGGTCTCGGGCCTCAACACCACCTGGTCTCGGGCCTCAAAACCACTTGGTCTCCGACCTCAACACCACTTGGTGTCAACGCTCAGACACCACGTGGATATGTCGCTCAACACCATTTGGTCTCGAACCTGAACACCACTTGGTCTCGTCGCCTAACACCACTTGGTCTCGTCGCTCAACACCACTTCGTCTCGTCACTCAACACCACTTGGTCTCGCGTCTCAAAACCACTAGGCCTCGGGCCTCAACACCACTTGATCTCGAGCCTCAACACCACCTTGTCTCGGGCATCAACACCACTTGGTTTCGGAACACAACACCACTTGGTCTCGCCGCACAACAGCACTTGATCTCGTCACTCAACACCACTTGGTCTCGCGCCTCAACACCACTTCATCTCGTCGTTCAACACCACTTGATCTCAGGACTCAACACCACTTTTTCTCGACCCTGAACACCACTTCTTCTCGTCACTCAACACCATTTGGTCTGGTCACTCAACACCACTTGGTCTTGGCCACAACACCACTTGGTTTTGGCCACAACACCACTTGGCCTCAGGCCTCAACACCCCTTGGTCTCGGGCCTCAACACCACCTGGTCTCGGGCCCAAACATCACTTGGTCTCGGACCTCAACACCACTTGGTCTCGACGCTCAACACCACTTGGTTTCGTCGCTCAAAACCACTTGGTCTCTACCCTGAACACCACTTGGTTTCGTCGCTCAACACCACTTGGTCTTGTTGCTCGATACCACTTCGTCTCGTCACTCAAAACCACTTGATCACGTCATTCAACACCACTTGGTTTTGCGCCTCAACACCACTCCGTCTGGTCGTACAACACCACTTGGTATCGGGCCTCAACACCTCTTCGTCTCGGGCTTCAACACCACTTTGTCTCGTCGCTCAAAACCACTTGGTCTCTTTCCTGAACACCACTTGTTCTCGTCAATCAACACCACTTGGCCTCGGGCCTCAAAACCCCTTGGTCTCGGGGCTCAACACCACCTGGTCTCGGGCATCAACATCACTTGGTCTCGGACCTCAACACCACTTGGTCTCGCCGCACAACACCACTTCGTCTCGTCACGCAACACCACTTGGTCTCGTCACTCAACACCACTTGGTCTCGCGCCACAACACCACTTGACCTCGGGCCTCAACACCCCTTGGTCCCCGGCCTCAACACCACTTGGTCTCGGGCTTCAACACCACTTGGTCTCGGACCTCAAGACCACTTGGTCTCGTTTCTCAACACCACTTGGTCTCGTCGCTCAACACCACTTGGTCTCGACCCTGAAGACCACTTGGTCACGTCGCTCTACACCACTTGGTCTCGTCACTCAACACCACTTGGTCTCGCGCCACAACACCACTTGACCTCGGGCCTCAACACCCCTTGGTCTCGGGCCTCAACACCACTTGGTCTCGGGCTTCAACACCACTTGGTCTCGGACCTCAAGACCACTTGGTCTCGACGCTCAACACCACTTGGTCTCGTCGCTCAACACCACTTGGTCTCGACCCTGAAGACCACTTGGTCACGTCGCTCTACACCACTTGATCTCGTCACTCGATACCACTTCGTCTCGTAAGTCAACACCACTTGATCTCGTCACTCAACACCACTTGGTCTCACGCCTTTACACCACTTCGTCATGACGTCCAACACCACTTGGTATCGGGCCTCAACACCACTTCGTCTCGGGCTTCAACACCAATTTGTCTCGTCGCTCAACACAACTTGGTCTCTTTCCTGAACACCACTTGTTCTCGTCGCTCAACACCACTTCGTCTCGTCACTGAACACCACTTGGTCTCGTCACTCAACACCACTTTGTCTCGCGCCTCAACACCACCTGGTCTCGGGACTCAACACCACACTGTCTCGACCCTGAACACCACTTCGTCTCGTCACTCAACACCACTTAGTCTCGTCACTCAACACCACTTGGTCTCGCGCCTCAACACCACTTGGCCACGGGCCTCAACATCCCTTGGACTCGGCCTCAACATTACCTGGTCTTGGGCCTCAACACCAATTGGTCTCGGGCCTCAACAAGACTTGGTCTCGAAGCTCAACACCATTGGTCTCGTCGCTCAACAACACTTGGTCTGGACCCTGAACACCACTTGGTCTCGTCGCTCAACACCACTTCGTCTCGTCACTCAACACCACTTGGTCTCGTCACTCAACACCACTTGCTCTTGCGCCTCAACACCACTTGGCCTCGGGCCTCAAAACCACTTGGTCTCGGGCCTCAACATAACCTGGTCTCGGGCCTCAACACCACTTGGTCTCGTCACTCAACACCACTTGGTCTCGCGCCTCAACACCACTTCATCTCATCGTTCAACACGATTTGGTCTCGGGACTCAACACCACTTGGTCTCGACCCTGAACTCCACTTCGTCTCGTCACTCAAAACCACTTGGTCTCGTCACTCAACACCACTTGGTCTTGCGCCTCAACACCACTTGTCCTCGGGGTTCAACACCCCTTGGTCTCGGGCCTCAACAAGCCACCTGGTCTCGGGCCTCAAAACCACTTGGTCTCGGACCTCAACACCACTTGGTGTCGACGCTCAACACCACGTGGATATGTCGCTCAACACCACTTGGTCTCGAACCTGAACACCACTTGGTCTCGTCGCTCAACACCACTTGGTCTCGTCGCTCGATACCATTTCGTCTCGTCAGTCAACATCACTTGATCTCGTCACTCAACACCACTTGGCCACGTGCCTACACACCACATCGTCTCCTCGTCCAACACCACTTGCTATCGGGCCTCAACACCACTTCGTCTCGGGCTTCAACAACACTTTGTCTCGTCGCTCAACACCACTTGGTCTCTTTCCTGAACACCATTTGGTCTCGTCGCTCAACACCACTTCGTCTCGTCACTCAACACCAATTGGTCTCGCGTCTCAACACCACTTGGCCTCGGGCCTCAATACCACTTGATCTCGGGCCTCAACACCACCTTGTCTCGGGCATCAACACCACTTGGCCTCGGACCACAACACCACTTGATCTCGCCGCACAACACCACTTGATCTCGTCACTCAACACCACTTGGTCTCGCGCCTCAACACCACTTCATCTCGTCGTTCAACACCACTTGGTCTCAGGACTGAACACCACTTTTTCTTGACCCTGAACACCACTTCGTCTCGTCACTCAACACCACTTGGTCTCGTCACTCAACACCACTTGGTCTTGGCCACAACACCACTTGGCCTCGGGCGTCAACACCCCTTGGTCTCGGGCCTCAACACCACCTGGTCTCGGGCCCCAACACCACTTGGTCTCGGACCTCAAAACCACTTGGTCTCTACCCTGAACACCACTTGGTTTCGTCGCTCAACACCACTTGGTCTCGTCGCTGGATACCACTTCGTCTCTTCACTCAACACCACTTGATCAGGTCACTCAACACCACTTGTTCTTGCGCCTCAGCACCACTCCGTCTGGTCGTACAACACCACTTGGTATCGGGCCTCAACACCACTTCGTCGCGGGCTTCAACACAACTTTGTCTCGTCGCTCAACACCACTTGGTCTCTTTCCTGAACACCATTTGGTCTCGTCGCTCAACACCACTTCGTCTCGCTACTCAACACCACTTGGTGTCGCGTTTCAACACCACTTGGCCTAGGGCCTCAACACCACTTGTTCTCGGGCCTCGACATCACCTGGTCTCGGGCCTCAACACCACTTGGTGTCGGACCTCAACACCACTTGGTCTCGTCACTCAACAGTACTTGGTATCGTCCCTCAACACCACTTGGTCTCGTCACTCAACACCACTTGGTCTCGCGCCTTTACACCACTTCGTCATGTCGTCCAACACCACTTGGTATCGGGCCTGAACACCACTTCGTCTCGAGCTTCAACACCAATTTGTCTCGTCGCTCAACACCACTTGGTCTCTTTCCTGAACACCACTTGTTCTCGTCGCTCAACACCACTTCGTCTCGTCACTGAACACCATTTGGTCTCGTCACTCAACACCACTTTGTCTCGCGCCTCAACATCACTTGGCCTCGGGCCTCAACACCTCTTGGTCTCGGGCCTCAACACCACGTGGTCTCGGGACTCAACACCACTTGGTCTCGACCCTGAACACCACTTCGTCTCGTTACTCAACACCACTTAGTCTCGTCACTCAACACCACTTGGTCTCGCGTCTCAACACCACTTGGCCTCGGGCCTCAAAACCACTTGGTCTCGGGCCTCAACATCACCTGGTCTCGGGCCTCAACACCACTTGGTCTCGGACCTCAACACCACTTGGTCTCGACGCTCAAAACCAATTGGTCTCGTCGCTCAACAACACTTGGTCTCGACCCTTAACACCACTTGGTCTCGTCTTCTCAACACCACTTCGTCTCGTCACTCAACACCACTTGGTCTCGTCTTTCAACACCACTTGTTCTCGCGCCTCAACACCATTTGGTCTCGGGACTCAACACCACTTGGTCTCGACCCTGAACTCCACTTCGTCTCGTCACTCAAAACAACTTGTTCTCGCGCCTCAACACCATTTGGTCTTGCGCCTCAACACCACTTGTCCTCGGGGTTCAACACCCCTTGGTCTCGGGCCTCAACACCACCTGGTCTCGGGCCTCAAAACAACTTGGTCTCGGACCTCAACACCACTTGGTGTCGACGCTCAACACCACGTGGATATGTCGCCCAACACCACTTGGTCTCGAACCTGAACACCACTTAGTCTCGTCGCTCAACACCACTTGGTCTCGTCGCTCGATACCATTTCGTCTCGTCAGTCAACATCACTTGATCTCGTCACTCAACACCACTTGGCCACGTGCCTACACACCACATCGTCTCCTCGTCCAACACCACTTGCTATCGGGCCTCTACACCACTTCGTCTCGGGCTTCAACAACACTTTGTCTCGTCGCTCAACACCACTTGGTCTCTTTCTTGAACACCATTTGGTCTCGTCGCTCAACTCCACTTCGTCTCGTCACTCAACACCACTTGGTCTCGTCACTCAACACCACTTGGTCTTGCGCCTCAACACCACTTGCCCTCGGGCTTCAACACCCCTTAGTCTCGGGCCTCAACACCACCTGGTCTCGGGCCTCAAAACCACTTGGTCTCGAACCTGAACACCACTTGGTCTCGTCGCTCAACACCACTTGGTCTCGTCGCTCAACACCACTTGGTCTCGTCGCTCGCTACCATTACGTCTCGTCAGTCAACATCATTTGATCTCGTCACTCAACACCACTTGGCCACGCGCCTACACACCACATCGTCTCGTCGTCCAACATCACTTGCTATCGGGCCTCAACACCACTTCGGTTCGGGCTTCAACAACACATTGTCTCGTCGCTCAACACCACTTGGATTCTTTCCTGAACACCATTTGGTCTCGTCGCTCAACACCACTTCGTCTCGTCACTCAACACCACTTGGTCTCGCGTCTCAACACCACTTGGCCTCGGGCCTCAACACCACTTGATCTCGGGCCTCAACACCACCTTGTCTCGGGCATCAACACCACTTGGTCTCGGACCACAACACCACTTGGTCTCGCCGCACAAAACAACTTGATCTCGTCACTCAACACCACTTGGTCTCGCGCCTCAACACCACTTCATCTCGTCGTTCAACACCACTTGGTCTCAGGACTCAACACCACTTTTTCTCGACCCTGAACACCATTTCGTCTCGTCACTCAACACCACTTGGTCTCGTCACTCAACACCACTTGGTCTTGGCCACAACACCACTTGGTCTTGGCCACAACACCACTTGGCCTCGGGCCTCAACACCACTTGGTCTCGGGCCTCAACACCACCTGGTCTCGGGCCCCAACACCACTTGGTCTCGGACCTCAACACCACTTGGTCTCGACGCTCAACACCACTTGGTCTCGTCGCTCAAAACCACTTGGTCTCTACCCTGAACACCACTTGGTTTCGTCGCTCAACACCACTTGGTCTCGTCGCTCGATACCACTTCGTCTCGTCACTCAACACCACTTGATCACGTCACTCAACACCACTTGGTCTTGCGCCTCAACACCACTCCGTCTGGTCGTACAACACCACTTGGTATCGGGCCTCAACACCTCTTCGTCACGGGCTTCAACACCACTTTGTCTCGTCGCTCAAAACCACTTGGTCTCTTTCCTGAACACCACTTGTTCTCGTCGCTCAACACCACTTCGTCTCGTCACTCAACACCACTTGGTCTCGTCACTCAACACCACTTGGTCTCGCGCCACAACACCCCTTGGTCTCGTGCCTCAACACCACCTGGTCTCGGGCATCAACACCACTTGATCTTGCCGCACAACACCATTTGGTCTCGTCACTCAACACCACTTGGACTCGCGCCTCAACACCACTTCGTCTCGTCACTCAACACCACTTGGTCTCGTCACTCAACACCACTTGTTCTCGCGCCACAACACCACTTGACCTCGGGCCTCAACACCCCTTGGTCTCGGGCCTCAACACCACCTGGTCTCGGGCTTCAACACCACTTGGTCTGGGACCTCAAGACCACTGGTCTCGACGCTCAACACCACTTGGTCTCGTCGCTCAACACCACTTGGTCTCGACCCTGAAGACCACTTGGTCACGTCGCTCTACACAACTTGATCTCGTCGCTCGATACCACTTCGTCTCGTCACTCAACACCACTTGTTCTCGTCACTCAACACCACTTGGACTCACGCCTCTACACCACTTCGTCATGTCGTCCAACACCACTTGGTATCGGGCCTCAAAACCACTTCGTCTCGGGCTTCAACACCAATTTGTCTCGTCGCTCAACACCACTTGGTCTCTTTCCTGAACACGACTTGTTGTCGTCGCTCAACACCACTTCGTCTCGTCACTCAACACCATTTGGTCTCGTCACTCAACACCACTTTGTCTCGCGCCTCAACACCACTTGGCCTCGGGCCTCAACACCTCTTGGTCTCGGGCCTCTACACCACCTGGTCTTGGGACTCAACACCACTTGGTCTCGACCCTGAACACCACTTCATCTCGTCACTCAACATCACTTAGTCTCGTCACTCAACACCACTTGGTCTCGCGCCTCAACACCACTTGGCCTCGGGCCTCAACACCACTTGGTCTCGGGCCTCAACATCACCTGGTCTCGGGCCTCAACACCACTTGGTCTCGGACCTCAACACCACTTGGTCTCGACGCTCAAAACCAATTGGTCTCGTCGCTCAACAACACTTGGTCTCGACCCTTAACACCACTTGGTCTCGTCGCTCAACACCACTTCGTCTCGTCACTCAACACCACTTGGTCTCGTCATTCAACACCACTTGGTCTCGCGCCTCAACACCACTTGGCCTCAGGCCTCAACACCCCTTGGTCTCAGGTCTCAACACCACTTGGTCTCGTCGCTCAACACCACTTCTTCTCGTCACTCAACAGAACTTGGTCTCTTCACTCAACACCACTTGGTCTCGCGCCTCAATACCACTTGGCCTCGGGCCTCAACACCACCTGGTCTCGGGCATCAACACCACTTGGTCTCGGACCTCAACACCACTTGGTCACGCCGCACAACACCACTTGGTCTCGTCACTCAACACCACTTGGTCTCGCGCCTCAACACCACTTCATCTCGTCGTTCAACACCACTTGGTCTCGGGACTCAACACCACTTGGTCTCGACCCTGAACTCCACTTCGTCTAGTCACTCAAACCCACTTGGTCTCGTCACTCAACACCACTTGGTCTTGCGCCTCAACACCACTTGCCCTAGGGCTTCAACACCCCTTAGTCTCGGGCCTCAACACCACTTGGTCTCGACGCTCAAAACCAATTGGTCTCGTCGCTCAACAACACTTGGTCTCGACCCTTAACACCACTTGGTCTCGTCGCTCAACACCACTTCGTCTCGTCACTCAACACCACTTGGTCTCGTCATTCAACACCACTTGGTCTAGCGCCTCAACACCACTTGTCCTCAGGCCTCAACACCGCTTGGTCTCAGGCCTCAACACCACTTGGTCTCGTCGCTCAACACCACTTCGTCTCGTCACTCAACAGAACTTGGTCTCTTCACTCAACACCACTTGGTCTCGCGCCTCAACACCACTTGGCCTCGGGCCTCAACACCACCTGGTCTCGGGCATCAACACCACTTGGCCTCGGACCTCAACACCACTTGGTCACGCCGCACAACACCACTTTGTCTCGTCACTCAACACCACTTGGTCTCGCGCCTCAACACCACTTCATCTCGTCGTTCAACACCACTTGGTCTCGGGACTCAACACCACTTGGTCTCGACCCTGAACTCCACTTCGTCTAGTCACTCAACACCACTTGGTCTCGTCACTGAACACCACTTGGTCTTGCGCCTCAACACCACTTGCCCTCGGGCTTCAACACCCCTTAGTCGCGGGCCTCAACACCACCTGGTTTCGGGCCTCAAAACCACTTGGTCTCGAACCTGAACACCACTTGGTCTCGTCGCTCAACACCACTTGGTCTCGTCGCTCGCTACCATTACGTCTCGTCAGTCAACATCACTTGATCTCGTCACTCAACACCACTTGGCCACGCGCCTACACACCACATCGTCTCGTCGTCCAACATCACTTGCTATCGGGCCTCAACACCACTTCGTCTCGGGCTTCAACAACACATTGTCTCGTCGCTCAACACCACTTGGATTCTTTCCTGAACATCACTTGTTCTCGTCGCTCAACACCACTTCGTCTCGTCACTCAACACCACTTGGTCTCGTCACTCAACACAACTTTGTCTTGCGCCTCAACACCACTTGGCCTCGGGCCTCAAGACCAATTGGTCTCGGGCTTCAACACCACTTAGTCTCGGGACTCAACACCACTTGGTCTCGCGCCTCAACACCACTTCGTCTCGTCGGCCAACACCACTTGGTATCGGGCCTCAACACCTATTCGTCTCGGGCTTCAACACCACTTTGTCTCGTCGCTCAACACCACTTAGTCTCTTTCCTGAACACCACTTGTTCTCGTCGCTCAACACCACTTCGTCTCGTCACTCACCACCACTTGGTCTCGTCACTCAACACCACTTTGTCTCGCGCCTCAACACCACTTGGCCTCGGGCCTCAACACCCCTTGGTCTCGGGCATCAACACCACATGGTCTCGGGCATCAACACCACTTGGATTCGGACCTCAACACCACTTGTTCTCGTCACTCAACACCACTTGGTCTCGCGCCTCAACACCACTTGGCCTCGGGCCTCAACACCCCTTGGTCTCGGGCCTCAACACCACCTGGTCTCGGGCATCAACATCACTTGGTCTCGGACCTCAACACCACTTGGTCTCGCCGCACAACACCACTTGGTCTCGTCACTCAACACCACTTGCTATCGGGCCTCAACAACACTTCGTCTCGGGCTTCAACAACACTTTGTCTCGTCAAGCAACACCACTTGGTCTCTTTCCTGAACACCACTTGGTGTCGTCGCTCAACAACACTTCGTCTCGTCACTCAACACCACTAGGTCTCGTCACTCAACACCACTTGGTCTTGCGCCTCAACACCACTTGGTCTCGGGCCTCAACACCACTTGGTCTCGACGCTCAACACTAATTGGTGTCGTCGCTCAACAACACTTGGCCTGGACCCTGAACACCACTTGGTCTCGTCACTCAATACCACTTCGTCTCGTCACTCAACTCCACTTAGTCTCGTCACTCAACACCACTTGGTCTCTTGCTTCAAAACCAATTTGTCTCGTCGCTCAAAACCACTTGGTCTTTTTCCTGAACACCACTTGGTCTCGTCTCTCAACACCACTTCGTCTCGTCACTCAACACCAGTTGGTCTCGCGCCTCAACAGCACTTGGCCTCTGGCCTCAACACCACTTGGTCTCGGGCCTCAACACCACTTAGTCTCGGGACTCTACACAACTTGGTCTCGCGCCTCAACACCACTTCGTCTCGTCGTCCAACACCACTTGGTGTCGGGCCTCAACACCACTTCGTATCGGGCTTCAACACCACTTTGTCTCGTCGCTCAACACCACTTGGTCTCTTTCCTGAACACCACTTGTTCTCGTCGCTCAACACCACTTTGTCTCGCGCCTCAACACCACTTGGCCTCGGGCCTCAACACCTCTTGGTCTCGGGCCTCAACACCACCTGGTCTCGGGACTCAACACCACTTGGTCTCGACCCTGAACACCACTTCGTCTCGTCACTCAACACCACTTAGTCTCGTCACTCAACACCACTTGGTCTCGCGCCTCAACACCACTTGGCCACGGGCTTCAACACCCCCTGGTCTCGGCCTCAACATTACCTGGTCTTGGGCTTCAACACCACTTGGTCTCGGACCTCAACACGACTTGGTCTCGAAGCTCAACACCATTGGTCTCGTCGTTCAACAACACTTGGTCTGGACCCTGAACCGCACTTGGTCTCGTCGCTCAACACCACTTCGTCTCGTCACTCAACACCACTTGGTCTCGTCACTCAACACCAATTGGTCTCGCGCCTCAACACCACTTGGTCTCGGGCCTCAACACCACTTGGTCTCGGGCCTCAACACCACTTGGTCTCGGGCCTCAACATCACCTGGTCTTGGGCCTCAACACCACTTTGTCTCGGACCTCAACACCACTTGGTCTCGACGCTCAAAACCAATTGGTCTCGACGCTCAACAACACTTGGTCTCGACCCTTAACACCACTTGGTCTCGTCGCTCAACACCACTTCGTCTCGTCACTCAACACCACTTGGTCTCGTCACTCAACACCACTTGGTCTCGCGCATCAACACCACTTGGCCTCAGGCCTCAACACCCCTTGGTCTCAGGCCTCAACACCACTTGGTCTCGTCGCTCAACACCACTTCGTCTCGTCACTCAACACCACTTGGTCTCTTCTCTCAACACCACTTGGTCTCGTCACTCAACACACCTTGGTCTCGCGCCTCAACACGACTTCATCTCGTCGTTCAACACCACTTGGTCTCGGGACTCAACACCACTTGGTCTCGACCCTGAACTCCAATTCGTCTAGTCACTCAACACCACTTGGTCTCGTCACTCAACACCACTTGGTCTTGCGCCTCAACACCACTTACCCTCGGGCTTCAACACCCCTTGGTCTCGGGCCTCAACACCACCTGGTCTCGGGCCTCAAAACCACTTGGTCTTGGACCTCAACACCACTTGGTGTCGACGCTCAACACCACGTGGATATGTCGCTCATCACCACTTGGTCTCGAACCTGAACACCACTTGGTCTCGTCGCTCAACACCACTTGGTCTCGTCGCTCGCTACCATTTCGTCTCGTCAGTCAACATCACTTGATCTCGTCACTCAACACCACTTGGCCACGCGCCTACACACCACATCGTCTCGTCGTCCATCACCACTTGCTATCGGGCCACAACACCACTTCGTCTCGGGCTTCAACAACACATTGTCTCGTCGCTCTACACCACTTGGTCTTTTTCCTGAACACCATTTGGTCTCGTCGCTCAACACCACTTCGTCTCGTCACTCAACACCACTTGGTCTCGCGTCTCAACACCACTTGGCCTCGGGCCTCAACACCACTTGATCTCGGGCCTCAACACCACTTGGTCTCGCACCACAACACCACTTGATCTCGTCACTCAACACCACTTGGTCTCGCGACTCAACACCACTTGATCTCGTCGTTCAACACCACTTGGTCTCAGGACTCAACACCACTTTTTCTCGACACTGAACACCACTTCGTCTCGTCACTCAACACCACTTGGTCTCGTCACTCAACACCACTTGGTCTTAGCCACAACACCACTTGGTCTTGGACACAACACCACTTGGCTTAGGGCCTCAACACGCCTTGGTCTCGGGCCTCAACACCACCTGGTCTCGGGTCCCAACACCACTTGGTCTCGGACCTCAACACAACTTGGTCTCGACGCTCAACACCACCTGGTCTCGTCGCTCAAAACCACTTGGTCTCTACCCTGAACACCACTTGGTTTCGTCGCTCAACACCACTTGGTCTCGTCGCTCGATACCACTTCGTCTCATCATTCAACACCACTTGATCACGTCACTCAACACCACTTGGTCTTGCGCCTCAAAACCACTCCGTCTGGTCGTACAACACCACTTGGTATCGGGCCTCAACACCTCTTCGTCTCGGGCTTCAACACCACTTTGTCTCGTAGCTCAAAACCACTTGGTCTCTTATCTGAACACCATTGTTCTCGTCACTCAACACCACTTGGTCTCGCGCCTCAACACCCCTTGGTCCGGGCCTCAACACCACCTGATCTCGGGCATCAACACCACTTGGTCTCGGACCTCAACAACACTTGGTCTTGCCGCACAACACCACTTGGTCTCGTCACTCAACACCACTTGGTCTCGCGCCTCAACACCACTTCATCTCGTCGTTCAACCTCACTTGGTCTTGGGACTCAACACCACTTGGTCTCGACCCTGAACACCACTTCGTCTCGTCACTCAACACCACTTGGTCTCGTCACTCAACACCACTTGGTCTCGCGCCACAACACCACTTGACCTCGGGCCTCAACACCACCTGGTCTCGGGCTTCAACACCACTTGGTCTCGGACCTCAAGACCACTTGGTCTCGACGCTCAACACCACTTTGTCTCGTCGCTCAACACCACTTGGTCTCTTTCCTGAACACCACTTGTTCTCTACGCTCAACACTACTTCGTCTCGTCACTCAACACCACTTGGTCTCGTCACTCAACACCACTTTGTCTCGCGCCTCAACACGGCTTGGCCTCGGGCCTCAACACCTCTTGGTCTCGGGCCTCAACACCACCTGGTCTCGGGACTCAACACCACTTGGTCTCGACCCTGAGCACCACTTCGTCTCGTCACTCAACACCACTTAGTCTCGTCACTCAACACCACTTGGTCTCGCGCCTCAACACCACTTGGCCACGGGCCTCAACACCCCTTGGTCTCTGGCCTCAACATTACCTGGTCTTGGGCATCAACACCACTTGGTCTCGGACCTCAACACGACTTGGTCTCGAAGCTCAACACCAATTGGTCTCGTCGCTCAACAACACTTGTTCTGGACCCGAACACCACTTGGTCTCGTCGCTCAACACCACTTCGTCTCGTCACTCAACACCACCTGGTCTCGTCACTCAACACCACTTGGTCTCGTGCCTCAACAACACTTGACCGCGGGCCTCAACACCACTTGGTCTCGGGCCTCAACATCACCTTGTCTCTGGCCCCAACACAACTTGGTCTCGGACCTCAACACCACTTGGTCTCGACGCTCAAAACCAATTGGTCTCGTCGCTCAACAACACTTGGTATCGACCCTTAACACCACTTGGTCTCTTCGCTCAACACCACTTCGTCTCGTCACTCAACACCACTTGGTCTCGTCAATCAACACCACTTGGTCTCGCGCCCCAACACCACTTGGCCTCAAGCCTCAACACCCCTTGGTCTCAAGCCTCCACACCACTTGGTCTCGTCGCTCAACACCACTTCGTCTCGTCACTCAACACCACTTGGTCTCGTCACTCAACACCACTTGGTCTCGCGCCCGAACACCACCTGGTCTCGGGCATCTACACCACTTGGTCTCGGACCTCAACACCACTTGGTCTCGCCGCACAACACAACTTGGTCTCGTCACTCAACACCACTTGGTCTCGCACCTCAACACAACTTCATCTCGTCGTTCAACACCACTTGGTCTCGGGACTCAACACCACTTGGTCTCGACCCTGAACTCCACTTCGTCTGGTCACTCAAAACCACTTGGTCTCGTCACTCAAAACCACTTGGTCTTCCGCCTCAACACCACTAGGCCTCGGGCTTCAACACCCCTTGGTCTCGGGCCTCAACACCACCTGGTCTCGGGCCTCAAAACCACTTGGTCTCGGACCTCAACACCACTTGGTGTCGACGCTCAACACCACGTGGATATGTCGCTCAACACCACTTGTTCTCGAACCTGAACACCACTTGGTCTCGTCGCTCAACACCACTTGATCTCGTCGCTCGATACCATTTCGTCTCGTCAGTCAACATCACTTGATCTCGTCACTCAACACCACTTGGCCACGCGCCTACAACCCACATCGTCTCGTCGTCCAACACCACTTGCTATCGGGCCTCAACACCACTTCGTCTCGGGCTTCAACACCACTTTGTCTCGTCGCTCAAAACCACTTGGTCTCTTTCCTGAACACCACTTGTTCTCGTCGCTCAACACCACTTCGTCTCGTCACTCAACACCACTTGGTATCGTCACTCAACACCACTTGGTCTCGTCACTCAACACCACTTGCTCTCGCGCCTCAACACATCTTGGTCTCGGGCCTCAACACCACCTGGTCTGGGGCATCAACATCACTTGGTCTCGGACGTCAACACCACTTGGTCTCGCCGCACAACACCACTTGGTCTCGTCACTCAACACCACTTGGTCTCGGGACTCAACACCACTTGTTCTCGACCCTGAACTCCACTTCGTCTCGTCACTCAACACCACTTGGTCTCGTCACTCAACACCACTTGGTCTCGTCACTCAACACCACTTGGTCTCGGACCTCAACACGACTTGGTCTCGAAGCTCAACACCATTGGTCTCGTCGTTCAACAACACTTGGTCTGGACCCTGAACCGCACTTGGTCTCGTCGCTCAACACCACTTCGTCTCGTCACTCAACACCACTTGGTCTCGTCACTCAACACCAATTGGTCTCGCGCCTCAACACCACTTGGTCTCGGGCCTCAACACCACTTGGTCTCGGGCCTCAACATCACCTGGTCTTGGGCCTCAACACCACTTTGTCTCGGACCTCAACACCACTTGGTCTCGACGCTCAAAACCAATTGGTCTCGACGCTCAACAACACTTGGTCTCGACCCTTAACACCACTTGGTCTCGTCGCTCAACACCACTTCGTCTCGTCACTCAACACCACTTGGTCTCGTCACTCAACACCACTTGGTCTCGCGCATCAACACCACTTGGCCTCAGGCCTCAACACCCCTTGGTCTCAGGCCTCAACACCACTTGGTCTCGTCGCTCAACACCACTTCGTCTCGTCACTCAACACCACTTGGTCTCTTCTCTCAACACCACTTGGTCTCGTCACTCAACACACCTTGGTCTCGCGCCTCAACACCACTTCATCTCGTCGTTCAACACCACTTGGTCTCGGGACTCAACACCACTTGGTCTCGACCCTGAACTCCAATTCGTCTAGTCACTCAACACCACTTGGTCTCGTCACTCAACACCACTTGGTCTTGCGCCTCAACACCACTAACCCTCGGGCTTCAACACCCCTTGGTCTCGGGCCTCAACACCACCTGGTCTCGGGGCTCAAAACCACTTGGTCTTGGACCTCAACACCGATTGGTGTCGACGCTCAACACCACGTGGATATGTCGCTTATCACCACTTGGTCTCGAACCTGAACACCACTTGGTCTCGTCGCTCAACACCACTTGGTCTCGTCGCTCGCTACCATTTCGTCTCGTCAGTCAACATCACTTGATCTCGTCACTCAACACCACTTGGCCACGCGCCTACACACCACATCGTCTCGTCGTCCATCACCACTTGCTATCGGGCCACAACACCACTTCGTCTCGGGCTTCAACAACACATTGTCTCGTCGCTCTACACCACTTGGTCTTTTTCCTGAACACCATTTGGTCTCGTCGCTCAACACCACTTCGTCTCGTCACTCAACACCACTTGGTCTCGCGTCTCAACACCACTTGGCCTCGGGCCTCAACACCACTTGATCTCGGGCCTCAACACCACTTGGTCTCGCACCACAACACCACTTGATCTCGTCACTCAACACCACTTGGTCTCGCGACTCAACACCACTTGATCTCGTCGTTCAACACCACTTGGTCTCAGGACTCAACACCACTTTTTCTCGACACTGAACACCACTTCGTCTCGTCACTCAACACCACTTGGTCTCGTCACTCAACACCACTTGGTCTTAGCCACAACACCACTTGGTCTTGGACACAACACCACTTGGCTTAGGGCCTCAACACGCCTTGGTCTCGGGCCTCAACACCACCTGGTCTCGGGTCCCAACACCACTTGGTCTCGGACCTCAACACAACTTGGTCTCGACGCTCAACACCACCTGGTCTCGTCGCTCAAAACCACTTGGTCTCTACCCTGAACACCACTTGGTTTCGTCGCTCAACACCACTTGGTCTCGTCGCTCGATACCACTTCGTCTCATCATTCAACACCACTTGATCACGTCACTCAACACCACTTGGTCTTGCGCCTCAAAACCACTCCGTCTGGTCGTACAACACCACTTGGTATCGGGCCTCAACACCTCTTCGTCTCGGGCTTCAACACCACTTTGTCTCGTAGCTCAAAACCACTTGGTCTCTTATCTGAACACCATTGTTCTCGTCACTCAACACCACTTGGTCTCGCGCCTCAACACCCCTTGGTCCGGGCCTCAACACCACCTGATCTCGGGCATCAACACCACTTGGTCTCGGACCTCAACAACACTTGGTCTTGCCGCACAACACCACTTGGTCTCGTCACTCAACACCACTTGGTCTCGCGCCTCAACACCACTTCATCTCGTCGTTCAACCTCACTTGGTCTTGGGACTCAACACCACTTGGTCTCGACCCTGAACACCACTTCGTCTCGTCACTCAACACCACTTGGTCTCGTCACTCAACACCACTTGGTCTCGCGCCACAACACCACTTGACCTCGGGCCTCAACATCACCTGGTCTCGGGCTTCAACACCACTTGGTCTCGGACCTCAAGACCACTTGGTCTCGACGCTCAACACCACTTTGTCTCGTCGCTCAACACCACTTGGTCTCTTTCCTGAACACCACTTGTTCTCGTCGCTCAACACCACTTCGTCTCGTCACTCAACACCACTTGGTCTCGTCACTCAACACCACTTTGTCTCGCGCCTCAACACGGCTTGGCCTCGGGCCTCAACACCTCTTGGTCTCGGGCCTCAACACCACCTGGTCTCGGGACTCAACACCACTTGGTCTCGACCCTGAGCACCACTTCGTCTCGTCACTCAACACCACTTAGTCTCGTCACTCAACACCACTTGGTCTCGCGCCTCAACACCACTTGGCCACGGGCCTCAACACCCCTTGGTCTCTGGCCTCAACATTACCTGGTCTTGGGCATCAACACCACTTGGTCTCGGACCTCAACACGACTTGGTCTCGAAGCTCAACACCAATTGGTCTCGTCGCTCAACAACACTTGTTCTGGACCCGAACACCACTTGGTCTCGTCGCTCAACACCACTTCGTCTCGTCACTCAACACCACCTGGTCTCGTCACTCAACACCACTTGGTCTCGTGCCTCAACAACACTTGACCGCGGGCCTCAACACCACTTGGTCTCGGGCCTCAACATCACCTTGTCTCTGGCCCCAACACAACTTGGTCTCGGACCTCAACACCACTTGGTCTCGACGCTCAAAACCAATTGGTCTCGTCGCTCAACAACACTTGGTATCGACCCTTAACACCACTTGGTCTCTTCGCTCAACACCACTTCGTCTCGTCACTCAACACCACTTGGTCTCGTCAATCAACACCACTTGGTCTCGCGCCCCAACACCACTTGGCCTCAAGCCTCAACACCCCTTGGTCTCAAGCCTCCACACCACTTGGTCTCGTCGCTCAACACCACTTCGTCTCGTCACTCAACACCACTTGGTCTCGTCACTCAACACCACTTGGTCTCGCGCCCGAACACCACCTGGTCTCGGGCATCTACACCAATTGGTCTCGGACCTCAACACCACTTGGTCTCGCCGCACAACACCACTTGGTCTCGTCACTCAACACCACTTGGTCTCGCACCTCAACACAACTTCATCTCGTCGTTCAACACCACTTGGTCTCGGGACTCAACACCACTTGGTCTCGACCCTGAACTCCACTTCGTCTGGTCACTCAAAACCACTTGGTCTCGTCACTCAAAACCACTTGGTCTTCCGCCTCAACACCACTAGGCCTCGGGCTTCAACACCCCTTGGTCTCGGGCCTCAACACCACCTGGTCTCGGGCCTCAAAACCACTTGGTCTCGGACCTCAACACCACTTGGTGTCGACGCTCAACACCACGTGGATATGTCGCTCAACACCACTTGTTCTCGAACCTGAACACCACTTGGTCTCGTCGCTCAACACCACTTGATCTCGTCGCTCGATACCATTTCGTCTCGTCAGTCAACATCACTTGATCTCGTCACTCAACACCACTTGGCCACGCGCCTACACACCACATCGTCTCGTCGTCCAACACCACTTGCTATCGGGCCTCAACACCACTTCGTCTCGGGCTTCAACACCACTTTGTCTCGTCGCTCAAAACCACTTGGTCTCTTTCCTGAACACCACTTGTTCTCGTCGCTCAACACCACTTCGCCTCGTCACTCAACACCACTTGGTATCGTCACTCAACACCACTTGGTCTCGTCACTCAACACCACTTGCTCTCGCGCCTCAACACATCTTGGTCTCGGGCCTCAACACCACCTGGTCTGGGGCATCAACATCACTTGGTCTCGGACGTCAACACCACTTGGTCTCGCCGCACAACACCACTTGGTCTCGTCACTCAACACCACTTGGTCTCGGGACTCAACACCACTTGTTCTCGACCCTGAACTCCACTTCGTCTCGTCACTCAACACCACTTGGTCTCGTCACTCAACACCACTTGGTCTCGTCACTCAACACCACTTGGTCTTGCGCTTCAACACCACTTGGCCTCGGTCCTCAACACCCCTTGGTCTCGGGCCTCAACACCACCTGGTCTCGGGCCTCAACACCACTTGGTCTCGGACCTCAACACCACTTGGTGTCGACGCTCAACACCACTTGGACTCGTCGCTGAACACCACTTGGTCTCGAACCTGAACACCACTTGCCTTCGTAGCTCAACACCACTTGGTCTCGTTGCTCGATACAACTTCGTCTCGTCAGTCAACACCACTGGATCTCGTCACTCAACAACACTTGGCCTCGCGGCTATACACCACATCGTCTCGTCGTCTAACACCACTTGCTATCGCGCCTCAACACCATTTCGTCTCGGGCTTCAACAACACTTTGTCTCGTCGCTCAACACCACTTGGTCTCTTTCCTGAACACCACTTGGTGTCGTTGCTCAACACCACTTCGTCTAGTCACTCAACACCACTTGGTCTCGTCACTCAACACCACTTGGTCTTCCGGCTCAACACCACTTGGCCTCGGGCCTCAACACCCCTTGGTCTCGGGCCTCAACAACACCTGCCTCGGGCCACAACACCACTTGGTCTCGGACTTCAACGCGACTTGGTCTCGACCCTGAACTGCACTTCGTCTCGTCACTCAACACCTCTTGTTCTCGTCACTCAACACCACTTGGTTTTGCGCCTCAACACCACTTGGCCTCGGGCTTCAGCACCCGTTGGTCTCGGGCCTCAACACCACCTTGTCTCGGGCCTCAAAACCACTTGGTCTCGGAC
Source organism: Hymenopus coronatus (assembly GCA_030762935.1). NCBI lineage: Eukaryota > Metazoa > Arthropoda > Insecta > Mantodea > Hymenopodidae > Hymenopus > Hymenopus coronatus. The sequence continues at coordinate 31,804,667 of CM060884.1, forward strand.
CTCAACACCACTTGGTGTCGACGCTCAACACCACGCGGATATGTCGCTCAACACCACTTGGTCTCGAACCTGAACACCACTTGGTCTCGTCGCTCAACTCCACTTGGTCTCGTCGCTCGACACCATTTCGTCTCATCAGTCAACATCACTTGATCTCGTCACTCAACACCACTTGGACACGGGCCTACACACCACATCGTCTCGTCGTCCAACACCACTTGCTATCGGGCCTCAACACCACTTCGTCTCGGGCTTCAACAACGCTTTGTCTCGTCGCTCAACACCACTTGGTCTCTTTCCTGAACAACATTTGGTCTCGTCGCTCAACACCACTTCTTCTCGTCACTCAACACCACTTGGTCTCGCGTTTCAACACCACTTGGCCTCGGGCCTCAACACCACTAGATCTCGGGCCTCAACACCACCTTGTCTCGGGCATCAACACCACTTGGTCTCGGACCACAACATCACTTGGTCTCGCCGCACAACACCACTTGATGTCGTCACTCATCACCACTTGGTCTCCCGCCTCAACACCACATCATCTCGTCGTTCAACACCACTTGGTCTCAGGACTCAACACCACTTTTTCTCGACCCTGAACACCACTTCGTCTCGTCACTCAACACCACTTGGTCTCGTCACTCAACACCACTTGGTCTTGGCCACAACACCACTTGGTCTTGGCCACAACACCACTTGGTCTTGGCCACAACACCACTTGGCCTAGGGCCTCAACACCCCTTGGTCTCGGGCCTCAACAACACCTGGTCTCGGGCCCCAACACCACTTGGTCTCGGACCTCAACACCACTTGGTCTCGAAGCTCAACACCACTTGGTCTCGTCGCTCAAAACCACTTGGTCTCTACCCTGAACACCACTTGGTCTCGTCGCTCGATACCACTTCGTCTCGTCACTCAACACCATTTGATCACGTCACTCAACACCACTTGGTCATGCGCCTCAACACCACTTCGTCTGGTCGTACAACATCACTTGCTATCGGGTCTCAACACCTCTTCGTTTCGTGCTTCAACACCACTTTGTCTCGTCGCTCAAAACCACTTGGTCTCTTTCCTGAACACCACTTGTTCTCGTCGCTCAACACCACTTCGTCTCGTCACTCAACACCACTTGGTCTCGTCACTCAACACCACTTGGTCTCGCGCCTCAACACCCCTTGGTCTCGGGCCTCAACACCACCTGGTCTCGGGCGTCAACACCACTTGGTCTCGGGCCTCAACATCACCTGGTCTCGGGCCTCAACACCACTTGGTCTCGGACCTCAACACCACTTGGTCTCGACGCTCAAAACCAATTGGTCTCGTCGCTCAACAACACTTCGTCTCGACCCTTAACACCACTTGGTCTCGTCGCTCAACACCACTTCGTCTCGTCACTCAACACCACTTGGTCTCGTCACTCAAAACCACTTGGTCTCGCGCCTCAACACCACTTGGCCTCAGGCCTCAACACCCCTTGGTCTCAGGCCTCAACACCACTGGGTCTCGTCGCTCAACACCACTTCGTCTCGTTACTCCACACCACTTGGTCTCGTCACTCAACACCACTTGGCCTCGCGCCTCAACACCACTTGGCCTCGGACCTCAACACCCCTTGGTCTCGGGCCTCAACACCACCTGGTCTCTGGCATCAACACCACTTGGTCTCGGACCTCAACACCACTTGGTCTCGCCGCACAACACTACTTGGTCTCGTCACTCAACACCACTTGGTCTCGCGCCTCAACACCACTTCATCTCGTCGTTAAACACCACTTGGTCTCGGGACTCAACACCACTTGGTCTCGACCCTGAACTGCACTTCGTCTCGTCACTCAACACCACTTGGTCTTGCGCCTCAACACCACTTGGCTTCGGGCTTCAACACCCCTTGGTCTCGGGCCTCAACACCACCTGGTCTCGGGCCTCAAAACCACTTGGTCTCAGACCTCAACACCACTTGGTGTCGACGCTCAACACCACGTGGATATGTCGCTCAACACCACTTGGTCTCGAACCTGAACACCACTTGGTCTCGTCGCTCAACACCACTTGGTCTCGTCGCTCGATACCATTTCGTCTCGTCAGTCAACATCACTTGATCTCGTCACTCAACACCACTTGGACACGCGCCTACACACCACATCGTCTCGTCGTCCAATTCCACTTGTTATCGGGCCTCAAAACCCCTTGGTCTCGGGCCTCAACACCACCTGGTCTCGGGCATCAACACCACTTGGTCTCGGACCTCAACACCACTTGATCTCGCCGCACAACACCACTTGGTCTCGTCACTCAACACCACTTGGTCTCGCGCCTCAACACCACTTCATCTCGTCGTTCAACACCACTTGGTCTCGGGACTCAACACCACTTGGTCTCGGGATTCAACACCACTTGGTCTCGACCCTGAACTCCACTTCGTCTCGTCACTCAACACCACTTGGTCTCGTCACTCAACACCAGTTGGTCTTGCGCCTCAACACCACTTGGCCTCGGGCTTCAACACCCCTTGGTCTCGGGCCTCAACACCACCTGGTCTCGGGCCTCAAATCCACTTGGTCTCGGACCTCAACACCACTTGGTGTCGACGCTCAACACCACGTGGATATGTCGCTCAACACCACTTGGTCTCGAACCTGAACACCACTTGGTCTCGTCGCTCAACTCCACTAGGTCTCGTCGCTCGATACCATTTCGGCCAATCAGTCAACATCATTTGATCTCGTCACTCAACACCACTTGGACACGCGCCTACACACCACATCGTTTCGTCGTCCAACACCACTTGCTATCGGGCCTCAACACCACTTCGTCTCGGGCTTCAACAACATTTTGTCTCGTCGCTCAACACCACTTGGTCTCTTTCCTGAACACCATTTTGTCTCGTCGCTCAACGCCACTTCGTCTCGTCACTCAACACCACTTGGTCTCGCGTCTCAACACCACTTGGCCTCGGGCCTCAACACCACTTCATCTCGGGCCTCAACACCACCTTCTCTCGGGCATCAACACCACTTGGTCTCGGACCACAACATCACTTGGTCTCGCCGCACAACACCACTTGATGTCGTCACTCATCACCACTTGGTCTCGGGCCTCAACAGCACTTCATCTCATCGTTCAACACCACTTGGTCTCAGGCCTCAACACCACTTGGTCTCGTCGCTCAACACCACTTCGTCTCGTCACTCAACACCACTTGGTCTCTTCTCTCAACACCACTTGGTCTCGTCACTCAACACACCTTGGTCTCGCGCCTCAACACCACTTCATCTCGTCGTTCAACACCACTTGGTCTCGGGACTCAACACCACTTGGTCTCGACCCTGAACTCCAATTCGTCTAGTCACTCAACACCACTTGGTCTCGTCACTCAACACCACTTGGTCTTGCGCCTCAACACCACTTACCCTCGGGCTTCAACACCCCTTGGTCTCGGGCCTCAACACCACCTGGTCTCGGGCCTCAAAACCACTTGGTCTTGGACCTCAACACCACTTGGTGTCGACGCTCAACACCACGTGGATATGTCGCTCATCACCACTTGGTCTCGAACCTGAACACCACTTGGTCTCGTCGCTCAACACCACTTGGTCTCGTCGCTCGCTACCATTTCGTCTCGTCAGTCAACATCACTTGATCTCGTCACTCAACACCACTTGGCCACGCGCCTACACACCACATCGTCTCGTCGTCCATCACCACTTGCTATCGGGCCACAACACCACTTCGTCTCGGGCTTCAACAACACATTGTCTCGTCGCTCTACACCACTTGGTCTTTTTCCTGAACACCATTTGGTCTCGTCGCTCAACACCACTTCGTCTCGTCACTCAACACCACTTGGTCTCGCGTCTCAACACCACTTGGCCTCGGGCCTCAACACCACTTGATCTCGGGCCTCAACACCACTTGGTCTCGCACCACAACACCACTTGATCTCGTCACTCAACACCACTTGGTCTCGCGACTCAACACCACTTGATCTCGTCGTTCAACACCACTTGGTCTCAGGACTCAACACCACTTTTTCTCGACACTGAACACCACTTCGTCTCGTCACTCAACACCACTTGGTCTCGTCACTCAACACCACTTGGTCTTAGCCACAACACCACTTGGTCTTGGACACAACACCACTTGGCTTAGGGCCTCAACACGCCTTGGTCTCGGGCCTCAACACCACCTGGTCTCGGGTCCCAACACCACTTGGTCTCGGACCTCAACACAACTTGGTCTCGACGCTCAACACCACCTGGTCTCGTCGCTCAAAACCACTTGGTCTCTACCCTGAACACCACTTGGTTTCGTCGCTCAACACCACTTGGTCTCGTCGCTCGATACCACTTCGTCTCATCATTCAACACCACTTGATGTCGTCACTCATCACCACTTGGTCTCGGGCCTCAACAGCACTTCATCTCATCGTTCAACACCACTTGGTCTCAGGCCTCAACACCACTTGGTCTCGTCGCTCAACACCACTTCGTCTCGTCACTCAACACCACTTGGTCTCGTCACTCAACACCACTTGGTCTCGCGCCTAAACACCACTTGGCCTCGGGCTTCAACACCCCTTGGTCTAGGACCTCAACACCACTTGGTCTCGCCGCACAACACCAGTTGGTCTCGTCACTCAACACCACTTGGTCTCGCGCCTCAACACCACTTCATCTCGTCGTTCAACACCACTTGGTCTCGGGACTCAACACCACTTGGTCTCGACCCTGAACTCCACTTCGTCTCGTCACTCAACACCACTTGGGCTCGTCACTCAACACCACTTGGTCTTGCGCCTCAACACCACTTGGCCTCGGGCTTCAACACCCCTTGCTCTCGGGCCTCAACACCACCTGGTCTCGGGCCTCAAAACCACTTGGTCTCGGACCTCAACACCACTTGGTGTCGACGCTCAACACCACGTGGATATGTCGCACAACACCACTTGGTCTCGAACCTGAACACCACTTGGTCTCGTCGCTCAACACCACTTGGTCTCGTCGCTCGATACCATTTCGTCTCGTCAGTCAACATCACTTGATCTCGTCACTCAACACCACTTGGCCACGCGCCTACACACCACATCGTCTCGTCGTCCAACACCACTTGCTATCGGGCCTCAACACCACTTCGTCTCGGGCTTCAACAACACTTTGTCTCGTCGCTCAACACCACTTGGTCTCTTTCCTGAACACCACTTGGTCTCGCGTCTCAACACCACTTGGCCTCGGGCCTCAACACCTCTTGATCTCGGGCCGCAACACCACCTTGTCTCTGGCATCAACACCACTTGATCTCGTTTTTCAACACCACTTGGTCTCGCGCCTCAACACCACTTCATCTCGTTGTTCAACACCACTTGGTCTCAGGACTCAACACCACTTTTTCTCGACCCTGAACACAATTCGTTTCGTCACTCAACACCACTTGGTCTCATCACTCAACACCACTTAGTCTTGGCCACAACACCACTTGGTCTTGGCCACAACACCACTTGGCCTCAGGCCTCAACACCCCTTGGTCTCGGGCCTCAAAACCACCTGGTCTCGGGCCCCAACACCACTTGGTTTCGGACCGCAACACCACTTGGTCTCGACGCTCAACACCACTTGGTGTCGTCGCTCAAAACCACTTGGTCTCTACCCTGAACACCACTTGGTTTCGTCGCTCAACACCACTTGGTCTCCTCGCTCGATACCACTTCGTCCTGTCACTCAACACCACTTAATCACGTCACTCAACACCACATGTTCTTGCGCCTCAACACCACTCCGTCTGGTCGTATCCCACCACTTGGTATCGGGCCTCAACACCTCTTCGTCTCGGGCTTCAACACCACATTGTCTCGTCGCTCAAAACCACTTGGTGTCTTTCCTGAACTCCACTTGTTCTCGTCGCTCAACACCACTTCGTCTCGTCACTCATCACCACTTGGTCTCGTCACTAAACACCAGTTGGTCTCGCGCCTCAACACCCCTTGGTCTTGGGCCTCAACAATACATGGTCTCGGGCATCAACACCACTTGGTCTCGGACCTCAACACCACTTGGTCCTGCCGCACAAAACAACTTGGTCTCGTCAGTCAACACCACTTGGTCTCGCGCCTCAACACCACTTCATCTCGTCGTTCTACACCACTTGGTCTCGGGACTCAACACCACTTGGTCTCGACCCTGAACACCACTTGGTCTCGACGCTCAAAACCAATTGGTCTCGTCGCTCAACAACACTTGGTCTCGACCCTTAACACCACTTGGTCTCGTCGCTCAACACCACTTCGTCTCGTCACTCATCACCACTTGGTCTCGGACCTCAACACCACTTGGTCTCGACGCTAAAAACCAATTGGTCTCGTCACTCAACAACACTTGGTCTCGACCCTTAACACCACTTGGTCTCGTCGCTCAACACCACTTCGACTCGTCACTCAACACCACTTGGTCTCGTCACTCAACACCACTTGGTCTCGCGCCTCAACACCACTTGGCCTCAGGCCTCAACACACCTTGGTCTCAGGCCTCAACACCACTTGGTCTCGTCGCTCAACACCACTTCGTCTCGTCACTCAACACCACTTGGTCTCGTCACTCAACACCACTTGGTCTTGCGCCTCAACACCACTTGGCCTCGGGCTTCAACACCCCTTGGTCTCGGGCCTCAACACCACCTGGTCTCGGGCCTCAAAACCACTTGGTCTCGGACCTCAACACCACTTGGTCTCGAGACTCAAAACCAATTGGTCTCGTCGCTCAACAAAACTTGGTCTCGAAGCTGAACACCACTTGGTCTCGTCGCTCAACACCACTTGGTCTCGTCGCTCGATACCATTTCGTCTCGTCAGTCAACTTCACTTGATCTCGTCACTCAACACCAATTCGTCTCGGGCTTCAACAACACTTTGTCTCGTCGCGCAACACTATTTGGTCTCTTTTCTCAACACCATTTGGTCTCGTCGCTCAACACCACTTCGTCTCGTCACTTAACACCACTTGGTCTCGCGTCTCAACACCACTTGGCCTCGGGCCTCAACACCACTTGATCTCGGGCCTCAACACCACCTTGTCTCGGGCATCAACACCACTTGTACTCGGACCACAACAGCACTTGGTCTCGCCGCACAACACCACTTTATCTCGTCACACAACACCACTTGGTCTCGCGCCTCAACACCACTCCGTCTGGTCGTATCCCACCACTTGGTATCGGGCCTCAACACCTCTTCGTCTCGGGCTTCAACACCACTTTCTCTCGTCGCTCAAAACCACTTGGTCTCTTTCCTGAACTCCACTTGTTCTCGTCGCTCAACACCACTTCGTCTCGTCACTCATCACCACTTGGTCTCGTCACTAAACACCACTTGGTCTCGCGCCTCAACACCCCTTGGTCTCGGGCCTCAACAATACCTGGTCTCGGGCATCAACACCACTTGGTCTCGGACCTCAACACCACTTGGTCTCGTCGTTCGATACCACTTCGTCTCGTCACTCAACACCACTTGATCACGTCACTCAACACCACTTGGTCTTGCGCCTCAACACCACTCCGTCTGGTCGTACAACACCACATGGTATCGGGCCTCAACACCACTTCGTCTCGGGCTTCAACACCACTTTGTCTCGTCGCTCAACACCACTTGGTCTCTTTCCTGAACACCACTTGGTCTCGTCGCTCAACACCACTAGGCCTCGTGGCTACACACCACATCGTCTCGTCGTCTAGTAAAACTTGCTATCGGGCCTCAACACCACTTCGTATCGGGCTTCATCAACACTTTGTCTTGTCGCTCAACACGACTTGGTCTCTTTCCTGAACACCACTTGGTGTCGTCGCTCAACACCACTTCGTCTCGTCACTCAACACCACTTGGTCTCGTCACTCAACACCACTTGGTCTTGCGCCTCAACACCACTTGGCCTCGGGCCTCAACACCCTTTGGTCTCGGGCCTCAACAACACTGGTCTCGGGCCTCAACACCACTTGGTCTCGGGTTTCAAAACCAATTTGTCTCGTCGCTCAAAACCACCTGGTCTCTTTTTTGAACACCACTTGGTCTCGTCTCTCAACACCACTTCGTCTCGTCACTCAACACCACTTGGTCTCGCGCCTCAAAGGCACTTGGCATCGGGCCTCAACACCTCTTGGTCTCGGTCCTCAACACCACTTAGTCTCGGGACTCTACACAACTTGGTCTCGCGCCTCAACACCACTTCGTCTCGTAGTCCAACACCACTTGGTGTCGGGCCTCAACACCACTTCGTCTCGGGCTTCAACACCACTTTGTCTCGTCGCTCAACACCACTTGGTCTCTTTCCTGAACACCACTTGTTCTTTCGCTCAACACCACTTCGTCTCGTCACTCAACACCACTTAGTCTCGTTACTCAACACCACTTGGTCTCGCGCCTGAACACCACTTGGCCACGGCCCTCAACACCCCTTGGTCTCTGGCCTCAACATTACCTGGTCTTGGGCCTGAACACCACTTGGTCTCGGACCTCAACACGACTTGGTCTCGAAGCTCAACACCAATTGGTCTCGTCGCTCAACAACACTTGGTCTGGACCCTGAACACCACTTGGTCTCGTCGCTCAACACCACTTCGTCTCGTCACTCAACACCAATTGGTCTCGTCACTCAACACCACTTGGTCTCGCGCCTCAACACCACTTGGCCTCGGGCCTCAACACCACTTGGTATCGGGCCTCAACATCACATGGTCTCGGGCCTCAACACCACTTGGTCTCGGACCTCAACACCACTTGGTCTCGAGGCTCAAAACCAATTGGTCTCGTCGCTCAACAACACTTGGTCTCGAACCTTAACATCACTTTGTCTCGTCGCTCAACACCACTTTGTCTCGTCACTCAACACCACTTGGTCTCGTCACTCAACACCAGTTGCTCTCGCGCCTCAACACCACTTGGCCTCAGGCCTCAACACCCCTTGGTCTCAGGCCTCAACACCACTTGGTCTCGTCGCTCAAAACCACTTCGTCTCGTCACTCAACACCACTTGGTCTCGTCACTCAACACCACTTGGTCTCGTGCCTCAACACCACTTGGCCTCGGGCCTCAACACCCCTTGGTCTCGGGCCTCAACACCACCTGGTCTCGGGCATCAACACCACTTGGTCTCGCACCTCAACACCACTTAGTCTCGCGGCTCAACACCACTTCATCTCGTCGTTCATCACCACTTGGTCTCGGGACTCAACACCACTTGGTCTCGACCCTGAACTCCACTTCGTCTCGTCACTCAACACCACTTGGTCTCGTCACTCAACACCACTTGGTCTTGCGCCTCAACACCACTTGGCCTCGGGCTTCAACACCCCTTGGTCTCGGGCCTCAACACCACCTGGTCTCGGGCCTCAAAACCACTTGGTCTCCGACCTCAACACCACTTGGTGTCAACGCTCAGACACCACGTGGATATGTCGCTCAACACCATTTGGTCTCGAACCTGAACACCACTTGGTCTCGTCGCCTAACACCACTTGGTCTCGTCGCTCAACACCACTTCGTCTCGTCACTCAACACCACTTGGTCTCGCGTCTCAAAACCACTAGGCCTCGGGCCTCAACACCACTTGATCTCGAGCCTCAACACCACCTTGTCTCGGGCATCAACACCACTTGGTTTCGGAACACAACACCACTTGGTCTCGCCGCACAACAGCACTTGATCTCGTCACTCAACACCACTTGGTCTCGCGCCTCAACACCACTTCATCTCGTCGTTCAACACCACTTGATCTCAGGACTCAACACCACTTTTTCTCGACCCTGAACACCACTTCTTCTCGTCACTCAACACCATTTGGTCTGGTCACTCAACACCACTTGGTCTTGGCCACAACACCACTTGGTTTTGGCCACAACACCACTTGGCCTCAGGCCTCAACACCCCTTGGTCTCGGGCCTCAACACCACCTGGTCTCGGGCCCAAACATCACTTGGTCTCGGACCTCAACACCACTTGGTCTCGACGCTCAACACCACTTGGTTTCGTCGCTCAAAACCACTTGGTCTCTACCCTGAACACCACTTGGTTTCGTCGCTCAACACCACTTGGTCTTGTTGCTCGATACCACTTCGTCTCGTCACTCAAAACCACTTGATCACGTCATTCAACACCACTTGGTTTTGCGCCTCAACACCACTCCGTCTGGTCGTACAACACCACTTGGTATCGGGCCTCAACACCTCTTCGTCTCGGGCTTCAACACCACTTTGTCTCGTCGCTCAAAACCACTTGGTCTCTTTCCTGAACACCACTTGTTCTCGTCAATCAACACCACTTGGCCTCGGGCCTCAAAACCCCTTGGTCTCGGGGCTCAACACCACCTGGTCTCGGGCATCAACATCACTTGGTCTCGGACCTCAACACCACTTGGTCTCGCCGCACAACACCACTTCGTCTCGTCACGCAACACCACTTGGTCTCGTCACTCAACACCACTTGGTCTCGCGCCACAACACCACTTGACCTCGGGCCTCAACACCCCTTGGTCCCCGGCCTCAACACCACTTGGTCTCGGGCTTCAACACCACTTGGTCTCGGACCTCAAGACCACTTGGTCTCGTTTCTCAACACCACTTGGTCTCGTCGCTCAACACCACTTGGTCTCGACCCTGAAGACCACTTGGTCACGTCGCTCTACACCACTTGGTCTCGTCACTCAACACCACTTGGTCTCGCGCCACAACACCACTTGACCTCGGGCCTCAACACCCCTTGGTCTCGGGCCTCAACACCACTTGGTCTCGGGCTTCAACACCACTTGGTCTCGGACCTCAAGACCACTTGGTCTCGACGCTCAACACCACTTGGTCTCGTCGCTCAACACCACTTGGTCTCGACCCTGAAGACCACTTGGTCACGTCGCTCTACACCACTTGATCTCGTCACTCGATACCACTTCGTCTCGTAAGTCAACACCACTTGATCTCGTCACTCAACACCACTTGGTCTCACGCCTTTACACCACTTCGTCATGACGTCCAACACCACTTGGTATCGGGCCTCAACACCACTTCGTCTCGGGCTTCAACACCAATTTGTCTCGTCGCTCAACACAACTTGGTCTCTTTCCTGAACACCACTTGTTCTCGTCGCTCAACACCACTTCGTCTCGTCACTGAACACCACTTGGTCTCGTCACTCAACACCACTTTGTCTCGCGCCTCAACACCACCTGGTCTCGGGACTCAACACCACACTGTCTCGACCCTGAACACCACTTCGTCTCGTCACTCAACACCACTTAGTCTCGTCACTCAACACCACTTGGTCTCGCGCCTCAACACCACTTGGCCACGGGCCTCAACATCCCTTGGACTCGGCCTCAACATTACCTGGTCTTGGGCCTCAACACCAATTGGTCTCGGGCCTCAACAAGACTTGGTCTCGAAGCTCAACACCATTGGTCTCGTCGCTCAACAACACTTGGTCTGGACCCTGAACACCACTTGGTCTCGTCGCTCAACACCACTTCGTCTCGTCACTCAACACCACTTGGTCTCGTCACTCAACACCACTTGCTCTTGCGCCTCAACACCACTTGGCCTCGGGCCTCAAAACCACTTGGTCTCGGGCCTCAACATAACCTGGTCTCGGGCCTCAACACCACTTGGTCTCGTCACTCAACACCACTTGGTCTCGCGCCTCAACACCACTTCATCTCATCGTTCAACACGATTTGGTCTCGGGACTCAACACCACTTGGTCTCGACCCTGAACTCCACTTCGTCTCGTCACTCAAAACCACTTGGTCTCGTCACTCAACACCACTTGGTCTTGCGCCTCAACACCACTTGTCCTCGGGGTTCAACACCCCTTGGTCTCGGGCCTCAACAAGCCACCTGGTCTCGGGCCTCAAAACCACTTGGTCTCGGACCTCAACACCACTTGGTGTCGACGCTCAACACCACGTGGATATGTCGCTCAACACCACTTGGTCTCGAACCTGAACACCACTTGGTCTCGTCGCTCAACACCACTTGGTCTCGTCGCTCGATACCATTTCGTCTCGTCAGTCAACATCACTTGATCTCGTCACTCAACACCACTTGGCCACGTGCCTACACACCACATCGTCTCCTCGTCCAACACCACTTGCTATCGGGCCTCAACACCACTTCGTCTCGGGCTTCAACAACACTTTGTCTCGTCGCTCAACACCACTTGGTCTCTTTCCTGAACACCATTTGGTCTCGTCGCTCAACACCACTTCGTCTCGTCACTCAACACCAATTGGTCTCGCGTCTCAACACCACTTGGCCTCGGGCCTCAATACCACTTGATCTCGGGCCTCAACACCACCTTGTCTCGGGCATCAACACCACTTGGCCTCGGACCACAACACCACTTGATCTCGCCGCACAACACCACTTGATCTCGTCACTCAACACCACTTGGTCTCGCGCCTCAACACCACTTCATCTCGTCGTTCAACACCACTTGGTCTCAGGACTGAACACCACTTTTTCTTGACCCTGAACACCACTTCGTCTCGTCACTCAACACCACTTGGTCTCGTCACTCAACACCACTTGGTCTTGGCCACAACACCACTTGGCCTCGGGCGTCAACACCCCTTGGTCTCGGGCCTCAACACCACCTGGTCTCGGGCCCCAACACCACTTGGTCTCGGACCTCAAAACCACTTGGTCTCTACCCTGAACACCACTTGGTTTCGTCGCTCAACACCACTTGGTCTCGTCGCTGGATACCACTTCGTCTCTTCACTCAACACCACTTGATCAGGTCACTCAACACCACTTGTTCTTGCGCCTCAGCACCACTCCGTCTGGTCGTACAACACCACTTGGTATCGGGCCTCAACACCACTTCGTCGCGGGCTTCAACACAACTTTGTCTCGTCGCTCAACACCACTTGGTCTCTTTCCTGAACACCATTTGGTCTCGTCGCTCAACACCACTTCGTCTCGCTACTCAACACCACTTGGTGTCGCGTTTCAACACCACTTGGCCTAGGGCCTCAACACCACTTGTTCTCGGGCCTCGACATCACCTGGTCTCGGGCCTCAACACCACTTGGTGTCGGACCTCAACACCACTTGGTCTCGTCACTCAACAGTACTTGGTATCGTCCCTCAACACCACTTGGTCTCGTCACTCAACACCACTTGGTCTCGCGCCTTTACACCACTTCGTCATGTCGTCCAACACCACTTGGTATCGGGCCTGAACACCACTTCGTCTCGAGCTTCAACACCAATTTGTCTCGTCGCTCAACACCACTTGGTCTCTTTCCTGAACACCACTTGTTCTCGTCGCTCAACACCACTTCGTCTCGTCACTGAACACCATTTGGTCTCGTCACTCAACACCACTTTGTCTCGCGCCTCAACATCACTTGGCCTCGGGCCTCAACACCTCTTGGTCTCGGGCCTCAACACCACGTGGTCTCGGGACTCAACACCACTTGGTCTCGACCCTGAACACCACTTCGTCTCGTTACTCAACACCACTTAGTCTCGTCACTCAACACCACTTGGTCTCGCGTCTCAACACCACTTGGCCTCGGGCCTCAAAACCACTTGGTCTCGGGCCTCAACATCACCTGGTCTCGGGCCTCAACACCACTTGGTCTCGGACCTCAACACCACTTGGTCTCGACGCTCAAAACCAATTGGTCTCGTCGCTCAACAACACTTGGTCTCGACCCTTAACACCACTTGGTCTCGTCTTCTCAACACCACTTCGTCTCGTCACTCAACACCACTTGGTCTCGTCTTTCAACACCACTTGTTCTCGCGCCTCAACACCATTTGGTCTCGGGACTCAACACCACTTGGTCTCGACCCTGAACTCCACTTCGTCTCGTCACTCAAAACAACTTGTTCTCGCGCCTCAACACCATTTGGTCTTGCGCCTCAACACCACTTGTCCTCGGGGTTCAACACCCCTTGGTCTCGGGCCTCAACACCACCTGGTCTCGGGCCTCAAAACAACTTGGTCTCGGACCTCAACACCACTTGGTGTCGACGCTCAACACCACGTGGATATGTCGCCCAACACCACTTGGTCTCGAACCTGAACACCACTTAGTCTCGTCGCTCAACACCACTTGGTCTCGTCGCTCGATACCATTTCGTCTCGTCAGTCAACATCACTTGATCTCGTCACTCAACACCACTTGGCCACGTGCCTACACACCACATCGTCTCCTCGTCCAACACCACTTGCTATCGGGCCTCTACACCACTTCGTCTCGGGCTTCAACAACACTTTGTCTCGTCGCTCAACACCACTTGGTCTCTTTCTTGAACACCATTTGGTCTCGTCGCTCAACTCCACTTCGTCTCGTCACTCAACACCACTTGGTCTCGTCACTCAACACCACTTGGTCTTGCGCCTCAACACCACTTGCCCTCGGGCTTCAACACCCCTTAGTCTCGGGCCTCAACACCACCTGGTCTCGGGCCTCAAAACCACTTGGTCTCGAACCTGAACACCACTTGGTCTCGTCGCTCAACACCACTTGGTCTCGTCGCTCAACACCACTTGGTCTCGTCGCTCGCTACCATTACGTCTCGTCAGTCAACATCATTTGATCTCGTCACTCAACACCACTTGGCCACGCGCCTACACACCACATCGTCTCGTCGTCCAACATCACTTGCTATCGGGCCTCAACACCACTTCGGTTCGGGCTTCAACAACACATTGTCTCGTCGCTCAACACCACTTGGATTCTTTCCTGAACACCATTTGGTCTCGTCGCTCAACACCACTTCGTCTCGTCACTCAACACCACTTGGTCTCGCGTCTCAACACCACTTGGCCTCGGGCCTCAACACCACTTGATCTCGGGCCTCAACACCACCTTGTCTCGGGCATCAACACCACTTGGTCTCGGACCACAACACCACTTGGTCTCGCCGCACAAAACAACTTGATCTCGTCACTCAACACCACTTGGTCTCGCGCCTCAACACCACTTCATCTCGTCGTTCAACACCACTTGGTCTCAGGACTCAACACCACTTTTTCTCGACCCTGAACACCATTTCGTCTCGTCACTCAACACCACTTGGTCTCGTCACTCAACACCACTTGGTCTTGGCCACAACACCACTTGGTCTTGGCCACAACACCACTTGGCCTCGGGCCTCAACACCACTTGGTCTCGGGCCTCAACACCACCTGGTCTCGGGCCCCAACACCACTTGGTCTCGGACCTCAACACCACTTGGTCTCGACGCTCAACACCACTTGGTCTCGTCGCTCAAAACCACTTGGTCTCTACCCTGAACACCACTTGGTTTCGTCGCTCAACACCACTTGGTCTCGTCGCTCGATACCACTTCGTCTCGTCACTCAACACCACTTGATCACGTCACTCAACACCACTTGGTCTTGCGCCTCAACACCACTCCGTCTGGTCGTACAACACCACTTGGTATCGGGCCTCAACACCTCTTCGTCACGGGCTTCAACACCACTTTGTCTCGTCGCTCAAAACCACTTGGTCTCTTTCCTGAACACCACTTGTTCTCGTCGCTCAACACCACTTCGTCTCGTCACTCAACACCACTTGGTCTCGTCACTCAACACCACTTGGTCTCGCGCCACAACACCCCTTGGTCTCGTGCCTCAACACCACCTGGTCTCGGGCATCAACACCACTTGATCTTGCCGCACAACACCATTTGGTCTCGTCACTCAACACCACTTGGACTCGCGCCTCAACACCACTTCGTCTCGTCACTCAACACCACTTGGTCTCGTCACTCAACACCACTTGTTCTCGCGCCACAACACCACTTGACCTCGGGCCTCAACACCCCTTGGTCTCGGGCCTCAACACCACCTGGTCTCGGGCTTCAACACCACTTGGTCTGGGACCTCAAGACCACTGGTCTCGACGCTCAACACCACTTGGTCTCGTCGCTCAACACCACTTGGTCTCGACCCTGAAGACCACTTGGTCACGTCGCTCTACACAACTTGATCTCGTCGCTCGATACCACTTCGTCTCGTCACTCAACACCACTTGTTCTCGTCACTCAACACCACTTGGACTCACGCCTCTACACCACTTCGTCATGTCGTCCAACACCACTTGGTATCGGGCCTCAAAACCACTTCGTCTCGGGCTTCAACACCAATTTGTCTCGTCGCTCAACACCACTTGGTCTCTTTCCTGAACACGACTTGTTGTCGTCGCTCAACACCACTTCGTCTCGTCACTCAACACCATTTGGTCTCGTCACTCAACACCACTTTGTCTCGCGCCTCAACACCACTTGGCCTCGGGCCTCAACACCTCTTGGTCTCGGGCCTCTACACCACCTGGTCTTGGGACTCAACACCACTTGGTCTCGACCCTGAACACCACTTCATCTCGTCACTCAACATCACTTAGTCTCGTCACTCAACACCACTTGGTCTCGCGCCTCAACACCACTTGGCCTCGGGCCTCAACACCACTTGGTCTCGGGCCTCAACATCACCTGGTCTCGGGCCTCAACACCACTTGGTCTCGGACCTCAACACCACTTGGTCTCGACGCTCAAAACCAATTGGTCTCGTCGCTCAACAACACTTGGTCTCGACCCTTAACACCACTTGGTCTCGTCGCTCAACACCACTTCGTCTCGTCACTCAACACCACTTGGTCTCGTCATTCAACACCACTTGGTCTCGCGCCTCAACACCACTTGGCCTCAGGCCTCAACACCCCTTGGTCTCAGGTCTCAACACCACTTGGTCTCGTCGCTCAACACCACTTCTTCTCGTCACTCAACAGAACTTGGTCTCTTCACTCAACACCACTTGGTCTCGCGCCTCAATACCACTTGGCCTCGGGCCTCAACACCACCTGGTCTCGGGCATCAACACCACTTGGTCTCGGACCTCAACACCACTTGGTCACGCCGCACAACACCACTTGGTCTCGTCACTCAACACCACTTGGTCTCGCGCCTCAACACCACTTCATCTCGTCGTTCAACACCACTTGGTCTCGGGACTCAACACCACTTGGTCTCGACCCTGAACTCCACTTCGTCTAGTCACTCAAACCCACTTGGTCTCGTCACTCAACACCACTTGGTCTTGCGCCTCAACACCACTTGCCCTAGGGCTTCAACACCCCTTAGTCTCGGGCCTCAACACCACTTGGTCTCGACGCTCAAAACCAATTGGTCTCGTCGCTCAACAACACTTGGTCTCGACCCTTAACACCACTTGGTCTCGTCGCTCAACACCACTTCGTCTCGTCACTCAACACCACTTGGTCTCGTCATTCAACACCACTTGGTCTAGCGCCTCAACACCACTTGTCCTCAGGCCTCAACACCGCTTGGTCTCAGGCCTCAACACCACTTGGTCTCGTCGCTCAACACCACTTCGTCTCGTCACTCAACAGAACTTGGTCTCTTCACTCAACACCACTTGGTCTCGCGCCTCAACACCACTTGGCCTCGGGCCTCAACACCACCTGGTCTCGGGCATCAACACCACTTGGTCTCGGACCTCAACACCACTTGGTCACGCCGCACAACACCACTTTGTCTCGTCACTCAACACCACTTGGTCTCGCGCCTCAACACCACTTCATCTCGTCGTTCAACACCACTTGGTCTCGGGACTCAACACCACTTGGTCTCGACCCTGAACTCCACTTCGTCTAGTCACTCAACACCACTTGGTCTCGTCACTGAACACCACTTGGTCTTGCGCCTCAACACCACTTGCCCTCGGGCTTCAACACCCCTTAGTCGCGGGCCTCAACACCACCTGGTTTCGGGCCTCAAAACCACTTGGTCTCGAACCTGAACACCACTTGGTCTCGTCGCTCAACACCACTTGGTCTCGTCGCTCGCTACCATTACGTCTCGTCAGTCAACATCACTTGATCTCGTCACTCAACACCACTTGGCCACGCGCCTACACACCACATCGTCTCGTCGTCCAACATCACTTGCTATCGGGCCTCAACACCACTTCGTCTCGGGCTTCAACAACACATTGTC
This sequence comes from Hymenopus coronatus, assembly GCA_030762935.1. NCBI lineage: Eukaryota > Metazoa > Arthropoda > Insecta > Mantodea > Hymenopodidae > Hymenopus > Hymenopus coronatus. The sequence continues at coordinate 31,822,679 of CM060884.1, forward strand.
TCGTCGCTCAACACCACTTGGATTCTTTCCTGAACATCACTTGTTCTCGTCGCTCAACACCACTTCGTCTCGTCACTCAACACCACTTGGTCTCGTCACTCAACACAACTTTGTCTTGCGCCTCAACACCACTTGGCCTCGGGCCTCAAGACCAATTGGTCTCGGGCTTCAACACCACTTAGTCTCGGGACTCAACACCACTTGGTCTCGCGCCTCAACACCACTTCGTCTCGTCGGCCAACACCACTTGGTATCGGGCCTCAACACCTATTCGTCTCGGGCTTCAACACCACTTTGTCTCGTCGCTCAACACCACTTAGTCTCTTTCCTGAACACCACTTGTTCTCGTCGCTCAACACCACTTCGTCTCGTCACTCACCACCACTTGGTCTCGTCACTCAACACCACTTTGTCTCGCGCCTCAACACCACTTGGCCTCGGGCCTCAACACCCCTTGGTCTCGGGCATCAACACCACATGGTCTCGGGCATCAACACCACTTGGATTCGGACCTCAACACCACTTGTTCTCGTCACTCAACACCACTTGGTCTCGCGCCTCAACACCACTTGGCCTCGGGCCTCAACACCCCTTGGTCTCGGGCCTCAACACCACCTGGTCTCGGGCATCAACATCACTTGGTCTCGGACCTCAACACCACTTGGTCTCGCCGCACAACACCACTTGGTCTCGTCACTCAACACCACTTGCTATCGGGCCTCAACAACACTTCGTCTCGGGCTTCAACAACACTTTGTCTCGTCAAGCAACACCACTTGGTCTCTTTCCTGAACACCACTTGGTGTCGTCGCTCAACAACACTTCGTCTCGTCACTCAACACCACTAGGTCTCGTCACTCAACACCACTTGGTCTTGCGCCTCAACACCACTTGGTCTCGGGCCTCAACACCACTTGGTCTCGACGCTCAACACTAATTGGTGTCGTCGCTCAACAACACTTGGCCTGGACCCTGAACACCACTTGGTCTCGTCACTCAATACCACTTCGTCTCGTCACTCAACTCCACTTAGTCTCGTCACTCAACACCACTTGGTCTCTTGCTTCAAAACCAATTTGTCTCGTCGCTCAAAACCACTTGGTCTTTTTCCTGAACACCACTTGGTCTCGTCTCTCAACACCACTTCGTCTCGTCACTCAACACCAGTTGGTCTCGCGCCTCAACAGCACTTGGCCTCTGGCCTCAACACCACTTGGTCTCGGGCCTCAACACCACTTAGTCTCGGGACTCTACACAACTTGGTCTCGCGCCTCAACACCACTTCGTCTCGTCGTCCAACACCACTTGGTGTCGGGCCTCAACACCACTTCGTATCGGGCTTCAACACCACTTTGTCTCGTCGCTCAACACCACTTGGTCTCTTTCCTGAACACCACTTGTTCTCGTCGCTCAACACCACTTTGTCTCGCGCCTCAACACCACTTGGCCTCGGGCCTCAACACCTCTTGGTCTCGGGCCTCAACACCACCTGGTCTCGGGACTCAACACCACTTGGTCTCGACCCTGAACACCACTTCGTCTCGTCACTCAACACCACTTAGTCTCGTCACTCAACACCACTTGGTCTCGCGCCTCAACACCACTTGGCCACGGGCTTCAACACCCCCTGGTCTCGGCCTCAACATTACCTGGTCTTGGGCTTCAACACCACTTGGTCTCGGACCTCAACACGACTTGGTCTCGAAGCTCAACACCATTGGTCTCGTCGTTCAACAACACTTGGTCTGGACCCTGAACCGCACTTGGTCTCGTCGCTCAACACCACTTCGTCTCGTCACTCAACACCACTTGGTCTCGTCACTCAACACCAATTGGTCTCGCGCCTCAACACCACTTGGTCTCGGGCCTCAACACCACTTGGTCTCGGGCCTCAACACCACTTGGTCTCGGGCCTCAACATCACCTGGTCTTGGGCCTCAACACCACTTTGTCTCGGACCTCAACACCACTTGGTCTCGACGCTCAAAACCAATTGGTCTCGACGCTCAACAACACTTGGTCTCGACCCTTAACACCACTTGGTCTCGTCGCTCAACACCACTTCGTCTCGTCACTCAACACCACTTGGTCTCGTCACTCAACACCACTTGGTCTCGCGCATCAACACCACTTGGCCTCAGGCCTCAACACCCCTTGGTCTCAGGCCTCAACACCACTTGGTCTCGTCGCTCAACACCACTTCGTCTCGTCACTCAACACCACTTGGTCTCTTCTCTCAACACCACTTGGTCTCGTCACTCAACACACCTTGGTCTCGCGCCTCAACACGACTTCATCTCGTCGTTCAACACCACTTGGTCTCGGGACTCAACACCACTTGGTCTCGACCCTGAACTCCAATTCGTCTAGTCACTCAACACCACTTGGTCTCGTCACTCAACACCACTTGGTCTTGCGCCTCAACACCACTTACCCTCGGGCTTCAACACCCCTTGGTCTCGGGCCTCAACACCACCTGGTCTCGGGCCTCAAAACCACTTGGTCTTGGACCTCAACACCACTTGGTGTCGACGCTCAACACCACGTGGATATGTCGCTCATCACCACTTGGTCTCGAACCTGAACACCACTTGGTCTCGTCGCTCAACACCACTTGGTCTCGTCGCTCGCTACCATTTCGTCTCGTCAGTCAACATCACTTGATCTCGTCACTCAACACCACTTGGCCACGCGCCTACACACCACATCGTCTCGTCGTCCATCACCACTTGCTATCGGGCCACAACACCACTTCGTCTCGGGCTTCAACAACACATTGTCTCGTCGCTCTACACCACTTGGTCTTTTTCCTGAACACCATTTGGTCTCGTCGCTCAACACCACTTCGTCTCGTCACTCAACACCACTTGGTCTCGCGTCTCAACACCACTTGGCCTCGGGCCTCAACACCACTTGATCTCGGGCCTCAACACCACTTGGTCTCGCACCACAACACCACTTGATCTCGTCACTCAACACCACTTGGTCTCGCGACTCAACACCACTTGATCTCGTCGTTCAACACCACTTGGTCTCAGGACTCAACACCACTTTTTCTCGACACTGAACACCACTTCGTCTCGTCACTCAACACCACTTGGTCTCGTCACTCAACACCACTTGGTCTTAGCCACAACACCACTTGGTCTTGGACACAACACCACTTGGCTTAGGGCCTCAACACGCCTTGGTCTCGGGCCTCAACACCACCTGGTCTCGGGTCCCAACACCACTTGGTCTCGGACCTCAACACAACTTGGTCTCGACGCTCAACACCACCTGGTCTCGTCGCTCAAAACCACTTGGTCTCTACCCTGAACACCACTTGGTTTCGTCGCTCAACACCACTTGGTCTCGTCGCTCGATACCACTTCGTCTCATCATTCAACACCACTTGATCACGTCACTCAACACCACTTGGTCTTGCGCCTCAAAACCACTCCGTCTGGTCGTACAACACCACTTGGTATCGGGCCTCAACACCTCTTCGTCTCGGGCTTCAACACCACTTTGTCTCGTAGCTCAAAACCACTTGGTCTCTTATCTGAACACCATTGTTCTCGTCACTCAACACCACTTGGTCTCGCGCCTCAACACCCCTTGGTCCGGGCCTCAACACCACCTGATCTCGGGCATCAACACCACTTGGTCTCGGACCTCAACAACACTTGGTCTTGCCGCACAACACCACTTGGTCTCGTCACTCAACACCACTTGGTCTCGCGCCTCAACACCACTTCATCTCGTCGTTCAACCTCACTTGGTCTTGGGACTCAACACCACTTGGTCTCGACCCTGAACACCACTTCGTCTCGTCACTCAACACCACTTGGTCTCGTCACTCAACACCACTTGGTCTCGCGCCACAACACCACTTGACCTCGGGCCTCAACACCACCTGGTCTCGGGCTTCAACACCACTTGGTCTCGGACCTCAAGACCACTTGGTCTCGACGCTCAACACCACTTTGTCTCGTCGCTCAACACCACTTGGTCTCTTTCCTGAACACCACTTGTTCTCTACGCTCAACACTACTTCGTCTCGTCACTCAACACCACTTGGTCTCGTCACTCAACACCACTTTGTCTCGCGCCTCAACACGGCTTGGCCTCGGGCCTCAACACCTCTTGGTCTCGGGCCTCAACACCACCTGGTCTCGGGACTCAACACCACTTGGTCTCGACCCTGAGCACCACTTCGTCTCGTCACTCAACACCACTTAGTCTCGTCACTCAACACCACTTGGTCTCGCGCCTCAACACCACTTGGCCACGGGCCTCAACACCCCTTGGTCTCTGGCCTCAACATTACCTGGTCTTGGGCATCAACACCACTTGGTCTCGGACCTCAACACGACTTGGTCTCGAAGCTCAACACCAATTGGTCTCGTCGCTCAACAACACTTGTTCTGGACCCGAACACCACTTGGTCTCGTCGCTCAACACCACTTCGTCTCGTCACTCAACACCACCTGGTCTCGTCACTCAACACCACTTGGTCTCGTGCCTCAACAACACTTGACCGCGGGCCTCAACACCACTTGGTCTCGGGCCTCAACATCACCTTGTCTCTGGCCCCAACACAACTTGGTCTCGGACCTCAACACCACTTGGTCTCGACGCTCAAAACCAATTGGTCTCGTCGCTCAACAACACTTGGTATCGACCCTTAACACCACTTGGTCTCTTCGCTCAACACCACTTCGTCTCGTCACTCAACACCACTTGGTCTCGTCAATCAACACCACTTGGTCTCGCGCCCCAACACCACTTGGCCTCAAGCCTCAACACCCCTTGGTCTCAAGCCTCCACACCACTTGGTCTCGTCGCTCAACACCACTTCGTCTCGTCACTCAACACCACTTGGTCTCGTCACTCAACACCACTTGGTCTCGCGCCCGAACACCACCTGGTCTCGGGCATCTACACCACTTGGTCTCGGACCTCAACACCACTTGGTCTCGCCGCACAACACAACTTGGTCTCGTCACTCAACACCACTTGGTCTCGCACCTCAACACAACTTCATCTCGTCGTTCAACACCACTTGGTCTCGGGACTCAACACCACTTGGTCTCGACCCTGAACTCCACTTCGTCTGGTCACTCAAAACCACTTGGTCTCGTCACTCAAAACCACTTGGTCTTCCGCCTCAACACCACTAGGCCTCGGGCTTCAACACCCCTTGGTCTCGGGCCTCAACACCACCTGGTCTCGGGCCTCAAAACCACTTGGTCTCGGACCTCAACACCACTTGGTGTCGACGCTCAACACCACGTGGATATGTCGCTCAACACCACTTGTTCTCGAACCTGAACACCACTTGGTCTCGTCGCTCAACACCACTTGATCTCGTCGCTCGATACCATTTCGTCTCGTCAGTCAACATCACTTGATCTCGTCACTCAACACCACTTGGCCACGCGCCTACAACCCACATCGTCTCGTCGTCCAACACCACTTGCTATCGGGCCTCAACACCACTTCGTCTCGGGCTTCAACACCACTTTGTCTCGTCGCTCAAAACCACTTGGTCTCTTTCCTGAACACCACTTGTTCTCGTCGCTCAACACCACTTCGTCTCGTCACTCAACACCACTTGGTATCGTCACTCAACACCACTTGGTCTCGTCACTCAACACCACTTGCTCTCGCGCCTCAACACATCTTGGTCTCGGGCCTCAACACCACCTGGTCTGGGGCATCAACATCACTTGGTCTCGGACGTCAACACCACTTGGTCTCGCCGCACAACACCACTTGGTCTCGTCACTCAACACCACTTGGTCTCGGGACTCAACACCACTTGTTCTCGACCCTGAACTCCACTTCGTCTCGTCACTCAACACCACTTGGTCTCGTCACTCAACACCACTTGGTCTCGTCACTCAACACCACTTGGTCTCGGACCTCAACACGACTTGGTCTCGAAGCTCAACACCATTGGTCTCGTCGTTCAACAACACTTGGTCTGGACCCTGAACCGCACTTGGTCTCGTCGCTCAACACCACTTCGTCTCGTCACTCAACACCACTTGGTCTCGTCACTCAACACCAATTGGTCTCGCGCCTCAACACCACTTGGTCTCGGGCCTCAACACCACTTGGTCTCGGGCCTCAACATCACCTGGTCTTGGGCCTCAACACCACTTTGTCTCGGACCTCAACACCACTTGGTCTCGACGCTCAAAACCAATTGGTCTCGACGCTCAACAACACTTGGTCTCGACCCTTAACACCACTTGGTCTCGTCGCTCAACACCACTTCGTCTCGTCACTCAACACCACTTGGTCTCGTCACTCAACACCACTTGGTCTCGCGCATCAACACCACTTGGCCTCAGGCCTCAACACCCCTTGGTCTCAGGCCTCAACACCACTTGGTCTCGTCGCTCAACACCACTTCGTCTCGTCACTCAACACCACTTGGTCTCTTCTCTCAACACCACTTGGTCTCGTCACTCAACACACCTTGGTCTCGCGCCTCAACACCACTTCATCTCGTCGTTCAACACCACTTGGTCTCGGGACTCAACACCACTTGGTCTCGACCCTGAACTCCAATTCGTCTAGTCACTCAACACCACTTGGTCTCGTCACTCAACACCACTTGGTCTTGCGCCTCAACACCACTAACCCTCGGGCTTCAACACCCCTTGGTCTCGGGCCTCAACACCACCTGGTCTCGGGGCTCAAAACCACTTGGTCTTGGACCTCAACACCGATTGGTGTCGACGCTCAACACCACGTGGATATGTCGCTTATCACCACTTGGTCTCGAACCTGAACACCACTTGGTCTCGTCGCTCAACACCACTTGGTCTCGTCGCTCGCTACCATTTCGTCTCGTCAGTCAACATCACTTGATCTCGTCACTCAACACCACTTGGCCACGCGCCTACACACCACATCGTCTCGTCGTCCATCACCACTTGCTATCGGGCCACAACACCACTTCGTCTCGGGCTTCAACAACACATTGTCTCGTCGCTCTACACCACTTGGTCTTTTTCCTGAACACCATTTGGTCTCGTCGCTCAACACCACTTCGTCTCGTCACTCAACACCACTTGGTCTCGCGTCTCAACACCACTTGGCCTCGGGCCTCAACACCACTTGATCTCGGGCCTCAACACCACTTGGTCTCGCACCACAACACCACTTGATCTCGTCACTCAACACCACTTGGTCTCGCGACTCAACACCACTTGATCTCGTCGTTCAACACCACTTGGTCTCAGGACTCAACACCACTTTTTCTCGACACTGAACACCACTTCGTCTCGTCACTCAACACCACTTGGTCTCGTCACTCAACACCACTTGGTCTTAGCCACAACACCACTTGGTCTTGGACACAACACCACTTGGCTTAGGGCCTCAACACGCCTTGGTCTCGGGCCTCAACACCACCTGGTCTCGGGTCCCAACACCACTTGGTCTCGGACCTCAACACAACTTGGTCTCGACGCTCAACACCACCTGGTCTCGTCGCTCAAAACCACTTGGTCTCTACCCTGAACACCACTTGGTTTCGTCGCTCAACACCACTTGGTCTCGTCGCTCGATACCACTTCGTCTCATCATTCAACACCACTTGATCACGTCACTCAACACCACTTGGTCTTGCGCCTCAAAACCACTCCGTCTGGTCGTACAACACCACTTGGTATCGGGCCTCAACACCTCTTCGTCTCGGGCTTCAACACCACTTTGTCTCGTAGCTCAAAACCACTTGGTCTCTTATCTGAACACCATTGTTCTCGTCACTCAACACCACTTGGTCTCGCGCCTCAACACCCCTTGGTCCGGGCCTCAACACCACCTGATCTCGGGCATCAACACCACTTGGTCTCGGACCTCAACAACACTTGGTCTTGCCGCACAACACCACTTGGTCTCGTCACTCAACACCACTTGGTCTCGCGCCTCAACACCACTTCATCTCGTCGTTCAACCTCACTTGGTCTTGGGACTCAACACCACTTGGTCTCGACCCTGAACACCACTTCGTCTCGTCACTCAACACCACTTGGTCTCGTCACTCAACACCACTTGGTCTCGCGCCACAACACCACTTGACCTCGGGCCTCAACATCACCTGGTCTCGGGCTTCAACACCACTTGGTCTCGGACCTCAAGACCACTTGGTCTCGACGCTCAACACCACTTTGTCTCGTCGCTCAACACCACTTGGTCTCTTTCCTGAACACCACTTGTTCTCGTCGCTCAACACCACTTCGTCTCGTCACTCAACACCACTTGGTCTCGTCACTCAACACCACTTTGTCTCGCGCCTCAACACGGCTTGGCCTCGGGCCTCAACACCTCTTGGTCTCGGGCCTCAACACCACCTGGTCTCGGGACTCAACACCACTTGGTCTCGACCCTGAGCACCACTTCGTCTCGTCACTCAACACCACTTAGTCTCGTCACTCAACACCACTTGGTCTCGCGCCTCAACACCACTTGGCCACGGGCCTCAACACCCCTTGGTCTCTGGCCTCAACATTACCTGGTCTTGGGCATCAACACCACTTGGTCTCGGACCTCAACACGACTTGGTCTCGAAGCTCAACACCAATTGGTCTCGTCGCTCAACAACACTTGTTCTGGACCCGAACACCACTTGGTCTCGTCGCTCAACACCACTTCGTCTCGTCACTCAACACCACCTGGTCTCGTCACTCAACACCACTTGGTCTCGTGCCTCAACAACACTTGACCGCGGGCCTCAACACCACTTGGTCTCGGGCCTCAACATCACCTTGTCTCTGGCCCCAACACAACTTGGTCTCGGACCTCAACACCACTTGGTCTCGACGCTCAAAACCAATTGGTCTCGTCGCTCAACAACACTTGGTATCGACCCTTAACACCACTTGGTCTCTTCGCTCAACACCACTTCGTCTCGTCACTCAACACCACTTGGTCTCGTCAATCAACACCACTTGGTCTCGCGCCCCAACACCACTTGGCCTCAAGCCTCAACACCCCTTGGTCTCAAGCCTCCACACCACTTGGTCTCGTCGCTCAACACCACTTCGTCTCGTCACTCAACACCACTTGGTCTCGTCACTCAACACCACTTGGTCTCGCGCCCGAACACCACCTGGTCTCGGGCATCTACACCAATTGGTCTCGGACCTCAACACCACTTGGTCTCGCCGCACAACACCACTTGGTCTCGTCACTCAACACCACTTGGTCTCGCACCTCAACACAACTTCATCTCGTCGTTCAACACCACTTGGTCTCGGGACTCAACACCACTTGGTCTCGACCCTGAACTCCACTTCGTCTGGTCACTCAAAACCACTTGGTCTCGTCACTCAAAACCACTTGGTCTTCCGCCTCAACACCACTAGGCCTCGGGCTTCAACACCCCTTGGTCTCGGGCCTCAACACCACCTGGTCTCGGGCCTCAAAACCACTTGGTCTCGGACCTCAACACCACTTGGTGTCGACGCTCAACACCACGTGGATATGTCGCTCAACACCACTTGTTCTCGAACCTGAACACCACTTGGTCTCGTCGCTCAACACCACTTGATCTCGTCGCTCGATACCATTTCGTCTCGTCAGTCAACATCACTTGATCTCGTCACTCAACACCACTTGGCCACGCGCCTACACACCACATCGTCTCGTCGTCCAACACCACTTGCTATCGGGCCTCAACACCACTTCGTCTCGGGCTTCAACACCACTTTGTCTCGTCGCTCAAAACCACTTGGTCTCTTTCCTGAACACCACTTGTTCTCGTCGCTCAACACCACTTCGCCTCGTCACTCAACACCACTTGGTATCGTCACTCAACACCACTTGGTCTCGTCACTCAACACCACTTGCTCTCGCGCCTCAACACATCTTGGTCTCGGGCCTCAACACCACCTGGTCTGGGGCATCAACATCACTTGGTCTCGGACGTCAACACCACTTGGTCTCGCCGCACAACACCACTTGGTCTCGTCACTCAACACCACTTGGTCTCGGGACTCAACACCACTTGTTCTCGACCCTGAACTCCACTTCGTCTCGTCACTCAACACCACTTGGTCTCGTCACTCAACACCACTTGGTCTCGTCACTCAACACCACTTGGTCTTGCGCTTCAACACCACTTGGCCTCGGTCCTCAACACCCCTTGGTCTCGGGCCTCAACACCACCTGGTCTCGGGCCTCAACACCACTTGGTCTCGGACCTCAACACCACTTGGTGTCGACGCTCAACACCACTTGGACTCGTCGCTGAACACCACTTGGTCTCGAACCTGAACACCACTTGCCTTCGTAGCTCAACACCACTTGGTCTCGTTGCTCGATACAACTTCGTCTCGTCAGTCAACACCACTGGATCTCGTCACTCAACAACACTTGGCCTCGCGGCTATACACCACATCGTCTCGTCGTCTAACACCACTTGCTATCGCGCCTCAACACCATTTCGTCTCGGGCTTCAACAACACTTTGTCTCGTCGCTCAACACCACTTGGTCTCTTTCCTGAACACCACTTGGTGTCGTTGCTCAACACCACTTCGTCTAGTCACTCAACACCACTTGGTCTCGTCACTCAACACCACTTGGTCTTCCGGCTCAACACCTCTTGGCCTCGGGCCTCAACACCCCTTGGTCTCGGGCCTCAACAACACCTGCCTCGGGCCACAACACCACTTGGTCTCGGACTTCAACGCGACTTGGTCTCGACCCTGAACTGCACTTCGTCTCGTCACTCAACACCTCTTGTTCTCGTCACTCAACACCACTTGGTTTTGCGCCTCAACACCACTTGGCCTCGGGCTTCAGCACCCGTTGGTCTCGGGCCTCAACACCACCTTGTCTCGGGCCTCAAAACCACTTGGTCTCGGACCTCAACACCACTTGGTGTCGACGCTCAACACCACGCGGATATGTCGCTCAACACCACTTGGTCTCGAACCTGAACACCACTTGGTCTCGTCGCTCAACTCCACTTGGTCTCGTCGCTCGACACCATTTCGTCTCATCAGTCAACATCACTTGATCTCGTCACTCAACACCACTTGGACACGGGCCTACACACCACATCGTCTCGTCGTCCAACACCACTTGCTATCGGGCCTCAACACCACTTCGTCTCGGGCTTCAACAACGCTTTGTCTCGTCGCTCAACACCACTTGGTCTCTTTCCTGAACAACATTTGGTCTCGTCGCTCAACACCACTTCTTCTCGTCACTCAACACCACTTGGTCTCGCGTTTCAACACCACTTGGCCTCGGGCCTCAACACCACTAGATCTCGGGCCTCAACACCACCTTGTCTCGGGCATCAACACCACTTGGTCTCGGACCACAACATCACTTGGTCTCGCCGCACAACACCACTTGATGTCGTCACTCATCACCACTTGGTCTCCCGCCTCAACACCACATCATCTCGTCGTTCAACACCACTTGGTCTCAGGACTCAACACCACTTTTTCTCGACCCTGAACACCACTTCGTCTCGTCACTCAACACCACTTGGTCTCGTCACTCAACACCACTTGGTCTTGGCCACAACACCACTTGGTCTTGGCCACAACACCACTTGGTCTTGGCCACAACACCACTTGGCCTAGGGCCTCAACACCCCTTGGTCTCGGGCCTCAACAACACCTGGTCTCGGGCCCCAACACCACTTGGTCTCGGACCTCAACACCACTTGGTCTCGAAGCTCAACACCACTTGGTCTCGTCGCTCAAAACCACTTGGTCTCTACCCTGAACACCACTTGGTCTCGTCGCTCGATACCACTTCGTCTCGTCACTCAACACCATTTGATCACGTCACTCAACACCACTTGGTCATGCGCCTCAACACCACTTCGTCTGGTCGTACAACATCACTTGCTATCGGGTCTCAACACCTCTTCGTTTCGTGCTTCAACACCACTTTGTCTCGTCGCTCAAAACCACTTGGTCTCTTTCCTGAACACCACTTGTTCTCGTCGCTCAACACCACTTCGTCTCGTCACTCAACACCACTTGGTCTCGTCACTCAACACCACTTGGTCTCGCGCCTCAACACCCCTTGGTCTCGGGCCTCAACACCACCTGGTCTCGGGCGTCAACACCACTTGGTCTCGGGCCTCAACATCACCTGGTCTCGGGCCTCAACACCACTTGGTCTCGGACCTCAACACCACTTGGTCTCGACGCTCAAAACCAATTGGTCTCGTCGCTCAACAACACTTCGTCTCGACCCTTAACACCACTTGGTCTCGTCGCTCAACACCACTTCGTCTCGTCACTCAACACCACTTGGTCTCGTCACTCAAAACCACTTGGTCTCGCGCCTCAACACCACTTGGCCTCAGGCCTCAACACCCCTTGGTCTCAGGCCTCAACACCACTGGGTCTCGTCGCTCAACACCACTTCGTCTCGTTACTCCACACCACTTGGTCTCGTCACTCAACACCACTTGGCCTCGCGCCTCAACACCACTTGGCCTCGGACCTCAACACCCCTTGGTCTCGGGCCTCAACACCACCTGGTCTCTGGCATCAACACCACTTGGTCTCGGACCTCAACACCACTTGGTCTCGCCGCACAACACTACTTGGTCTCGTCACTCAACACCACTTGGTCTCGCGCCTCAACACCACTTCATCTCGTCGTTAAACACCACTTGGTCTCGGGACTCAACACCACTTGGTCTCGACCCTGAACTGCACTTCGTCTCGTCACTCAACACCACTTGGTCTTGCGCCTCAACACCACTTGGCTTCGGGCTTCAACACCCCTTGGTCTCGGGCCTCAACACCACCTGGTCTCGGGCCTCAAAACCACTTGGTCTCAGACCTCAACACCACTTGGTGTCGACGCTCAACACCACGTGGATATGTCGCTCAACACCACTTGGTCTCGAACCTGAACACCACTTGGTCTCGTCGCTCAACACCACTTGGTCTCGTCGCTCGATACCATTTCGTCTCGTCAGTCAACATCACTTGATCTCGTCACTCAACACCACTTGGACACGCGCCTACACACCACATCGTCTCGTCGTCCAATTCCACTTGTTATCGGGCCTCAAAACCCCTTGGTCTCGGGCCTCAACACCACCTGGTCTCGGGCATCAACACCACTTGGTCTCGGACCTCAACACCACTTGATCTCGCCGCACAACACCACTTGGTCTCGTCACTCAACACCACTTGGTCTCGCGCCTCAACACCACTTCATCTCGTCGTTCAACACCACTTGGTCTCGGGACTCAACACCACTTGGTCTCGGGATTCAACACCACTTGGTCTCGACCCTGAACTCCACTTCGTCTCGTCACTCAACACCACTTGGTCTCGTCACTCAACACCAGTTGGTCTTGCGCCTCAACACCACTTGGCCTCGGGCTTCAACACCCCTTGGTCTCGGGCCTCAACACCACCTGGTCTCGGGCCTCAAATCCACTTGGTCTCGGACCTCAACACCACTTGGTGTCGACGCTCAACACCACGTGGATATGTCGCTCAACACCACTTGGTCTCGAACCTGAACACCACTTGGTCTCGTCGCTCAACTCCACTAGGTCTCGTCGCTCGATACCATTTCGGCCAATCAGTCAACATCATTTGATCTCGTCACTCAACACCACTTGGACACGCGCCTACACACCACATCGTTTCGTCGTCCAACACCACTTGCTATCGGGCCTCAACACCACTTCGTCTCGGGCTTCAACAACATTTTGTCTCGTCGCTCAACACCACTTGGTCTCTTTCCTGAACACCATTTTGTCTCGTCGCTCAACGCCACTTCGTCTCGTCACTCAACACCACTTGGTCTCGCGTCTCAACACCACTTGGCCTCGGGCCTCAACACCACTTCATCTCGGGCCTCAACACCACCTTCTCTCGGGCATCAACACCACTTGGTCTCGGACCACAACATCACTTGGTCTCGCCGCACAACACCACTTGATGTCGTCACTCATCACCACTTGGTCTCGGGCCTCAACAGCACTTCATCTCATCGTTCAACACCACTTGGTCTCAGGCCTCAACACCACTTGGTCTCGTCGCTCAACACCACTTCGTCTCGTCACTCAACACCACTTGGTCTCTTCTCTCAACACCACTTGGTCTCGTCACTCAACACACCTTGGTCTCGCGCCTCAACACCACTTCATCTCGTCGTTCAACACCACTTGGTCTCGGGACTCAACACCACTTGGTCTCGACCCTGAACTCCAATTCGTCTAGTCACTCAACACCACTTGGTCTCGTCACTCAACACCACTTGGTCTTGCGCCTCAACACCACTTACCCTCGGGCTTCAACACCCCTTGGTCTCGGGCCTCAACACCACCTGGTCTCGGGCCTCAAAACCACTTGGTCTTGGACCTCAACACCACTTGGTGTCGACGCTCAACACCACGTGGATATGTCGCTCATCACCACTTGGTCTCGAACCTGAACACCACTTGGTCTCGTCGCTCAACACCACTTGGTCTCGTCGCTCGCTACCATTTCGTCTCGTCAGTCAACATCACTTGATCTCGTCACTCAACACCACTTGGCCACGCGCCTACACACCACATCGTCTCGTCGTCCATCACCACTTGCTATCGGGCCACAACACCACTTCGTCTCGGGCTTCAACAACACATTGTCTCGTCGCTCTACACCACTTGGTCTTTTTCCTGAACACCATTTGGTCTCGTCGCTCAACACCACTTCGTCTCGTCACTCAACACCACTTGGTCTCGCGTCTCAACACCACTTGGCCTCGGGCCTCAACACCACTTGATCTCGGGCCTCAACACCACTTGGTCTCGCACCACAACACCACTTGATCTCGTCACTCAACACCACTTGGTCTCGCGACTCAACACCACTTGATCTCGTCGTTCAACACCACTTGGTCTCAGGACTCAACACCACTTTTTCTCGACACTGAACACCACTTCGTCTCGTCACTCAACACCACTTGGTCTCGTCACTCAACACCACTTGGTCTTAGCCACAACACCACTTGGTCTTGGACACAACACCACTTGGCTTAGGGCCTCAACACGCCTTGGTCTCGGGCCTCAACACCACCTGGTCTCGGGTCCCAACACCACTTGGTCTCGGACCTCAACACAACTTGGTCTCGACGCTCAACACCACCTGGTCTCGTCGCTCAAAACCACTTGGTCTCTACCCTGAACACCACTTGGTTTCGTCGCTCAACACCACTTGGTCTCGTCGCTCGATACCACTTCGTCTCATCATTCAACACCACTTGATCACGTCACTCAACACCACTTGGTCTTGCGTCTCAAAACCACTCCGTCTGGTCGTACAACACCACTTGGTATCGGGCCTCAACACCTCTTCGTCTCGGGCTTCAACACCACTTTGTCTCGTAGCTCAAAACCACTTGGTCTCTTATCTGAACACCATTGTTCTCGTCACTCAACACCACTTGGTCTCGCGCCTCAACACCCCTTGGTCCGGGCCTCAACACCACCTGATCTCGGGCATCAACACCACTTGGTCTCGGACCTCAACAACACTTGGTCTTGCCGCACAACACCACTTGGTCTCGTCACTCAACACCACTTGGTCTCGCGCCTCAACACCACTTCATCTCGTCGTTCAACCTCACTTGGTCTTGGGACTCAACACCACTTGGTCTCGACCCTGAACACCACTTCGTCTCGTCACTCAACACCACTTGGTCTCGTCACTCAACACCACTTGGTCTCGCGCCACAACACCACTTGACCTCGGGCCTCAACACCACCTGGTCTCGGGCTTCAACACCACTTGGTCTCGGACCTCAAGACCACTTGGTCTCGACGCTCAACACCACTTTGTCTCGTCGCTCAACACCACTTGGTCTCTTTCCTGAACACCACTTGTTCTCTACGCTCAACACCACTTCGTCTCGTCACTCAACACCACTTGGTCTCGTCACTCAACACCACTTTGTCTCGCGCCTCAACACGGCTTGGCCTCGGGCCTCAACACCTCTTGGTCTCGGGCCTCAACACCACCTGGTCTCGGGACTCAACACCACTTGGTCTCGACCCTGAGCACCACTTCGTCTCGTCACTCAACACCACTTAGTCTCGTCACTCAACACCACTTGGTCTCGCGCCTCAACACCACTTGGCCACGGGCCTCAACACCCCTTGGTCTCTGGCCTCAACATTACCTGGTCTTGGGCATCAACACCACTTGGTCTCGGACCTCAACACGACTTGGTCTCGAAGCTCAACACCAATTGGTCTCGTCGCTCAACAACACTTGTTCTGGACCCGAACACCACTTGGTCTCGTCGCTCAACACCACTTCGTCTCGTCACTCAACACCACCTGGTCTCGTCACTCAACACCACTTGGTCTCGTGCCTCAACAACACTTGACCGCGGGCCTCAACACCACTTGGTCTCGGGCCTCAACATCACCTTGTCTCTGGCCCCAACACAACTTGGTCTCGGACCTCAACACCACTTGGTCTCGACGCTCAAAACCAATTGGTCTCGTCGCTCAACAACACTTGGTATCGACCCTTAACACCACTTGGTCTCTTCGCTCAACACCACTTCGTCTCGTCACTCAACACCACTTGGTCTCGTCAATCAACACCACTTGGTCTCGCGCCCCAACACCACTTGGCCTCAAGCCTCAACACCCCTTGGTCTCAAGCCTCCACACCACTTGGTCTCGTCGCTCAACACCACTTCGTCTCGTCACTCAACACCACTTGGTCTCGTCACTCAACACCACTTGGTCTCGCGCCCGAACACCACCTGGTCTCGGGCATCTACACCACTTGGTCTCGGACCTCAACACCACTTGGTCTCGCCGCACAACACAACTTGGTCTCGTCACTCAACACCACTTGGTCTCGCACCTCAACACAACTTCATCTCGTCGTTCAACACCACTTGGTCTCGGGACTCAACACCACTTGGTCTCGACCCTGAACTCCACTTCGTCTGGTCACTCAAAACCACTTGGTCTCGTCACTCAAAACCACTTGGTCTTCCGCCTCAACACCACTAGGCCTCGGGCTTCAACACCCCTTGGTCTCGGGCCTCAACACCACCTGGTCTCGGGCCTCAAAACCACTTGGTCTCGGACCTCAACACCACTTGGTGTCGACGCTCAACACCACGTGGATATGTCGCTCAACACCACTTGTTCTCGAACCTGAACACCACTTGGTCTCGTCGCTCAACACCACTTGATCTCGTCGCTCGATACCATTTCGTCTCGTCAGTCAACATCACTTGATCTCGTCACTCAACACCACTTGGCCACGCGCCTACAACCCACATCGTCTCGTCGTCCAACACCACTTGCTATCGGGCCTCAACACCACTTCGTCTCGGGCTTCAACACCACTTTGTCTCGTCGCTCAAAACCACTTGGTCTCTTTCCTGAACACCACTTGTTCTCGTCGCTCAACACCACTTCGTCTCGTCACTCAACACCACTTGGTATCGTCACTCAACACCACTTGGTCTCGTCACTCAACACCACTTGCTCTCGCGCCTCAACACATCTTGGTCTCGGGCCTCAACACCACCTGGTCTGGGGCATCAACATCACTTGGTCTCGGACGTCAACACCACTTGGTCTCGCCGCACAACACCACTTGGTCTCGTCACTCAACACCACTTGGTCTCGGGACTCAACACCACTTGTTCTCGACCCTGAACTCCACTTCGTCTCGTCACTCAACACCACTTGGTCTCGTCACTCAACACCACTTGGTCTCGTCACTCAACACCACTTGGTCTCGGACCTCAACACGACTTGGTCTCGAAGCTCAACACCATTGGTCTCGTCGTTCAACAACACTTGGTCTGGACCCTGAACCGCACTTGGTCTCGTCGCTCAACACCACTTCGTCTCGTCACTCAACACCACTTGGTCTCGTCACTCAACACCAATTGGTCTCGCGCCTCAACACCACTTGGTCTCGGGCCTCAACACCACTTGGTCTCGGGCCTCAACATCACCTGGTCTTGGGCCTCAACACCACTTTGTCTCGGACCTCAACACCACTTGGTCTCGACGCTCAAAACCAATTGGTCTCGACGCTCAACAACACTTGGTCTCGACCCTTAACACCACTTGGTCTCGTCGCTCAACACCACTTCGTCTCGTCACTCAACACCACTTGGTCTCGTCACTCAACACCACTTGGTCTCGCGCATCAACACCACTTGGCCTCAGGCCTCAACACCCCTTGGTCTCAGGCCTCAACACCACTTGGTCTCGTCGCTCAACACCACTTCGTCTCGTCACTCAACACCACTTGGTCTCTTCTCTCAACACCACTTGGTCTCGTCACTCAACACACCTTGGTCTCGCGCCTCAACACCACTTCATCTCGTCGTTCAACACCACTTGGTCTCGGGACTCAACACCACTTGGTCTCGACCCTGAACTCCAATTCGTCTAGTCACTCAACACCACTTGGTCTCGTCACTCAACACCACTTGGTCTTGCGCCTCAACACCACTAACCCTCGGGCTTCAACACCCCTTGGTCTCGGGCCTCAACACCACCTGGTCTCGGGGCTCAAAACCACTTGGTCTTGGACCTCAACACCGATTGGTGTCGACGCTCAACACCACGTGGATATGTCGCTTATCACCACTTGGTCTCGAACCTGAACACCACTTGGTCTCGTCGCTCAACACCACTTGGTCTCGTCGCTCGCTACCATTTCGTCTCGTCAGTCAACATCACTTGATCTCGTCACTCAACACCACTTGGCCACGCGCCTACACACCACATCGTCTCGTCGTCCATCACCACTTGCTATCGGGCCACAACACCACTTCGTCTCGGGCTTCAACAACACATTGTCTCGTCGCTCTACACCACTTGGTCTTTTTCCTGAACACCATTTGGTCTCGTCGCTCAACACCACTTCGTCTCGTCACTCAACACCACTTGGTCTCGCGTCTCAACACCACTTGGCCTCGGGCCTCAACACCACTTGATCTCGGGCCTCAACACCACTTGGTCTCGCACCACAACACCACTTGATCTCGTCACTCAACACCACTTGGTCTCGCGACTCAACACCACTTGATCTCGTCGTTCAACACCACTTGGTCTCAGGACTCAACACCACTTTTTCTCGACACTGAACACCACTTCGTCTCGTCACTCAACACCACTTGGTCTCGTCACTCAACACCACTTGGTCTTAGCCACAACACCACTTGGTCTTGGACACAACACCACTTGGCTTAGGGCCTCAACACGCCTTGGTCTCGGGCCTCAACACCACCTGGTCTCGGGTCCCAACACCACTTGGTCTCGGACCTCAACACAACTTGGTCTCGACGCTCAACACCACCTGGTCTCGTCGCTCAAAACCACTTGGTCTCTACCCTGAACACCACTTGGTTTCGTCGCTCAACACCACTTGGTCTCGTCGCTCGATACCACTTCGTCTCATCATTCAACACCACTTGATCACGTCACTCAACACCACTTGGTCTTGCGCCTCAAAACCACTCCGTCTGGTCGTACAACACCACTTGGTATCGGGCCTCAACACCTCTTCGTCTCGGGCTTCAACACCACTTTGTCTCGTAGCTCAAAACCACTTGGTCTCTTATCTGAACACCATTGTTCTCGTCACTCAACACCACTTGGTCTCGCGCCTCAACACCCCTTGGTCCGGGCCTCAACACCACCTGATCTCGGGCATCAACACCACTTGGTCTCGGACCTCAACAACACTTGGTCTTGCCGCACAACACCACTTGGTCTCGTCACTCAACACCACTTGGTCTCGCGCCTCAACACCACTTCATCTCGTCGTTCAACCTCACTTGGTCTTGGGACTCAACACCACTTGGTCTCGACCCTGAACACCACTTCGTCTCGTCACTCAACACCACTTGGTCTCGTCACTCAACACCACTTGGTCTCGCGCCACAACACCACTTGACCTCGGGCCTCAACATCACCTGGTCTCGGGCTTCAACACCACTTGGTCTCGGACCTCAAGACCACTTGGTCTCGACGCTCAACACCACTTTGTCTCGTCGCTCAACACCACTTGGTCTCTTTCCTGAACACCACTTGTTCTCGTCGCTCAACACCACTTCGTCTCGTCACTCAACACCACTTGGTCTCGTCACTCAACACCACTTTGTCTCGCGCCTCAACACGGCTTGGCCTCGGGCCTCAACACCTCTTGGTCTCGGGCCTCAACACCACCTGGTCTCGGGACTCAACACCACTTGGTCTCGACCCTGAGCACCACTTCGTCTCGTCACTCAACACCACTTAGTCTCGTCACTCAACACCACTTGGTCTCGCGCCTCAACACCACTTGGCCACGGGCCTCAACACCCCTTGGTCTCTGGCCTCAACATTACCTGGTCTTGGGCATCAACACCACTTGGTCTCGGACCTCAACACGACTTGGTCTCGAAGCTCAACACCAATTGGTCTCGTCGCTCAACAACACTTGTTCTGGACCCGAACACCACTTGGTCTCGTCGCTCAACACCACTTCGTCTCGTCACTCAACACCACCTGGTCTCGTCACTCAACACCACTTGGTCTCGTGCCTCAACAACACTTGACCGCGGGCCTCAACACCACTTGGTCTCGGGCCTCAACATCACCTTGTCTCTGGCCCCAACACAACTTGGTCTCGGACCTCAACACCACTTGGTCTCGACGCTCAAAACCAATTGGTCTCGTCGCTCAACAACACTTGGTATCGACCCTTAACACCACTTGGTCTCTTCGCTCAACACCACTTCGTCTCGTCACTCAACACCACTTGGTCTCGTCAATCAACACCACTTGGTCTCGCGCCCCAACACCACTTGGCCTCAAGCCTCAACACCCCTTGGTCTCAAGCCTCCACACCACTTGGTCTCGTCGCTCAACACCACTTCGTCTCGTCACTCAACACCACTTGGTCTCGTCACTCAACACCACTTGGTCTCGCGCCCGAACACCACCTGGTCTCGGGCATCTACACCAATTGGTCTCGGACCTCAACACCACTTGGTCTCGCCGCACAACACCACTTGGTCTCGTCACTCAACACCACTTGGTCTCGCACCTCAACACAACTTCATCTCGTCGTTCAACACCACTTGGTCTCGGGACTCAACACCACTTGGTCTCGACCCTGAACTCCACTTCGTCTGGTCACTCAAAACCACTTGGTCTCGTCACTCAAAACCACTTGGTCTTCCGCCTCAACACCACTAGGCCTCGGGCTTCAACACCCCTTGGTCTCGGGCCTCAACACCACCTGGTCTCGGGCCTCAAAACCACTTGGTCTCGGACCTCAACACCACTTGGTGTCGACGCTCAACACCACGTGGATATGTCGCTCAACACCACTTGTTCTCGAACCTGAACACCACTTGGTCTCGTCGCTCAACACCACTTGATCTCGTCGCTCGATACCATTTCGTCTCGTCAGTCAACATCACTTGATCTCGTCACTCAACACCACTTGGCCACGCGCCTACACACCACATCGTCTCGTCGTCCAACACCACTTGCTATCGGGCCTCAACACCACTTCGTCTCGGGCTTCAACACCACTTTGTCTCGTCGCTCAAAACCACTTGGTCTCTTTCCTGAACACCACTTGTTCTCGTCGCTCAACACCACTTCGCCTCGTCACTCAACACCACTTGGTATCGTCACTCAACACCACTTGGTCTCGTCACTCAACACCACTTGCTCTCGCGCCTCAACACATCTTGGTCTCGGGCCTCAACACCACCTGGTCTGGGGCATCAACATCACTTGGTCTCGGACGTCAACACCACTTGGTCTCGCCGCACAACACCACTTGGTCTCGTCACTCAACACCACTTGGTCTCGGGACTCAACACCACTTGTTCTCGACCCTGAACTCCACTTCGTCTCGTCACTCAACACCACTTGGTCTCGTCACTCAACACCACTTGGTCTCGTCACTCAACACCACTTGGTCTTGCGCTTCAACACCACTTGGCCTCGGTCCTCAACACCCCTTGGTCTCGGGCCTCAACACCACCTGGTCTCGGGCCTCAACACCACTTGGTCTCGGACCTCAACACCACTTGGTGTCGACGCTCAACACCACTTGGACTCGTCGCTGAACACCACTTGGTCTCGAACCTGAACACCACTTGCCTTCGTAGCTCAACACCACTTGGTCTCGTTGCTCGATACAACTTCGTCTCGTCAGTCAACACCACTGGATCTCGTCACTCAACAACACTTGGCCTCGCGGCTATACACCACATCGTCTCGTCGTCTAACACCACTTGCTATCGCGCCTCAACACCACTTCGTCTCGGGCTTCAACAACACTTTGTCTCGTCGCTCAACACCACTTGGTCTCTTTCCTGAACACCACTTGGTGTCGTTGCTCAACACCACTTCGTCTAGTCACTCAACACCACTTGGTCTCGTCACTCAACACCACTTGGTCTTCCGGCTCAACACCACTTGGCCTCGGGCCTCAACACCCCTTGGTCTCGGGCCTCAACAACACCTGCCTCGGGCCACAACACCACTTGGTCTCGGACTTCAACGCGACTTGGTCTCGACCCTGAACTGCACTTCGTCTCGTCACTCAACACCTCTTGTTCTCGTCACTCAACACCACTTGGTTTTGCGCCTCAACACCACTTGGCCTCGGGCTTCAGCACCCGTTGGTCTCGGGCCTCAACACCACCTTGTCTCGGGCCTCAAAACCACTTGGTCTCGGACCTCAACACCACTTGGTGTCGACGCTCAACACCACGCGGATATGTCGCTCAACACCACTTGGTCTCGAACCTGAACACCACTTGGTCTCGTCGCTCAACTCCACTTGGTCTCGTCGCTCGACACCATTTCGTCTCATCAGTCAACATCACTTGATCTCGTCACTCAACACCACTTGGACACGGGCCTACACACCACATCGTCTCGTCGTCCAACACCACTTGCTATCGGGCCTCAACACCACTTCGTCTCGGGCTTCAACAACGCTTTGTCTCGTCGCTCAACACCACTTGGTCTCTTTCCTGAACAACATTTGGTCTCGTCGCTCAACACCACTTCTTCTCGTCACTCAACACCACTTGGTCTCGCGTTTCAACACCACTTGGCCTCGGGCCTCAACACCACTAGATCTCGGGCCTCAACACCACCTTGTCTCGGGCATCAACACCACTTGGTCTCGGACCACAACATCACTTGGTCTCGCCGCACAACACCACTTGATGTCGTCACTCATCACCACTTGGTCTCCCGCCTCAACACCACATCATCTCGTCGTTCAACACCACTTGGTCTCAGGACTCAACACCACTTTTTCTCGACCCTGAACACCACTTCGTCTCGTCACTCAACACCACTTGGTCTCGTCACTCAACACCACTTGGTCTTGGCCACAACACCACTTGGTCTTGGCCACAACACCACTTGGTCTTGGCCACAACACCACTTGGCCTAGGGCCTCAACACCCCTTGGTCTCGGGCCTCAACAACACCTGGTCTCGGGCCCCAACACCACTTGGTCTCGGACCTCAACACCACTTGGTCTCGAAGCTCAACACCACTTGGTCTCGTCGCTCAAAACCACTTGGTCTCTACCCTGAACACCACTTGGTCTCGTCGCTCGATACCACTTCGTCTCGTCACTCAACACCATTTGATCACGTCACTCAACACCACTTGGTCATGCGCCTCAACACCACTTCGTCTGGTCGTACAACATCACTTGCTATCGGGTCTCAACACCTCTTCGTTTCGTGCTTCAACACCACTTTGTCTCGTCGCTCAAAACCACTTGGTCTCTTTCCTGAACACCACTTGTTCTCGTCGCTCAACACCACTTCGTCTCGTCACTCAACACCACTTGGTCTCGTCACTCAACACCACTTGGTCTCGCGCCTCAACACCCCTTGGTCTCGGGCCTCAACACCACCTGGTCTCGGGCGTCAACACCACTTGGTCTCGGGCCTCAACATCACCTGGTCTCGGGCCTCAACACCACTTGGTCTCGGACCTCAACACCACTTGGTCTCGACGCTCAAAACCAATTGGTCTCGTCGCTCAACAACACTTCGTCTCGACCCTTAACACCACTTGGTCTCGTCGCTCAACACCACTTCGTCTCGTCACTCAACACCACTTGGTCTCGTCACTCAAAACCACTTGGTCTCGCGCCTCAACACCACTTGGCCTCAGGCCTCAACACCCCTTGGTCTCAGGCCTCAACACCACTGGGTCTCGTCGCTCAACACCACTTCGTCTCGTTACTCCACACCACTTGGTCTCGTCACTCAACACCACTTGGCCTCGCGCCTCAACACCACTTGGCCTCGGACCTCAACACCCCTTGGTCTCGGGCCTCAACACCACCTGGTCTCTGGCATCAACACCACTTGGTCTCGGACCTCAACACCACTTGGTCTCGCCGCACAACACTACTTGGTCTCGTCACTCAACACCACTTGGTCTCGCGCCTCAACACCACTTCATCTCGTCGTTAAACACCACTTGGTCTCGGGACTCAACACCACTTGGTCTCGACCCTGAACTGCACTTCGTCTCGTCACTCAACACCACTTGGTCTTGCGCCTCAACACCACTTGGCTTCGGGCTTCAACACCCCTTGGTCTCGGGCCTCAACACCACCTGGTCTCGGGCCTCAAAACCACTTGGTCTCAGACCTCAACACCACTTGGTGTCGACGCTCAACACCACGTGGATATGTCGCTCAACACCACTTGGTCTCGAACCTGAACACCACTTGGTCTCGTCGCTCAACACCACTTGGTCTCGTCGCTCGATACCATTTCGTCTCGTCAGTCAACATCACTTGATCTCGTCACTCAACACCACTTGGACACGCGCCTACACACCACATCGTCTCGTCGTCCAATTCCACTTGTTATCGGGCCTCAAAACCCCTTGGTCTCGGGCCTCAACACCACCTGGTCTCGGGCATCAACACCACTTGGTCTCGGACCTCAACACCACTTGATCTCGCCGCACAACACCACTTGGTCTCGTCACTCAACACCACTTGGTCTCGCGCCTCAACACCACTTCATCTCGTCGTTCAACACCACTTGGTCTCGGGACTCAACACCACTTGGTCTCGGGATTCAACACCACTTGGTCTCGACCCTGAACTCCACTTCGTCTCGTCACTCAACACCACTTGGTCTCGTCACTCAACACCAGTTGGTCTTGCGCCTCAACACCACTTGGCCTCGGGCTTCAACACCCCTTGGTCTCGGGCCTCAACACCACCTGGTCTCGGGCCTCAAATCCACTTGGTCTCGGACCTCAACACCACTTGGTGTCGACGCTCAACACCACGTGGATATGTCGCTCAACACCACTTGGTCTCGAACCTGAACACCACTTGGTCTCGTCGCTCAACTCCACTAGGTCTCGTCGCTCGATACCATTTCGGCCAATCAGTCAACATCATTTGATCTCGTCACTCAACACCACTTGGACACGCGCCTACACACCACATCGTTTCGTCGTCCAACACCACTTGCTATCGGGCCTCAACACCACTTCGTCTCGGGCTTCAACAACATTTTGTCTCGTCGCTCAACACCACTTGGTCTCTTTCCTGAACACCATTTTGTCTCGTCGCTCAACGCCACTTCGTCTCGTCACTCAACACCACTTGGTCTCGCGTCTCAACACCACTTGGCCTCGGGCCTCAACACCACTTCATCTCGGGCCTCAACACCACCTTCTCTCGGGCATCAACACCACTTGGTCTCGGACCACAACATCACTTGGTCTCGCCGCACAACACCACTTGATGTCGTCACTCATCACCACTTGGTCTCGGGCCTCAACAGCACTTCATCTCATCGTTCAACACCACTTGGTCTCAGGACTCAACTCCACTTTTTCTCGACCCTGAACACCACTTCGTCTCGTCACTCAACACCACTTGGTCTCGTCACTCAGCACCACTTGGTCTTGGCCACAACACCACTTGGACTTGGCCACCACACCACTTGGCCTAGGGCCTCAATACCACTTGGTCTCGACGCTCAACACCACTTGGTCTCGTCGCTCAAAACCACTTGGTCTCTACCCTGAACACCACTTGGTGTCGTCGCTCAACACCACTTGGTCTCGTCGCTCGATACCACTTCGTCTCGTCACTCAACACCACTTGGTATAGGGCCTCAACACCTCTTCGTCTCGGGCTTCAACACCACTTTGTCTCGTCGCTCAAAACCACTTGGTCTCGCGTCTCAACACCACTTGGCCTCGGGCCTCAACACCACTTGATCTCGGGCCTCACCACCTTGTCTCGGGCATCTACACCACTTGGTCTCGGACCACAACACCACTTGGTCTCGCCGCACAACACCACTTGATCTTGTCACTCAACACCACTTGGTCTCGCGCCTCAACACCACTTCATCTCGTCGTTGAACACCACTTGGTCTCAGGACTCAACACCACTTTTTCTCGACCCTGAACACCACTTCGTCTCGTCACTCAACACCACTTGGTCTCGTCACTCAACACCACTTGGTCTTGGCCACAACACCACTTGGTCTTGGCCACAACACCACTTGGCCTCGGGCCTCAACACCCCTTGGTCTCGGGCCTCAACACCACCTGTTCTCGGGCCCCAACACCACTTGGTCTCGGACCTCAACACCACTTGGTCTCGACGCTCAACACCACTTGGTCTTGTCGCTAAAAACCACTTGATATCTACCCTGATCAACACTTGGTTTCGTCGCTCAACACCACTTGGTCTCGTCGCTCGATACCACTTCGTCTCGTCACTCAACACCTCTTGATCACGTTACTCAACACCACTTGGTCTTGCGCCTCAACACCACTCCGTCTGGTCGTACAACACCACTTAGTTTCGGGCTCCAACACCACTTCGTCTCGGGCTTCAACACCACTTTGTCTCGTCGCTTAACACCACTTGGTGTCGCGTCTCAACACCACTTGGTGTCGCGTCTCAACACCTCTTGGTATAGGGCCTCAACACCACTTGGTCTCGGGCCTCAACATCACCTGGTCTCGGGCATCAACACCACTTGGTCTAAACCTCAACACCACTTGGTCTCGCCGCTCAACACCACTTGGTCTCGCCGCTCAACACCACTTCGTCTCGACACTCAACAGCACTTGGTCTCTTCACTCAACACCACTTGCTCTCGCGCCTCAACACCACTTGGCCTCGGGCCTCAACACCACCTGGTCTCGGGCATCAACACCACTTGGTCTCGGACCTCAACACCACTTGGTCACGCCGCACAACACCACTTGGTCTCGTCACTCAACACCACTTGGTCTCGCGCCTCAACACCACTTCATCTCGTCGTTCAACACCACTTGGTCTCGGGACTCAACACCACTTGGTCTCGACCGTGAACTCCACTTCGTCTAGTCACTCAACACCACTTGGTCTTGCGCCTCAGCACCACTTGCCCTCGGGCTTCAAAACCCCTTAGTCTCGGGCCTCAACACCACCTGGTCTCGGGCCTCAAAACCACTTGGTCTTGGACCTCAACACCACTTGGTGTCGACGCTCAACACCACGTGGATATGTCGCTCAACACCACTTTGGTCTCGAACCTGAACACCACTTGGTTTCGTCGCTCAACACCACTTGGTCTCGTCGCTCGCTACCATTACGTCTCGTCAGTCAACATCACTTGATCTCGTCACTCAACACCACTTGGCCACGCGCCTACACACCACGTCGTCTCGTCGTCCAACACCACTTGCTATCGGGCCTCAACACCACTTCGTCTCGGGCTTCAACAACACATTGTCTCGTCGCTCCACACCAATTGGTCTCTTTCCTGAACACCATTTGGTCTCGTCGCTCAACATCACTTCGTCTCGTCACTCAACACCGATTGGTCTCGCGTCTCAACACCACTTGGCCTCCGGCCTCAACACCACTTGATCTCGGGCCTCAACACCACCTTGTCTCGGGCATCAACACCACTTGGTCTCGGACCACAACACCACTTGGTCTCGCCGCACAACACCACTTGATCTCGTCACTCAACACCACTTGGTCTCGCGCCTCAACACCACTTCATCTCGTCGTTCAACACCACTTGGTCTCAGGACTCAACACCACTTTTTCTCGACCCTGAACACCATTTCGTCTCGTCACTCAATACCACTTGGTCTCGTCACTCAACACCACTTGGTCTTGGCCACAACACCACTTGGTCTTGGCCACAACACCACTTGGCCTCGGGCCTCAACACCCCTTGCTCTCGGGCCTCAACACCACCTGGTCTCGGGCCCCAACACCACTTGGTCTCGGACCTCAACACCACTTGGTCTCGACGCTCAACACCACTTGGTCTGGTCGCTCAAAACCACTTGGTCTCTACCCTGAACACCACTTGGTTTCGTCGCTCAACAGCACTTGGTCTCGTCGCTCGATACCACTTCGTCTCGTCACTCAACACCACTTGATCACGTCGCTCAACACCACTTGGTCTTGAGCCTCAACACCACTCCGTCTGGTCGTACAACACCACTTGGTATCGGGCCTCAACACCTCTTCGTCTCGGGCTTCAACACCACTTTGTCTCGCCGCTCAAAACCACTTGGTCTCTTTCCTGAACACCACTTGTTCTCGTCGCTTAACACCACTTCGTCTCGTCACTCAACACCACTTGGTCTCGACAATCAACACCACTTGGTCTCGCGCCTCAACACCACTTCATCTCTTCGTTCAACACCACTTGGTCTCGGGACTCAACACCACTTGGTCTCGACCCTGAACACCACTTCTCCTCGTCACTCAACACCACTTGGTCTCGTCACTCAACACCACTTGGTCTCGCGCCAAGACACCAATTGACCTCGGGCCTCAACACCCCTTGGTCTCGGGCCTCAACACCACCTGGTCTGGGGCCTCAACACCACTTGCTCTCGGACCTCAACACCACATGGTCTTGCCGCACAATACCACGTGGTCTCGTCACTCAACACCATTTGGTCTCGCGCCTCAACACCACTTCATCTCTTCGTTCAACACCACTTGGTCTCGGGACTCAACACCACTTGGTCTCGACCCTGAACACCACTTCGTCTCGTCACTCAACACCACTTGGTCTCGTCACTCAACACCACTTGGTCTCGCGCCAAGACACCAATTGACCTCGGGCCTCAACACCCCTTGGTCTCGGGCCTCAACACCACCTGGTCTGGGGCCTCAACACCACTTGCTCTCGGACCTCGACACCACTTGGTCTCGACGCTCAACACCTCTTGGTCTCGTCGCTCAACACCACTTGGTCTCGACCCTGAACACCACTTGGTCTCGTCGCTCTACACCATTTGATCGATCTCGTCGCTCGATAACACTTCGTCTCGTCACTCAACACCACTTGTTCTCGTCACTCAACACCACTTGGTCTCGCGCCTCTACACCACTTCGTCATGTCGTCCAACTTCACTTGGTATCGGGACTTAACACCACTTCGTCTCGGGCTTCAACACCAATTTGTCTCGTTGCTCAACACCACTTGGTCTCGTTCCTGAACACCACTTGTTTTCGTCGCTCAACACCACTTCGTCTCGTCACTCAACACCACTTGGTCTCGTCACTCAACACCACTTTGTCTCGCGCCTCAACACCACTTGGCCTCGGGCCTCAAGACCACTTGGTATCGGGCCTAAACACCACTTAGACTCGCGCCTCAACACCACTTCGTCTCGTCGTCCAACACCACTTGGTATCGGGCCTCAACACCAATTCGTTTCGGGCTTCAACACCACCTTGTCTCGTCGCTGAACACCACTTATCTCTTTCCTGAAGACCACCTGTTCTCGTCGCTCAACACCACTTCGTCTCGTCACTCAACACCACTATGTCTCGCGCCTCAACACCACTTGGCCTCGGGCCTCAACACCCCTTGGTCTCGGGCCTCAACACCACCTGGTCACGGGCATCATCACATCTTGGTCTCGGACCTCAACACCAGTTGGTCTCGCCACACAGCACCACTTGATCTCGTCACTCAACACCACTTGGTCTCGGGATTCAACACCACTTGGTCTCGACTCTGAACACCACTTCGTCTCGTCACTCAACACCACTTTGTCTCGTCACTCAACACCACTTGGTTTTGCGCCTCAACACCACTTGGCCTCGGGCCTCATCACCCCTTGGTCTCGGGCCTCAACACCACCTGGTCTCGAGCCTCAACACCACTTGGTCTCGGACCTCAACACCACTTGGTGTCGAGGCTCAACACCACTTGGTCTCGTTTTTCAACACCACTTGGTCGAACGTGAACACCACTTGGTCTCGTCGCTCAACACCACTTGGTCTCGTCGCTCGATACCACTTCGTCTCGTCAGTCAACACCCCTTGATCTCGTCACTCAACACTACTTGGCCTCGCTCCTCAACACCACATCGTCTCGTCGTCCAACACCACTTGCTATCGGGCCTGAACACCACTTCGTCTCGGGCTTCAACACCACTTTGTCTCGTCGCTCAACACCACTTGGTCTCGCCGCTCAACACCATTTCGTCTCGTCACTCAACACCGCTTCGACACGTCACTCAACACCATTTGGTCTCGCGTCTAAACACCACTTGGCCTCGGGCCTCAATACCACTTGGACTCGGTCCTTAACACCACCTTGTCTCGGGCATCAACACCACTTGGTCTCGCCGCACAACACCACTTTGTCTCGTCACTCAACACCACTTGGTTTTGCGCCTCAACACCACTTGGCCTCGGGACTCATCACCCCTTGGTCTCGGGCCTCAACACCACCTGGTCTCGAGCCTCAACACCACTTGGTCTCGGACCTCAACACCACTTGGTGTCGAGGCTCAACACCACTTGGTCTCGTTTTTTAACACCACTTGGTTCGAACCTGAACACCACTTGGTCCCGTCGGTCAACACCACTTGGTCTCGTCGCTCGATACCACTTTGTCTCGTCAGTCAACACCACTTGATCTCGTCACTCAACGCTACCAGGCCTCGCGCCTCAACACCACATCGTCTCGCGCCTCAACAGCACTTGGCCTCGGGCCTCAACACCACTTGGTCTCGCGCCTCAACAGCACTTGGCCTCGGGCCTCAACACCACTTCGTCTCGGGCGTCAACACCACTTTGTCTCGTCGCTCAACACCACTTGGTCTCTTTCCTGAACACCACTTGGTCTCGCCGCTCAACACCATTTCGTCTCGTCACTCAACACCACTTCGACACGTCACTCAACACCACTTGGTCTCGCGTCTAAACACCACTTGGCCTCGGGCCTCAATACCACTTGGACTCGGTCCTTAACACCACCTTGTCTCGGGCATCAACACCACTTGGTCTCGCCGCACAACACCACTTTGTCTCGTCACTCAACACCACTTGGTTTTGCGCCTCAACACCACTTGGCCTCGGGACTCATCACCCCTTGGTCTCGGGCCTCAACACCACCTGGTCTAGAGCCTCAACACCACTTGGTCTCGGACCTCAACACCACTTGGTGTCGAGGCTCAACACCACTTGGTCTCGTTTTTAACACCACTTGGTTCGAACCTGAACACCACTTGGTCCCGTCGTTCAACACCACTTGGTCTCGTCGCTCGATACCACTTTGTCTCGTCAGTCAACACCACTTGATCTCGTCACTCAACGCTACTTGGCCTCGCGCCTCAACACCACATCGTCCTGCGCCTCAACAGCACTTGGCCTCGGGCCTCAACACCACTTGGTCTCGCGCCTCAACAGAACTTGGCCTCGGGCCTCAACACCACTTGGTCTCGGGCCTCAACACCACTTGGTCTCGGGCCTCAACACCACTTGGTCTCGCGCCTCAACAGCACTTCGTCTCGTCGTCCAACACCACTTGGTGTCGGGCCTCAACACCACTTCGTCTCGGGCTTCAAGACCACTTTGTCTCGTCGCTCAACACCACTTGGTCTCTTTCCTGAACACCACTTGGTCTATCCGCTCAACACCATTTCGTCTCGTCACTCAACACCACTTCGTCATGTCACTCAACACCACTTGGTCTCGCGTCTAAACACCACTTGGCCTCGGGCCTCAATACCACTTGGTCTCGGTCCTTAACACCACCTTGTCTCAGGCATCAACACCACTTGGTCTCGCACCTCAACACCACTTGGTCTCGCCGCACAACACCACTTGATCCTGTCACTCAACACCACTTGGTCTCGCGCCTCATCATCACTTCATCTCGTCGTTCAACACCACTTGTTCTCTGGACTCAACACCACTTGGTCTCGACCCTGAACACCACTTCGTCTCGTCACTCAACACCACTTAGTCTCGTCACTCAACACCACTAGGACTTGCGCCTCAACACCACTTGTTCACGGGCCTCAACATCCCTTGGTCTCTGGCCTCAACAACACCTGGTCTTGGGCCTCAACACCACTTGGTCTCGGACCTCAACACGACTTGGTCTCGAAGCTCAACACCAATTGCTCTCGTCGCTCAACAACACTTGGTCTGGACCCTGAACACCACTTCGTCTCGTCACTCAACACCACTTGGTCTCGCGCCTCAACACCACTTGGCCTCGGGCCTTAACACCACTTGGTCTCGGACCTCCACACCACTTGGTCTCGACGCTCAAAGCCAATTGGTCTCGTCGCTCAACAACACTTGGTCTCGACGCTTAACACCACTTGGTCTCGTCGCTCAACACCACTTCGTCTCGTCACTCAACACCACTTGGTCTCGTCACTCAACACCACTTGGTCTCGCGTCTCAACACAACTTGGCCTCAGACCTCAACACCCCTTGGTCTCAGGCCTCAACACCACTTGGTCTCGTCGCTTAACACCACTTCGTCTCGTCACTCAACACCACTTGGTCTCGTCACTCAACACCACTTGGTCTTCCGCCTCAACACCACTTGGCCTCGGGCTTCAACACCCCTTGGTTTCGGGCCTCAACACCACTTGGTCTCGGACCTGAACACCACTTCATGTCGACGCTCAACACCACGTGGATGTGTCGCTCAACACCACTTGGTCTCGAACCTGAACACCACTTGGTCTCGTCACTCAACACCACTTGGTCTCGTGCTCGATACCATTTCGTCTCGTCAGTCAACATCACTTGATCTCGTCACTCAACACCACTTGGCCACGCGC
This sequence comes from Hymenopus coronatus, assembly GCA_030762935.1. Lineage (NCBI taxonomy): Eukaryota > Metazoa > Arthropoda > Insecta > Mantodea > Hymenopodidae > Hymenopus > Hymenopus coronatus. Next base: position 31,855,807 of record CM060884.1, read on the forward strand.
CTACACACCACATCGTCTCGTCGTCCAACACCACTTGCTATCAGGCCTCAACACCACTTCGTCTCGGGCTTCAACACCACTTTGTCTCGTCGCTCAAAACCACTTGGTCTCTTTCCTGAACACCACTTGTTCTCGTCGCTCAACACCAATTCGTCTCGTCACTCAACACCACTTGGTCTCGTCACTCAACACCACTTGGTCTCGCGCCTTAAGACCCCTTGGTCTCGGGCCTCAACACCACCTGGTCTCGGGCATCAACACCACTTGGTCTCGGACCTCAACACCACTTGGTCTTGCCGCACAACACCACTTGGTCTCGTCACTCAACACCACTTGGTCTCGCGCCACAACACCACTTGACCTCGGGCCTCAACACCCCTTGGTCTCGGGCCTCAACACCACCTGGTCTCGGGCCTCAACACCACTTACTCTCGGACCTCAACACCACTTGGTTTCGACGCTCAACACCACTTGGTCTCGTCGCTCAACACCACTTGGTCTCGACCCTGAACACCACTTGGTCTCGTCGCTCTACACCACTTGATCTCGTTGCTCGATACCACTTCGTCTCGTCACTCAACACCACTTGTTCTCGTCACTCAACACCACTTGGTGTCGCGCCTCTTCACCACTTCGTCATGTCGTCCAACACCACTTGGTATCGGGCCTCAACACCACTACGTCTCGGGCTTCAACACCAATTTGTCTCGTCGCTCAACACCACTAGGTCTCTTTCCTGAACAACACTTGTTCTCGTCGCTCAACACCACTTCGTCTCGTCACTCAACACCACTTTGTCTCGCGCCTCAACACCACTTGGCCTCGGGCCTCAACACCCCTTGCTCTCGGGCCTCAACACCACCTGGTCTCGGGCATCAACACCACTTGGTCTCGGACCTCAACACCACTTGGTCTCGCCGCACAACACCACTTGATCTCGTCACTCAACACCACTTGGTCGCGACCCTGAACACCACTTCGTCTCGTCACTCAACACCACTTTTTCTCGTCACTCAACACCAGTTGGTTTTGCGCCTCAACACCACTTGGCCGCGGGCCTCAACACCCCTTGGTCTCTGGCCTCAACACCACCTGGTCTCGAGCCTCAACACCACTTGGTCTCGGACCTCAACACCACTTGGTGTCGAGGCTCAACACCACTTGGTCTCGTATTTCAACACCACTTGGTTCGAACCTGAACACCACTTGGTCTCGTCGCTCAACACCACTTGGTCTCGTCGCTCGATACCACTTCGTCTCGTCAGTCAACACCACTTGATCTCGTCACTCAACACTACTTGGCCTCGCGCCTCAACACCACATCGTCTCGTCGTCCAACACCACTTGCTATCGGGCCTGAACACCACTTCGTCTCGGGCTTCAACACCGCTTTGTCTCGTCGCTCAACACCACTTGGTCTCTTTCCTGAACACCACTTGGTCTCGCCGCTCAACACCACTTCGTCTCGTCACTCAACACCACTTCGTCACGTCACTCAACACCACTTGGTCTCGCGTCTAAACACCACTTGGCCACGGGCCTGAACACCCCTTGGTCCCTGGCCTCAATTTTACCTGGTCTTGGGCCTCAACACCACTTGGTCTCGGACCTCAACACGACTTGGTCTCGAAGCTCAACAGCAATTGGTCTCGTCGCTCAACAACACTTGGTCTGGACCCTGAACACCACTTCGTCTCGTCGCTCTACACCACTTCGTCTCGTCACTCAACACCACTTGGTCTCGTCACTCAACACCACTTGGTCTCGCGCCTCAACACCACTTGGCCTCGGGCCTATACACAACATGGTCTCGGGCCTCAACTTCACCTGGTCTCGGGCCTCAACACCACTTGGTCTCGGACCTCAACACCACTTGGTCTCGACGCTCAAAACCAATTGGTCTCGTCGCTCAACAACACTTGGTCTCGACCCTTAACACCACTTGGTCTCGTCGCTCAACACCACTTCGTCTCGTCACTCAACACCACTTGGTCTCGTCACTCAACACCACTTGGTCTCGCGTTTCAACACAACTTTGCCACAGGCCTCAACACCCCTTGGTCTCAGGCCTCAACACCACTTGGTCTCGTCGCTCAACACCACTTCGTCTCGTCACTCAACACCACTTGGTCTCGTCACTCAACACCACTTGGTCTCGCGCCTAAACACCACTTGGCCTCGGGCTTCAACACCCCTTGGTCTAGGACCTCAAAACCACTTGGTCTCGCCGCACAACACCAGTTGGTCTCGTCACTCAACACCACTTGGTCTCGCGCCTCAACACCACTTCATCTCGTCGTTCAACACCACTTGGTCTCGGGACTCAACACCACTTGGTCTCGACCCTGAACTCCACTTCGTCTCGTCACTCAACACCACTTGGTCTCGTCACTCAACACCACTTGGTATTGCGCCTCAACACCACTTGGCCTCGGGCTTCAACACCCCTTGGTCTCGGGCCTCAACACCACCTGGTCTCGGGCCTCAAAACAACTTGGTCTCGGATCTCAACACCACTTGGTCTCGAGACTCAACACCTCTTAGTCACGACGCTCAGCACCACTTGGTCTCGTCGCTCAACACCACTCCTCTCGTCGCTCAACACCACTTGGTCTCGTCGCTCAACACCACTTTGACTCGCGCCTCAACACCACGTTGGCCTCGGACCTAAACACCACTTTGTCTGGAGCTTAACACCACTTTGCATCGGACCTAAACACCACTTTGTCTGGGGCTTAACACCACTTGGCGTCGGACCTGCACACCACTTGGTCTCGTCGCTGAACACAACGTGGTCTTGGACCTCAACACAACTTCGTCTCGTCGCTCAACACCACTTGGTCTCGTCGCTCATCTTCACTTTGTCTCAGACCTCAACACCACTTGGTCTCGGACCTCAACACCACTTGGTCTCGACGCTCAAAACCAATTGGTCTCGTCGCTCAACAACACTTGGTCTCGACCCTTAACACCACTTGGTCTCTTCGCTCAACACCACTTCGTCTCGTCACTCAACACCACTTGGTCTCGTCAGTCAACACCACTTGGTCTCGCGCCTCAACACCACTTGGCCTCAGGCCTCAACACCCCTTGGTCTCAAGCCTCCACACCACTTGGTCTCGTCCCTCATCACCACTTCGTCTCGTCACTCAACACCACTTGGTCTCGTCACTCAACACCATTTGGTCTCGCGCCTCAATACCACTTTGCCTCGGGCCTCAACACCACTTGGTTTCGGGCATCAACACCACTTGGTCTCGGACCTCAACACCACTTGGTCTCGCCGCACAACACCACTTGGTCTCGCGCCTCAACACAACTTCATCTCGTCGTTCAACACCACTTGGTCTCGGGACTCAACACCACTTGGTCTCGACCCTGAACTCCACTTCGTCTGGTCACTCAACACCACTTGGTGTCATCACTCAACACCACTTGGTCTTCCGCCTCAACACCACTAGGCCTCGGGCTTCAACACCCCTTGGTCTCGGGCCTCAACACCACCTGGTCTCGGGCCTCAAAACCACTTGGTCTCGGACCTCAACACCACTTGGTGTCGACGCTCAACACCACGTGGATATGTCGCTCAACACCACTTGGTCTCGAACCTGAACACCATTTGGTCTCGTCGCTCAACACCGCTTGGTCTCGTCGCTCGATACCATTTCGTCTCGTCAGTCAACATCACTTGATCTCGTCACTCAACACCACTTGGCCACGCGCCTACACACCACATCGTCTCGTCGTCCAACACCACTTGCTATCGAGCCTCAACACCACTTGGTCTCGGACCTCAACACCACTTGGTGTCGAGGCTCAACACCACTTGGTCTCGTTTTTCAACACCACTTGGTTCGAACGTGAACACCACTTGGTCTCGTCGCTCAACACCACTTGGTCTCGTCGCTCGATACCACTTCGTCTCGTCAGTCAACACCCCTTGATCTCGTCACTCAACACTACTTGGCCTCGCTCCTCAACACCACATCGTCTCGTCGTCCAACACCACTTGCTATCGGGCCTGAACACCACTTCGTCTCGGGCTTCAACACCACTTTGTCTCGTCGCTCAACACCACTTGGTCTCTTTCCTGAACACCACTTGGTGTCGCCGCTCAACACCATTTCGTCTCGTCACTCAACACCGCTTCGACACGTCACTCAACACCATTTGGTCTCGCGTCTAAACACCACTTGGCCTCGGGCCTCAATACCACTTGGACTCGGTCCTTAACACCACCTTGTCTCGGGCATCAACACCACTTGGTCTCGCCGCACAAAACCACTTTGTCTCGTCACTCAACACCACTTGGTTTTGCGCCTCAACACCACTTGGCCTCGGGACTCATCACCCCTTGGTCTCGGGCCTCAACACCACCTGGTCTCGAGCCTCAACACCACTTGGTCTCGGACCTCAACACCACTTGGTGTCGAGGCTCAACACCACTTGGTCTCGTTTTTTAACACCACTTGGTTCGAACCTGAACACCACTTGGTCCCGTCGGTCAACACCACTTGGTCTCGTCGCTCGATACCACTTTGTCTCGTCAGTCAACACCACTTGATCTCGTCACTCAACGCTACTTGGCCTCGCGCCTCAACACCACATCGTCTTGTGCCTCAACAGCACTTGGCCTCGGGCCTCAACACCACTTGGTCTCGCCGCACAACACCACTTGATCTCGTCACTCAACACCACTTGGTCTCGCGCCTCAACACGACTTCATCTCGTCGTTCAACACCACTTGGTCTCGGGACTCAACACCACTTGGTCTCGACCCTGAACACCACTTCGTCTCGTCACTCAACACCACTTTGTCTCGTCACTCAACACCAGTTGGTTTTGCGCCTCAACACCACTTGGCCGCGGGCCTCAACACCCCTTAGTCTCTGGCCTCAACACCACCTGGTTCGAGCCTCAACACCACTTGGTCTCGGACCTGAACACCACTTGGTGTCGAGGCTCAACACCACTTGGTCTCGTATTTCAACACCACTTGGTTCGAACCTGAACACCACTTGGTCTCGTCGCTCAACACCACTTGGTCTCGTCGCTCGATACCATTTCGTCTCGTCAGTCAACATCACTTGATCTCGTCACTCAACACCACTTGGCCACGCGCCTACACACCACATCGTCTCGTCGTCCAACACCACTTGCTATCGGGCCTCAACACCACTTCGTCTCGGGCTTCAACACCACTTTGTCTCGTCGCTCAAAACCACTTGGTCTCTTTCCTGAACACCACTTGTTCTCGTCGCTCAACACCAATTCGTCTCGTCACTCAACACCACTTGGTCTCGTCACTCAACACCACTTGGTCTCGCGCCTTAAGACCCCTTGGTCTCGGGCCTCAACACCACCTGGTCTCGGGCATCAACACCACTTGGTCTCGGACCTCAACACCACTTGGTCTTGCCGCACAACACCACTTGGTCTCGTCACTCAACACCACTTGGTCTCGCGCCACAACACCACTTGACCTCGGGCCTCAACACCCCTTGGTCTCGGGCCTCAACACCACCTGGTCTCGGGCCTCAACACCACTTACTCTCGGACCTCAACACCACTTGGTTTCGACGCTCAACACCACTTGGTCTCGTCGCTCAACACCACTTGGTCTCGTCGCTCTACACCACTTGATCTCGTTGCTCGATACCACTTCGTCTCGTCACTCAACACCACTTGTTCTCGTCACTCAACACCACTTGGTGTCGCGCCTCTACACCACTTCGTCATGTCGTCCAACACCACTTGGTATCGGGCCTCAACACCACTTCGTCTCGGGCTTCAACACCAATTTGTCTCGTCGCTCAACACCACTAGGTCTCTTTCCTGAACAACACTTGTTCTCGTCGCTCAACACCACTTCGTCTCGTCACTCAACACCACTTTGTCTCGCGCCTCAACACCACTTGGCCTCGGGCCTCAACACCCCTTGCTCTCGGGCCTCAACACCACTTGGTCTCGGACCTCAACACCACTTGGTCTCGCCGCACAACACCACTTGATCTCGTCACTCAACACCACTTGGTCTCGACCCTGAACACCACTTCGTCTCGTCACTCAACACCACTTTTTCTCGTCACTCAACACCAGTTGGTTTTGCGCCTCAACACCACTTGGCCGCGGGCCTCAACACCCCTTGGTCTCTGGCCTCAACACCACCTGGTCTCGAGCCTCAACACCACTTGGTCTCGGACCTCAACACCACTTGGTGTCGAGGCTCAACACCACTTGGTCTCGTATTTCAACACCACTTGGTTCGAACCTGAACACCACTTGGTCTCGTCGCTCAACACCACTTGGTCTCGTCGCTCGATACCACTTCGTCTCGTCAGTCAACACCACTTGATCTCGTCACTCAACACTACTTGGCCTCGCGCCTCAACACCACATCGTCTCGTCGTCCAACACCACTTGCTATCGGGCCTGAACACCACTTCGTCTCGGGCTTCAACACCACTTTGTCTCGTCGCTCAACACCACTTGGTCTCTTTCCTGAACACCACTTGGTCTCGCCGCTCAACACCACTTCGTCTCGTCACTCAACACCACTTCGTCACGTCACTCAACACCACTTGGTCTCGCGTCTAAACACCACTTGGCCACGGGCCTGAACACCCCTTGGTCCCTGGCCTCAATTTTACCTGGTCTTGGGCCTCAACACCACTTGGTCTCGGACCTCAACACGACTTGGTCTCGAAGCTCAACAGCAATTGGTCTCGTCGCTCAACAACACTTGGTCTGGACCCTGAACACCACTTCGTCTCGTCGCTCTACACCACTTCGTCTCGTCACTCAACACCACTTGGTCTCGTCACTCAACACCACTTGGTCTCGCGCCTCAACACCACTTGGCCTTGGGCCTATACACCACATGGTCTCGGGCCTCAACTTCACCTGGTCTCGGGCCTCAACACCACTTGGTCTCGGACCTCAACACCACTTGGTCTCGACGCTCAAAACCAATTGGTCTCGTCGCTCAACAACACTTGGTCTCGACCCTTAACACCACTTGGTCTCGTCGCTCAACACCACTTCGTCTCGTCACTCAACACCACTTGGTCTCGTCACTCAACACCACTTGGTCTCGCGTCTCAACACAACTTTGCCACAGGCCTCAACACCCCTTGGTCTCAGGCCTCAACACCACTTGGTCTCGTCGCTCAACACCACTTCGTCTCGTCACTCAACACCACTTGGTCTCGTCACTCAACACCACTTGATCTCGCGCCTAAACACCACTTGGCCTCGGGCTTCAACACCCCTTGGTCTAGGACCTCAACACCACTTGGTCTCGCCGCACAACACCAGTTGGTCTCGTCACTCAACACCACTTGGTCTCGCGCCTCAACACCACTTCATCTCGTCGTTCAACACCACTTGGTCTCGGGACTCAACACCACTTGGTCTCGACCCTGAACTCCACTTCGTCTCGTCACTCAACACCACTTGGGCTCGTCACTCAACACCACTTGGTCTTGCGCCTCAACACCACTTGGCCTCGGGCTTCAACACCCCTTGCTCTCGGGCCTCAACACCACCTGGTCTCGGGCCTCAAAACCACTTGGTCTCGGACCTCAACACCACTTGGTGTCGACGCTCAACACCACGTGGATATGTCGCACAACACCACTTGGTCTCGAACCTGAACACCACTTGGTCTCGTCGCTCAACACCACTTGGTCTCGTCGCTCGATACCATTTCGTCTCGTCAGTCAACATCACTTGATCTCGTCACTCAACACCACTTGGCCACGCGCCTACACACCACATCGTCTCGTCGTCCAACACCACTTGCTATCGGGCCTCAACACCACTTCGTCTCGGGCTTCAACAACACTTTGTCTCGTCGCTCAACACCACTTGGTCTCTTTCCTGAGCACCACTTGGTCTCGCGTCTCAACACCACTTGGCCTCGGGCCTCAACACCTCTTGATCTCGGGCCGCAACACCACCTTGTCTCTGGCATCAACATCACTTGATCTCGTTACTCAACACCACTTGGTCTCGCGCCTCAACACCACTTCATCTCGTTGTTCAACACCACTTGGTCTCAGGACTCAACACCACTTTTTCTCGACCCTGAACACAATTCGTTTCGTCACTCAACACCACTTGGTCTCATCACTCAACACCACTTAGTCTTGGCCACAACACCACTTGGTCTTGGCCACAACACCACTTGGCCTCAGGCCTCAACACCCCTTGGTCTCGGGCCTCAAAACCACCTGGCCTCGGGCCCCAACACCACTTGGTTTCGGACCGCAACACCACTTGGTCTCGACGCTCAACACCACTTGGTGTCGTCGCTCAAAACCACTTGGTCTCTACCCTGAACACCACTTGGTTTCGTCGCTCAACACCACTTGGTCTCCTCGCTCGATACCACTTCGTCCTGTCACTCAACACCACTTAATCACGTCACTCAACACCACAAGTTCTTGCGCCTCAACACCACTCCGTCTGGTCGTATCCCACCACTTGGTATCGGGCCTCAACACCTCTTCGTCTCGGGCTTCAACACCACATTGTCTCGTCGCTCAAAACCACTTGGTGTCTTTCCTGAACTCCACTTGTTCTCGTCGCTCAACACCACTTCGTCTCGTCACTCATCACCACTTGGTCTCGTCACTAAACACCAGTTGGTCTCGCGCCTCAACACCCCTTGGTCTCGGGCCTCAACAATATCTGGTCTCGGGCATCAACACCACTTGGTCTCGGACCTCAACACCACTTGGTCCTGCCGCACAAAACAACTTGGTCTCGTCAGTCAACACCACTTGGTCTCGCGCCTCAACACCACTTCATCTCGTCGTTCTACACCACTTGGTCTCGGGACTCAACACCACTTGGTCTCGACCCTGAACACCACTTGGTCTCGACGCTCAAAACCAATTGGTCTCGTCGCTCAACAACACTTGGTCTCGACCCTTAACACCACTTGGTCTCGTCGCTCAACACCACTTCGTCTCGTCACTCATCACCACTTGGTCTCGGACCTCAACACCACTTGGTCTCGACGCTAAAAACCAATTGGTCTCGTCACTCAACAACACTTGGTCTCGACCCTTAACACCACTTGGTCTCGTCGCTCAACACCACTTCGACTCGTCACTCAACACCACTTGGTCTCGTCACTCAACACCACTTGGTCTCGCGCCTCAACACCACTTGGCCTCAGGCCTCAACACACCTTGGTCTCAGGCCTCAACACCACTTGGTCTCGTCGCTCAACACCACTTCGTCTCGTCACTCAACACCACTTGGTCTCGTCACTCAACACCACTTGGTCTTGCGCCTCAACACCACGTGGCCTCGGGCTTCAACACCCCTTGGTCTCGGGCCTTAACACCACCTGGTCTCGGGCCTCAAAACCACTTGGTCTCGGACCTCAACACCACTTGGTCTCGAGGCTCAAAACCAATTGGTCTCGTCGCTCAACAACACTTGGTCTCGAAGCTGAACACCACTTGGTCTCGTCGCTCAACACCACTTGGTCTCGTCGCTCGATACCATTTCGTCTCGTCAGTCAACTTCACTTGATCTCGTCACTCAACACCAATTCGTCTCGGGCTTCAACAACACTTTGTCTCGTCGCGCAACACCATTTGGTCTCTTTTCTCAACACCATTTGGTCTCGTCGCTCAACACCACTTCGTCTCGTCACTTAACACCACTTGGTCTCGCGTCTCAACACCACTTGGCCTCGGGCCTCAACACCACTTGATCTCGGGCCTCAACACCACCTTGTCTCGGGCATCAACACCACTTGTACTCGGACCACAACAGCACTTGGTCTCGCCGCACAACACCACTTTATCTCGTCACACAGCACCACTTGGTCTCGCGCCTCAACACCACTCCGTCTGGTCGTATCCCACCACTTGGTATCGGGCCTCAACACCTCTTCGTCTCGGGCTTCAACACCACTTTGTCTCGTCGCTCAAAACCACTTGGTCTCTTTCCTGAACTCCACTTGTTCTCGTCGCTCAACACCACTTCGTCTCGTCACTCATCACCACTTGGTCTCGTCACTAAACACCACTTGGTCTCGCGCCTCAACACCCCTTGGTCTCGGGCCTCAACAATACCTGGTCTCGGGCATAAACACCACTTGGTCTCGGACCTCAACACCACTTGGTCTCGTCGTTCGATACCACTTCGTCTCGTCACTCAACACCACTTGATCACGTCACTCAACACCACTTGGTCTTGCGCCTCAACACCACTCCGTCTGGTCGTACAACACCACATGGTATCGGGCCTCAACACCACTTCGTCTCGGGCTTCAACACCACTTTGTCTCGTCGCTCAACACCACTTGGTCTCTTTCCTGAACACCACTTGGTCTCGTCGCTCAACACCACTAGGCCTCGTGGCTACACACCACATCGTCTCGTCGTCTAGTAAAACTTGCTATCGGGCCTCAACACCACTTCGTATCGGGCTTCATCAACACTTTGTCTTGTCGCTCAACACGACTTGGTCTCTTTCCTGAACACCACTTGGTGTCGTCGCTCAACACCACTTCGTCTCGTCACTCAACACCACTTGGTCTCGTCACTCAACACCACTTGGTCTTGCGCCTCAACACCACTTGGCCTCGGGCCTCAACACCCTTTGGTCTCGGGCCTCAACAACACTGGTCTCGGGCCTCAACACCACTTGGTCTCGGGTTTCAAAACCAATTTGTCTCGTCGCTCAAAACCACCTGGTCTCTTTTTTGAACACCACTTGGTCTCGTCTCTCAACACCACTTCGTCTCGTCACTCAACACCACTTGGTCTCGCGCCTCAAAGGCACTTGGCCTCGGGCCTCAACACCTCTTGGTCTCGGTCCTCAACACCACTTAGTCTCGGGACTCTACACAACTTGGTCTCGCGCCTCAACACCACTTCGTCTCGTAGTCCAACACCACTTGGTGTCGGGCCTCAACACCACTTCGTCTCGGGCTTCAACACCACTTTGTCTCGTCGCTCAACACCACTTGGTCTCTTTCCTGAACACCACTTGTTCTCGTCGCTCAACACCACTTCGTCTCGTCACTCAACACCACTTAGTCTCGTTACTCAACACCACTTGGTGTCGCGCCTGAACACCACTTGGCCACGGCCCTCAACACCCCTTGGTCTCTGGCCTCAACATTACCTGGTCTTGGGCCTGAACACCACTTGGTCTCGGACCTCAACACGACTTGGTCTCGAAGCTCAACACCAATTGGTCTCGTCGCTCAACAACACTTGGTCTGGACCCTGAACACCACTTGGTCTCGTCGCTCAACACCACTTCGTCTCGTCACTCAACACCAATTGGTCTCGTCACTCAACACCACTTGGTCTCGCGCCTCAACACCACTTGGCCTCGGGCCTCAACACCACTTGGTCTCGGGCCTCAACATCACATGGTCTCGGGCCTCAACACCACTTGGTCTCGGACCTCAACACCACTTGGTCTCGAGGCTCAAAACCAATTGGTCTCGTCGCTCAACAACACTTGGTCTCGAACCTTAACATCACTTTGTCTCGTCGCTCAACACCACTTCGTCTCGTCACTCAACACCACTTGGTCTCGTCACTCAACACCAGTTGCTCTCGCGCCTCAACACCACTTGGCCTCAGGCCTCAACACCCCTTGGTCTCAGGCCTCAACACCACTTGGTCTCGTCGCTCAACACCACTTCGTCTCGTCACTCAACACCACTTGGTCTCGTCACTCAACACCACTTGGTCTCGTGCCTCAAAACCACTTGGCCTCGGGCCTCAACACACCTTGGTCTCGGGCCTCAACACCACCTGGTCTCGGGCATCAACACCACTTGGTCTCGCACTTCAACACCACTTAGTCTCGCGGCTCAACACCACTTCATCTCGTCGTTCATCACCACTTGGTCTCGGGACTCAACACCACTTGGTCTCGACCCTGAACTCCACTTCGTCTCGTCACTCAACACCACTTGGTCTCGTCACTCAACACCACTTGGTCTTGCGCCTCAACACCACTTGGCCTCGGGCTTCAACACCCCTTGGTCTCGGGCCTCAACACCACCTGGTCTCGGGCCTCAAAACCACTTGGTCTCCGACCTCAACACCACTTGGTGTCAACGCTCAGACACCACGTGGATATGTCGCTCAACACCATTTGGTCTCGAACCTGAACACCACTTGGTCTCGTCGCCTAACACCACTTGGTCTCGTCGCTCAACACCACTTCGTCTCGTCACTCAACACCACTTGGTCTCGCGTCTCAAAACCACTAGGCCTCGGGCCTCAACACCACTTGATCTCGAGCCTCAACACCACCTTGTCTCGGGCATCAACACCACTTGGTCTCGGACCACAACACCACTTGGTCTCGCCGCACAACAGCACTTGATCTCGTCACTCAACACCACTTGGTCTCGCGCCTCAACACCACTTCATCTCGTCGTTCAACACCACTTGATCTCAGGACTCAACACCACTTTTTCTCGACCCTGAACACCACTTCTTCTCGTCACTCAACACCATTTGGTCTGGTCACTCAACACCACTTGGTCTTGGCCACAACACCACTTGGTTTTGGCCACAACACCACTTGGCCTCAGGCCTCAACACCCCTTGGTCTCGGGCCTCAACACCACCTGGTCTCGGGCCCAAACACCACTTGGTCTCGGACCTCAACACCACTTGGTCTCGACGCTCAACACCACTTGGTTTCGTCGCTCAAAACCACTTGGTCTCTACCCTGAACACCACTTGGTTTCGTCGCTCAACACCACTTGGTCTTGTTGCTCGATACCACTTCGTCTCGTCACTCAAAACCACTTGATCACGTCATTCAACACCACTTGGTTTTGCGCCTCAACACCACTCCGTCTGGTCGTACAACACCACTTGGTATCGGGCCTCAACACCTCTTCGTCTCGGGCTTCAACACCACTTTGTCTCGTCGCTCAAAACCACTTGGTCTCTTTCCTGAACACCACTTGTTCTCGTCAATCAACACCACTTGGCCTCGGGCCTCAACACCCCTTGGTCTCGGGGCTCAACACCACCTGGTCTCGGGCATCAACATCACTTGGTCTCGGACCTCAACACCACTTGGTCTCGCCGCACAACACCACTTCGTCTCGTCACTCAACACCACTTGGTCTCGTCACTCAACACCACTTGGTCTCGCGCCACAACACCACTTGACCTCGGGCCTCAACACCCCTTGGTCTCGGGCCTCAACACCACTTGGTCTCGGGCTTCAACACCACTTGGTCTCGGACCTCAAGACCACTTGGTCTCGTTTCTCAACACCACTTGGTCTCGTCGCTCAACACCACTTGGTCTCGACCCTGAAGACCACTTGGTCACGTCGCTCTACACCACTTGGTCTCGTCACTCAACACCACTTGGTCTCGCGCCACAACACCACTTGACCTCGGGCCTCAACACCCCTTGGTCTCGGGCCTCAACACCACTTGGTCTCGGGCTTCAACACCACTTGGTCTCGGACCTCAAGACCACTTGGTCTCGACGCTCAACACCACTTGGTCTCGTCGCTCAACACCACTTGGTCTCGACCCTGAAGACCACTTGGTCACGTCGCTCTACACCACTTGATCTCGTCACTCGATACCACTTCGTCTCGTCACTCAACACCACTTGGTCTCACGCCTTTACACCACTTCGTCATGACGTCCAACACCACTTGGTATCGGGCCTCAACACCACTTCGTCTCGGGCTTCAACACCAATTTGTCTCGTCGCTCAACACAACTTGGTCTCTTTCCTGAACACCACTTGTTCTCGTCGCTCAACACCACTTCGTCTCTTCACTGAACACCACTTGGTCTCGTCACTCAACACCACTTTGTCTCGCGCCTCAACACCACTTGGCCTTGGGCCTCAATACCTCTTGGTCTTGGGCCTCAACACCACCTGGTCTCGGGACTCAACACCACTTGGTCTCGACCCTGAACACCACTTCGTCTCGTCACTCAACACCACTTAGTCTCGTCACTCAACACCACTTGGTCTCGCGCCTCAACACCACTTGGCCACGGGCCTCAACATCCCTTGGACTCGGCCTCAACATTACCTGGTCTTGGGCCTCAACACCAATTGGTCTCGGGCCTCAACAAGACTTGGTCTCGAAGCTCAACACCATTGGTCTCGTCGCTCAACAACACTTGGTCTGGACCCTGAACACCACTTGGTCTCGTCGCTCAACACCACTTCGTCTCGTCACTCAACACCACTTGGTCTCGTCACTCAACACCACTTGCTCTTGCGCCTCAACACCACTTGGCCTCGGGCCTCAAAACCACTTGGTCTCGGGCCTCAACATAACCTGGTCTCGGGCCTCAACACCACTTGGTCTCGTCACTCAACACCACTTGGTCTCGCGCCTCAACACCACTTCATCTCGTCGTTCAACACCACTTGGTCTCAGGACTGAACACCACTTTTTCTTGACCCTGAACACCACTTCGTCTCGTCACTCAACACCACTTGGTCTCGTCACTCAACACCACTTGGTCTTGGCCACAACACCACTTGGTCTTGGCCACAACACCACTTGGCCTCGGGCGTCAACACCCCTTGGTCTCGGGCCTCAACACCACCTGGTCTCGGGCCCCAACACCACTTGGTCTCGGACCTCAAAACCACTTGGTCTCTACCCTGAACACCACTTGGTTTCGTCGCTCAACACCACTTGGTCTCGTCGCTGGATACCACTTCGTCTCTTCACTCAACACCACTTGATCAGGTCACTCAACACCACTTGTTCTTGCGCCTCAGCACCACTCCGTCTGGTCGTACAACACCACTTGGTATCGGGCCTCAACACCACTTCGTCGCGGGCTTCAACACAACTTTGTCTCGTCGCTCAACACCACTTGGTCTCTTTCCTGAACACCATTTGGTCTCGTCGCTCAACACCACTTCGTCTCGCTACTCAACACCACTTGGTGTCGCGTTTCAACACCACTTGGCCTAGGGCCTCAACACCACTTGTTCTCGGGCCTCGACATCACCTGGTCTCGGGCCTCAACACCACTTGGTGTCGGACCTCAACACCACTTGTTCTCGACGCTTAAAACCAATTGGTCTTGTCGCTCAACAACACTTGGTCTCGACCCTTAACACCACTTGGTCTCGTCGCTCAACACCACTTGGTTTCGTCACTCAACACCACTTGTTCTCGTCACTCAACACCACTTGGTCTCGCGCCTCAACACCATTTGGCCTCAGGCCTCAACACCCCTTGGTCTCAGGCCTCAACACCACTTGGTCTCGTCGCTCAACACCACTTCGTCTCGTCACTCAACAGTACTTGGTATCGTCCCTCAACACCACTTGGTCTCGTCACTCAACACCACTTGATCTCGCACCTGAACACCACTTGGCCTCGGGCCTCAACACCCCTTGGTCTCGGGCCTCAACACCACCTGGTCTCGGGCATCAACATCACTTGATCCCGGAGCTCAACACCACTTGGTCTCGCCGCACAACACCATTTGGTCTCGTCACTCAACACCACTTGGTCTCGCGCCTCAACGCCACTTCATCTCGTCGTTCAACACCACTTGGTCTCGTGACTCAACACCACTTGGTCTCGACCCTGAACTCCACTTCGTCTTGTCACTCAACACCACTTGGTCTCGTCACTCAACACCACTTGGTCTCGTCACTCAACACCACTTGGTCTTGCGCCTCAACACCACTTGGCCTCGGGCCTCAACACCCCTTGGTCTCGGACCTCAACACCACCTGGTCTTGGGCCTCAACACCACCTGGTCTCGGGCCTCAACACCACTTGGTCTCGGACCTCAACACCACTTGGTCTCGGACCACAACGCCACTTGGTGTCGACGCTCAACACCACTTGGACTCGTCGCTCAACACCACTTGGTTTCAAACCTGAACACCACTTGCTTTCGTAGCTCAACACCACTTGGTCTCGTTACTCGATACCACTTCGTCTCGTCAGTCAACACCACTTGATCTCGTCACTCAACACCACTTGGCCTCGCAGCTACACACCACATCGTCTCGTCGTCTAACACCCCTTGCTATCGGGCCTCAACAACACTTCGTCTCGGGCTTCAACAACACATTGTCTCGTCGCTCAACACCACTTGGTCTCTTTCCTGAACAGCACTTGGTGTCGTCGCTCAACACCACTTCGTCTCGTCACTCAACACCACTTGGTCTGCGCCTCAACACCACTTGGCCTCGGGCCTCAACACCGCTTGATCTCGGGCCTCAAAAACACCTGGTCTCGGGCCTCAACACCACTTGGTCTCGGACCTCAACACTACTTGATCTCGACGCTAAACACTAATTGGTCTCGTCGCTCAACAACACTTGGCCTGGACCCTGAACACCACTTGGTCTCGTCACTCAATACCACTTCGTCTCCTCACTCAACTCCACTTAGTCTCGTCACTCAACACCACTTGGTCTCGGGCTACAAAACCAATTTGTCTCGTCGCTCAAAACCACTTGGTCTCTTTCCTGAACACCACTTGGTCTCGTCTCTCAACACCACTTAGTCTCGTCACTCAAAACCAGTTGGTCTCGCGCCTCAAAAGCACTTGGCCTTGGGCCTCAACACCACTTGGTCTCGGGCCTCAACATCACTTAGTCTCGGGACTCTACACAACTTGGTCTCGCGCCTCAACACCACTACGTCTCGTCGTCACACACCACTTGGTGTCGGGCCTCAACACCACTTCGTCTCGGGCTTTAACACCGCTTTGTCTCGTCGCTCAACACCACTTGGTCTCTTACCTGAACACCACTTGTTCTCGTCGCTCAACACCACTTAGTCTCGTCACTCAACACCACTTGGTCTCGTCACTCAACACCACTTTGTCTCGCGCCTCAACACCACTTGGCCTCGGGCCTCAACACCTCTTGTGTCGGGGCTCAACACCATCTGGTCTCGGGACTCAACACCACATGGTCTCGACCCTGAACACCACTTCGTCTCGTCAATCAACCCCACTTAGTCTCGTCACTCAACACCACTTGGCCACGGGCCTCAACACCCCTTGGTCTCGGCCTCAACATTACCTGGTCTTGGACCTCAACACCACTTGGTCTCGGACCTCAACACGACTTGGTCTCGAAGCTCAACAACAATTGGTCTCGTCGCTCAACAACTCTTGGTCTGGACCCTGAACACCACTTGGTCTCGTGGTTCAACACCACTTGGCCTCGAGCCTCAACACCACTTGGTCTCGGGCCTCAACACCGCTTGGTCTCGGACCTCAACACCACTTGGTCTCGACGCTCAAAACCAATTGGTCTCGTCGCTCAACAAAACTTGGTCTCGACCCTTAACACCACTTGGTCTCGTCGCTCAACACCACTTCGTCTCGTCACTCAACACCACTTGGTCTCGTCACTCAACACCACTTGGTCTCGCGCCTCAACACCACTTGGCCTCAGGCCTCAATACCCCTTGGTCTCAGGCCTCAACACCACTTGGTCTCGTCGCGTCACTCAACACCACTTGGTCTCGTCACTAGAAACCACATGGTCTCGCGCCTCAACACCACTTTGCCTCGGGCCTCTACACCACCTGGTCTCGGGCATCAACACCACTTGGTCTCGGACCTCAACACCACTTGGTCTCGCCGCACAACACCACTTGGTGTCGTCACTCAACACCACTTGGTCTCGGGCCTCAACACCACTTCATCTCGTCGTTCAACACCACCTGGTCTCGGGACTCAACACCACTTGGTCTCGACCCTGAACTCCACTTCGTCTCGTCACTCAACACCACTTGGTCTCGTCACTCAACACTTTTGGTCTTGCGCCTCAACACCACTTGGCCTCGGGCTTCAACACCACTTGGTCTCGTACCTGAACACCACTTTGTCTCGTCGCTCAACACCACTTGGTCTCGTCGCTCGCTACCATTTCGTCTCGTCAGTCAACATCACTTGATCTCGTCACTCAACACCACTTGGCCACGCGCCTACACACCACATCGTCTCGTCGTCCAACACCACTTGCTATCGGGCCTCAACACCACTTCGTCTCGGGCTTCAACAACACATTGTCTCGTCGCTCAACACCACTTGGTCTCTTTCCTGAACACCATTTGGTCTCGTCGCTCAACACCACTTCGTCTCGTCACTCAACACCACTTGGTCTCGCGTCTCAACACCACTTGGCCTCGGGCCTCAACACCACTTGATCTCGGGACTCAACACCACCTTGTCAGGGGCATCAATACCACTTGGTCTTGGACCACAACACCACTTGTTCTCGCACCACAACACCACTTGATCTCGTCACTCAACCCCACTTGGTCTCGCGCCTCCACACCACTTCATCTCGTCGTTCAACACCACTTGGTCTCAGGACTCAACACCACTTTTTCTCGACCCTGAACACCACTTCGTCTCGTCACTCAACACCACTTGGTCTCGTCACTCAAATCCACTTGGTCTTGGCCACAACAGCACTTGGCCTCGGGCCTCAACACCCGTTGGTCTCGGGCCTCAACACCACCTGGTCTCGGGCCCCAACACTACTTGGTCTCGGACCTCAACACCACTTGGTCTCGACGCTCAACACCACTTGATCTCGTCGCTCAAAACTACTTGGTCTCTACCCTGAACACCACTTGGTTTCGTCGCTCAACACCACTTGGTCTCGTCGCTCGATACCACTTCGTCTCGTCACTCAACACCACTTGATCACGTCACTCAACACCACTTGGTCTTGCGCCTCAACACCACTCCGTCTGGTCGTACAACACCACTTGGTATCGGGCCTCAACACCTCTTCGTCACGGGCTTCAACACCACTTTGTCTCGTCGCTCAAAACCACTTGGTCTCTTTCCTGAACACCACTTGTTCTCGTCGCTCAACACCACTTCGTCTCGTCACTCAACACCACTTGGTCTCGTCACTCAACACCACTTGGTCTCACGCCTCAACACCCCTTGGTCTCGGGCCTCAACACCACCTGGTCTCGGGCATCAACACCACTTGGTCTCGGACCTCAACACCACTTGGTCTTCCCGCACAACACCACTTGGTCTCGTCACTCAACACCACTTGGTCTCGCGCCTCAACACCACTTCATCTCGTCGTTCAACACCACTTGGTCTCGGGACTCAAAACCACTTGATCTCGAACCTGAACACCACTTCGTCTCGTCACTCAACACCACTTGGTCTCGTCACTCAACACCACTTGGTCTCGCGCCACAACACCACTTGACCTCGGGCCTCAACACCACCTGGTCTCGGGCTTCAACACCACTTGGTCTCGAACATCAAGACCACTTGGTCTCGAAGCTCAACACCACTTGGTCTCGTCGCTCAACACCACTTGGTCTCGACCCTGAAGACCACTTCGTCATGTCGTCCAACACCACTTGGTATCGGGCCTGAACACCACTTCGTCTCGAGCTTCAACACCAATTTGTCTCGTCGCTCAACACCACTTGGTCTCTTTCCTGAACACCACTTGTTCTCGTCGCTCAACACCACTTCGTCTCGTCACTGAACACCATTTGGTCTCGTCACTAAACACCACTTTGTCTCGCGCCTCAACATCACTTGGCCTCGGGCCTCAACACCTCTTGGTCTCGGGCCTCAACACCACGTGGTCTCGGGACTCAACACCACTTGGTCTCGACCCTGAACACCACTTCGTCTCGTTACTCAACACCACTTAGTCTCGTCACTCAACACCACTTGGTCTCGCGTCTCAACACCACTTGGCCTCGGGCCTCAAAACCACTTGGTCTCGGGCCTCAACATCACCTGGTCTCGGGCCTCAACACCACTTGGTCTCGGACCTCAACACCACTTGGTCTCGACGCTCAAAACCAATTGGTCTCGTCGCTCAACAACACTTGGTCTCGACCCTTAACACCACTTGGTCTCGTCTTCTCAACACCACTTCGTCTCGTCACTCAACACCACTTGGTCTCGTCTTTCAACACCACTTGTTCTCGCGCCTCAACACCATTTGGTCTCGGGACTCAACACCACTTGGTCTCGACCCTGAACTCCACTTCGTCTCGTCACTCAAAACAACTTGTTCTCGCGCCTCAACACCATTTGGTCTTGCGCCTCAACACCACTTGTCCTCGGGGTTCAACACCCCTTGGTCTCGGGCCTCAACACCACCTGGTCTCGGGCTTCAAAACAACTTGGTCTCGGACCTCAACACCACTTGGTGTCGACGCTCAACACCACGTGGATATGTCGCCCAACACCACTTGGTCTCGAACCTGAACACCACTTAGTCTCGTCGCTCAACACCACTTGGTCTCGTCGCTCGATACCATTTCGTCTCGTCAGTCAACATCACTGGATCTCGTCACTCAACACCACTTGGCCACGTGCCTACACACCACATCGTCTCCTCGTCCAACACCACTTGCTATCGGGCCTCTACACCACTTCGTCTCGGGCTTCAACAACACTTTTTCTCGTCGCTCAACACCACTTGGTCTCTTTCTTGAACACCATTTGGTCTCGTCGCTCAACTCCACTTCGTCTCGTCACTCAACACCACTTGGTCTCGTCACTCAACACCACTTGGTCTTGCGCCTCAACACCACTTGCCCTCGGGCTTCAACACCCCTTAGTCTCGGGCCTCAACACCACCTGGTCTCGGGCCTCAAAACCACTTGGTCTCGAACCTGAACACCACTTGGTCTCGTCGCTCAACACCACTTGGTCTCGTCGCTCAACACCACTTGGTCTCGTCGCTCGCTACCATTACGTCTCGTCAGTCAACATCATTTGATCTCGTCACTCAACACCACTTGGCCACGCGCCTACACACCACATCGTCTCGTCGTCCAACATAACTTGCTATCGGGCCTCAACACCACTTCGGTTCGGGCTTCAACAACACATTGTCTCGTCGCTCAACACCACTTGGATTCTTTCCTGAACACCATTTGGTCTCGTCGCTCAACACCACTTCGTCTCGTCACTCAACACCACTTGGTCTCGCGTCTCAACACCACTTGGCCTCGGGCCTCAACACCACTTGATCTCGGGCCTCAACACCACCTTGTCTCGGGCATCAACACCACTTGGTCTCGGACCACAACACCACTTGGTCTCGCCGCACAAAACAACTTGATCTCGTCACTCAACACCACTTGGTCTCGCGCCTCAACACCACTTCATCTCGTCGTTCAACACCACTTGGTCTCAGGACTCAACACCACTTTTTCTCGACCCTGAACACCATTTCGTCTCGTCACTCAACAGCACTTGGTCTCGTCACTCAACACCACTTGGTCTTGGCCACAACACCACTTGGTCTTGGCCACAACACCACTTGGCCTCGGGCCTCAACACCACTTGGTCTCGGGCCTCAACACCACCTGGTCTCGGGCCCCAACACCACTTGGTCTCGGACCTCAACACCACTTGGTCTCGACGCTCAACACCACTTGGTCTCGTCGCTCAAAACCACTTGGTCTCTACCCTGAACACCACTTGGTTTCGTCGCTCAACACCACTTGGTCTCGTCGCTCGATACCATTTCGTCTCGTCACTCAACACCACTTGATCACGTCACTCAACACCACTTGGTCTTGCGCCTCAACACCACTCCGTCTGGTCGTAAGACACCACTTGGTATCGGGCCTCAACACCTCTTCGTCTCGGGCTTCAACACCACTTTGTCTCGTCGCTCAAAACCACTTGGTCTCTTAACTGAACACCACTTGTTCTCGTCGCTCAACACCACTTCGTCTCGTCACTCAACACCACTTGGTCTCGTCACTCAACACCACTTGGTCTCGCGCCACAACACCCCTTGGTCTCGTGCCTCAACACCACCTGGTCTCGGGCATCATCACCACTTGATCTTGCCGCACAACACCATTTGGTCTCGTCACTCAACACCACTTGGACTCGCGCCTCAACACCACTTCGTCTCGTCACTCAACACCACTTGGTCTCGTCACTCAACACCACTTGTTCTCGCGCCACAACACCACTTGACCTCGGGCCTCAACACCCCTTGGTCTCGGGCCTCAACACCACCTGGTCTCGGGCTTCAACACCACTTGGTCTCGGACCTCAAGACCACTGGTCTCGACGCTCAACACCACTTGGTCTCGTCGCTCAACACCACTTGGTCTCGACCCTGAAGACCACTTGGTCACGTCGCTCTACACAACTTGATCTCGTCGCTCGATACCACTTCGTCTCGTCACTCAACACCACTTGTTCTCGTCACTCAACACCACTTGGACTCGCGCCTCTACACCACTTCGTCATGTCGTCCAACACCACTTGGTATCGGGCCTCAAAACCACTTCGTCTCGGGCTTCAACACCAATTTGTCTCGTCGCTCAACACCACTTGGTCTCTTTCCTGAACACGACTTGTTGTCGTCGCTCAACACCACTTCGTCTCGTCACTCAACACCATTTGGTCTCGTCACTCAACACCACTTTGTCTCGCGCCTCAACACCACTTGGCCTCGGGCCTCAACACCTCTTGGTCTCGGGCCTCTACACCACCTGGTCTTGGGACTCAACACCACTTGGTCTCGACCCTGAACACCACTTCATCTCGTCACTCAACATCACTTAGTCTCGTCACTCAACACCACTTGGTCTCGCGCCTCAACACCACTTGGCCTCGGGCCTCAACACCACTTGGTCTCGGGCCTCAACATCACCTGGTCTCGGGCCTCAACACCACTTGGTCTCGGACCTCAACACCACTTGGTCTCGACGCTCAAAACCAATTGGTCTCGTCGCTCAACAACACTTGGTCTCGACCCTTAACACCACTTGGTCTCGTCGCTCAACACCACTTCGTCTCGTCACTCAACACCACTTGGTCTCGTCATTCAACACCACTTGGTCTCGCGCCTCAACACCACTTGGCCTCAGGCCTCAACACCCCTTGGTCTCAGGTCTCAACACCACTTGGTCTCGTCGCTCAACACCACTTCTTCTCGTCACTCAACAGAACTTGGTCTCTTCACTCAACACCACTTGGTCTCGCGCCTCAATACCACTTGGCCTCGGGCCTCAACACCACCTGGTCTCGGGCATCAACACCACTTGGTCTCGGACCTCAACACCACTTGGTCACGCCGCACAACACCACTTGGTCTCGTCACTCAACACCACTTGGTCTCGCGCCTCAACACCACTTCATCTCGTCGTTCAACACCACTTGGTCTCGGGACTCAACACCACTTGGTCTCGACCCTGAACTCCACTTCGTCTAGTCACTCAACACCACTTGGTCTCGTCACTCAACACCACTTGGTCTTGCGCCTCAACACCACTTGCCCTAGGGCTTCAACACCCCTTAGTTTCGGGCCTCAACACCACTTGGTCTCGACGCTCAAAACCAATTGGTCTCGTCGCTCAACAACACTTGGTCTCGACCCTTAACACCACTTGGTCTCGTCGCTCAACACCACTTCGTCTCGTCACTCAACACCACTTGGTCTCGTCATTCAACACCACTTGGTCTCGCGCCTCAACACCACTTGGCCTCAGGCCTCAACACCGCTTGGTCTCAGGCCTCAACACCACTTGGTCTCGTCGCTCAACACCACTTCGTCTCGTCACTCAACAGAACTTGGTCTCTTCACTCAACACCACTTGGTCTCGCGCCTCAACACCACTTGGCCTCGGGCCTCAACACCACCTGGTCTCGGGCATCAACACCACTTGGTCTCGGACCTCAACACCACTTGGTCACGCCGCACAACACCACTTTGTCTCGTCACTCAACACCACTTGGTCTCGCGCCTCAACACCACTTCATCTCGTCGTTCAACACCACTTGGTCTCGGGACTCAACACCACTTGGTCTCGACCCTGAACTCCACTTCGTCTAGTCACTCAACACCACTTGGTCTCGTCACTCAACACCACTTGGTCTTGCGCCTCAACACCACTTGCCCTCGGGCTTCAACACCCCTTAGTCGCGGGCCTCAACACCACCTGGTTTCGGGCCTCAAAACCACTTGGTCTCGAACCTGAACACCACTTGGTCTCGTCGCTCAACACCACTTGGTCTCGTCGCTCGCTACCATTACGTCTCGTCAGTCAACATCACTTGATCTCGTCACTCAACACCACTTGGCCACGCGCCTACACACCACATCGTCTCGTCGTACAACATCACTTGCTATCGGGCCTCAACACCACTTCGTCTCGGGCTTCAACAACACATTGTCTCGTCGCTCAACACCACTTGGATTCTTTCCTGAACATCACTTGTTCTCGTCGCTCAACACCACTTCGTCTCGTCACTCAACACCACTTGGTCTCGTCACTCAACACAACTTTGTCTTGCGCCTCAACACCACTTGGCCTCGGGCCTCAAGACCAATTGGTCTCGGGCTTCAACACCACTTAGTCTCGGGACTCAACACCACTTCGTCTCGTCGGCCAACACCACTTGGTATCGGGCCTCAACACCTATTCGTCTCGGGCTTCAACACCACTTTGTCTCGTCGCTCAACACCACTTAGTCTCTTTCCTGAACACCACTTGTTCTCGTCGCTCAACACCACTTCGTCTCGTCACTCACCACCACTTGGTCTCGTCACTCAACACCACTTTGTCTCGCGCCTCAACACCACTTGGCCTCGGGCCTCAACACCCCTTGGTCTCGGGCATCAACACCACATGGTCTCGGGCATCAACACCACTTGGATTCGGACCTCAACACCACTTGTTCTCGTCACTCAACACCACTTGGTCTCGCGCCTCAACACCACTTGGCCTCGGGCCTCAACACCCCTTGGTCTCGGGCCTCAACACCACCTGGTCTCGGGCATCAACATCACTTGGTCTCGGACCTCAACACCACTTGGTCTCGCCGCACAACACCACTTGGTCTCGTCACTCAACACCACTTGCTATCGGGCCTCAACAACACTTGGTCTCGGGCTTCAACAACACTTTGTCTCGTCAAGCAACACCACTTGGTCTCTTTCCTGAACACCACTTGGTGTCGTCGCTCAACAACACTTCGTCTCGTCACTCAACACCACTAGGTCTCGTCACTCAACACCACTTGGTCTTGCGCCTCAACACCACTTGGCCTCGGGCCTCAACACCCCTTGGTCTCAGGCATCAACAACACCTGGTCTCGGGCCTCAACACCACTTGGTCTCGGGCCTCAACACGACTTGGTCTCGACGCTCAACACTAATTGGTGTCGTCGCTCAACAACACTTGGCCTGGACCCTGAACACCACTTGGTCTCGTCACTCAATACCACTTCGTCTCGTCACTCAACTCCACTTAGTCTCGTCACTCAACACCACTTGGTCTCTTGCTTCAAAACCAATTTGTCTCGTCGCTCAAAACCACTTGGTCTTTTTCCTGAACACCACTTGGTCTCGTCTCTCAACACCACTTCGTCTCGTCACTCAACACCAGTTGGTCTCGCGCCTCAACAGCACTTGACCTCTGGCCTCAACACCACTTGGTCTCGGGCCTCAACACCACTTAGTCTCGGGACTCTACACAACTTGGTCTCGCGCCTCAACACCACTTCGTCTCGTCGTCCAACACCACTTGGTGTCGGGCCTCAACACCACTTCGTATCGGGCTTCAACACCACTTTGTCTCGTCGCTCAACACCACTTGGTCTCTTTCCTGAACACCACTTGTTCTCGTCGCTCAACACCACTTTGTCTCGCGCCTCAACACCACTTGGCCTCGGGCCTCAACACCTCTTGGTCTCGGGCCTCAACACCACCTGGTCTCGGGACTCAACACCACTTGGTCTCGACCCTGAACACCACTTCGTCTCGTCACTCAACACCACTTAGTCTCGTCACTCAACACCACTTGGTCTCGCGCCTCAACACCACTTGGCCACGGGCTTCAACACCCCCTGGTCTCGCCTCAACATTACCTGGTCTTGGGCCTCAACACCACTTGGTCTCGGACCTCAACACGACTTGGTCTCGAAGCTCAACACCATTGGTCTCGTCGTTCAACAACACTTGGTCTGGACCCTGAACCGCACTTGGTCTCGTCGCTCAACACCACTTCGTCTCGTCACTCAACACCACTTGGTCTCGTCACTCAACACCAATTGGTCTCGCGCCTCAACACCACTTGGTCTCGGGCCTCAACACCACTTGGTCTCGGGCCTCAACATCACCTGGTCTTGGGCCTCAACACCACTTTGTCTCGGACCTCAACACCACTTGGTCTCGACGCTCAAAACCAATTGGTCTCGACGCTCAACAACACTTGGTCTCGACCCTTAACACCACTTGGTCTCGTCGCTCAACACCACTTCGTCTCGTCACTCAACACCACTTGGTCTCGTCACTCAACACCACTTGGTCTCGCGCATCAACACCACTTGGCCTCAGGCCTCAACACCCCTTGGTCTCAGGCCTCAACACCACTTGGTCTCGTCGCTCAACACCACTTCGTCTCGTCACTCAACACCACTTGGTCTCTTCTCTCAACACCACTTGGTCTCGTCACTCAACACACCTTGGTCTCGCGCCTCAACACCACTTCATCTCGTCGTTCAACACCACTTGGTCTCGGGACTCAACACCACTTGGTCTCGACCCTGAACTCCAATTCGTCTAGTCACTCAACACCACTTGGTCTCGTCACTCAACACCACTTGGTCTTGCGCCTCAACACCACTTACCCTCGGGCTTCAACACCCCTTAGTCTCGGGCCTCAACACCACCTGGTCTCGGGCCTCAAAACCAGTTGGTCTTGGACCTCAACACCACTTGGTGTCGACGCTCAACACCACGTGGATATGTCGCTCATCACCACTTGGTCTCGAACCTGAACACCACTTGGTCTCGTCGCTCAACACCACTTGGTCTCGTCGCTCGCTACCATTTCGTCTCGTCAGTCAACATCACTTGATCTCGTCACTCAACACCACTTGGCCACGCGCCTACACACCACATCGTCTCGTCGTCCATCACCACTTGCTATCGGGCCACAACACCACTTCGTCTCGGGCTTCAACAACACATTGTCTCGTCGCTCTACACCACTTGGTCTTTTTCCTGAACACCATTTGGTCTCGTCGCTCAACACCACTTCGTCTCGTCACTCAACACCACTTGGTCTCGCGTCTCAACACCACTTGGCTCGGGCCTCAACACCACTTGATCTCGGGCCTCAACACCACTTGGTCTCGCACCACAACACCACTTGGTCTCGTCACTCAACACCACTTGGTCTCGCGACTCAACACCACTTGATCTCGTCGTTCAACACCACTTGGTCTCAGGACTCAACACCACTTTTTCTCGACACTGAACACCACTTCGTCTCGTCACTCAACACCACTTGGTCTCGTCACTCAACACCACTTGGTCTTAGCCACAACACCACTTGGTCTTGGACACAACACCACTTGGCTTAGGGCCTCAACACGCCTTGGTCTCGGGCCTCAACACCACCTGGTCTCGGGTCCCAACACCACTTGGTCTCGGACCTCAACACAACTTGGTCTCGACGCTCAACACCACCTGGTCTCGTCGCTCAAAACCACTTGGTCTCTACCCTGAACACCACTTGGTTTCGTCGCTCAACACCACTTGGTCTCGTCGCTCGATACCACTTCGTCTCATCATTCAACACCACTTGATCACGTCACTCAACACCACTTGGTCTTGCGCCTCAAAACCACTCCGTCTGGTCGTACAACACCACTTGGTATCGGGCCTCAACACCTCTTCGTCTCGGGCTTCAACACCACTTTGTCTCGTAGCTCAAAACCACTTGGTCTCTTATCTGAACACCATTGTTCTCGTCACTCAACACCACTTGGTCTCGCGCCTCAACACCCCTTGGTCCGGGCCTCAACACCACCTGATCTCGGGCATCAACACCACTTGGTCTCGACCCTGAACACCACTTCGTCTCGTCACTCAACACCACTTGGTCTCGTCACTCAACACCACTTGGTCTCGCGCCACAACACCACTTGACCTCGGGCCTCAACACCACCTGGTCTCGGGCTTCAACACCACTTGGTCTCGGGCCTCAACACCACCTGGTCTCGGACCTCAAGACCACTTGGTCCTGACGCTCAACACCACTTTGTCTCGTCGCTCAACACCACTTGGTCTCTTTCCTGAACACCACTTGTTCTCGTCGCTCAACACCACTTCGTCTCGTCACTCAACACCACTTGGTCTCGTCACTCAACACCACTTTGTCTCGCGCCTCAACACGGCTTGGCCTCGGGCCTCAACACCTCTTGGTCTCGGGCCTCAACACCACCTGGTCTCGGGACTCAACACCACTTGGTCTCGACCCTGAGCACCACTTCGTCTCGTCACTCAACACCACTTAGTCTCGTCACTCAACACCACTTGGTCTCGCGCCTCAACACCACTTGGCCACGGGCCTCAACACCCCTTGGTCTCTGGCCTCAACATTACCTGGTCTTGGGCATCAACACCACTTGGTCTCGGACCTCAACACGACTTGGTCTCGAAGCTCAACACCAATTGGTCTCGTCGCTCAACAACACTTGTTCTGGACCCGAACACCACTTGGTCTCGTCGCTCAACACCACTTCGTCTCGTCACTCAACACCACCTGGTCTCGTCACTCAACACCACTTGGTCTCGTGCCTCAACAACACTTGACCGCGGGCCTCAACACCACTTGGTCTCGGGCCTCAACATCACCTTGTCTCTGGCCCCAACACAACTTGGTCTCGGACCTCAACACCACTTGGTCTCGACGCTCAAAACCAATTGGTCTCGTCGCTCAACAACACTTGGTATCGACCCTTAACACCACTTGGTCTCTTCGCTCAACACCACTTCGTCTCGTCACTCAACACCACTTGGTCTCGTCAATCAACACCACTTGGTCTCGCGCCCCAACACCACTTGGCCTCAAGCCTCAACACCCCTTGGTCTCAAGCCTCCACACCACTTGGTCTCGTCGCTCAACACCTCTTCGTCTCGTCACTCAACACCACTTGGTCTCGTCACTCAACACCACCTGGTCTCGGGCATCTACACCACTTGGTCTCGGACCTCAACACCACTTGTTCTCGCCGCACAACACCACTTGGTCTCGTCACTCAACACCACTTGGTCTCGCACCTCAACACAACTTCATCTCGTCGTTCAACACCACTTGGTCTCGGGACTCAACACCACTTGGTCTCGACCCTGAACTCCACTTCGTCTGGTCACTCAAAACCACTTGGTCTCGTCACTCAAAACCACTTGGTCTTCCGCCTCAACACCACTAGGCCTCGGGCTTCAACACCCCTTGGTCTCGGGCCTCAACACCACCTGGTCTCGGGCCTCAAAACCACTTGGTCTCGGACCTCAACACCAATTGGTGTCGACGCTCAACACCACGTGGATATGTCGCTCAACACCACTTGGTCTCGAACCTGAACACCACTTGGTCTCGTCGCTCAACACCACTTGATCTCGTCGCTCGATACCATTTCGTCTCGTCAGTCAACATCACTTGATCTCGTCACTCAACACCACTTGGCCACGCGCCTACACACCACATCGTCTCGTCGTCCAACACCACTTGCTATCGGGCCTCAACAGCACTTCGTCTCGTCATTCAACACCACTTGGTCTCGTCATTTTACACCACTTTGTCTCGCGCCTCAACACCACTTGGCCCTGGGCCTCAACACCACTTGGTCTCGGGCCTCAACATCACCTGGTCTCGGGCCTCAACACCACTTGGTCTAGGACCTCAACACCACTTGGTCTCGACGCTCAAAACCAATTGGTCTCGTCGCTCAACAACACTTGGTCTCGACCCTTAACACCACTTTGTCTCGTCGCTCAACACCACTTGGTCTCGTCGCTCGATACCATTTCGTCTCGTCAGTCAACATCACTTGATCTCGTCATTCAACACCACTTGGCCACGCGCCTACACACCACATCGTCTCGTCGTCCAACACCACTTGCTATCGGGCCTCAACACCACTTCGTCTCGGGCTTCAACAACACCTTGTGTCGTCGCTCAACACCACTTGGTCTCTTTCCTGAACACCATTTGGTCTCGTCGCGCAACACCACTTCGTCTCGTCACTCAACACCACTTGGTCTCGCGCCTCAACACCACTTGGCCTCGGGCCTCAAAACTCCTTGGTCTCGGGCCTCAACACCAACTGGTCTTGGGCATCAACACCACTTGGTCTCGGACCTCAACACCACTTGGTCTTGCCGCACAACACCACTTGGTCTCGTCACTCAACACCACTTGGTCTCGAGCCTCTACACCACTTCGTCATGTCCAACACCACTTGGTATCGGGCCTCAATACCACTTCGTCTCGGGCTTCAACACCAATTTGTCTCGTCGCTCAACACCACTTGGTCTCTTTCCTGAACACCACTTGTTCTCGTCGCTCAACACCGCTTCGTCTCGTCACTCACCACCACTTTGTCTCGCGCCTCAACACCACTTGGCCTCGGGCCTCAAGACCACTTAGTCTCGGGACTCAACACCACTTGGTCTCGCGCCTCAACACCACTTCGTCTCGTCGTTCAACACCACTTGGTCTCGGGACTCAACACCACTTGGTCTCGACCCTGAACTCCACTTCGTCTCGACCCTGAACTCCACTTCGTCTCGTCACTCAACACCACTTTGTCTCGTCACTCAACACCACTTGGTTTTGCGCCTCAACACCACTTGGCCTCGGGCCTCAACACCCGCTGGTCTCGGGCCTCAACACCACCTGGTCTCGAGCCTCAACACCATTTGGTCTCGGACCTCAACACCACTTGGTCTCGACGCCAGCACCACTTGGTCTCGTCTTTCAACACCACTTGGATCGAACCTGAACACCACTTGGTCTCGTCGCTCAACACCACTTGGTCTCGTCCCTCGATACCACTTCGTCTCGTCAGTCAACACCACTTGATCTCGTCACTCAACACCACTTGGCCTTGCGCCTCAACACCACATCGTCTCGTCGTCCAACACCACTTGCTATCGGGCCTGAACACCACTTCGTCTCGGGCTTCAACACCACTTTGTCCCGTCGCTCAACACCAGTTGGTCTCTTTCCTGAACACCACTTGGTCTCGCCGCTCAACACCACTTCGTCTCGTCACTCAACACCACTTCGTCTCGTCACTCAGCACCACTCTGTCTCGCGTCTAAGCACCACTTGGCCTAGGGCCTCAATGTCACTTGGTCTCGGTCCTTAACACCACCTTGTCTCGGGCATCAACACCACTTGGTCTCGGACCTCAACACCACTTGGGCTCGCCGCACAACACCACTTGATCTCGTCACTCAACACCACTTGGTCTCGCGCCTCAACATCACTTCATCTCGTCGTTCAACACCACTTGTTCTCGGGACTCAACACCACTTGGTCTCGACCCTGAACACCACTTCGTCTCGTCACTCAACACCACTTAGTCTCGTCACTCAACACCACTTGGTTTCGCGCCTCAACACCACTTGGCCACGGGCCTCAACAACCCTTGGTCTCTGGCCTCAATAACACCTGCTCTTGGGCCTCAACACCACCTGGTCTCGGACCTCAACACGACTTGGTCTCGAAGTTCAACACCAATTGGTCTCGTCGCTCAACAACACTTAGTCTGGACCCTGAACACCACTTGGTCTCGTCGCTCAACACCACTTCGTCTCGTCACTCAACACCACTTGGTCTCGTCACTCAACACCACTAGGTCTCGCGCCTCAACACCACTTGAGCCTGGCCTCAACACCACTTGGTCTCGGGCCTCAACATCACCTGGTCTCGGGCCTCAACACCACTTGGTCTCGGACCTCAACACAACTTGGTCTCGACGCTCAAAACCAATTGGTCTCGTCGCTCAACAACACTTGGTCTCGACCCTTAACACCACTTGGTCTCGTCGCTCAACACCACTTCGTCTCGTCACTCAACACCACTTGGTCTCGTTACTCAACACCACTTGGTCTCGCGCCTCAACACCACTTGGTTTCAGGCCTCGACACCACGTGGTCTCGTCGCTCAACACCACTTCGTCTCGTCACTCAACACCACTTGGTCTCGTCACTCAACACCACTTGGTCTCGCGCCTCAAAACCACTTGGCCTTGGGCCTCAACACCCCTAGGTCTCGGGCCTCAACACCACCTGGTCTCGCGCAACAACACCACTTGGTCTTGGACCTCAACACCACTTGGTCTCGGGCCTCAAGACCACTTAGTCTCGGGACTCAACACCACTTGGTCTCGCGCCTCAACACCACTTCGTCTCGTCGTTCAACACCACTTGGTCTCGTCACTCAACACCACTTGGTCTCGCGCCTCTAAACCACATCATCTCGTCGTTCAACACCACTTGGTCTCGGGACTCAACACCACTTGGTCTCGACCCTGAAATCCACATCGTCTCGTCACTCAACACCACTTGGTCTCGTCACTCAACACCACTTGGTCTTGCGCCTCAACACCACTTGGTCTCGTCGCTCGATACCATTTCGTCTCGTCAGTCAACATCACTTGATCTCGTCACTCAACACCACTTGGACACGCGC
Source organism: Hymenopus coronatus (assembly GCA_030762935.1). Taxonomy (NCBI): domain Eukaryota; kingdom Metazoa; phylum Arthropoda; class Insecta; order Mantodea; family Hymenopodidae; genus Hymenopus; species Hymenopus coronatus. The sequence continues at coordinate 31,888,318 of CM060884.1, forward strand.
CTACACATCACATCGTCTCGTCGTCCAACACCACTTGCTATCGGGCCTCAACACCACTTCGTCTCGAGCTTCAATAACACTTTGTCTCGTCGCTCAACACCACTTGGTCTCTTTCCTGAACAACATTTGGTCTCGTCGCTCAACACCACTTCGTCTCGTCACTCAACACCACTTGGTCTCGCGCCTCAACACCACTTCATCTCGTCGTTCAACACCACTTGAACTCAGGACTCAACACCACTTTTTCTCGACCCTGAACACCACTTCGTCTCATCACTCAACACCACTTGGTCTCGTCACTCAACACCACTTGGTCTTGGCCACAACACCACTTGGTCTTGGCCACACACCACTTGGCCTCGGGTCTCAACACCCCTTGGTCTCGGGCCTCAACACCACCTGGTCTCGGGCCCCAACACCACTTGGTCTCGGACCTCAACACCAGTTGGTCTCGACGGTCAACACCACTTGGTCTCGTCGCTCAAAACCACTTGGTCTCTACCCTGAACACCACTTGGTCTCGTCACTCAACACCACTTGGTCTCGTCACTCAACATCACTTGGTCTCGTCACTCAACACCGCTTAATCTTGCGCCTCAACACCACTTGGCCTCGGGCCTCAACACCACCTGGTCTCGGGCCTCAACACCACTTGGTCTCGGACCTTAACACCACTTGGTGTCGACGCTCAACACCACTTGGACTCGTCGCTCAACACCACTTGGTCTCGAAATTGAACACCACTTGCCTTCGTAGCTCAACACCAGTTGGTCTCGTTGCTCGATACCAATTCGTCTCGTCAGTCAACACCACTTGATCTCGTCACTCAATACCACTTGGCCTCGCGGCCACACACCACATTGTCTCGTCGTCTAACACCACTTGCTATCGGGCCTCAATACCACTTCGTCTCGGGCTTCAACAACACTTTGTCTCGTCGCTCAACACCACTTGGTCTCTTTCCTGAACACCACTTGGTGTCGTCACTCAACACCAGTTCGTCTCGTCACTCAACACCACTTGGTCTTGACACTCAACACCACTTGGTCTTGCGCCTCAACACCACTTGGTCTCGGACCTCAACACCCCTTGGTCTCGCGCCTCTACACCACTTCGTCATGTCGTCCAACACCACTTGGTATCGGGCCTCAACACCACTACGTCTCGGGCTTAAACACCAATTTGTCTCGTCGCTCAACACCACTTGGTCTCTTTCCTGAACACCACTTGCTCTCGTCGCTCAACACCGCTTCGTCTCGTCACTCACCACAACTTTGTCTCGCGCCTCAACACCCCTTGGTCTCGGGCCTCAACATCACCTGGTCTCGAGCCTGAACACCACTTGGTCTCGTCTTTCAACACCACTTGGATCGAACCTGAACACCACTTGGTCTCGTCGCTCAACACCACTTGGTCTCGTCGCTCGATACCACTTCGTCTCGTCAGTCAACACCACTTGATCCCGTCACTCAACACCACTTGGTCTTGCGCCTCAACACCACATCGTCTCGTCGTCCAACACCACTTGCTATCGGGCCTGAACACCACTTCGTCTCGGGCTTCAACACCACTTTGTCTCGTCGCTCAACGCCACTTGGTCTCTTTCCTGAACACCACTTGGTCTCGTCGCTCAACACCACTTCGTCTCGTCACTCAACACCACTTCGTCTCGTCACTCAGCACCACTTGGTCTCGCGTCTAAACACCACTTGGCCTCGGGCCTCAATGCCACTTGGTCTCGGTCCTTAACAACACCTTGTCTCGGGCATCAACACCACTTGTTCTCGGACCTCAACACCACTTGGTCTCGCCGCACAACACCACTTGATCTCGTCAATCAACACCACTTGGTCTCGCGCCTCAACATCACTTCATCTCGTCGTTCAACACCACTTGTTCTCGGAACTCAACACCACTTGGTCTCGACCCTGAACACCACTTCGTCTCGTCACTCAACACAACTTAGTCTCGTCACTCTACACCACTTGGTCCCGCGCCTCAACACCACTTCGTCTCGTCGTCTTACACCACTTGGTGTCGGGCCTCAACACCACTTCGTCTCGGGCTTCAAGACCACTTTGTCTCGTCGCTCAACACCACTTGGTCTCTTTCCTGAACACCACTTGTTCTCGTCGTTCAACACCACTTCGTCTCGTCATTCAACACCACTTGGTCTCGTCACTCAGCACCACTTTGTGTAGCGCCTTAACACCACTTGGCCTCGGGCCTCAACACCTCTTGGTCTCGGGCCTCAACACCACTCGGTCTCCGTCTCAACACCAATTGGTCTCGACCCTGAACACCACTTCGTCTCGTCACTCAACACCACTTAGTCTCGTCACTCAACACCACTTGGTCTCGCGCCTCAACACCACTTGGCCACGGGCCTCAACACCCCTTGGTCTCTGGCCTCAACAACACCTGGTCTTGGGCCTCAACACCACTTATCTCGGACCTCAAAACGACTTGGTCTCGAAGCTCAACACCAATTGGTCTCGTCACTCAACAACACTTGGTCTGGACCCTGAACACCACTTGGTCTCGTCGCTCAACACCACTTCGTCTCGTCACTCAACACCACTTGGTCTCATCACTCAACACCACTTGGTCTCGCGCCTCAACACCACTTGGTCTCGGGCCTCAACACTACTTGGTCTAGGGCCTCAACATCACCTGGTCTCGGGCCTCAACACCACTTGGTCTCGGACCTCAACACCACTTGGTCTCGACGCTCAAAACCAATTGGTCTCGTCGCTCAACATCACTTGGTCTCGACCCTTAACACAACTTGGTCTCGTCGCTCAACACCACTTCGTCACGTGTCACAACACCACTTGGTCTCGTCACTCAGCACCACTTGGTCTCGCGCCTCAACACCACTTGGCCTCAGGCCTCAACACCCCTTGGTCTCAGGCCTCAACACCACTTGGTCTCGTCGCTCAACACCACTTCGTCTCGTCACTCAACACCACTTGGTCTCGTCACTCAACACCACTTGACCTAGCGCCTCAACACAAATTGGCCTTGGGCCTCAACACCTCTTGGTCTCGGGCCTCAACACCACCTGGTCTCGGGCATCAACACCACTTGGTGTCGGACCTCAACACCACTTGGTCTCGCCGCACAACACCACTTGGTCTCGTTACTCAACACCACTTGTTCTCGACGCTCAACACCACTTGGTCTCGTCGCTCAAAACCACTTGATCTCTACCCTGAACACCACTTGGTTTCGTCGCTCAACACCACTTGGTCTCGTCGCTCGATACCACTTCGTCTCGTCACTCAACACCACTTGATCACGTCACTCAACACCACTTGTTCTTGCGCCTCAACACCACTCCGTCTGGTCGTACAACACCACTTGGTATCGGGCCTCAACACCACTTCGTCTCGGGCTTCAACACGACTTTGTCTCGTCGCTCAAAACCACTGGGTCTCTTTCCTGAACACCACTTGGTCTCGTCGCTCAACACCACTTCGTCTCGTTACTCAACACCACTTGATCTCGCGCCTCAACACCACATCATCTCGTCGTTCAACACCACTTGGTCTCGGGACTCAACACCACTTGGTCTCGACCCTGAACTCCACTTCGTCTCGTCACTCAACACCACTTGGTCTCGTCACTCAACACCACTTGGTCTCGTCACTCAACACCACTTGGTCTCGTCACTCAACACCACTAGATCTCGTCGCTCAACACCTCTTGGCCTCGCGCCTCAACACCACTTGGTGTCGAGCCTCAACACCACTTAATATCCGACCTCACCACCCATTGGTCTCGGGTTTCAACCCCTCTTGGTCTCGTCGCTTAACACCATTTGGTCTCATCGCTCAAAAACACTTGGTCTCGTCACTTTACACCACATGGTCTTACGCCTCAACACCACTTCGTCTCTTCGTTCAACACCACTTGGTCTCGAGCCTCAACACAACTTCGTCTCGGGCCTCAACACCACTTAGTCTCGTCGCTCAACACCACTTGGTCTCTCGCCTCAACATCGCCTAGCCTCGGGTCTCAACACCACTTGGTCGCCCAATTCGATACCACTTCATCTCTTCACTCAACACCACTTGATCTCGTCACTCAACACCACTTGGTCTCGCGCCTCAACACCACTTCGTCTCGTCGTCCAACACCACTTGGTATCGGGCCTCAACACAACTTCGTCTCGGGCTTCAACACCACTTTGTCTCGTCGCTCAACACCACTTGGTCTCTTTCCTGAACACCGCTTGTTCTCGTTGCTCAACACCACTTCGTCTTGTCACTCAACACCACTTGCTCTGGTCACTCAACACCACTTGGTCTCGCGTCTTAACACCACTTGGCCTCGGGCCTCAACACCACTTGCTCTCGGGCCGCAAGTCCACTTGGTCTCGGGCATCAACGCCACTTGGCCTCGGATCTCAACACCACTTGGTCTCGCCGCACAACACCACTTGGTCTCGTCACTCAACACCACTTGGTCTCGCGTCACAACACCACTTGGTCTTGCGCCACAACACCACTTGGCCTCGGTCCTCAACACCCCTTGGTCTCGGGCCTCAACACCACCTGGTCTCGGGCCTCAACACCACTTGGTCTCGTCGCTCAACACCACTTGTTCTCGTCCCTGAACACCACTTGGTCTCGTCGTCGCTCAACGCCACTTGGTCTCGTCCTCGATACCACTTCGTTTCGTCACTCAACACCACTTGTTCTCGTCACTCAACACCACTTGGTCTCGCGCCTCAGCACCACTCCGTCTCTTCGTCCAACACCACTTGTTATCGGGCCTCAACACCACTTCGTCTCGGGCTTCAACACCAATTTGTCTCGTCGCAGAACACCATTTGGTCTCTTTCCTGAACACCACTTTGTCTCGTCCTTCAACACCACTTCGTCACGTCACAAAACACCACTTGGTCTCGTGCCTCAACACCACTTGGCCTCGGGCCACACCACTTGGTCTCGGGCCTCAACACCACTTAGTCTCGGAATTCAACACCACTTGGTCTCTCGCCTCAACACCACTTCCTCTCGTCGTCCAACACCACTTTTTCTCGGGCCTCAACACCACTTGGTGTCGAATCTCAACACCACATCATCTCATAGCTCAACACCACTTTGTCTTTTCGCTCAACACTATTTCATCTCGTCACCCAACACCACTTTGTCTCGTTACTCAACAACACTTTGTCTCGTCCTGCTACACCACCTGGTCTCGTCGCTCATCACCACTTGGTCTCGAGTTTCGACACCACTTGGTCTCGGGCCTCAACACCACTTGGTCTCGGACCTCAACTCCACAGCGTCTCCTCCCTCAACACCATTTCGTCTCGTAACCCAACACCACCTGGTCTCGTCCATCAACACCACTCTGTCTCGTCGTGCAACACCACTTGGTCTCGTCGCTCAACACCACTTGGTCTCGGTATTAAACACCACTTGGTCTCGGGCCTCAACACCAGTTGGTCTCGAATCTCCACACCACCTCGTCTCGTTGCTCAACACCACTAGGTTTTGACGCTCAACACCTTTTCGTCTCGTCTTCCAACACCACTTTGTGTCGTCACTCAGCACCATTTGGTCTGGTCCTGCGACACCACTTCGTCTCGTCACTCAACACCACTCGGTGTCGAGTCTCAACACCACTTGTTCTCGGGCCTCAACACCACTTGGTCTCGGGACTCAACTTCTCTTGGTCGGGACGCTCAACACCACTTGGTCTCGTCGGTCAACGCCACTTGGTCTCGTCGCTCAACACCCCTTGGTCTCGGGCCTCAACACCACCTGGTCTCGGGCCTCAATACCACTTGGTCTCGTCGCTCAACACCACTTGTTCTCGTCCCTGAACACCACTTGGTCTCGTCGCTCAACGCCACTTGGTCTCGTCCTCGATACCACTTCGTTTCGTCACTCAACACCACTTGTTCTCGTCACTCAACACCACTTGGTCTCGCGCCTCAGCACCACTCCGTCTCTTCGTCCAACACCACTTGTTATCGGGCCTCAACACCACTTCGTCTCGGGCTTCAACACCAATTTGTCTCGTCGCAGAACACCATTTGGTCTCTTTCCTGAACACCACTTTGTCTCGTCCTTCAACACCACTTCGTCACGTCACAAAACACCACTTGGTCTCGTGCCTCAACACCACTTGGCCTCGGGCCACACCACTTGGTCTCGGGCCTCAACACCACTTAGTCTCGGAATTCAACACCACTTGGTCTCTCGCCTCAACACCACTTCCTCTCGTCGTCCAACACCACTTTTTCTCGGGCCTCAACACCACTTGGTGTCGAATCTCAACACCACATCATCTCATAGCTCAACACCACTTTGTCTTTTCGCTCAACACTATTTCATCTCGTCACCCAACACCACTTTGTCTCGTTACTCAACAACACTTTGTCTCGTCCTGCTACACCACCTGGTCTCGTCGCTCATCACCACTTGGTCTCGAGTTTCGACACCACTTGGTCTCGGGCCTCAACACCACTTGGTCTCGGACCTCAACTTCACAGCGTCTCCTCCCTCAACACCATTTCGTCTCGTAACCCAACACCACCTGGTCTCGTCCATCAACACCACTCTGTCTCGTCGTGCAACACCACTTGGTCTCGTCGCTCAACACCACTTGGTCTCGGTATTAAACACCACTTGGTCTCGGGCCTCAACACCAGTTGGTCTCGAATCTCCACACCACCTCGTCTCGTTGCTCAACACCACTAGGTTTTGACGCTCAACACCTTTTCGTCTCGTCTTCCAACACCACTTTGTGTCGTCACTCAGCACCATTTGGTCTGGTCCTGCGACACCACTTCGTCTCGTCACTCAACACCACTCGGTGTCGAGTCTCAACACCACTTGTTCTCGGGCCTCAACACCACTTGGTCTCGGGACTCAACTTCTCTTGGTCGGGACGCTCAACACCACTTGGTCTCGTCGGTCAACGCCACTTGGTCTCGTCGCTCAACACCACTTGGTCTGGAATTTCAACACCACTTGTCTCGGGCCTCAACACCACTTGTCTGGGACCTCAACACCACATCGTCTCCTTCCTCAACACCATTTCGTCTCGTCACCCAACACCACTTGGTCTCGTCCATCAACACCACTTGTTCTCGTCCTGCAACACCAATTGGTCTCGGCGCTCAACACCACTTGGTCTCGGTAATAAACACCACTTAGTCTCGGGCCTCAACACCACTTGGTCTCGGATCTCCACACCACCTCGTCTCGTTGCTCAACACCACTAGGTTTTGACGCTTAACACCATTTCGGCTCGTCACCTAACACCACTTTGTGTCGTCATTAAACACCACTTGGTCTGGTCCTGCGAAACCACTTGGTCTCGTCACTCAACACCACTTGGTGTCGAGGCTCAACACCACCTGGTCTCGTCGCTCAACACCACCTGGTCTCGAGGTTCAACACCACTTGGTCTGGGGCCTCAAAATCACTTGGTCTCGGACCTCAAAACCACATCGTCTGCTCCCTTACACTTTTTCGTCTCGTCACAGAACACCTTTTGGTCTCCTCACTCAACACCTCTTGGTCTCGTCCTGCAACACCACTTGGTCGCGACGCTCAACACCACTTGGTCTCGTCGCTTAACACCATTTGGTCTCGTCGCTCAACACAACTTCGTCTCGTCGCTCAAGACCACTAAGTCTCGTCGCTCGACACAACTTTGTCTCGCGCCTCAACACCCCTTGGTCTCGGGCCTCAACACTACCTGGTCTCGGGCCTCAACACCACTTGGCCTCAGACCTCAACACCACTTCGTCCCGTCGCTCAACACCATTTCGTCTCGTCACCCAACACCACTTTGTCTCGACACTCAACACCACTGGTCTCTTCCTGCAACACCACTTGGTCTCGTCGCTCAACACCATTATTCTCGAGCCTCAACAAAACTTGGTCTCGGGCCTCAACCGCACTTGGTCTCGTCGCTCAACACCTGTGGTCGCGTGGCTAAACAGCACTTGGTCTCGGCGCTCAACACCACTTGATCTCGTTAACCAACACCACTTTGTCTCGTTACGTAACAACACTTAGTCTCGTCCTGCTACACCACCTGGTCTCGTCGCTCAACACCACTTGGTCTCGAGTTTCGACACCACTTGATCTCGGGCCTCAACACCACTTGTCTGGGACCTCATCACCACATCGTCTCCTCCCTCACACCATTTCATCTCGTCACCCAACACCACTTGGTCTCGTCCATCAACACCACTTGGTCTCGTCCTGCAACACCACTTGGTCTCGTCGCTCAACACCACTTGGTCTCGGTAATAAACACCACTTAGTCTCGAGCCTCAACACCACTTGGTCTCGGATCTCCACACCACCTCGTCTCGTTGCTCAACACCACTAGGTTTTGACGCTCAACACCTTTTCGTCTCGTAACCAAACACCACTTTATGTCGTCACTCAACACCACTTGGTCTGGTCCTGCTACACCACTTGGTCTCGGGCATCAACACCACCTGGTCTCGGGCCTCAACACCACTTGGTCTCGGACCTCAACACCACTTGGTGTCGACGCTCAACACCACTTGGACTCGTCGTTCAACACCACTTGGTGTCGAGTCTAAACACCACTTGGTCTCGGGCCTCAACACCACTTGGTCTCGGGATTCAACTTCTCTTGGTCGGAACGCTAAACACCACTTGGTCTCGTCGCTCTACGCCACTTGGTCTCGAGTTTCAACACCGCTTGGTCTCGGTCCTCAACACCAATTGGTCTCGAGACTCAACACCACTTGGTCTCGTCGTTGAACACAATTTGGTCTCGTTGCTCAACACCACTTCGTCTCGTCGCTCAAGACCACTAGGTCTCGTCTCTCGAAACCACTTCGACTCGCGCCTCAACACCACTTGGCCTTGGGGCTCAACACCACTTGGTCTCGGGCCTCAACACCACTGGCCTCGGACCTGAACACCACTTTGTCTCGTCGTTCAACACCACTTGTTCTCGTCGCTCGACACCACTTGGACTCGCGCCTCAACACCTCTTTGCCTCGGAACTCAACACCACTTGGTCTCGTCCTGCAACACCACTTGGTCTCGTCGCTCAACACCACTTGTTCTGGAACCTCAACACAACTTCGCCTCGGACCTCAACACCACTTTGTCTCGTCGTTCAACACCATTTCGTCCCGTCACCCAACACCACTTGGTTTCGTCCTGCAACACCACTTGTTCTTGTCGCTCAACACCACTTGTTCTCGATCCTCAACACCACTTGGTCTCGGGCTTCAACACCACTTGGTCTCGGACTAATACCACTTGGTCTCGGGCCTCAACACCACTTGGTCTCGGATCTCAATACCACCTTGTCTCGTCGCTCAACACCACTTGGTCTTGTCGCTCAACACCATTTCGTATCGTCACCCAGCATCACTTTGACTCGTCACTCAACACCATTTGGTCTTGTCCTGCAACACCACTTGGTCTCGTCGCTCAACACCACTTGGTTTCGAGGTTCAAAACCACTTGGTCTCGGTCCTCAAATCCAATTGGTCTCGAGACTCAACACCACTTCTTTCTCGAGCCTCAACACCACTTGGTCTCGGGCCTCAACACCACTTGGTCTTGGGACTCAACACCTGTTGGTCGCGTGGCTAAACACTACTTGGTCTCGAATCTCAACATCAATTGGTCTCGTCGCTCGACACCACTTCGTCTCGTCACTCAATACCACTTGGTCTCGTCACTCAACACCAATTGGTCTCACGCCTCAACACCACTTCGTCTCGTCGTTCAACATCACTTGGTCTCGGGTCTGAACATCACTTCGTCATGGGCCTAAACACCACTTCGTTTGGTCGCTCAACACCACTTGGTTTTGCGCCTCAACACCATTTGGTCTCGTCGCTCAACTCCACTTGGTCTCGTCCTGCAACACCACTTGTTCTCGTCGCTCAAAACCACTTGTTCTCGATCCTCAACACCACTTGGTCTCGGTCCTCAACACCAGTTGGTCTCGGACGTCAACACCACATCGTCTCGTCGCTCAACACCAGTTGGTCTCGTTGCTCGACACCACCTGGTCTCCCGCCTAAACACCACTTGGCCTCGGGCCTCAACACCACTTGGTCTCGTACCTCAACACCACTTGGTCTCGTCCTGCAACACCACTTGTTCTCGTCGCTCAAAACCACTTGTTCTCGATCCTCAACACCACTTGGTCTCGGTCCTCAACACCAGTTGGTCTCGGACCTCAACACCACATCGTCTACTCCCTCAACACCATTTCGTCTCGTCTATCAACATCACTTTGTCTCGTCACTCAACACCACTTGGTCTCGTCCAGCAACACCACTTGGTCTCGTCGCTCAACACCACTTGGTCTCGGTAATAAACACCACTTAGTCTCGAGCCTCAACACCACTTGGTCTCGGATCTCCGCACCACCTCGTCTCGTTGCTCAACACCACTAGGTTTTGACGCTCAACACCTTTTCGTCTCGTCACCCAACACCACTTTATGTCGTCACTCAACACCACTTGGTCTGGTCCTGCGACACCACTTGGTCTCGTCGTTCAACACCACTTGGTGTCGAGTCTAAACACCACTTGGTCTCGTGCCTCAACACCACTTGGTCTCGGGATTCAACTTCTATTGGTCGGGACGCTCAACACCACTTGGTCTCGTCGCTCTACGCCACTTGGTCTCGAGTTTCAACACCACTTGGTCTCGGTCCTCAACACCAATTGGTCTCGAGACTCAACACCACTTGGTCTCGTCCTGCAACACCACTTGTTCTCGATCCTCAACACCGCTTGGTCTCGGTCCTCAACACCAGTTGGTCTCGGACCTCAACACCACATCGTCTACTCCCTCAACACCATTTCGTTTCGTCACCCAACATCACTTTGTCTCGTCACTCAACACCACTTGGTCTCGTCCAGCAACACCACTTGGTCTCGTCGCTCAACACCACTTGGTCTCGATTTTCAACACCACTTGGTCTCGAGTTTCAACACCACTTGGTCTCAGTCCTCAACAACATTTGGTCTCGGGATTCAACACCTCTTGGTCGCGACGCTCAACACTACTTGGTCTCGTCGCTCAACACCACTTGGTTTCGAGTTTCAACTCCATTTGGTCTCGGGCCTCAACACTACTTGGTCTCGGGTCTCAACACTTATTGGTCGAGATGCTCAAAACCACTTCGTCTCGTCGCTCAAAACCACTAGGTCTCGTTGCTCGACACCACTTGGTCACGTGCCTCAACACCACCTGACATCGGGGCTCAACACCACTTGGTCTCGGGCCTCAACACCACTTGGTCTCGGATCTCAAAACCACCTCGTCTCGTTGCTCAACACCAGTAGGTTTTGACGCTCAACACATTTTCGTCTCGTCACCCGACACCACTTTTTGTCGTCACTCAACACCACTTGGTCTGGTCCTACAACACCACTTGGTCTCGTTGCTCAACACCACATGGTGAAGAGCTTAAACACCATTTGGTTTCTTCCTGCAACACCACTTGGTCTCGTCGCTCAACACCACTTCTTCTCGAGCCTCAACACCACTTGGTCTCGAGCCTCAACACCACTTGGTCTCGGGAATCAACACCTGTTGGTCGCGTGGCTAAACACCACTTGGTCTCGAAACTCATCATCAATTGGTCTCGTCGCTCGACACCACTTCGTCTCGTCACTCTATACCACTTGGTCTCGTCACTCAACACCACTTGGTCTCACGCCTCAACACCACTTCGTCTCGTCGTTCAACACCACTTGGTCTCGGGTCTGAACACCACTTCGTCACGGGCCTCAACACCACTTCGTCTCGTCGCTCAACACCACTTGGTCTCGTCGCTGAACACAACTTGGTCTCAGACCTCAACACCACTTGGTCTCGTCCTGCAACACCCCTTGGTCTCGTCGCTCAACACCACTTGGTCTCGAGTTTCAACACCACTTGGTCTCGGTCCTCAACACCACTTGGTCTCGGGACTCAACACCTCTTGTTCGCGACGCTCAACACTACTTGGTTTCGTCGCTCAACACCATTTGGTCTCGTCGCTCAACAACACTTCGTCTCGTCGCACAAGACCACTAGGTCTCAGCGCTCGACACCACTTGGTCTCGCGCCTCAACACCACTTGTCCTCGGGGCTCAACACCACTTGTTCTCGTGCCTCCAGACCACTTGGCCTCGGACCTCAACACCACTTCGTCTCGTCGTTCAACACAACTTGTTCTCGTCGCTCGACACCACTTGGACTCGCGCCTCAACACCACTTGGCCTTGGCCTGCAACACCATTTCGTCTCGTCGCTCAAAACCACTTGGTGTCGAGCCCTAACACGACTTGGTCTCGGGCCTGGACACCACTTGGTCTCGGGTCTCCACACCACTTGGTCTTTTCGCTCAACACCATTTCGTCTCGTCACCCAACACCACTTTGTCTCGTTACTCAACACCACTTGGTCTCGTCCTGCTACACCACGTGGTCTCGTCGCTCAACACCACTTGGTCTCGAGTTTCGACAACACTTGGTCTCGGGCCTAACCACCACTTGGTCTCGGATCTCAACACCACATCGTCTCCTCCCTCAACACCATTTCTTCTCGTCACCCAACACCACTTGGTCTCGTCCATCAACACCACTTGGTCTCGTCCTGCAACACCACTTGGTCTCGTCGCTCAACACCACTTGGTCTCGGTATTAAACACCACTTGGCCTCGGGCCTTAACACCACTTCGTTTCGTCGCTCAACACCACTTGGTTTTGCGCCTCAACACCACTTGGTCTCGTCGCTGAACACAACTTGGTCTCGGAACTCAAAAACCACTTCGTCTCGTCACTCAACACCAGTTGAAATCGTCGCTCGACACCACTTGGTCTCGCACCTCAACACCACTTGGCCTAGGGCCTCAACACTACTTGGTCTCCGGTCTCAACACCACTTGGTCTCGGACCTCAACATTACATCGTCTACTCCCTCAACACCATTTCGTCTCGTCACCCAACACCACTTGTTCTCGTCACTCAACACCACTTGGTCTCGTCCTGCAACACCACTTGGTCTCGTCGCTCAACACCACTTGTTCTCGATCCTCAACACCACTTAGTCTCGGGCCTCAACACCACTTTGTCTCGGACATAAACACCACATGGTCTCGGGCCTCAACACCACTTGGTCTCATCTCAACACAAACTCGTCTCGTCACTCAACACCTCTTGGTCTTGTCGCTCAACACCACTTGGTCTCGGATCTCAATACCACCTCGTCTCATCGCTCAACACCACTTGGTCTCGTCGCTCAACACCACTTCTTCTCGAGCCTCAACACAACCTGGTCTCGGGCCTCAACAGCACTTGGTCTCGAGACTCAACATCTGTGGTCGCGTGGCTAAACAGCACTTGGTCTCGTCGCTCAACACCACTTGGTCTCGTCGTTCGACACCACTTCGTCTCGTCTCTCAGTACCACTTGGTCTAATGCCTCAACACCACTTCGTCTCGTCGTTCAACACCACTTGGTCTTGTGTCTGAACGCGCTTTTGTCACGGGCCACATCACCACTTCGTCTCGTCGCTCAAGACCACTTGGTTTTGCGCCTCAACACCACTTGGCCTTTGTCCTTACGCCACTTGGTCTCGTCCTGCAACACCAATTGGTCTCGTCGCCCAACACCACTTGGTCTCGAACCTCAACACCACTTGGTTTCGGGCCTCAACACCACTTGGTCTCGGATCTCAACATCACCTCGTCTCGTCGCTCAACACCATTTCGTCTCGTCACCCACCACCACTTTGTCTCGTCACTCAACACCACTTGGTCTCGTCCTGCAACACCACTTGGTCTCATCGCTCAACACCCCTTGGTCTCGAGTTTCAACACCACTTGGTCTCGGGCCTCAACACCACTTGGTCTCGGGACTCAACACCTCTTGGTCGCGACGCTCAACACCACTTGGTCTCGTCGCTCAACACCATTTGGTCTCGTCGCTCAACACCGCTTCGTCTCGTCGCTCAAGACCACTAGGTCTCGGGGCTCAACACCACCTGGTTCGGTCCTCAACACCACTTGGCCTCGGACCTCAACACCACTTTGTCTCGTCGCTCAACTCCATTTCGTCTCGTCAACCAACACCATGTTGTCTCGACATTCAACACCACTTGGTCTCTTACTGCAACACCACTTGGTCTCGGGAATCAACACCTGTTGGTCGCGTGGCTAAACACCACTTGGTCTCGAAACTCATCATCAATTGGTCTCGTCGCTCGACACCACTTCGTCTCGTCACTCTATACCACTTGGTCTCGTCACTCTACACCACTTGGTCTCACGCCTCAACACCACTTCTTCTCGAGCTTCAACACAAGTTGGTCTCGGGCCTCAACAGCACTTGGTCTCGAAACGCAACAACTGTGGTCGCGTGGCTAAACAGCACTTGGTCTCGTCGCTCAACACCACTTGGTTTCGTCGCTCGACACCACTTAGTCACATCACTCAATACCATTTGGTCTCATGCCTCAACACCACTTCGTCTCGTCGTTCAAAACCACTTGGTCTTGGGTCTGAACACCAATTTGTCACGAACCTCATCACCACTTCGTCCCGTCGCTCAACACCACTTGGTTATGCGCCTCAACACCACTTGGCTCGGTCCTGAACACCACTTGGTCTCTTGCCTCAACACCACTTGGTCTCAGACCTCACCACTTCGTCTCGTCGTTCAACACAACTTGTTCTCGTCGCTCGACACCACTTGGTCTCGCGCCTCAACATCTCTTTGCCTCGGGCCTCAACACCACATGGTCTCGTCTTGCAACACCACTTGGTCTCGTCGCTAAACACCACTTGGTCTCCAACCTCAACACCACTTGGTCTCGGGTCTCAACACCACTTGATCTCGGACCTAAACACCACTTAGTATCGCTCCTCAACACCACTTGGTATCGCTCCTCAACACCACTTGGTCCAGGATCTCAGCACCACCTCGTCTCGTTGTTCAACGACACTAGGTTTTGTCGCTCAACACCATTTCGTCTCGTCAACCAACACCACTTTGTCTCGTTACTCAACACCACCTGGTCCAGTCGCTCAAGTCCACTTGGTCACGAGTTTCATCACCAATTGGTCTCGGGCCACAACACTACTTGGTCTCGGACCTCAACACCACATCGTCTCCTCCCTCAACACCATTTCGTCTCGTCACCCAACACCACTTTGTGTCGTCACTCAACACCACTTGCTCTGGTCCTGCAACGCCACTTGGTCTTGTCGCTCAACACCACTTGGTCGCGAAGCTCAACATTACTTGGTCTCGTCGCTCACCACCATTTGGTCTCGTCGCTCAACAACACTTCGTCTCGTCGCTCAAAACCGCTAGGTCTCGTCGGTCGACACCACTTGGTCTCGCGCCTCAATATCACTTGGCCTCGGGGCTCAACACCACTTGGTCTCGGGCCTCGACACCACTTGGCCTCGGACCTCAACACCACTTCGTCTCGTCATTCAACACCACTTGTTCTCGTCGCTCGACACCACTTGGTCTCGGGCCTCAACACCACTTGGTCTCGGACCTAAACACCACTTGGTCTCGGATCTCAACACCACCTCGTCTATTCGCTCAATACCACTGGGTCTTGTCGCTCAACACCATTTCGTCTCGTCACCCAACACCACTTTGTCTCGTTACTCAACACCACTTGGTCTCGTCCTGCAACACCACCTGGTATCGTCACTCAACACCGTTTGGTCTCGAGTGTCAGCACCACTTGGTCTCGGGCCTCAACACCACTTGGTCTCGGACCTCAACACCACATTGTCTCCTCCCTCAACACCATTTCGTCTCGTCACCCAACACCACTTAGTCTCGTCGCTCAACACCACTTGGTCTCGGTATTAAACACTACTTGGTCTCAGGCCTCAACATCTTATGGTCTCGGATCTCAACACCAGCTCGTCTCGTTGCTCAACACCACTAGGTTTTGTCGCTCAACACCATTTCGTCTCGTCATCCAACACCACTTTGTGTCATCACATAACACCACTTGGTCTGGTCCTGCAACAACACTTGGTCTCGTCGCTCAACACCACATGGTGTCGAGCCTCAACACCACCTGGTCTCGTCGTTCAACACCACTTGAACTCGAGGTTCAACACCACTTGGTCTTGGGCCTTAACACCAGCTGGTCTCGAACCTCATCACCACATCGTCTCCTCCCTTACACCTTTTCGTCACGTCACCCAACACCACTTGGTCTCCTCACTCAACACCACTTGATCTGGTCCTGCAACACCACTTGGTCTCGTCGCTCAACACTACTTGGTGTCGAGGCTCGACACCACTTGGTGTCGAGCCTTAACACCACTTGGTCTCTGGCCTCAACACCACTTTGTCTTGGATCTCAACACCACCTCGTCTCATCGCTCAACACCACTTGGTCTTTTCGCTCAACACCATTTCATCATGTCACCCAACATCACTTTGTCTCGTTACTCAACACCACTTGGCCTTGTCCTGCTACACCACCTGGTCTCGTCGCTCAACACCACTTGGTGTCAAGTTTCGACATCACTTGGTCTCGGGCCTCAACACCACTTGGTCTCGGACCTCAACACCACATCGTCTCCTCCCT
This sequence comes from Hymenopus coronatus, assembly GCA_030762935.1. NCBI lineage: Eukaryota > Metazoa > Arthropoda > Insecta > Mantodea > Hymenopodidae > Hymenopus > Hymenopus coronatus. The sequence continues at coordinate 31,904,918 of CM060884.1, forward strand.
CAACACCATTTCGTTTCGTCACCTAAGATCACTTGGTCTCGTCCATCAACACCACTTGGTCTCGTCCTGCAACACCACTTGGTCTCGTCGCTCAACAGCACTTGGCTCGGGCCTCAACACCACTTATTCTCGGATCTCAACACCACCTAGTCTCGTTGATCAACACGACTAGGTTTTGACGCTCAACACCTTTTCGTCTCGTCACCCAACACCACTTGGTCTTGTCGCTCAACACCATTTTTGTCGTCACCCAACATCACTTTGTCTCCTCCCTCAACACCATTTCGTTTCGTCACCTAAGACCACTTGGTCTCGTCCTGCAACACCAATTGGTCTCGTCGCTCAACACCACTTGATCTCGAGTTTCAACACCACTTGGTCTCGGTCCTCAACACCACTTGTTCTCGGCACTCAAAACCTCTTGGTCGCGACGCTTAACACCACTTGGTCTCGTCGCTCAACACCATTTGGTCTCGTCGCTCAACACCACTTCGTCTCGTCGCTCAAGACAACTTGGTTTCGTCGCTCGACACCACTTGCTCTCGCGCCTCAACACCACTTGGCCTCGGGGCTCAACACCACTTGGTCTCGGGCCTCAACACCACTTCGCCTCGGACCTCAACACCACTTCGTCTCGTCGTTCAACACCACTTGCTCACGTCGCTCGACACCACTTGGTCTCGCGCCTCAACACCTCTTTGCCTCGGGCCTCAACACCACTTGGTCCCTAACCTCAACACCACTTGGTCTCGGGCCTCAACACCACTTGGTCTCGGGCCTCAACACCACTTGGTCTCGGACTTAAACACCACTTGGTCTCGGGCCTCAACACCACTTGGTCTCGGATTTCAACACCACCTCGTCTCATCGCTCAACACCACTGGGTCTTGTCGCTCAACACCATTTCGTCTCGTCACCCAACACTACTTTGTCTCGTTACTCTACACCACTTGGTCTCGTCCTGCAGCACCACCTGGTCTCGTCGCTCAATACCATTTGGTCTCGAGTTTCAACACCACTTGGTCTCGGGCCTCAACACCACTTGGTCTCGGACCTCATCATTACATTGTCTCCTCCCTCAACACCATTTCGTCTCGTCACCCAACACCACTTGGTCTTGTCACTCAATACCACTTGGTCTCGTCCTGCAACACCACATGGTCTCGTCGCTCAACACCACTTGGTCTCGGTATTAAACACCACTTGGTCTCGGGCCTCAACACCACTTGGTCTCGGATCTCAACACCACCTCGTCTCGTTGCTCAACACCACTAGGTTTTGTCGCTCAACTCCATTTCGTCTCGTCACCCAAAAAACTTTGTGTCAACACTCAACACCACTTGGTCTGGTCCTGCAACACCACTTGGTCTCGTCGCTCAACACCACTTGGTGTCGAGCCTCAACACCACCTGGTCTCGTCGCTCAACACCACTTGATCTCTAGTTTCAACACCACTTGGTCTGGGGCCTCAACACCACTTGATCTCGGACCTCAAAAGCACATCGTCTCCTCCCTTACACCTTTTCGTCTCGTCACCCAACACCAATTGGTTTCGTCACTCAACACCACTTCGTCTCGTCCTGCATCACCACTTGGTCTTGTCGCTCAATACCACTCGGTATTAAAAACCACTTTGTCTGAGGCTTTAACACCACTTGGTCTCGCATCTCAAAACCACCTCGTCTCGTTGCTCAAAACTACTAGGCTTTGTCGCTCAACACCATTTCATCTCGTCACCCAAAACCACTTTGTGTCGTCACTCAACACCACTTGCTCTGTTCCTGCAACACCACTTGGTCTCGTCGCTCAACACCACTTCTTCTCGAGCCTCAACACCACTTGGTCTCGGGCCTCAACACCACTTTGTCTCGGGCTTCAACAACACTTTGTCTCATCGCTCAACACCATTTGGTCTCTTTCCTGAACACCACTTGGTCTCGTCGCTCAACACCACTTCGTCTCGTCACTCAACACCACTTGGTCTCGACACTCAACACCACTTGGTCCCGCCTCTCAACACCACTTGGCATCGGGCCTCCACACCACTTGATCTGGGACCTCAACATCACCTGGTCTCGGGCCTCAACAACACTTGGTCTCGGACCTCAACACCACTTGGTCTCGACGCTCAAAACCAGTTGGACTCATCGCTCAACAACATTTGGTCTCGACCCTTAACACCACTTGGTCTCGTCGCTCAACACCACTTCGTCTTGTCACTCAACACCACTTGGTCTCGTCACTCAACACCACTTGGTCTCGCGCCTCAACACTACTTGGCCTCAGGCCTCAACACCCCTTGGTCTCATGCCTCAACACCACTTGGTCTCGTCGCTCAACACCACTTCGTCTCGTCACTCAACACCACTTGGTCTCGTCACTCAACACCACTTGGTCTCGTCTCTCAACACCACTTGGTCTCGTCACTCTACACCACTTGGCCTCGGGCCTCAACACCCCTAGATCTCGGGCCTCAACACCACCTGGTCTCGGGCATCAACACCACTTGGACTCGGAACTCAACACCACTTGGTCTCGCCGCACAACACCACTTGGCCTCGGGCCTCAACACCCCTTGGTCTCGGGCCTACACACCACCTGTTCTCGGGCCTCAACACCACTTGGTCTCGTACCTCAACACCACTTGGTCTCGACGCTCAACACCATTTGATCTCGTCGGTCATCAGCACTTGGTCTCTACCCTGAACACCACTTGGTCTCGTCGCTCAACTCCACTTGGTCTCGTCGCTCGATACCACTTCGTCTCGTCACTCAACACCACTTGATCTCGTCACTCAACACCACTTGGTCTCGCGCCTCAACACCACTTCGTCTCGTCGTCCAACACCACTTGCTATCGAGCCTCAACACCACTTCATCTCGTGCTACAACACCATTTGTCTCGTCGCTCATCATCACTTGGTCTCTTTCCTGAACACCACTTGGTCTCGTCGCTCAACACCACTTCGTCTCGTCACTCAACACCACTTGGTGTCGCGTCTGAACACCACTTGTCCTCGGGCCTCAACATCACCTGGTCTCGGGCCTCAACACCACTTGGTCTCGGACCTCAACACCACTTGGTCTCGACGCTCAAAACCAGTTGGTCTCATCGCTCAACAACACTTGGTCTCGACCCTTAACACCACTTGGTCTCGTCGCTCAACACCACTTCGTTTTGTCACTCAACACCACTTGGTCTTGTCACTCAACACCACTTGGTCTCGCGCCTCAACTCCACTTGACCTCAGGCCTCAACACCCCTTGGTCTCAGGCCTCAACACCACTTGGTCTCGTCGCTCAACACCACTTCGTCTCGTCACTCAACACCACTTGGTCTCGTCACTCAACACCACTTGGTCTCGTCACAACACACCACTTGGTCTCGCGCCTCAACACCACTTGGCCTCGGGCCTCAACACACCTGGATCTCGTGCTTCAACACCACCTGGTCTAGGGCATCAACACCACTTGGTTCCGGACCTCAACACCACTTGGTCTCGCCGCACAACACCAGTTGGTCTCGTCACTCAACACCACTTGGTCTCGCGCCTCAACACCACTTCATCTCGTCGTTCAACACCACTTGGTCTCGGGACTCAACACCACTTGGTCTCGACCCTGAACTCCACTTCGTCTCGTCACTCAACACCACTTGGTCTCGTCACTCAATACCACTTGGTCTTACGCCTCAACACCACTTGGCCTCGGGCCTCAACACCCCTTGGTCTCGGGACTCAACACCACCTGGTCACGGGCCTCAACACCACTTGGTCTCGGACCTCAACACCACTTGGTGTCGACGCTCAACACCACTTGGTCTCGTCGCTCGATACCACTTCGTCTCGTCAGTCAACACCACTTGATCTCGTCACTCAACACCACCTGGCCTCGCGCCTACACACCACATCGTCTCGACGTCCAACACCACTTTTAATCGGGCCTCAACATCACTTCGTCTCGGACTTCAACAACACTTTGTCTCAACGCTCAACACCACTAGGTCTCTTTCCTGAACACCACTTGGTCTCGTCGCTCAACACCACTTCGTCTCGTCACTAAACACCACTTGGTCTCGTCACTCAACACCACTTGGTCTCGCGTCTCATCACCACTTGGCCTCGGGCCTCCACACCACTTGATCTGGGGCCTCAACACCACCTTGTCTCGGGGTTCATCACCACTTGGTCTCGGACCTTAACTACACTTGGTCTCGCCGCACAACACCACTTGACCTCGTCACTCAACACCACTTGGTCTCGCGCCTCTACACCACTTCATCTCGTCGTTCAACACCACTTGGTGTCGGGACTCAACACCATTTGGTCTCGACGCTGAATACCGGTTCGTCTCTACACTCAACACCACTTGGTCTCGGGACTCAGCACCACTTGGTCTCGACCCTGAACACCACATCGTCTCGTCACTCAACACCTCTTGGTCTTGGCCACAACACCACTTGGCCTCGGGCCTCAACACCCCTTGGTCTCGGGCCTCAACACCACCTGGTCTCGGGCCTCAGCACCACTTGGTCTCGGATCTCAACACCACTTGGTCTCGACGCTCAACACCACTTGGTCTCGTCGCTCAACACCACTTGGTCTCTACCCTGAACACCACTTGGTCTCGTCGCTCAACACCACTTGGTCTCGTCGCTCGATACCACTTCGTCTCGTCACTCAACACCACTTGATCTCGTCACTCAACACCACTTGGTCTCGCGCCTTAATACCACTTCGTCTCGTCGTCCAACACCATTTGGTATCGGGCCTCATCACCACTTCGTCTCGGGCTTCAACACCACTTTTTCTCAGGACTCAACACCACTTGGTCTCTTTCCTGAACACCACTTGATCTCGTCACTCAACACCACTTCGTCTCGTCAGTGAACACCACTTGGTGTCGCGTCTCAACACCACTTGGCCTCGGGCCTCAACACCACTTGGTCTCGGGCCTCAACATCACCTTATCTCGGGCCTCAACACCACTTGGTCTCTGACCTCAACACCACTTGGTCTCGACGCTCAAAACCAATTGGTCTCGTCGCTCAACAACACTTGGTCTCGACCCTTAACACCACTTGGTCTCGTCACTCAACAACACTTGGTCTCCTCACTCAACACCACTTGGTCTCGCGTCTCAACACCACTTGTCCTCGGGCCTCAACACCTCTTGGTCTCGGCCCTCAACACCACCTCGTCTCGGGCATCAACACCACTTGGTCTCGACCCTCAATACCACTTGGTCTCGCCGCACAACACCACTTGGTCTCGTCACTCAACACCACTGGGTCTCGCGCCTCAACACCACTTCATCTCGTCACTCAACACCACTTGGTCTCGCGCCTCAACACCACTTGGCCTCGGGCCTCAACACCCCTTGGTCTCGGGCCTCAACACCATGCTGGTCTCGGGCATCAACACCACTTTGTCTCGCTCCTCAACACCACTTGGTCTCGCCGCACAACACCACTTGGTCTCGTCACTCAACACCATTTGGTCTCGCCCCTCAACACCACTTGGTCTCGTCGCTTGATACCACTTCGTCTCGTCACTCAACACCACTTGATCTCGTCACTCAACACCACTTGGTCTCGCGCCTCAACACCACTTCGTCTCGTCGTCCAACACCACTTGGTATCGGGCCTCAACACCACTTCGTCTCGGGCTTCAACACCCCTTTGTCTCGTCGCTCAACATCACTTGGTCTCTTTCCTGAACACCACTTGGTCTCGTCGCTCATCACCACTTCGTCTCGTCACTCAACACCACTTGGTGTCGCGTCTGAACACCACTTGGCCTCGGGCCTCAAAACCACTTTGTCTCGGGCCTCAACATCACCTGGTCTCGGGCCTCAAAACCACTTGGTCTCGGACCTCAACACCACTTGGTCTCGACGCTCAAAACCAGTTGGACTCATCGCTCAACAACACTTGGTCTCGACCCTTAACACCAATTGGTCTTGTCGCTCAACACTTCGTCTCGTCGCTCGATACCACTTCGTCTCGTCACTCAACACCACTTGATCTCGTCACTCAACACCACTTGGTCTCGCGCCTTAATACCACTTCGTCTCGTCGTCCAACACCACTTGGTATCGGGCCTCAACACCACTTCGTCTCGGGCTTCAACACCACTTTTTCTCGTCGCTCAACACCACTTGGTCTCTTTCCTGAACACCACTTCGTCTCGTCACTCAACACCACTTCGTCTCGTCACTCAACACCGCTTGGTGTCGCGTCTCAACACCACTTGGCCTTGGGCCTCAACACCATTTGGTCTCGAGCCTGAATACCAGTTCGTCTCCACACTCAACACCACTTGGTCTCGTCACTCAACACCACTTGGTCTTGTGACTCAACACCACTTGGCCTTTGGCTTCAACACCCCTTGGTCTCGGGCCTACACACCACCTGTTCTCGGGCCTCAACACCACTTGGTCTCGACGCTGAAAACCAATTGGTCTCGTCGCTCAACAACACTTGGTCTCGACCCTTAACACCACTTGGTCTCGTCACTCAACACCACTTGGTCTCGTCACTCAACACCACTTGGTCTCGTCACTCAAAACCACTTGGTCTCGTCACTCAACACCACTTTGTCTCGCGTCTCAACACCACTTGGCTTTGGGCCTCAACACCACTTGGTCTCGGGCCTTAACACCACCTTGTCTCGGGCATCAACACCACTTGGTCTCGGACCTCAACACCACTGGGTATCGCCGCACAACACCACTTTATCTCGTCACTCAAAACCACTTGGTCTCGCGCCTCAACACCACTTCATCTTGTCGTTCAACACCACTTGGTCTCGGGACTCAACACCATTTGGTCTCGACCCTGAATACCAGTTCGTCTCCACACTCAACACCACTTGGTCTCGTCACTCAACACCACTTGGTCTTGTGACTCAACACCACTTGGCCTCGGGCTTCAACACCCCTTGGTCTCGGGCCTACACACCACCTGTTCTCGGGCCTCAACACCACTTGGTCTCGGACCTCAACACCACTTGGTCTCGACGCTCAACACCATTTGGTCTCGTCGCTCAACACCACTTGGTCTCTACCCTGAACACCACTTGGTCTCGTCGCTCAACTCCACTTGGTCTCGTCACTCGATACCTCTTCGTCTCGTCACTCAACACCACTTGATCTCGTCACTCAACACCACTTGATCTCGCGCCTCAACACCACTTCGTGTCGTCGTCCAACACCACTTGGTATCGGGATCAAAACACCACTTCGTCTCGGGCTTCAACACCACTTTGTCTCGTCGCTCAACATCACTTGGTCTCTTTCCTGAACACCACTTGGTCTCGTCGCTCAACACCACTTGGTGTCGCGTCTGAACACCACTTGGCCTCGGGCCTCAACATCACCTGGTCTCGGGCCTCAACACCACTTGGTCTCGGACCTCAACACCGCTTGGTCTCGACGTTCAAAACCAGTTGGTCTCATCGCTCAACAACATTTGGTCTCGACCCTTAACACCACTTGTACTCGTCGCTCAACACCACTTCGTCTTGTCACTCAACACCACTTGGTCTCGTCACTCAACACCACTTGGTCTCGTCACTCAACACCACTTGGTCTCGCGCCTCAACACCCCTTGTCCTCAGGCCTAAACACCCTTGGTCTCAGGCCTCAACACCACTTGGTCTCGTCGCTTAACACCACTTCGTCTCGTCACTCAACACCACTTCGTCTTGTCAATCAACACCACTTGGTCTCGTCACTCAACACCACTTGGTCTCGCGCCTCAACACCACTTGGCCTCAGGCCTCAACACCCCTTGGTCTCAGGCCTCAACACCACTTGGTCTCGTCGCTCAACACCACTTGGTCTCGTCACTCAACACCACTTGGTCTCGTCACTCAACACCACTTGGTCTCGTCACTCAACATCACTTGGTCTCGCGCCTCAACACCACTTGGCCTCGGGCCTCATCACCCCTGGTGCCTCAACACCACCTGGTCTTGGGCATCAACACCACTTGCTTGCGGACCTCAACACCACTTGGTCTCGCCGCACAACACCACTTGGTCTCGTCACTCAACACCAGTTGGTCTCGCGCCTCAACACCACTTCATCTCGTCTTTCAACACCACTTGGTCTCGGGACTCAACACCACTTGGTCTCGACCCTGAACTCCACTTCGTCTCGTCACTCAACACCACTTGGTCTCGTCACTCAACACCACTTGGTCTCGTCATTGAACACCACTTGGTCTTAAGCCTGAACACCACTTGGCCTCGGGCCTCAACACCCCTTGGTCTCGGGAGTCAACACCTCCTGGTCTCGGGCCTCAACACCACTTGGTCTCGGACCTCAACACCACTTGGTGTCGACGCTCAACGCCACTTGGACTCGTCGCTCGATACCACTTCGTCTCGTCAGTCAACACCACTTGATCTCGTCACTCAACACCACCTGGCCTCGCGCCTACACGCCACATCGTCTCGACGTCCAACACCACTTGTAATCGGGCCTCAACACCACTTCGTGTCGGACTTCAACAACACTTTGTCACATCGCTCAACACCACTTGGTCTCTTTCCTGAACACCACTTGGTCTCGTCGCTCAACACCACTTCGTCTCGTCACTCAACACCACTTGGTCTCGTCACTCAACACCACTTGGTCTCGCGTCCCAACACCACTTGGCCTCGGGCCTCCACACCACTTGATCTGGGGCCTTAACACCACCTTGTCTCGCGCATCATCACCACTTGGTCTCGGAACTCAACACCACTTGGTCTCGCCGCACAACACCACTTGACCTCTTCACTCAACACCACTTGGTCTCGCGCCTCAACAACACTTCATCTCGTCGTTCAACACCACTTGGTCTCGGGACTCAGCACCACTTGGGCTCGACCCTGAACACCACAACGTCTCGTCACTCAACACCACTTGGTCTTGGCCACAACACCACTTGGCCTCGGGCCTCAACACCCCTTTGGTCTCGGGCCTCAACACCACCTGGTCTCGGGCCTCAACACCACTTGGTCTCGGACCTCAACAACACTTGGTATCGACGCTCAACACCACTTGGTCTCGTCGCTCAACACCACTTGGTCTCTACCCTGAACACCACTTTGTCTCGTCGCTCAACACCACTTTGTCTCTTCGCTCGATACCACTTCGTCTCGTCACTCAACACCACTTGATCTCACACTCAACACCACTTGGTCTCGCGCCTTAATACCACTTCGTCTCGTCGTCCAACTCTACTTGGTATCAGGCCTCAACACCACTTCGTCTCGGGCTTCAACACCACTTTTTCTCGTCGCTCAACACCACTTGGTCTCTTTCCTGAACACCACTTGATCTCGTCACTCAACACCACTTCGTCTCGTCACTCAACACCACTTGGTGTCGCGTCTCAACACCACTTGGCCTCGGGCCTCAACACCACTTGGTTTCGGGCCTCAACATCACCTTATCTCGGGCCTCAACACCACTTGGTATCGGACCTCAACACCACTTCGTCTCGACGCTCAAAACCAATTGGTCTCGTCGCTCAACAACACTTGGTCTCGACCCTTAACAGCAATTGGTCTTGTCGCTCAACACCACTTCGTCTCGTCACTCAACACCACTTGGTCTCGTCACTCAACACCAATTGGTCTCGTCATTCAAAACCACTTGGTCTCGCGTCTCAACACCACTTGGCTTTGGGCCTCAACACCACTTGGTCTCGGGCCTCTACACCACCTTGTCTCGGGCATCAACACCAGTTGGTCTCGGACCTCAACACCACTGGGTATTGCCGCACAACACCACTTTATCTCGTCACTCAACACCACTTGGTCTCGCGCCTCAACACCACTTCATCTCGTCGTTCAACACCAATTGATCTCGGGACTCAACACCACTTGGTCTTGCGCCTCAACACCACTTGGCCTCGGGCCTCAGCACCCCTTGGTCTCGGGACTCAACACCACCTGGTCTCGGGCCTCAACACCACTTGGTCTCGGACCTCAACACCACTTGGTGTCGACGCTCAACACCCTTTGGTCTCGTCGCTCGATACTACTTCGTCTCGTCAGTCAACACCACTTGATCTCGTCACTCAACACCACTTGGTCTTGCGCCTCAACACCACTTGGCCTCGGACCTCAGCACCCCTTGGTCTCGGGACTCAACAGCACCTGGTCTCGGGCTACAACACCACTTTGTCTCGTCGCTCATCATCACTTGGTCTCTTTCCTGAACACCACTTGGTCTCGTCGCTCAACACCACTTCGTCTCGCCACTCAACACCACTTGGTGTCGCGTCTGAACACCAGTTGTCCTCGGGCCTCAACATCACCTGGTCTCGGCCCTCAACACCACTTGGTCTCGGACCTCAACACCACTTGGTCTCGACGCTCAAAACCAGTTGGTCTCATCGCTCAACAACACTTGGTCTCGACCCTTAACACCACTTGGTCTCGTCGCTCAACACCACTTCGTCTTGTCACTCAACACCACTTGGTCTCGTCACTCAACACCACTTGGTCTCGCGCCTCAACACCACTTGGCCTCAGGCCTCAACACCCCTTGGTCTCAGGCCTCAACACCACTTGGTCTCGTCGCTCAACACCACTTCGTCTCGTCACTCAACACCACTTGGTCTTGTCACTCAACACCACTTGGTCTCGTCACTCAACACCACTTGGTCTCGCGCCTCAACACCACTTGGCCTCGGGCCTCAACACCCCTGGATCTCCTGCCTCAACACCACCTGGTCTAGGGCATCAACACCACTTGGTTCCGGACCTCAACACCACTTGGTCTCGCCGCACAACACCACTTGGTCTCGTCACTCAACACCACTTGGTCTCGCGCCTCAACACCACTTCATCTCGTCGTTCAACACCACTTGGTCTCGGGACTTAACACCACCTGGTCTCGACCCTGAACTCCACTTCGTCTCGTCACTCAACACCACTTGGTCTTGCGCCTCAACACCACTTGGCCTCGGGCCTCAACACCCCTTGGTCTCGGGACTCAACACCACCTGGTCTCGGGCCTCAACACCACTTGATCTCGGACCTCAACACCACTTGGTTTCGACGCTCAACACCACTTGGTCTCGTCGCTCGATACCACTTCGTCTCGTCAGTCAACACCACTTGATCTCGTCACTCAACACCACCTGGCCTCGCGCCTACACACCACATCGTCTCGACGTCCAACACCACTTGTAATCGGGCCTCAACACCACTTCGTCTCGGACTTCAACAACACTTTGTCTCATCGCTCAACAACACTTGGTCTCTTTCCTGAACACCACTTGGTCTCGTCGCTCAACACCACTTCGTCTCGTCACTCAACACCACTTGGTCTCGTCACTCAACACCACTTGGTCTCGCGTCTCAACACCACTTGGCCTCGGGCCTCCACACCACTTGATCTGGGGCCTCAACACAACCTTGTCTCGGGCATCATCACCACTTTGTCTCGGACCTCAACACCACTTGGTCTCGCCGCACAACACCACTTGACCTCGTCACTCAACACCACTTGGTCTCGTGCCTCAACAACACTTCATCTCGTCGTTCAACACCACTTGGTCTCGGGACTCAGCACCACTTGGTCTCGACCCTGAACACCACATCGTCTCGTCACTCAACACCACTTGGTCTTGGCCACAACACCACTTGGCCTCGGGCCTCAACACCCCTTGGTCTCGGGCCTCAACACCACCTGGTCTCGGGCCTCAGCACCACTTGGTCTCGGACCTCAACACCACTTAGTCTCGACGCTCAATACCACTTGGTCTCGTCGCTCAACACCACTTGCTCTCTACCCTGAACAACACTTTGTCTCGTCGCTCAACATCACTTTGTCTCTTCGCTCGATACCACTTCGTCTCGTCACTCAACACCACTTGATCTCGTCACTCATCACCACTTGGTCTCGCGCCTTAATACCACTTCGTGTCGTCGTCCAACACCACTTCGTCTCGTGCTTCAACACCACTTTTTCTCGTCGCTCAAAACCACTTGGTCTCTTTCCTGAACACCACTTGGTCTCGTCACTCAACACCACTTCGTCTCGTCACTCAACACCACTTCGTGTCGCGTCTCAACACCACTTGGCCTCGGGCCTCAACACCACTTGGTCTCGGGCCTCAACATCACCTTATCTCGGGCCTCAACACCACTTGGTCTCGGACCTCAACACCACTTGGTCTCGACGCTCAAAACCAATTGGTCTCGTCGCTCAGCAACACTTGGTCTCGACCCTTAACACCAATTGGTCTTGTCGCTCAACACCACTTCGTCTCGTCACTCAACACCACTTGGTCTCGTCATTCAACACCACTTGGTCTCGTCACTCAAAACCACTTGGTCTCGTCACTCAACACCACTTGGTCTCGCGTCTCAACACCACTTGGCTTTGGGCCTCAACACCACTTGGTCTCGGGCCTCAACATCACCTGGTCTCGGGCCTCAACACCACTTGGTCTCGGACCTCAACATCACTTGGTCTCGACGCTCAAAACCGGTTGGTCTCATCGCTCAACAACACTTGGTCTCGACCCTCAACACCACTTCGTCTTGTCTCTCAACACCACTTGGTCTCGTCACCCCGGCCCTGCAGATATAATAACAATGCTGGAAAACCTGACTGAGAAAATGAACAAAATAGAAGGTATGGAACAACGAATAGGTAAACAATTGGAAAAGATGGCAACAGATATCAAAGAAGATGTTAGAGTTGAGGTGCAGGAAGCAAGAAGGGAAGTTGAAATGGTTAAGGAAAGAATGGAAAGATTGGAAGAAAGGGAGAGAAGATTTAATTTAGTGTTCACAGGAGTTAAGGAAAGAAGGTATAAATGGCCAGCAGAAGAAATATTAGAAATAACGAAGGAAAAGCTGAATTTGGAATTGTACAGATGGGAAATTATTGAAGCTTATCGTGTTGGAAGACAACTTGGCAAGAGAACAATTATAGTGAAATTTGCAACAGCCCAATTAGTACATGAAGTACTTAAAAGAGCCAAGAAATTAAAAGGAACAGACATTTTTATTAATAAAGATTTATCACCTAAGAAGAGAGCTCTGCAAAGAAATTTGGTACAAAAAATGAAAGAAGCAAGAGCCCAGGGAAGAAGAGCTTATATTAGAAATTTCCAATTGTGGATTGACGGAGAAAAGACATCGCATCTGGACAAGAAGGAGCTAAGAGAACCCCAATCAGGCACAGAGGAAATTACTCAGCAAATGTCAACGCCAACTTTAGGAAGCACAACAGGAAGATCAAAGTCCAAACAAAAAGGAATGGATGTGGGTGAAGACAGTGAAAGTGAGTGTTTGAACCGAAATCTGCCTGTCAGCATGGATATGAGAACGGCATATGCAGATAGGACGTCATCCAACTTGCCTACGAGAGAAATAACAGCTGACGAAGAAATGACGTCAACAGAGGAAGCAACAGGAGGAGGAGCCACCAGAGTGACGTCACCTAGGAAAATAGTGTCACCGAGAAGAGGGGAAGTAATAGCCGCACGTAATTTGGCTGCGAAGGGAAAGAAGGCGTGGCAACAGAGTAGCGGGGAAAATACAGAAGGGGAAGAAGACAACATCATATCATCTGAACATGGCAGCATGCTAGTTTTAGACAGAAATAAAACTATTTCTTCCCGAGAAGGGATACAATTAAGGAGTAAAAGAACTCTAGAAACATTTAGATTTAGATTAGGCTCACAATAGGGAAGGGAGAATATAAGGAGGCTTGGATTCTGGAATTGTGAGGGAGTTAAAAACAAAATATATGCGGGGAGTTTAAATCAATTATTGACAAAACTTGATTATCTCGCGGTAGCTGAAACATGGCTAAAAGAGGACCAGGTTTACGTAAAGGATTTTGATTTTGTAGGGATAAAAGGAGATAAGGTAGCAAGAAAGGGGAGGGCATCTGGAGGCATAGGCTTTTTTGTAAAGAAAACGTTAAGTAAAGGAGTTAAAGAAACTTGGTCAAAGAGAAAAGAAATACTATGGATTGTATTAGAGGAGAAACAAATAGTTGAAAATGTTATATGTATAGGCATAGTATACAATCCTCCTCTTCCTTCGCGCTTTCATAATCCGGACCTCCTTAAACACCTAGAGATAGAAATAGAACATTTAAAGGAGAGATATGGTAATTCTGAGATTATATTAATGGGAGACTTTAATATTAGGATTGGCGAAAATGATGTTATTGGAGGGAATAGGTGGATGAGTAATGATACATTAGAGAAACCTGAGAAAATTAGATACAGCAAAGATAAGATAGTTGACAAAGGCTATATGAAATTTATAGAATTCTGTGAATTGAATGCCTTTGATATTTTGAATGGGAAATATGGAGAAGATGTGAATGGAGAATATACGTATGTTAGTAATAATGGTCAAAGTGTGATTGATTATGTATTATGGCCAATTAATATGGGGTATATTTTAAGTAATTTTAAGATACTAAATTTAAGTTCCAACAGTGGGCATTTTCCATTGATAGTAGACATAAAAACATGCACAGAGCAAATAGTCTATAATTTAAGGGAGGAAAAGTGCAACATAGAAGAATACAGTAGATACAAATGGAAGGAAGAGTATTGCAATAAATTTAGGCAGACACTAAACTCTAATTATGGCCAGATATGTCAGTGTGGAATAAGTTTTATGATAAAGGAACAAGAAATTGAAAGTGCTATGGATATCTTAAATATCATTATGCTAAGGGCTGGGGAGGAAATGAAAATGAGAAAGAAGGTTTACAAAAGAGATGAGGGCTGGCTTGATGAAGAATGTAGAGTAACTAAAAGACAAGTCAAACAGCTGCTCATAAAGTGGAGGGAATTAGGAAACATAGAATTAAAGAAAGAGTATATGCAAGGGAGGGATTTATATAATTCATTACTGGAACAAAAGAAAACAAGCTGGATGAAAAAATATGAAAGTAATTTGATACGAATTCTAAATGAAAATAATGCAAATGAGATATGGAAGGTTATGAAATCAATGTATAATAAATATGTAACAAAACCAAGTATAAAACCAGGAGAATGGATGGAATATTTTAAAAATTTGTATGGGGAAAAAAAGAGTAAAAATGAGATAGGAAATTGGGAAATAGGTAATAACTATGTAGATATACTCGATGATATAATAAGAAGTGAAGAAATAATCCAACAGGTGAAAATAATGAAAAGAAATAAAGCAACGGGAATAGATGGAATCCCTCTAGAGTTCCTTAAGGAATGGTGCACTGAAATAAACAGAGTTAAGGTTTTAGTAGACTTATTTAACACAATTAAGGTGAAGGGGTATATACCAGATAAGTGGAGGAAAGCAATCATACATCCAATATACAAAGGCAAGGGTAGTGTTGACAAACCAAACAACTATAGAGGCATTGCATTATTATCAAATGTAGGAAAAAATTTTACTGGTATTATGGCAAGCAGGATACAAACATGGGTTGAAGAATATGATATCCTCTCGGAACTTCAGATGGGCTTTAGAAAAGGGAGGAGGACAGTTGATAACTTATTTATTATAAAAACACTGGTAGATAAATACTTGAAAGACAAAAGAGGAAAGTTATATATGGCTTTTGTGGATTTAGAGAAAGCATACGATAGGATAGAGCTTCAATTGCTGTGGCATAAGTTGTTGACTAAAGGAGTGAGTAAACAAATGGTGGACACCCTTAGAGCATTATATAAGGAAAATACTTTTTTTATAAGAGTGGAGGAAGGGGTTGTAACAAGAGAAATCCAACAAGAGAAAGGCCTTAGACAGGGATGTAAGTTAAGTCCAGTCCTATTCAATTTATATATAGATGATGTATTAACAGAAATTGGGAGAAATAATAACTCGATGCCAGTAATTAATAATATTCAGATTCCAGGATTACTGTTTGCAGATGATCTAGTTATAGGTGCAATTACAGTGAATGGCTTGAAACAATCCTTGCAAACATTAAATAATTACTGTAAAGAGTGGAGTTTAAAAGTGAACCAGGACAAGACGCAGATTGTAGTGTTCAAAAAAGGGGGAAAATTGAGCAAATATGAAAAATGGAAGAATGAGAATGAAAAGGAGTACAGGGTAGTGAGAGAATGTATTTATCTAGGAGTTAAAATTGATAGTGGTGGCAATTGGGAAAAGCAAAAGAAATTTGCATTGGCAAAAGGAAAAGGAGCTTTATCAGCTATTAGAAGTTGCAAATACAAAGCACCTAATATAAATATTAGATGGTTAGAAAAAGTGTACAATATGGTGGTTGAGGCAAAAATGCTATATGGGATAGAAGTATGGGGATTAGAAGGAGGATGGGAAGGCATAGATGAGGTGCATAGGAAATTTTGCAAAGAAATACTGGGGTTACCAAATGCAACTGTTAGGCAGGTAGCACAAATAGAGCTGGGTAGAGTGGCAAGTAAGGGAAAGATTATGGAAAGGGCATTGAAATTTTGGCATAGGATATTGAAATTGGAAGAAAGGAATTTGTTAAAACAGTGTTTAGTATATCAAGAGAAAAGTTTAAAGAACAAGGGATGGGTAGACTGTCTTCGAAATAACCTGGAAAGTAGTGGGTTAGGGGAAATGTGGAGAGGAAGAGAAAATCATGTGAATAACTTCTGGAAGTTGGCAAGGAAAAGATTTGAGGATATAGAAATACAAAAAATATTTATGGGAAATAACTGAAAAGAGATCTTTAGTTTTCTATATACCAATGAAAGTCTCATGGGGAAGGGAAAAGTACATTGATGTGACAAATAAAGAGGAGCGAGAAGGTATTGCATGGCTGAAAGCAGGAGTATGGAGATTAAAAGGTCTAAGGAAAGGTATTCCACAAAATCAATGTCCTATATGTGGCGGAAATGAAGATATAGAACACATTTTATTTAAATGTAAAGGAACTGAAATTTGGAGAAAAAAGTATATTAATAAGAAATGGTTTAAAATAGATAGAAATGTAGTAGTAGTTGAAATGTTTCAAAAAGATAGTAAGGAGATTGGACAATTCTTATGCAAAGTGAAAAATAAATGGATATGGACAGTAAATAGACAAAATGGTGTAATAAACTAGAATTAATAAACTATTGTAAAATATGAGTATGACCGGTAAAGAGCCAGGGCTGAACACCGATCATATTCACCTGTATAATGCTTAGCATAAATAAATAAAAAAAAAAGTGGTGTTGGACGACGAGACGATGTGGTGTGTAGGCGCGTGGCCAAGTGGTGTTGAGTGAAGAGATCAAGTGATGTTGACTGACGAGACAAAATGGTATCGAGCGACGAGCCCAAGTGGTGTTGAGCGACGAGAACAAGTGGTGTTCAGGTTCGAGACCAAGTGGTGTTGAGCGACATATCCACGTGGTGTTGAGCGTCGACACCAAGTGGTGTTGAGCGTCGACACCAAGTGGTGTTGAGGTCCGAGACCAAGTGGTTTTGAGGCCCGAGACCAGGTGGTGTTGAGGCCCGAGACCAAGGGGTGTTGAAGCCCGAGGCCAAGTGGTGTTGAGGCGCAAGACCAAGTGGTGTTGAGTGACGAGACCAAGTGGTGTTGAGTGACGAGAGGAAGTGGAGTTCAGGGTTGAGACCAAGTGGTGTTGAACGACGAGATGAAGTGGTGTTGAGGCGCGAATCCAAGGGGTGTTGAGTGACGAGACCAAGTGGTGTTGGGCGGCGAGACCAAGTGGTGTTGAGGTCCGAGACCAAGTGGTGTTGATGCCCGAGACCAGGTGGTGTAGAGGCCCGAGACCAAGGGGTGTTGAGGCCCGAGACCAAGTGGTGTTGGGGCCCGAGACCAGGTGGTGTTGAGGCCCGAGACCAAGGGGTGTTGAGGCCCGAGGCCAAGTGGTGTTGTGGCCAAGACCAAGTGGTGTTGAGTGACGAGACCAAGTGGTGTTGAGTGACGAGACGAAGTGGTGTTCAGGGTCGAGAAAAAGTGGTGTTGAGTCCTGAGACCAAGTGGTGTTGAACGACGAGATGAAGTGGTGTTGAGGCGCGAGACCAAGTGGTGTTGAGTGACGAGATCAAGTGGTGTTGTGCGGCGAGACCAAGTGGTGTTGTGGTCCGAGACCAAGCGGTGTTGATGCCCGAGACAAGGTGGTGTTGAGGCCCGAGATCAAGTGGTGTTGAGGCCCGAGGCCAAGTAGTGTTGAGACGCGAGACCAAGTGGTGTTGAGTGACGAGACGAAGTGGTGTTGAGCGACGAGACCAAATGGTGTTCAGGAAAGAGACCAAGTGGTGTTGAGCGACGAGACAAAGTGTTGTTGAAGCCCGAGACGAAGTGGTGTTGAGGCCCGATAGCAAGTGGTGTTGGACGACGAGACGATGTGGTGTGTAGGCGCCTAGCCAAGTGGTGTTGAGTGACGAGATCAAGTGATGTTGACTGACGAGACGAAATGGTATCGAGCGACGAGACCAATTGGTGTTGAGCGACGAGAACAAGTGGTGTTCAGGTTCGAGACCAAGTGGTGTTGAGCGACATATCCACGTGGTGTTGAGCGTCGACACCAAGTGGTGTTGAGGTCCGAGACCAAGTGGTTTTGAGGCCCGAGACAAAGGGGTGTTGAAGCCCGAGGCCAAGTGGTGTTGAGGCGCAAGACCAAGTGGTGTTGATTGACGAGACCAAGTGGTGTTGAGTGACGAGACGTAGTGGTGTTCAGAGTCGAGACCAAGTGGTGTTGAGTCCCGAGACCAAGTGGTGTTGAACGACGAGATGAAGTGGTGTTGAGGCGCGAGACCAAGTGGTGTTGAGTGACGAGACCAAGTGGTGTTGTGCGGCGAGACCAAGTGGTGTTGAGGTCCGAGACCAAGTAATGTTGATGCCCGAGACCAGGTGGTGTTGAGGCCCGAGACCAAGGGGTGTTGAGCCCGAGGCCAAGTGGTGTTGAGGCGCGAGACCAAGTGGTGTTGAGAGACGAGACCAAGTGGTGTTGAGTGACGATACCAAGTACTGTTGAGTGACGAGACGAAGTGGTGTTGAGCGACGAGACCAAGTGGTGTTGTGGCGCAAGACCAAGTGGTGTTAAACGACGAGATGAAGTAGTGTTGAGGCGCGAGACCAAGTGGTGTTGAGTGACGAGACCAAGTGGTGTTGTGCGGTGAGACCAAGTAGTGTTGAGGTCCGAGACCAAGTGATGTTGATGGCCGAGACCAGGTGGTGTTGAGGCCCGAGACCAAGGGGTGTTGAGTGACGATACCAAGTACTGTTGAGTGACGAGACGAAGTGGTGTTGAGCGACGAGAGCAAGTGGTGTTGAGGCCAGAGACCAAGGGGTGTTGAGGCCTGAGGCCAAGTGGTGCTGAGGCGCGAGACCAAGTGGTGTTGAGTGACGAGAACAAGTGGTGTTGAGTGACGAGACCAAGTGGTGTTGAGCGACGAGACCAAGTGGTGTTAAGGGTCGAGACCAAGTGGTGTTGAGGCCCGAGACCAGGTGGTGTTGAGGCCCGAGACCAAGTTGTGTTGAGGCCCGAGGCCAAGTGGCGTTGAGGCGCGAGACCAAGTGGTGTTGAGTTAGAGACCAAGAGGTGTTGAATGACGAGACGAAGTGGTGTTGAGCGACGAGACCAAGAGGTGTTCAGGGTCCAGACCAAGTGTTGTTGAGCGACGAGACCAATTGGTGTTGAGCTTCGAGACCAAATCGTGTTGAGGTCCGAGACCAAGTGGTGTTGAGGCCCAAGACCAGGTAATGTTGAGGCCAGAGACCAAGGGGTGTTGAGGCCCGTGGCCAAGTGGTGTTGAGGCGCGAGACCAAGTGGTGCTGAGTGACGAGACTAAGTGGTGTTGAGTGACGAGACGAAGTGGTGTTCAGGATCGAGACCACGTGGTGTTGAGTCCCGAGACCAGGTGGTGTTGAGGCCCGAGACCAAGAGGTGTTGAGGCCCGAGGCCAAGTGGTGTTGACGCGCGAGACAAAGTGGTGTTGAGTGACGAGACCAAGTGGTGTTGAGTGACGAGACGAAGTGGTGTTGAGCGAATGTAACAAGTGGGGTTCATGAAAGAGACCAAGTGGTGTTGAGCGATGAGACAAAGTGGTGTTGAAGCCCGAGACGAAGTGGTGTTGAGGCCCGAGACCAAGAGGTGTTGAGGCTCGAGGCCAAGTGCTGTTGAGGCGCGAGACCAAGTGGTGTTGAGTGAAGAGACGAAGTGGTGTTGAGAGACGAGACCAAGTGGTGTTCAGGAAAGAGACCAAGTGGTTTTGACCGACGAGACAAATTGGTTTTGAAGCCCGAGACCAAGTGGTGTTGAGTGACGAGACTAAGTGGAGTTGAGTGACGAGACGAAGTGGTGTTGAGTGACGAGACCAAGTGGTGTTCAGGGTCCAGGCCAAGTGTTGTTGAGCGACGAGACCAATTAGTGTTGAGCGTCGAGACCAAGTCGTTTTGAGGTCCGAGACCAAGTGGTGTTGAGGCCCGAGACCAGGTGTTGTTGAGGCCCGAGACCACGGGGTGTTGAGGCCCGAGGCCAAGTGGTGTTGAGGCGCAAGACCAAGTGGTGTTGAGTGACGAGACCAAGTGGTGTTGAGTGACGAGACGAAGTGGTGTTGAGCGACGACACCAAGTGGTGTTCAGGAAAGAGACCTAGTGGTGTTGAGCGACGAGACAAAGTGTTGTTGAAGCCCGAGACGAAGTGGTGTTCAGGCCCGATACCAAGTGGTAATGTACGACCAGACGGAGTGGTGTTGAGGCGCAAGACCAAGTGGTGTTGAGTGACGTGATCAAGTGGTGTTGACTGACGAGACGAAGTGGTATCGAGCAACGAGACCAACTGGTGTTAAGCTACGAAGGCAAGTGGTGTTCAGGTTCGAGACCAAGTGGTATTGAGCGACGAGTCCAAGTGGTGTTGAGCGTTGACACCAAGTGGTGTTGAGGTCCGAGACCAAGTGGTGTTGAGGCCCGAGACCAGGTGGTGTTGAGGCCCGAGACCAAGGGGTGTTGAGGCCCGAGGCCAAGTGGTGTTGAGGCGCAAGACCAAGTGGTGTTGAGTGACGAGACCAAGTGGTGTTGAGTGACGAGACTAAGTGGTGTTGAGTGACGAGACGAAGTGGAATTCAGGGTCGAGACCAAGTGGTGTTGAGTCCCGAGACCAAGTGGTGTTGAACGACGAGATGAAGTGGTGTTGAGGCGCGAGACCAAGTGGTGTTGAGTGACGAGACAAAGTTGTGTTGTGCGGCGAGACCAAGTGGTGTTGAGGTCCGAGACCAAGTAATGTTGATGCCCGAGTACAGGTGATGTTGAGGCCCGAGACCAAGGGGTGTTGAGGCCCGAGGCCAGGTGGTGTTGACGCGAGACCAAGTGGTGTTGAGTGACGATACCAAGTACTGTTGAGTGACGAGACGAAGTGGTGTTGAGGCCTGAGACCAAGGGGTGTTGAGGCATGAGGCCAAGTGGTGTTGAGGCGCGAGACCAAGTGGTGTTGAGTGACGAGAACAAGTGGTGCTCAGTGACGAGACCAAGAAGTGTTGAGCGACGAGACCAAGTGGTGTTAAGGGTCGAGACCAGTTGTTGTTGAGCGACGAGACCAATTGGTTTTGAGCGTCGAGACCAAGTGGTGTTGAGGTCCGAGACCAACTGGTGTTGAGGCCCGAGACCAAGTGGTGTTGAGGCCCGAGGCCAAGTGGTGTTGAGTCGCGGCACCAAGTGGTGTTGAGTAACGAGATGAAGTGGTGTTGAACGACGAGACCAGGTGGTGTGCAGGAAAGAAACCAAGTGGTGTTGAGCGACGAGACAAAGTGGTGTTGAAGCCCGAGACGAAGTGGTGTTGAGGCCCGATACCAAGTGGTGTTGTACGACCAGACGGAGTGGTGTTGAGGCGCAAGACAAAGTGGTGTTGAGTGACCTGAGCAAGTGGTGTTGAGTGACGAGACGAAATGGTATCGAGCGACGAGACCAAGTGGTGTTGAGCGACGAATCCAAGTGGTGTTCAGGGTAGAGACCAAGTGGTTTTGAGCGACAAGACCAATTGGTGTTGAGGTCCGAGACCAAGTGGTGTTGGGGCCCGAGACTAGGTGGTGTTGAGGCCCGAGACCAAGGGGTGTTGAGGCCCGAGGCCAAGTGGTGTTGTGGCCAAGACCAAGTGGTGTTGTGGCCAAGACCAAGTGGTGTTGAGTGACGAGACCAACTGGTGTTGAGTGACGAGACGAAGTGGTGTTCAGGGTCGAGAAAAAGTGGTGTTGAGTCCTGAGTTCAAGTGTTGTTGAACGACGAGATGAAGTGGTGTTGAGGCGCGAGACCAAGTGGTGTTGAGTGACGAGATCATGTGGTGTTGTGCGGCGAGACCAAGTGGTGTTGTGGTCCGAGTACAAGTAGTGTTGATGCCCGAGACAAGGTGGTGTTGAGGCCCGAGATCAAGTGGTGTTGAAGCCCGAGGCCAAGTGGTGTTGAGACGCGAGACCAAGTGGTGTTGAGGCGCAAGACCAAGTGGTGTTGAGTGACGTGATCAAGTGGTGTTGACTGACGAGACGAAGTGGTATCGAGCAACGAGACCAACTGGTGTTAAGCTACGAAGGCAAGTGGTGTTCAGGTTCGAGACCAAGTGGTATTGAGCGACGAGTCCAAGTGGTGTTGAGCGTTGACACCAAGTGGTGTTGAGGTCCGAGACCAAGTGGTGTTGAGGCCCGAGACCAGGTGGTGTTGAGGCCCGAGACCAAGGGGTGTTGAGGCCCGAGGCCAAGTGGTGTTGAGGCGCAAGACCAAGTGGTGTTGAGTGACGTGATCAAGTGGTGTTGACTGACGAGACGAAGTGGTATCGAGCAACGAGACCAACTGGTGTTAAGCTACGAAGGCAAGTGGTGTTCAGGTTCGAGACCAAGTGGTATTGAGCGACGAGTCCAAGTGGTGTGTAGCGTTGACACCAAGTGGTGTTGAGGTCCGAGACCAAGTGGTGTTGAGGCCCGAGACCAAAGGGTGTTGAAGCCCGAGGCCAAGTGGTGTTGAGGCGCAAGACCAAGTGGTGTTGAGTGACGAGACCAAGTGGTGTTGAGTGACGAGACGAAGTGGAGTTCAGGGTCGAGACCTAGTGGTGTTGAGTCCCGAGACCAAGTGGTGTTGAACGACGAGATAAAGTGGTGTTGAGGCGCGAGACCAAGTGGTGTTGAGTGACGAGACCAAGTGGTGTTGTGCGGCGAGACCAAGTGGTGTTGATCCGAGACCAAGTGGTGTTGAACGACGAGATAAAGTGGTGTTGAGTGACGAGACCAAGTGGTGTTGAGTGACGAGACGAAGTGGTGTTGAGCGACGAGACCAAGTGGTGTTAAGGGTCGAGACCAATTGTTGTTGAGCGACGAGACCAAATGGTTTTGAACGTCGAGACCAAGTGGTGTTGAGGTCCGAGACCAAGTGGTGTTGAGGCCCGAGACCAGGTGATGTTGAGGCCCGAGACCAAGTGGTGGTGAGGCGCGAGACCAAGTGTTGTTGAGTGACGAGACCAAGTGGTGTTGAGTGACGAGACGAAGTGGTGTTGAGCGACGAGACCAAGTGGTGTTCAGGGTCCAGACCAAGTGTTGTTGAGCGACGAGACCAATTGCTGTTGAGCTTCGAGACCAATTCGTGTTGAGGTTCGAGACCAAGTGGTGTTGAGGCCCATGACCAGGTGTTGTTGAGGCCAGAGACCAAGGGGTGTTGAGGCCCGTGGCCAAGTGGTGTTGAGGCACGAGACCAAGTGGTGTTGAGTGACGAGACTAAGTGGTGTTGAGTGACGATATGAAGTGGTGTTCAGGGTCGAGACCAAGTGGTGTTGAGTCCCGAGAACAAGTGGTGTTGAACGACGAGATGAAGTGATTTTGAGGCGCGAGACCAAGTAGTGTTGAGTGACGAGATCAAGTGGTGTTGTGCGGCGAGACCAAGTGGTGTTGATACCCGAGACAAGGTGGTGTTAAGGACCGAGACCAAGTGGTATTGAGGCCCGAGGCCAAGTGGTGTTTAGACGCGAGACCAAGTGGTGTTGAGTGACGAGACGAGGTGGTGATGAGTGACGAGACGAAGTGGTGTTGAGCGACGAGACCAAGTGGTGTTCAGGAAAGAGACCAAGTGGTGTTGAGCGACGAGACAAAGTGGTGTTGAAGCCCGAGACGAAGTGGTGTTCAGGCCCGATAGCAAGTGGTGTTGGACGACGAGACGATGTGGTGTTGAGGCGCGAGGCCAAGTGGTGTTGAGTGACGAGATCAAGTGGTGTTGACTGACGAGACGAAGTGGAGTTCAGTGCCGTGACCAAGCGGTGTGTAGTCCCGAGAGCAAGTGGTGTTGATCGACGAGATGAAGTGGTGTTGAGGCGCGAGACCAAGTGATGTTGAGTGACGAGACCAAGTGGTGTTGTGCGGCGAGACCAAGTGGTGTTGAGGTCCGAGACCTAGTGGTGTTGATGCCCGAGACCAGGTGGAGTTGAGGCCCGAGACCAAGGGGTGTTGAGGCCCGAGGCCAAGTGGTGTTGAGGCGTGAGACCAAGTGGTGTTGAGTGACGACACCAAGTGGTGTTGAGTGACGAGACGAAGTGGTGTTGAGCGACGGGCCCCAACACCACTTGGTCTCGGACCTCAACACCAATTGGTCTCGACGCTCAACACCACTTGGTCTCGTCGCTCAAAACCACTTGGTCTCTACCCTGAACACCACTTGGATTCATCGCTCAACACCACTTGGTCTCGTCGCTCGATACCACTTCGTCTCGTCACTCAACACCACTTGATCACGTCACTCAACACCACTTGGTCTTGCGCCTCAACACCACTCCGTCTGGTCGTACAACACCACTTGGTATCGGGCCTCAACACTACTTCGTCTCGGGCTTCAACACCACTTTGTCTCGTCGCTCAACACCACTTGGTCTCTTTCCTGCACACCACCTGGTCTCGTCGTTAAACACCACTTCATCTCGTTACTCAACACCACTTGGTGTCGCGACTCAACACCACTTGGCCTCGGGCCTCAACACCACTTGGTCTCGGGCCTCAACACCACTTGGTCTCGGACCTCAACACCACTTGGTCTCGACGCTCAAAACCAATTGGTCTCGTCGCTCAACAACAGCTGGTCTCGACCCTTAACACCACTTGGTCTCGTCGCTCAACACCACTTGGTCTCGTCACACAGCACCACTTGTTCTCGTTACTCAACACCACTTGGTCTCGCGCCTCTACACCACTTGGCCTCAGGCCTCAACACCCCTTGGTCTCAGGCCTCAACACCACTTGGTCTCGTCGCTCAACACCACTTCGTCTCGTCACTCAACAGTACTTGGTATCGTCACTCAACACCACTTGGTCTCGTCTCTCAACACCACTTGGTCTCGCGCCTCAACACCACTTGGCCTAGGGCCTCAACACACCTTGGTCTCGGGCCTCAACACCACCTGGTCTCGGGCATCAACATTACTTGGTCTCGGACCTCAACACCACTTGGTCTCGCCGCACAACACCACTTTGTCTCGTCACTCAACACCACTTGGTCTCGCGCCTCAACACCACTTCATCTCGTCGTTCAACACCACTTGGTCTCGGGACTCAACACCACTTGGTCTCGACCTTGAATTCCACTTCGTCTCGTCACTCAACACCACTTGGTCTCGTCACTCAACACCACTTGCTCTTGCACCTCAACAGCACTTGGCCTCGGGCCTCAACACCCCTTGGTCTCGGGCCTCAACAGCACCTGATCTCGGGCCTCAACACCACTTGGTATCGGACCTCAACACCACTTGGTGTCTTTGCTCAACATCACTTGGACTCGTCGCTCAATACCACTTGGTCTTGAACGTGAACACCACTTGCCTTCGTAGCTTAACACCAGTTGGTCTCGTTGCTCGATACCACTTCCTTTCGTCAGTCAACACCACTTGATCACGTCAATCAACACCACTTGGTCTTGCGCCTCAACACCACCTGGTCTCGGGCATCAACATTACTTGGTCTCGGACCTCAACACCACTTGGTCTCGCCGCACAATACCACTTGGTCTCGTCATTCAAGACCACTTGGTCTCGCGCCTCAACACCACTTCATCTCGTCGTTCAACACCACTTGGTCTCGGGACTCAACACCACTTGGTCTCGACCCTGACCTCCACTTCGTCTCGTCACTCAACACCTCTTGGTCTCGTCACTCAACACCACTTGGTCTCGTCACTCAACACCACTTGGTCTTGCGCCTCAACACCACTTGGCCTCGGACCTCAACACCCCTCGGTCTCGGGCCTCAACACACCCTGGTCTCGGGCCTCAACACCACTTGGTCTCGGACCTCAACACCACTTGCCTTCGTAGCTTAACACCAGTTGGTCTCGTTGCTCGATACCACTTCGTCTCGTCAGTCAACACCACTTGATCTCGTCACTCAACACCACTTGGCCTCGCGGCTACACACCACATCGTCTCGTCGTCTAACACCACTTGCTATCGGGCCTCAACACCACTTCGTCTCGGGCTTCAACAACACTTTGTCTCGTCGCTCAAAACCACTAGGTCTCTTTCCTGAACACCACTTGGTGTCGTCGCTCACCACCACTTCGTCTCGTCACTCAACATCACTTGGTCTCGTCACCCAACACCAGTTGGTCTTGCGCCTCAACACCACTTGGCCTCGGGCCTCAACACCCCTTGGTCTCGGGCCTCAACAACACCTGGTCTCGGGCCTCAACACCGCTTGGTCTCGGACCTCAACATGACTTGGTCTCGACGCTCAACACTAATTGCTCTCGTCGCTAAACAACACTTGGCCTGGACCCTGAACACCACTTGGTCTCGTCACTCAACAGCACTTCTTCTCTTCACTCAACTCCACTTAGTCTCGTCACTCAACACCACTTGGTCTCGGGCTTCAAAACCAATTTGTCTCGTCGCTCATAACCACTTGGTCTCTTTCCTGAACACCACTTGGTCTCGTCTCTCAACACTACATCGTCTCGTCACTCAACACCACTTGGTCTCGCGCCTCAACAGCACTTGGCCTCGGGCATCAACACCTCTTGGTCTCGGGCCTCAACACCACTTAGTCTCGTCGTCCAACACCACTTGGTGTCGGGCCTCAACACCACTTCGTCTCGGGCTTCAACACCACTTTGTCTCGTCGCTCAACACCACTTGGTCTCTTTCCTGATCACCACTTGTTCTCGTCGTTCACCACCACTTCCTCTCGTCACTCAACACCACTTGGTCTCGTCTCTCAACACCACTTTGTCTCGCGCCTCAACACCACTTGGCCTCGGGCCTCAACAATTCTTGGTCTCGGGCCTTAACACCACCTGGTCTCGGGACTCAACACCACTTGGTCTCGACCCTGAACACCACTTGGTCTCGTCGCTCAACACCACTTCGTCTCGTCACTCAACACCACTTGGTCTCGTCACTCAACACCAGTTGGTCTCGCGCCTCAACACCACTTGGCCTCGGGCCTCAACACCACTTGGTCTCGGGCCTCAACATCACCTGGTCTCGGGCCTCAACACCACTGGGTCTCGGACTTCAACACCACTTGGTCTCGACGCTCAAAACCAATTGGTCTCGTCGCTCAACAACACTTGGTCTCGACCCTTAACACCACTTGGTCTCGTCGCTCAACACCACTTCGTCTCGTCACTCAACACCACTTGGTCTCGTCACTCAACACCACCTGGCCTCAGGCCTCAACACCCCTTGGTCTCAGGCCTCAACACCACTTGGTCTCGTCGCTCAACACCACTTCGTCTCGTCACTCAACACAACTTGGTCTCGCGCCTCAACACCACTTGGCCTCGGGCCTAACACCCCTTGGTCTCGGGCCTCAACACCACCTGGTCTCGGGCCTCAACACCACTTGGTCTCGGACCTCAACACCACTTGGACTCGTCGCTCAACAATACTTGGTCTCGAACCTGAACACCACTTGCTCTCGTAGCTCAACAGCACTTGGTCTCGTTGCTCGATACCACTTCGTCTCGTCAGTCAACACCACTTGATCTCGACACTCAACACCACTTGGCCTCGCGGCTACACACCACATCGTCTCGTCATCTAATACCACTTGCTATCGGGCCTCAACACCACTTCGTCTCGGGCTTCAACAACACTTTGTCTCGTCGCTCAACACCACTTGGTCTCTTTCCTGAACACCACTTGGTGTCGTCGCTCAACACCACTTTGTCTCCTCACTCAACACCACTTGGTCTCGTCACTCAACACCACTTGGTCTTGCGCCTCAACACCACTTGGCCTCGGGCCTCAACACCCCTTGGTCTCGGGCCTCAACAACACCTGGTCTCGGGCCTCAACACCTCTTGGTCTCGGACCTCAACACGACTTGGTCTCGACGCTCAACAATAATTGGTCTCGTCGCTCAACAACACTTGGCCTGGACCCTGAACACCACTTGGTCTCGTCACTCAACAACACTTCGTCTCGTCAGTCAACACCACTTAGTCTCGTCACTCAACACCACTTGGTCTCGGGCTTCAAAACCAATTTGTCTCGTCCCTCAAAACCACTTGGTCTGTTTCCTGAACACCACTTGGTCTCGTCTCACAACACCACTTCGTCTCGTCATTCAACACCACTTGGTCTCGCGCCTCAACAGCACTTGGCCTCGGGCCTCCACACCTCTTGGTCTCGGGCCTCATTACCACTTAGTCTCGTCGTCCAACACCACTTGGTGTAGGGCCTCAACACCACTTCGTCTCGAGCTTCAACACCACTTTGTCTCGTCGCTCAACACCACTTGGTCTCTTTCCTGAACACCACTTTTCTCGTCGCTCAACACCACTTCGTCTCGTCATTCAACACCACTTGGTCTCGTCACTCAACACCACTTGGCCTCGGGCCTCAACACTTCTTGGTCTCGGGCCTCAACACCACCTGGTCTCGGGACTCAACACCACTTGGTCTCGACCCTGAACACCACTTCGTCTCGTCACTCAACACCACTTAGTCTCGTCACTCAACACCACTTGGTCTCGCGCCTCAACACAACTTGGCCACGGGCCTCAACACCCCTTGGTCTCTGGCCTCAACATTACCTGGTCTTGGGCCTCAACACCACTTGGTCTCGGACCTCAACACGACTTGGTCTCGAGGCTCAACACCAATTGGTCTCGTCGCTCAACAACACTTGGTCTGGACCCTGAAAACCACTTGGTCTCGTCGCTCAACACCACTTCGTCTCGTCACTCAACACCACTTGGTCTCGTCACTCAACACCACTTGTTCTCGCGCCTCAACGCCACTTGGCCTCGGGCCTCAACACCACTTGGTCTCGGGCCTCAACATCACCTGGTCTCGGGCCTCAACACCACTTGGTCTCGTACCTCAACACCACTTGGTCTCGACGCTCAAAACCAATTGGTCTCATCTCTCAACAACACTTGGTCTCGACCCTTAACACCACTTGGTCTCGTCGCTCAACACCACTTGGTCTCGTCACTCAACACCACTTGGTCTCGTCACTCAACACCACTAGTTCTCGCGCCTCAACACCACTTGGCCTCAGGGCTCAACACCCCTTGGTCTCAGGCCTCAACACCACTTGGTCTCGTCGCTCAACACCACTTCGTCTCGTCACTCAACACCACTTGGTCTCGTCACACAACACCACTTGGTCTCGCGCCTCAAGACCACTAGGCCTCGGGCCTCAACACCCCTTGGTCTCGGGCCTCAACACCACCTGGTCTCGGGCATCAACACCACTTGGTCTCGGACCTCAACACCACTTGGTCTCGCCGCACAACACCATTTGGTCTCGTCACTCAACACCACTTGGTCTCGCGCCTCAACACCACTTCATCTCGTCGTTCAACACCACTTGGCCTCGGGACTCAACACCACTTGGTCTCGACCTTGAACTCCACTTCGTCTCGTCACTCAACAGCACTTGGTCTCGTCACTCAACACCACTTGGTCTTGCGCCATAACACCACTTGGCCTCGGGCCTCAACACCCCTTGGTCTCGGGCCTCAACAGCACCTGATCTCGGGCCTCAACACCACTTGGTATCGGACCTCAACACCACTTGGTGTCTTTGCTCAACATCACTTGGACTCCTCGCTCAATACCACTTGGTCTTGAACGTCAACACCACTTGCCTTCGTAGCTTAACACCAGTTGGTCTCGTTGCTCGATACCACTTCCTTTCGTCAGTCAACACCACTTGATCACGTCAATCAACACCACTTGGTCTTGCGCCTCAACACCACCTGGTCTCGGGCATCAACATTACTTGGTCTCGGACCTCAACACCACTTGGTCTCGCCGCACAATACCACTTGGTCTCGTCATTCAACACCACTTGGTCTCGCGCCTCAACACCACTTCATCTCGTCGTTCAACACCACTTGGTCTCGGGACTCAACACCACTTGGTCTCGACCCTGACCTCCACTTCGTCTCGTCACTCAACACCTCTTGGTCTCGTCACTCAACACCACTTGGTCTCGTCACTCAACACCACTTGGTCTTGCGCCTCAACACCACTTGGCCTCGGACCTCAACACCCCTCGGTCTCGGGCCTCAACACTCCCTGGTCTCGGGCCTCAACACCACTTGGTCTCGGACCTAAACACCACTTGGTGTCGACGTTCAACATCACTTGGACTCGTCACTCAACACCACTTGGTCTCGAACCTCAACACCACTTGCCTTCGTAGCTTAACACCAGTTGGTCTCGTTGCTCGATACCACTTCGTCTCGTCAGTCAACACCACTTGATCTCGTCACTCAACACCACTTGGCCTCGCGGCTACACACCACATCGTCTCGTCGTCTAACACCACTTGCTATCGGGCCTCAACACCACTTCGTCTCGGGCTTCAACAACACTTTGTCTCGTCGCTCAAAACCACTAGGTCTCTTTCCTGAACACCACTTGGTGTCGTCGCTCAACACCACTTCGTCTCGTCACTCAACATCACTTGGTCTCGTCACCCAACACCAGTTGGTCTTGCGCATCAACACCACTTGGCCTCGGGCCTCAACACCCCTTGGTCTCGGGCCTCAACAACACCTGGTCTCGGGCCTCAACACCGCTTGGTCTCGGACCTCAACATGACTTGGTCTCGACGCTCAACACTAATTGCTCTCGTCGCTAAACAACACTTGGCCTGGACCCTGAACACCACTTGGTCTCGTCACTCAACAGCACTTCTTCTCTTCACTCAACTCCACTTAGTCTCGTCACTCAACACCACTTGGTCTCGGGCTTCAAAACCAATTTGTCTCGTCGCTCATAACCACTTGGTCTCTTTCCTGAACACCACTTGGTCTCGTCTCTCAACACTACATCGTCTCGTCACTCAACACCACTTGGTCTCGCGCCTCAACAGCACTTGGCCTCGGGCATCAACACCTCTTGGTCTCGGGCCTCAACACCACTTAGTCTCGTCGTCCAACACCACTTGGTGTCGGGCCTCAACACCACTTCGTCTCGGGCTTCAACACCACTTTGTCTCGTCGCTCAACACCACTTGGTCTCTTTCCTGATCACCACTTGTTCTCGTCGTTCACCACCACTTCCTCTCGTCACTCAACACCACTTGGTCTCGTCTCTCAACACCACTTTGTCTCGCGCCTCAACACCACTTGGCCTCGGGCCTCAACACCTCTTGGTCTCGGGCCTTAACACCACCTGGTCTCGGGACTCAACACCACTTGGTCTCGACCCTGAACACCACTTGGTCTCGTCGCTCAACACCACTTCGTCTCGTCACTCAACACCACATGGTCTCGTCACTCAACACCAGTTGGTCTCGCGCCTCAACACCACTTGGCCTCGGGCCTCAACACCACTTGGTCTCGGGCCTCAACATCACCTGGTCTCGGGCCTCAACACCACTGGGTCTCGGACTTCAACACCACTTGGTCTCGACGCTCAAAACCAATTGGTCTCGTCGCTCAACAACACTTGGTCTCGACCCTTAACACCACTTGGTCTCGTCGCTCAACACCACTTCGTCTCGTCACTCAACACCACTTGGTCTCGTCACTCAACACCACCTGGCCTCAGGCCTCAACACCCCTTGGTCTCAGGCCTCAACACCACTTGGTCTCGTCGCTCAACACCACTTCGTCTCGTCACTCAACACCACTTGGTCTCGTCACTCAACACCACTTGGTCTCGTCACTCAACACAACTTGGTCTCGCGCCTCAACACCACTTGGCCTCGGGCCTAACACCCCTTGGTCTCGGGCCTCAACACCACCTGGTCTCGGGCCTCAACACCACTTGGTCTCGGACCTCAACACCACTTGGACTCGTCGCTCAACAATACTTGGTCTCGAACCTGAACACCACTTGCTCTCGTAGCTCAACAGCACTTGGTCTCGTTGCTCGATACCACTTCGTCTCGTCAGTCAACACCACTTGATCTCGACACTCAACACCACTTGGCCTCGCGGCTACACACCACATCGTCTCGTCATCTAATACCACTTGCTATCGGGCCTCAACACCACTTCGTTTCGGGCTTCAACAACACTTTGTCTCGTCGCTCAACACCACTTGGTCTCTTTCCTGAACACCACTTGGTGTCGTCGCTCAACACCACTTTGTCTCCTCACTCAACACCACTTGGTCTCGTCACTCAACACCACTTGGTCTTGCGCCTCAACACCACTTGGCCTCGGGCCTCAACACCCCTTGGTCTCGGGCCTCAACAACACCTGGTCTCGGGCCTCAACACCTCTTGGTCTCGGACCTCAACACGACTTGGTCTCGACGCTCAACAATAATTGGTCTCGTCGCTCAACAACACTTGGCCTGGACCCTGAACACCACTTGGTCTCGTCACTCAACAACACTTCGTCTCGTCAGTCAACACCACTTAGTCTCGTCACTCAACACCACTTGGTCTCGGGCTTCAAAACCAATTTGTCTCGTCCCTCAAAACCACTTGGTCTGTTTCCTGAACACCACTTGGTCTCGTCTCACAACACCACTTCGTCTCGTCATTCAACACCACTTGGTCTCGCGCCTCAACAGCACTTGGCCTCGGGCCTCCACACCTCTTGGTCTCGGGCCTCATTACCACTTAGTCTCGTCGTCCAACACCACTTGGTGTCGGGCCTCAACACCACTTCGTCTCGAGCTTCAACACCACTTTGTCTCGTCGCTCAACACCACTTGGTCTCTTTCCTGAACACCACTTTTCTCGTCGCTCAACACCACTTCGTCTCGTCATTCAACACCACTTGGTCTCGTCACTCAACACCACTTGGCCTCGGGCCTCAACACTTCTTGGTCTCGGGCCTCAACACCACCTGGTCTCGGGACTCAACACCACTTGGTCTCGACCCTGAACACCACTTCGTCTCGTCACTCAACACCACTTAGTCTCGTCACTCAACACCACTTGGTCTCGCGCCTCAACACAACTTGGCCACGGGCCTCAACACCCCTTGGTCTCTGGCCTCAACATTACCTGGTCTTGGGCCTCAACACCACTTGGTCTCGGACCTCAACACGACTTGGTCTCGAGGCTCAACACCAATTGGTCTCGTCGCTCAACAACACTTGGTCTGGACCCTGAAAACCACTTGGTCTCGTCGCTCAACACCACTTCGTCTCGTCACTCAACACCACTTGGTCTCGTCACTCAACACCACTTGTTCTCGCGCCTCAACGCCACTTGGCCTCGGGCCTCAACACCACTTGGTCTCGGGCCTCAACATCACCTGGTCTCGGGCCTCAACACCACTTGGTCTCGTACCTCAACACCACTTGGTCTCGACGCTCAAAACCAATTGGTCTCATCTCTCAACAACACTTGGTCTCGACCCTTAACACCACTTGGTCTCGTCGCTCAACACCACTTCGTCTCGTCACTCAACACCACTTGGTCTCGTCACTCAACACCACTAGTTCTCGCGCCTCAACACCACTTGGCCTCAGGGCTCAACACCCCTTGGTCTCAGGCCTCAACACCACTTGGTCTCGTCGCTCAACACCACTTCGTCTCGTCACTCAACACCACTTGGTCTCGTCACACAACACCACTTGGTCTCGCGCCTCAAGACCACTAGGCCTCGGGCCTCAACACCCCTTGGTCTCGGGCCTCAACACCACCTGGTCTCGGGCATCAACACCACTTGGTCTCGGACCTCAACACCACTTGGTCTCGCCGCACAACACCATTTGGTCTCGTCACTCAACACCACTTGGTCTCGCGCCTCAACACCACTTCATCTCGTCGTTCAACACCACTTGGTCTCGGGACTCAACACCACTTGGTCTGGACCTTGAACTCCACTTCGTCTCGTCACTCAACAGCACTTGGTCTCGTCACTCAACACCACTTGGTCTTGCGCCATAACACCACTTGGCCTCGGGCTTCAACACCCCTTGGTCTCGGGCCTCAACACCACCTGGTCTCGGGCCCCAAAACCACTTGGTCTCGGACCTCAACACCACCTGGTGTCGACGCTCAACACCACTTGGATATGTCGCTCAACACCACTTGGTCTCGGGCCTCAACACCACCTGGTCTCGGGCCTCAAACCACTTGGTCTCGGACCTCAACACCACCTGGTGTCTACGCTCAACACCACTTGGATATATCGCTCAACACCACTTGGTCTCGAACCTGAACACCACTTGTTCTCTTCGCTCAACACCACTTGGTCTCGTCGCTCGATACCATTTCGTCTCGTCAGTCAACATCACTTGATCTCGTCACTCAACACCACTTGGCCACGTGACTACAAACTACATCGTCTTGTCGTCCAACATCACTTGCTATCGGGCCTCAACACCACCTCGTCTCGGGTTTCAACAACACTTTGTCTCGTCGCTCAACACCACTTGGTCTCTTTCCTGAACACCATTTGGTCTCGTCGCTCAACACCACTTCGTCTCGTCATTCAACAACACTTGGTCCTGCGTCTCAACACCACTTGGCCTCGGGCCTCAACACCACTTGATCTCGGGCCTCAACACCACCTTGTCTCGGGCATTAACACCACTTGGTCTCGGACCACAACACCACTTGGTCTCGCCGCACAACACCACTTGATCTCGTCACTCAACACCACTTGGTCTCGCCCCTCAACACCACTTCATCTCGTCGTTCAACACCACTTGGTCTCAGGACTCAACACTACTTTTTCTCGACCCTGAACACCACTTCGTCTCGTCACTCAACACCACTTGGTCTCGTCACTCAACACCACTTGTACTTGGCCACCACACTACTTGGTCTTGGCCACAACACCACTTGGCCTCGGGCCTCAACACCACTTGGTCTCGGGCCTCAACACCACCTGGTCTCGGGCATCAACACCACTTGGTCTCGGACCTCAACACCACTTGCTCTCGCCGCACAACACCACTTGGTCTCGTCACTCAACACCACTTGGTCTCGCGCCTCAACACCACTTCATCCCGTCATTCAACACCACTTCGTCTCGTTACTCAACACCACTTGGTCTCGTCACTCAACACCACTTGGTCTTGCGCCTCAACACCTCTTGGCCTCGGGACTCAACACCCCTTGGTCTTGGGCCTCAACAACACCTGGTCTCGGGCTCAACACCACTTGGTCTCGGACCTCAACACGACTTGGTCTCGACGCTCAACACTAATTGGTCTCGTCGCTCAACAACACTTAGCCTGGACCCTGAACACCACTTTGTCTCGTCACTCAACACCACTTCGTCTCGTCACTCAACTCCACTTAGTCACGTCAATCAACACCACTTGGTCTCGGGCTTCAAAACGAATTTGTCTCGTCGCTCAAAAATTCTTGGTCTCTTTCCTGAAGACCACATGGTCTCGTCTCTCAACACCACTTCGTATCCTCACTCAACACCACTTGGTCTCGCGCCTCAACAACACTTGGCCAGGACCCTGAACACCACTTGGTCTCGTCGCTCAACACCACTTCGTCTCGTCACTCAACACCACTTCGTCTCGTCACTCAACACCACTTGGTCTCGCGCCTCAACACCACTTGGCCTCGGGCCTCAACACCCCTTGGTCTCGGGCCTCAACACCACCTGGTCTCGGGCATCAACACCACTTGGTCCTGGACCCCAACACCACTTGGTCTCGCCGCACAACACCACTTGGTCTCGTCACTCAACACCACTTGGTCTCGCGCCTCAACACCACTTCATCTCGTCGTTCAACACCACTTGGTCTCGGGACTCAACACCACTTGGTCTCGACCCTGAACTCCACTTCGTCTCATCACTCAACACCACTTGGTCTCGTCACTCAACACCACTTGGTCTTGCGCCTCAACGCCACTTGGGCCCGGGCTTCAACACCCCTTGGTCTCGGGCCTCAATACCACCTGGTCTCGGGCCTCAAAACCACTTGGTCTCGGACCTCAACACCACTTGGTGTCGACGCTCAACACCACTTGATGTCGACGCTCAACACCACTTGAGGTCGACGCTCAACACCACTTGGTCTCGAACCTGAACACCACTTGTTCTCGTGGCTCGATACTATTTCGTCTCGTCAGTCAACATCACTTGATCTCGTCACTCAACACCACTTGGCCACGCGCCTACACACCACATCGTCTCGTCGTCCAACACCACTTGCTATCGGGCCTCAAAACCACTTCGTCTCGGGCTTCAACAACACTTTGTCTCGTTGCTCAACACCACTTGGTCTCTTTCCTGAACACCATTTGGTCTCGTCGCTCAACACCACTTGATCTCGCGCCTCAACACCACTTGGCCTCAGGCCTCAACACCCCTTGGTCTCAGGCCTCAACACCACTTGGTCTCGTCGCTCAACACCACTTCGTCTCGTCACTCAACATCACTTTGTCTCGTCACTCAACACCACTTGGTCTCGTCGATCAACACAACTTGGTCTCGCGCCTCAACATCACTTGGCCTCGGGCCTAACACCCCTTGGTCTCGGGCCTCTACACCACCTGGTCTCGGGCCTCAACACCACTTGGTCTCGGACCTCAACACCACTTGACCTCCGGCCTCAACACCACCTTGTCTCGGGCATCAACACCACTTGGTCTCGGACCACAACACCACTTGGTCTCGCCGCACAACATTACTTGATCTCGTCACTCAACACCACTTGGTCTCGAGCCTCAACACCACTTCATCTCGTCGTTCAAAACCACTTGGTCTCGGGACTCAACACCACTTGGTCACGACCCTGAACACCACTTCGTCTCGTCACTCAACACCACTTGGTCTCGTCACTCAACACCACTTGGTCTCGTCACTCAACACCACTTGGTCTTGGCCACAACACCACTTGGCCTCGGGCCTCAACACCCTTTGGTCTTGGGCCTCAACACCACCTGGTCTTGTCGCTCAACACCATTTCGTGTCGTCACCCAACATCACTTTGTCTCGTCACTCAACACCACTTGGTCTCGTCGATCAACACCACTTGGCTTCGAACCAGAACACCTCTTGCTCTCGTAGCTCAACACCACTTGGTCTCGACGCTCGATACCACTTCGTCTCGTCAGTCAACACCACTTGATCTCGTCACTCAACACCACTTGTCCTCGCGCCTACACACCACATCGTCTCGTCGTCTAACACCACTTGCTATCGGGCCTCAACACAACTTCGTCTCGGGCTTGAACACCACTTTGTGTCGTTGCTCAACATCACTTGGTCTCTTTCCTGAACACCACTTGGTCTCGTCGCTGAACACCACGTCGTCTCGTCACTCAACACCACTTGGTGTCGCGTCTGAACGCCACTTGGCTTCGGGCCTCAACACCACTTGGTCTCGGGCCTCAACATCACCTGGTCTCGGGCCTCAACACCACTTGGTCTCGGACCTCAACACCACTTGGTCTTGACGCTCAAAACCAGTTGGTCTCATCGCTCAACAACACTTGGTCTCGACCCTTAACACCACTTGGCCTCATGCCTCAACACCCCTTGGTCTCATGCCTCAACACCACTTGCTCTCGTCGCTCAACACCACTTCGACTTGTCACTCAACACCACTTGGTCTCGTCACTCTACACCACTTGGTCTCGCGCCACAACACCACTTGGCCTCATGCCTCAACACCCCTTGGTCTCAGGCCTCAACACCACTTGCTCTCGTCGCTCAACACCACTTCGTCTCGTCACTCAACACCACTTGGTCTCGTCACTCAACACCACTTGGTCTCGCGCCTCTACACCACTTGGCCTCGGGCCTCAACACCCCTTGATCTCGGGCCTCAACACCACCTGGTCTCGGACCTCAACACCACTTGGTCTCGGACCTCCACACCACTTGGTGTCGACGCTCAACACCACTTGGTCTCGTCGCTCAACACCACTTGGTCTCTCGCATTAACACCACTTCGTCTGGTCGTGCAACACCACTTGGTCTCGGTCCTCAACACCACTTCGTCTAGGGCTTCAACACCACTTAGTCTCGTCGCTCAACACCACTTGGTCTCTTCCCTGAACACCACTTGATCTCGTCGCTCAACACCACTTTGTCTCGGACCTCAACACGACTTGGTCTCGACTCTCAACACCACTTGGTCTCGCGCCTCAACACCACTTCATCTCGTCGTTCAACCCCACTTGGTCTCGGGACTCGACACCATTTGGTCTCGACCCTGAACACCACTTGGTCTCGTCACTCAACACCACTTGGTCTCGACGCTCAACACCACTTAGTATGGTCGCTCAACACCACTTGGTCTCGCGCCTTAACACCACTTCGTCTCGTAGTTTAACACCACTTGGTCTCGGGCCTCAACACCTCTTCGTCTCGGGCTTCAACACCACTTAGTCTCGTCACTCAACACCACTTGGTCTCTTCCCTGAACACCACTTGATCTCGTCGCTCAACACCACTTGGTCTGGACCCTGTACACTTGGTCTCGTCGTTCAACACCACATCCTCTCGTCATTGAACACCACATGGTCTCGTCACTCAACACCACTTGGTCTTGCGCTTCAACAACACTTGTCCACGGGCCTCAACACCCCTTGGTCTCGGGCCTCAACACCCCTTGGTCTCAGGCCTCAACACCACTTGGTCTCGTCGCTCAACACCACTTCGTCTCGTCACTCAACACCACTTGGTCTCGTCACTCAACACCACTTGGTCTCGTCACTCAACACAACTTGGTCTCGCGCCTCTACACCACTTGGTCTCGGACCGCAACACCACTTGGCCTCGGGCCTCAACACCCCTTGGTCTCGGGCCTCAACACCACCTGGACTCGGGCATCAACATCACTTGGTCTCGGACCTCAACACCACTTGGTCTCGCCGCACAACACCAC
This sequence comes from Hymenopus coronatus, assembly GCA_030762935.1. NCBI lineage: Eukaryota > Metazoa > Arthropoda > Insecta > Mantodea > Hymenopodidae > Hymenopus > Hymenopus coronatus. The sequence continues at coordinate 31,944,093 of CM060884.1, forward strand.
TTGGTCTCGTCACTCAACACCACTTGTCTCGCGCCTCAACACCACTTCATCTCGTCGTTCAACACCACTTAGTCTCGGGACTCAATACCACTTGGTCTCGACCCTGAACTCCACTTCGTCTCGTCACTCAACACCACTTGGTCTCGTCACTCAACACCAATTGATCTCGTCAGTCAACACCACTTAGTCTTGCGCCTCAACACCACTTGGCCTCGGGCCTCAACACCACCTGGTCTCGGTCCAAAGTCCTCGGTCTCAACTTGGTGTCGACGGTCAACACCACTTGGACTCGTCGCTCAACATCACTTGGTCTCGAAACTGAACACCACTTGCCTTCGTAGCTCAACACCACTTGGTCTCGTTGCTCGATACCACTTCGTCTCGTCAGTCAACACCACTTGATCTCGTCACTCAACACCACTTGGCCTCGCGGCTACACACCACATCGTCTCGTCGTCTAACACCACTAGCTATCGGGCCTCAACACCACTTCGTCTCGGGCTTCAACAACACTTTGTCTCGTCGCTCAACTCCACTTGGTCTCTTTCCTGAACACCACTTGGTGTCGTCGCTCAACACCACTTCGTTTGGTCACTCAACACCACTTGGTCTCGTCACTCAACATCACTTAGTCTTGGGCCTCAACACCACTTGGCCTCGGGCCTCAACACACCTTGGTCTCGGGCCTCAACAACACCTGGTCTCGGGCCTCAACACCACTTGGTCTCGGACCTCAACACGACTTGGTCTCGACGCTCAACACTAATTGGTCTCGTCGCTCAACAAAACTTGGCCTGGACCCTGAACACCATTTGGTCTCGTCACTCAACACCACTTCGTCTCGTCACTCAACTCCACTTAGTCTCGTCACTCTACACCACTTGGTCTCGGGCTTCAAAACCAATTTGTCTCGTCGCTCAAAACCACTTGGTCTCTTTCCTGAACACCACTTGGTCTCGTCTCTGAACACCACTTCGTCTCGTCACTCAACACCACTTGGTCTCGCGCCTCAACAGCACTTGGCCTCGGGCCTCAACACCCCTTGGTCTCAGGCCTCAACACCACTTGGTCTCGTCACTCAACACCACTTGGTCTCGTCACTCAACACCACTTGGTCTCGTCACTCAACACAACTTGGTCTCGCGCCTCAACACCACTTGGCCTCGGGCCTAACACCCCTTGGTCTCGGGCCTCAACACCACCTGGTCTCGGGCCTCAACACCACTTGGTCTCGGACCTCAACACCACTTGACCTCCGGCCTCAACACCACCTTGTCTCGGGCATCAACACCACTTGGTCTCGGACCACAACACCACTTGGTCTCGCCGCACAACATTACTTGATCTCGTCACTCAACACCACTTGGTCTCGAGCCTCAACACCACTTCATCTCGTCGTTCAAAACCACTTGGTCTCGGATCTCAACACCACTTGGTCACGACCCTGAACACCACTTCGTCTCGTCACTCAACAACACTTGGTCTCGTCACTCAACACCACTTGGTCTTGGCCACAACACCACTTGGCCTCGGGCCTCAACACCCTTTGGTCTTGGGCCTCAACACCACCTGGTCTTGTCGCTCAACACCATTTCGTGTCGTCACCCAACATCACTTTGTCTCGTCACTCAACACCACTTGGTCTCGTCGATCAACACCACTTGGCTTCGAACCAGAACACCTCTTGCTCTCGTAGCTCAACACCACTTGGTCTCGACGCTCGATACCACTTCGTCTCGTCAGTCAACACCACTTGATCTCGTCACTCAACACCACTTGTCCTCGCGCCTACACACCACATCGTCTCGTCGTCTAACACCACTTGCTATCGGGCCTCAACACCACTTCGTCTCGGGCTTCAACACCACTTTGTGTCGTTGCTCAACATCACTTGGTCTCTTTCCTGAACACCACTTGGTCTCGTCGCTGAACACCACGTCGTCTCGTCACTCAACACCACTTGGTGTCGCGTCTGAACGCCACTTGGCTTCGAGCCTCAACACCACTTGGTCTCGGGCCTCAACATCACCTGGTCTCGGGCCTCAACACCACTTGGTCTCGGAACTCAACACCACTTGGTCTTGACGCTCAAAACCAGTTGGTCTCATCGCTCAACAACACTTGGTCTCGACCCTTAACACCACTTGGCCTCATGCCTCAACACCCCTTGGTCTCAGGCCTCAACACCACTTGCTCTCGTCGCTCAACACCACTTCGACTTGTCACTCAACACCACTTGGTCTCGTCACTCTACACCACTTGGTCTCGCGCCACAACACCACTTGGCCTCATGCCTCAACACCCCTTGGTCTCAGGCCTCAACACCACTTGCTCTCGTCGCTCAACACCACTTCGTCTCGTCACTCAACACCACTTGGTCTCGTCACTCAACACCACTTGGTCTCGCGCCTCTACACCACTTGGCCTCGGGCCTCAACACCCCTTGATCTCGGGCCTCAACACCACCTGGTCTCGGACCTCAACACCACTTGGTCTTGGACCTCCACACCACTTGGTGTCGACGCTCAACACCACTTGGTCTCGTCGCTCAACACCACTTGGTCTCTCGCATTAACACCACTTCGTCTGGTCGTGCAACACCACTTGGTCTCGGTCCTCAAAACCACTTCGTCAAGGGCTTCAACACCACTTAGTCTCGTCGCTCAACACCACTTGGTCTCTTCCCTGAACACCACTTGATCTCGTCGCTCAACACCACTTTGTCTCGGACCTCAACACGACTTGGTCTCGACTCTCAACACCACTTGGTCTCGCGCCTCAACACCACTTCATCTCGTCGTTCAACCCCACTTGGTCTCGGGACTCGACACCATTTGGTCTCGACCCTGAACACCACTTGGTCTCGTCACTCAACACCACTTGGTCTCGACGCTCAACACCACTTAGTATGGTCGCTCAACACCACTTGGTCTCGCGCCTTAACACCACTTCGTCTCGTAGTTTAACACCACTTGGTCTCGGGCCTCAACACCTCTTCGTCTCGGGCTTCAACACCACTTAGTCTCGTCACTCAACACCACTTGGTCTCTTCCCTGAACACCACTTGATCTCGTCGCTCAACACCACTTGGTCTGGACCCTGTACACTTGGTCTCGTCGTTCAACACCACATCCTCTCGTCATTGAACACCACATGGTCTCGTCACTCAACACCACTTGGTCTTGCGCTTCAACAACACTTGTCCACGGGCCTCAACACCCCTTGGTCTCGGGCCTCAACTCCCTTGGTCTCAGGCCTCAACACCACTTGGTCTCGTCGCTCAACACCACTTCGTCTCGTCACTCAACACCACTTGGTCTCGTCACTCAACACCACTTGGTCTCGTCACTCAACACAACTTGGTCTCGCGCCTCTACACCACTTGGCCTCGGGCCTCAACACTCCTTGATCTCGGGCCTCAACACCACCTGGTCTCGGGCATCTACACCACTTGGTCTCGGACCGCAACACCACTTGGTCTCGCCGCACAACACCACTTGGTCTCGTCACTCAACACCACTTGGTCTCGCGCTTCAACACCACTTCATCTCGTCGTTCAACACCACTTGGTCTCGGGACTCAACACCACTTGGTCTCGACCCTGAACTCCACTTCGTCTCGTCACTCAACACCACTTGGTCTGGTCACTCAACACCACTTGGTCTTGCGCCTCAACACCACTTGGCCTCGGGCCTCAGCACCCCTTGGTCTCGGGACTGAACACCACCTGGTCTCCGGGCTCAACACCACTTGGTCTCGGACCTCAACACCACTTGGTGATGACGCTCAACACCATTTGGTCTCGTCGCTCGATACCACTTCGTCTCGTCAGTCAACACCACTTCATCTCGTCACTCAACACCACTTGGCCTCGCGTCTACTCACCACATCATCTCGTCGTCCAACACCACTTGTTATCGGGCCTCAACACCACTTCGTCTCGGGCTTCAACAACACTTTGTCTTATCGCTCAGCACCACTTGGTCTATTCCTGAACACCACTTGGTCTCGTCGCTCAACACCACTTCGTCTCGTCACTCAACACCACTTGGTCTCGTCACTCAACACCACTTGGTCTCGCGTCTCAACACCACTTGGCCTCGGGCCTCCACACCACTTGATCTGGGGCCTCAACATCACCTGGTCTCGGGCCTCAACACCACTTGGTCTCGGACCTCCACACCACTTGGTCTCGACGCTCAAAACCAGTTGGACTCATCGCTCAACAACACTTGGTCTCGACCCTTAACACCACTTGGTCTCGTCGCTCAACACCACTTCGTCTTGTCACTCAACACCACTTGGTCTCGTCACTCAACACCACTTGGTCTAGCGCCTCAACACCACTTGGCCTCAGGCCTCAACACCCCTTGGTATCAGGCCTCAACACCACTTGGTCTCGTCGCTCGATACCACTACGTCTCGTCAGTCAACACCACTTGATCTCGTCACTAAACACCACTTGGCCTCGCGCCTACACACCACATCGTCTCGTCGTCTAACACCACTTGCTATCGGGCCTCAACACCACTTCGTCTCGGGCTTCAACAACACTTTGTTACGTCGCTCAACACCACTTGGTCTCTTTCCTAAACACCACTTGGTGTCGCCGCTCAACACCACCTCGTCTCGTCACTCAAAACCACTTGGTCTCGTCACTCAACACCACTTGGTCTCGTCTCAACACCACTTGGCCTCGGGCCTCAACACCACTTGGTCTCGGGCCTCAACACCACCTTGTCTCGGGCATCAACACCACTTGGTCTCGGACCTCAACACCACTGGGTATCACCGCACAACACCACTTTATCTCGTCACTCAACACCACTTGGTCTCGCGCCTCAACACCACTTCATCTCGTCGTTCAACACCACTTGGTCTCGGGACTCAACACCATTTGGTCTCGACCCTGAATACCAGTTCGTCTCGTCACTCAACACCACTTGGTCTCGTCACTCAACACCACTCGGTCTTGCGACTCAACACAACTTGGCCTCGGGCCTCAACACCCCTTGGTATCGGGCCTACACACCACCTGTTCTCGGGCCTCAACACCACTTGGTCTCGGACCTCAACACCACTTGGTCTCGACGCTCAACACCATTTGGTCTCGTCGCTCAACTCCACTTGGTCTCGTCGCTCGATACCACTTCGTCTCGTCACTCAACACCACTTGATCTCGTCACTCAACACCACTTGGTCTCGCGCCTCAACACCACTTCGTCTCGTCGTCCAACACCACTAGATATCGGGCCTCAACACCACTTCGTCTCGGGCTTCAACACCACCTTGTCTCGTCGCTCAACATCACTTGGTCTCTTTCCTGAAAACCACATGTTCTCGTCGCTCAACACCACTTCGTCTCGTCACTCAACACCACCTGGTCTCGGGCCTCAACACTACCTGGTCTCGGACCTCAACACCACTTGGTCTCAGGCCTCAACACCACTTGGTCTCGTCGCTCAACACCACTTCGTCTCGTCACTCAACACCACTTGGTCTCGTCACTCAACACCACTTGGTCTCGTCACTCAACACAACTTGGTCTCGCGCCTCTACACCACTTGGCCTCGGGCCTCAACACTCCTTGATCTCGGGCCTCAACACCACCTGGTCTCGGGCATCTACACCACTTGGTCTCGGACCGCAACACCACTTGGTCTCGCCGCACAACACCACTTGGTCTCGTCACTCAACACCACTTGGTCTCGCGCTTCAACACCACTTCATCTCGTCGTTCAACACCACTTGGTCTCGGGACTCAACACCACTTGGTCTCGACCCTGAACTCCACTTCGTCTCGTCACTCAACACCACTTGGTCTGGTCACTCAACACCACTTGGTCTTGCGCCTCAACACCACTTGGCCTCGGGCCTCAGCACCCCTTGGTCTCGGGACTGAACACCACCTGGTCTCCGGGCTCAACACCACTTGGTCTCGGACCTCAACACCACTTGGTGATGACGCTCAACACCATTTGGTCTCGTCGCTCGATACCACTTCGTCTCGTCAGTCAACACCACTTCATCTCGTCACTCAACACCACTTGGCCTCGCGTCTACTCACCACATCATCTCGTCGTCCAACACCACTTGTTATCGGGCCTCAACACCACTTCGTCTCGGGCTTCAACAACACTTTGTCTTATCGCTCAGCACCACTTGGTCTATTCCTGAACACCACTTGGTCTCGTCGCTCAACACCACTTCGTCTCGTCAGTCAACACCACTTGGTCTCGTCACTCAACACCACTTGGTCTCGCGTCTCAACACCACTTGGCCTCGGGCCTCCACACCACTTGATCTGGGGCCTCAACATCACCTGGTCTCGGGCCTCAACACCACTTGGTCTCGGACCTCCACACCACTTGGTCTCGACGCTCAAAACCAGTTGGACTCATCGCTCAACAACACTTGGTCTCGACCCTTAACACCACTTGGTCTCGTCGCTCAACACCACTTCGTCTTGTCACTCAACACCACTTGTTCTCGTCACTCAACACCACTTGGTCTAGCGCCTCAACACCACTTGGCCTCAGGACTCAACACCCCTTGGTATCAGGCCTCAACACCACTTGGTCTCGTCGCTCGATACCACTACGTCTCGTCAGTCAACACCACTTGATCTCGTCACTAAACACCACTTGGCCTCGCGCCTACACACCACATCGTCTCGTCGTCTAACACCACTTGCTATCGGGCCTCAACACCACTTCGTCTCGGGCTTCAACAACACTGTGTTACGTCGCTCAACACCACTTGGTCTCTTTCCTAAACACCACTTGGTGTCGCCGCTCAACACCACCTCGTCTCGTCACTCAAAACCACTTGGTCTCGTCACTCAACACCACTTGGTCTCGTCTCAACACCACTTGGCCTCGGGCCTCAACACCACTTGGTCTCGGGCCTCAACACCACCTTGTCTCGGGCATCAACACCACTTGGTCTCGGACCTCAACACCACTGGGTATCGCCGCACAACACCACTTTATCTCGTCACTCAACACCACTTGGTCTCGCGCCTCAACACCACTTCATCTCGTCGTTCAACACCACTTGGTCTCGGGACTCAACACCATTTGGTCTCGACCCTGAATACCAGTTCGTCTCGTCACTCAACACCACTTGGTCTCGTCACTCAACACCACTCGGTCTTGCGACTCAACACAACTTGGCTTCGGGCCTCAACACCCCTTGGTCTCGGGCCTACACACCACCTGTTCTCGGGCCTCAACACCACTTGGTCTCGGACCTCAACACCACTTGGTCTCGACGCTCAACACCATTTGGTCTCGTCGCTCAACTCCACTTGGTCTCGTCGCTCGATACCACTTCGTCTCGTCACTCAACACCACTTGATCTCGTCACTCAACACCACTTGGTCCTGCGCCTCAACACCACTTCGTCTCGTCGTCCAACACCACTAGATATCGGGCCTCAACACCACTTCGTCTCGGGCTTCAACACCACCTTGTCTCGTCGCTCAACATCACTTGGTCTCTTTCCTGAAAACCACATGTTCTCGTCGCTCAACACCACTTCGTCTCGTCACTCAACACCACCTGGTCTCGGGCCTCAACACTACCTGGTCTCGGACCTCAACACCACTTGGTCTCAGGCCTCAACACCACTTGGTCTCGTCGCTCAACACCACTTCGTCTCGTCACTCAACAGTACTTGTTATCGTCACTCAACACCAGTTGGTCTCGTCACTCAACACCAGTTGGTCTCGCGCCTCAACACCACTTGGCCTCGGGCCTCAACACCCCTTGGTCTCGGGCCTCAACACCACTTGGACTCGGGCATCAACATCACTTGGTCTCGGACCTCAACACCACTTGGTCTCGCCGCACAACACCACTTGGTCTCGTCACTCAACACCACTTGTCTCGCGCCTCAACACCACTTCATCTCGTCGTTCAACACCACTTAGTCTCGGGACTCAATACCTCTTGGTCTCGACCCTGAACTCCACTTCGTCTCGTCACTCAACACCACTTGGTCTCGTCACTCAACACCAATTGATCTCGTCACTCAACACCACTTAGTCTTGCGCCTCAACACCACTTGGCCTCGGGCCTCAACACCACCTGGTCTCGGTCCTCAGTCCTCGGTCTCAACTTGGTGTCGACGCTCAACACCACTTGGACTCGTCGCTCAACACCACTTGGTCTCGAAACTGAACACCACTTGCCTTCGTAGCTCAACACCACTTGGTCTCGTTGCTCGATACCACTTCGTCTCGTCAGTCAACACCACTTGATCTCGTCACTCAACACCACTAGGCCTCGCGGCTACACACCACATCGTCTCGTCGTCTAACACCACTAGCTATCGGGCCTCAACACCACTTCGTCTCGGGCCTCAACACCCCTTGGTCTCGGGCCTCAACACCTACTGGTCTCGGGCCTCAACACTACCTGGTCTCGGACCTCAACACCACTTGGTCTCGACGCTCAACACCACTTGTTCTCGTCACTCAACACCACTTGGTCTCGCGCCTCAACACCACTTGGCCTCAGGCCTCAACACCCCTTGGTCTCAGGCCTCAACACCACTTGGTCTCGTCGCTCAACACCACTTCGTCTCGTCACTCAACAGTACTTGTTATCGTCACTCAACACCAGTTGGTCTCGTCACTCAACACCACTTGGTCTCGCGCCTCAACACCACTTGGCCTCGGGCCTCAACACCCCTTGGTCTCGGGCCTCAACACCACCTGGACTCGGGCATCAACATCACTTGGTCTCGGACCTCAACACCACTTGGTCTCGCCGCACAACACCACTTGGTCTCGTCACTCAACACCACTTGTCTCGCGCCTCAACACCACTTCATCTCGTCGTTCAACACAACTTAGTCTCGGGACTCAATACCACTTGGTCTCGACCCTGAACTCCACTTCGTCTCGTCACTCAACACCACTTGGTCTCGTCACTCAACACCAATTGATCTCGTCACTCAACACCACTTAGTCTTGCGCCTCAACACCACTTGGCCTCGGGCCTCAACACCACCTGGTCTCGGTCCTCAGTCCTCGGTCTCAACTTGGTGTCGACGGTCAACACCACTTGGACTCGTCGCTCAACATCACTTGGTCTCGAAACTGAATACCACTTGCCTTCGTAGCTCAACACCACTTGGTCTCGTTGCTCGATACCACTTCGTCTCGTCAGTCAACACCACTTGATCTCGTCACTCAACACCACTTGGCCTCGCGGCTACACACCACATCGTCTCGTCGTCTAACACCACTAGCTATCGGGCCTCAACACCACTTCGTCTCGGGCTTCAACAACACTTTGTCTCGTCGCTCAACACCACTTGGTCTCTTTCCTGAACACCACTTGGTGTCGTCGCTCAACACCACTTCGTTTGGTCACTCAACACCACTTGGTCTCGTCACTCAACACCACTTAGTCTTGGGCCTCAACACCACTTGGCCTCGGGCCTCAACACACCTTGGTCTCGGGCCTCAACAACACCTGGTCTCGGGCCTCAACACCACTTGGTCTCGGACCTCAACACGACTTGGTCTCGACGCTCAACACTAATTGGTCTCGTCGCTCAACAAAACTTGGCCTGGACCCTGAACACCATTTGGTCTCGTCACTCAACACCACTTCGTCTCGTCACTCAACTCCACTTAGTCTCGTCAGTCTACACCACTTGGTCTCGGGCTTCAAAACCAATTTGTCTCGTCGCTCAAAACCACTTGGTCTCTTTCCTGAACACCACTTGGTCTCGTCTCTGAACACCACTTCGTCTCGCCACTCAACACCACTTGGTCTCGCGCCTCAACAGCACTTGGCCTCGGGCCTCAACACCCCTTGGTCTCAGGCCTCAACACCACTTGGTCTCGTCACTCAACACCACTTGGTCTCGTCACTCAACACCACTTGGTCTCGTCACTCAACACAACTTGGTCTCGCGCCTCAACACCACTTGGCCTCGGGCCTAACACCCCTTGGTCTCGGGCCTCAACACCACCTGGTCTCGGGCCTCAACACCACTTGGTCTCGGACCTCAACACCACTTGACCTCCGGCCTCAACACCACCTTGTCTCGGGCATCAACACCACTTGGTCTCGGACCACAACACCACTTGGTCTCGCCGCACAACATTACTTGATCTCGTCACTCAACACCACTTGGTCTCGAGCCTCAACACCACTTGGTCTCGAGCCTCAACACCACTTCATCTCGTCGTTCAAAACCACTTGGTCTTGGCCACAACACCACTTGGCCTCGGGCCTCAACACCCTTTGGTCTTGGGCCTCAACACCACCTGGTCTTGTCGCTCAACACCATTTCGTGTCGTCACCCAACATCACTTTCTCTCGTCACTCAACACCACTTGGTCTCGTCGATCAACACCACTTGGCTTCGAACCAGAACACCTCTTGCTCTCGTAGCTTAACACCACTTGGTCTCGACGCTCGATACCACTTCGTCTCGTCAGTCAACACCACTTGATCTCGTCACTCAACACCACTTGTCCTCGCGCCTACACACCACATCGTCTCGTCGTCTAACACCACTTGCTATCGGGCGTCAACACCACTTCGTCTCGGGCTTCAACACCACTTTGTGTCGTCGCTCAACATCACTTGGTCTCTTTCGTGAACACCACTTGGTCTCGTCGCTGAACACCACTTCGTCTCGTCACTCAAAACCACTTGGTGTCGCGTCTGAACGCCACTTGGCCTCGGGCCTCAACACCACTTGGTCTCGGGCCTCAACATCACCTGGTCTCGGGCCTCAACACCACTTGGTCTCGGACCTCAACAACACTTGGTCTCGACCCTTAACACCACTTGGCCTCATGCCTCAACACCCCTTGGTCTCAGGCCTCAACACCACTTGCTCTCGTCGCTCAACACCACTTCGACTTGTCACTCAACACCACTTGGTCTCGTCACTCTACACCACTTGGTCTCGCGCCTCAACACCACTTGGCCTCATGCCTCAACACCCCTTGGTCTCAGGCCTCAACACCACTTGCTCTCGTCGCTCAACACCACTTCGTCTCGTCACTCAACACCACTTGGTCTCGTCACTCAACAGCACTTGGTCTCGCGCCTCTACACCACTTGGCCTCGGGCCTCAACACCCCTTGATCTCGAGCCTCAACACCACCTGGTCTCGGACCTCAACACCACTTGGTCTCGGACCTCAACACCACTTGGGGTCGACGCTCAACACCACTTGGTCTCGTCGCTCAACACCACTTGGTCTCTCGCATTAACACCACTTCGTCTCGTCGTGCAACACCACTTGGTCTCGGTCCTCAACACCACTTCGTCTAGGGCTTCAACACCACTTAGTCTCGTCGCTCAACACCACTTGGTCTCTTCCCTGAACACCACTTGATCTCGTCGCTCAACACCACTTTGTCTCGGACCTCAACACGACTTGGTCTCGACTCTCAACACCACTTGGTCTCGCGCCTCAACACCACTTCATCTCGTCGTTCAACCCCACTTGGTCTCGGGACTCGACACCATTTGGTCTCGACCCTGAACACCACTTGGTCTCGTCACTTAACACCACTTGGTCTCGACGCTCAACACCACTTAGTATGGTCGCTCAACACCACTTGGTCTCGCGCCTTAACACCACTTCGTCTCGTAGTTTAACACTACTTGGTCTCGGGCCTCAACACCGCTTCGTCTCGGGCTTCAACACCACTTAGTCTCGTCACTCAACACCACTTGGTCTCTTCCCTGAACACCACTTGATCTCGTCGCTCGACACCACTTGGTCTCGCGCCTCAACACCTCTTTGCCTCGGGCCTCAACACCACTTGGTCTCGTCCTGCAACACCACTTGGTCTCGTCGCTCAACACAACTTGGTCTCGAACCTCAACACTACTTGGTCTCGGGCCTCAACACCACTTGGTCTCGGGCCTCAACACCACTTGGTCTCGGGACTCAACACCTCTTGTTCGGGACGCTCAACACCACTTGGTCTCATCGCTCAAAGCCACTTGGTCTCGTCGCTCAACACCACTTCGTCTCGTCGCTCAAAACCACTTGGTCTCGTCGCTCGACACCACTTGGTCTCGGGCCTCAACACCACTTGGACTCTAATTTCAACACCATCTCGTCTCATCGCTCAACACCACTGTGTCTTGTCGCTCAACACCATTTCTTCTCGTCACCCAACACCACTTTGTCTCGTTACTCAACACCACTTGGTATCGTCTTGCAACACCACCTGGTCTCGTCGCTCTACACCATTTGGTCTTGAGTTTCAACACCACTTGGTCTCGGGCCTCAACACCACTTGGTCTCGGACCTCAACACCACATTGTCTCCTCCCTCAACACCTTTTCGTCTCGTCACCCAATACCACTTGCTCAAGTCACCCAACACCACTTGGTCTCGTCCTGCAACACCACATGAGCTCGTCACTAGACACCACTAGGTCTCGCGCCTTAACACCACTTCATCTCGTCGTTTAACACCACTTGGTCGCAGGACTCAACACCACTTTTTCTCGACCCTGAACACCACTTCGTCTCGTCACTCAACACCACTTGGTCTCGTCACTCAACACCACTTGGTCTTGGCCACAACACCACTTGGTCTTGGCCACAACACCACTTGGCCTCGGGCCTCAACACCCCTTGGTCTCGGACCTCAACACCTCTTGGTCTCGACGCTCAACACCACTTGGCCTCATCGCTCAAAACCACTTGGTCTCTACCCTGAACACCACTTGGTCTCGCGCCTCAACACCACTTCATCTCGTCGTTCAACACCACTTGGTATCGGGACTCAACACCACTTGGTCTCGACCCTGAACTCCACTTCGTCTCATCACTCAACACCACTTGGTCTCGTCGCTCGATACCACTTCGTCTCGTCACTCAACACCACTTGATCACGTCACTCAACACCACTTGGTCTTGCGCCTCAACACCACTCCGTCTGGTCGTACAACACCACTTGGTATCGGGCTTCAACACCTCTTCGTCTCGGGCTTCAACACCACTTTGTCTCGTCGCTCAAAACCACTTGGTCTCTTTCCTGAAAACCACATGTTCTCGTCGCTCAACACCACTTCGTCTCGTCACTCAACACCAGTTGGTCTCGCGCCTCAACACCCCTTGGTCAGGGGCCTCAACACCAACTGGTTTCGGGCATCAACACCACTTGGTCTCGGACCTTAACACCTCTTGGTTTTGCCGCACAACACCACTTGGTCTCTTCACTCAACACCACTTGGTCTCGCGCCTCAACACCACTTCATCTCGTCGTTCAACACCACTTGGTCTTGGGACTCAACACCACTTGGTCTCGACACTGAACACAACTTCGTCTCGTCACTCAACACCACTTGCTCTCGTCACTCAACAACACTTGGTTTCACGCCTCAACACCACTTGACCTCGGGCCTCAACACCCCTTGGTCTCGGGCCTCAACACCACCTGGTCTCGGGCCTCAACACTACCTGGTCTCGGACCTCAACACCACTTGGTCTCGACGCTCAACACCACTTGTTCTCGTCACTCAACACCACTTGGTCTCGCGCCTCAACACCACTTGGCCTCAGGCCTCAACACCCCTTGGTCTCAGGCCTCAACACCACTTGGTATCGTCGCTCAACACCACCTCGTCTCGTCACTCAACAGTACTTGTTATCGTCACTCAACACCAGTTGGTCTCGTCACTCAACACCACTTGGTCTCGCGCCTCAACACCACTTGGCCTCGGGCCTCAACACCCCTTGGTCTCGGGCCTCAACACCACCTGGACTCGGGCATCAACATCACTTGGTCTCGGACCTCAACACCACTTGTCTCGCGCCTCAACACCACTTTATCTCGTCGTTCAACACCACTTAGTCTCGGGACTCAATACCACTTGGTCTCGACCCTGAACTCCACTTCGTCTCGTCACTCAACACCACTTGGTCTCGTCACTCAACACCAATTGATCTCGTCACTCAACACCACTTAGCCTTGCGCCTCAACACCACTTGGCCTCGGGCCTCAACACCACCTGGTCTCGGTCCTCAACACCATTTGGTCTTGGACTTCAACACCACTTGGTGTCGACGCTCAACACCACTTGGACTCGTCGCTCAACACCACTTGGTCTCGAACCTGAACACCACTTGCCTTCGTAGCTCAACACCACTTGGGCTCGTTGCTCGATACCACTTCGTCTCGTCAGTCAACACCACTTGATCTCGTCACTCAACACCACTTGGCCTCGCGGCTACACACCACATCGTCTCGTCGTCTAACACCACTAGCTATCGGGCCTCAACACCACTTCGTCTCGGGCTTCAACAACACTTTGTCTCGTCGCTCAACACCACTTGGTCTCTTTCCTGAACACCACTTGGTGTCGTCGCTCAACACCACTTCGTTTGGTCACTCAACACCACTTGGTCTCGTCACTCAACACCACTTAGTTTTGGGCCTCAACACCACTTGGCCTCGGGCCTCAACACACCTTGGTCTCGGGCCTCAACACCACTTGGTCTCGGACCTCAACACGACTTGGTCTCGACGCTCAACACTAATTGGTCTCGTCGCTCAACAACACTTGGCCTGGACCCTGAACACCACTTGGTCTCGTCACTCAACACCACTTCGTCTCGTCACTCAACTCCACTTAGTCTCGTCACTCAACACCACTTGGTCTCGGGCTTCAAAACCAATTTGTCTCGTCGCTCAAAACCACTTGGTCTCTTTCCTGAACACCACTTGGTCTCGTCTCTGAACACCACTTCGTCTCGTCACTCAACACCACTTGGTCTCGCGCCTCAACAGCACTTGGCCTCGGGCCTCAACACCTCTTGGTCTCGGGCCTCAACACCACTTAGTCTCGGGACTATACACAACTTGGTCTCGCGCCTCAACACCACTTCGTCTCGTCGTCAAACACCACTTGGTGTCGGGCCTCAACACCACTTCGTCTCGGGCTTCAACACCACTTTGTCTCGTCGCTCAACACCCCTTGGTCTCTTTCCTGAGCACCACTTGTTCTCGTCGCTCAACACCTCTTGGTCTCGCCACTCAACACCACTTGGTCTCGTCACTCAACATCACTTCGTCTCGTCACTCAACACCACTTTGTCTCGTCGCTCAACACCACTTGGTCTCGACCCTGATCAACCACTTGGTCCTGTCGCTCTACACCACTTGATCTCGTCGATCGATACCACTTCGTCTCGTCACTCAACACCACTTGGTCTCGCGCCTCTACACCACTTCGTCATGTCGTCCAACACCACTTGGTATCGGGCCTTACACCACTTCGTCTCGGACTTCAACACCAATTTGTCTCGTCGCTCAACAACACTTGGTCTCTTTCCTGAACACCACTTGTTCTCGTCGCTCAACACCACTTCGTCTCGTCACTCAACACCACTTGGTCTCGTCACTCAACACCACTTTGTCTCGCGCCGCAACACCACTTGGCCTCGGGCCTCAAGACCACTTGGTCTCGGGCCTCAACACCACTTAGTCTCGGGACTCAACACCACTTGGTCTCGTCACTCAACACCACTTTGTCTCGCGCCGCAACACCACTTGGCCTCGGGCCTCAACACCACTTGGTCTCGGGCCTCAACATCACCTGGTCTCGGGCCTCAACACCACTTGGTCTCGGATCTCAACACCACTTGGTCTCGACGCTCAAAACCAATTGGTCTCGTCGCTCAACAACACTTGGTCTCGACCCTTAACACCACTTGAACTCGTCGCTCAACACCACTCGGTCTCGTCACTCAACACCACTTGGTCTCGCGCCTCAACACCACTTGGCCTCAGGCCTCAACACCCCTTGGTCTCAGGCCTCAACACCACTTGGTCTCGTCGCTCCACACCGCTTCTTCTCGTCACTCAACACCACTTGGTCTCGTCACTCAACACCACTTGGTCTCGCGCCACAACACCACTTGACCTCGGGCCTCAACAACACTTGGTCTCGGGCCTCAACACCACCTGGTGTCGGGCCTCAACACCACCTGGTCTCCGACCTCAACACCACTTGGTCTCGACGCTCAACACCACACTTTCTCTTCACTCAACTCCACTTGGTCTCGCGCCTCAACACCACTTGGCCTCAGGCCTCAACACCCCTTGGTCTCAGGCCTCAACAGCACTTGGTCTCGGCGCTCAACACCACTTCGTCCCGTCACTCAACAGTACTTGGTGTCGTCACTTAACACCACTTGGTCTCGCGCCTCAACACCACCTGGTCTCGGGCATCAACATAACTTGGTCTCGGACCTCAACACCACTTGGTCTCGCCGCACAACACCACTTGGTCTCGTCACTCAACACCACTTGGTCTCGCGCCTCAACACCACTTCATCTCGTCGTTCAACACCACATGGTCTCGGGACTCAACTTCACTTGGTCTCGACCCTGAACTCCACTTCGTCTCGTCTCTCAACACCACTTGGACTAGTCACTCAACACCGCTAGGTCTCGTCACTCAACACCACTTGGTTCCTGCGCCTCAACACCACTTGGCCTCGGGCCTCAACACCCCTTGGTCTCGGGCCTCAACACCACCTGTTCTCGGGCCTCAACACCACTTGGTCTCGGACATCAACACCACTTGGACTCGTCGCTCAACACCACTTGGTCTCGAACCTGAACACCACTTGCCTTCGTAGCTCAACACCACTTGATCTCGTTGTTCGATACCACTTCGTCTCGTCAGTCAACACCACTTGATCTCGTCACTCAACACCACTTGGCCTCGCGGCTACACACCGCATCGTCTCGTCGTCTAACACCACTTGGTATCGGGCCTCAACACCACTTCGTCTCGGGCTTCAACAACACTTTGTATCGTCGCTCAACACCACTTGGTCTCTTTCCTGAACACCACTTGGTGTCGTCGCTCAACACCACTTCGTCTCGTCACTCAACACCACTTGGTCTCGTCACTCAACACCACTTGGTCTTGCGCCTCAACACCACTTGGCCTCGGGCCTCAACACACCTTGGTCTCGGGCCTCAACAACACCTGGTCTCGGGCCTCAACACCATTTGGTCTCGGACCTCAACACGACTTGGTCTCGACGCTCAACACTAATTGGTCTCGTCGCTCAACAACACTTGGCCTGGACCCTGAACACCACTTGGTCTCGTCACTCAACACCACTTCGTCTCGTCACTCAACTCCACTTAGTCTGGTCACTCAACACCACTTGGTCTCGGGCTTCAAAACCAATTTGTCTCATCGCTCAAAACCACTTGGTCTCTTTCCTGAACACCACTTGATCTCGTCTCTCAACACCACTTCATCTCGTCACTCAGCACCACTTGGTCTCGCGCCTCAACAGCACTTGGCCTCGGGCCTCAACACCTCTTGGTCTCGGGCCTCAACACCACTTAGTCTCTGGACTCTACACAACTTGGTCTCGCGCCTCCACACCACTTCGTCTCGTCGTCAAACACCACTTGGTGTCGGGCCTCAACACCACTTCGTCTCGGGCTTCAACACCACTTTGTCTCGTCGCTCAACACCACTTGGTCTCTTTCCTGAACACCACTTGTTCTCGTCGCTCAACACCACTTGGTCTCGCCACTCAACACCACTAGGTCTCGTCACTCAACATCACTTCGTCTCGTCACTCAACACCACTTAGTCTCGTCACTCAACACCACTTTGTCTCGTCGCTCAACACCACTTGGTCTCGACCCTGATCAACCACTTGGTCCTGTCGCTCTACACCACTTGATCTCGTCGATCGATACCACTTCGTCTCGTCACTCAACACCACTTGGTCTCGCGCCTCTACACCACTTCGTCATGTCGTCCAACACCACTTGGTATCGGGCCTTACACCACTTCGTCTCGGGCTTCAACACCAATTTGTCTCGTCGGTCAACAACACTTGGTCTCTTTCCTGAACACCAC
The DNA here is from genome assembly GCA_030762935.1 of Hymenopus coronatus. NCBI lineage: Eukaryota > Metazoa > Arthropoda > Insecta > Mantodea > Hymenopodidae > Hymenopus > Hymenopus coronatus. The sequence goes on from CM060884.1 coordinate 31,961,992, forward strand.
TTGTTCTCGTCGCTCAACACCACTTCGTCTCGTCACTCAACACCACTTGGTCTCGTCACTCAACACCACTTTGTCTCGCGCCGCAACACCACTTGGCCTCGGGCCTCAAGACCACTTGGTGTCGGGCCTCAACACCACCTAGTCTCGGGACTCAACACCACTTGGTCACGCGCCTCAACACCACTTCGTCTCGTCTTCCAACACCACTTGGTATCGGGCCTCAACACCACTTCGTCTCGGGCTTCAACACCACTTTGTCTCGTCGCTCAACACCACTTGGTCTCTTTCCTGATCACCACTTGTTCTCGTCGCTCAACACCATTTCGTCTCGAACCTCAACACCACCTTGTCTCGTCACTCAACACCACTTTGTCTCGCGCCTCAACAACACTTGGCCTCGGGCCTCAACACCCCTTGGTCTCGGGCCTCAACACCATCAAGTCTCGGGCATCAACACCACTTGGTCTCGGACCTCAACACCACTTGGTCTCGCCGCACAACACCACTTGATCTCGTCACTCAACACCACTTGGTCTCGCTCCTCAACACCACTACATCTCGTCGTTCAACGCCACTTGGTCTCGGGACTCAACACCACTTGGTCTCGACCCTGAACTCCACTTCGTCTCGTCACTCCACAACACTAGGTTTTCCGCCTCAACACCACTTGGCCTCTGGCCTCAACACCCCTTGGTCTCGGGCCTCAACACCACCTGGTCTCGAGCCTCAACACCACTTGGTCTCGGACCTCAACACCACTTGGTGTCGACGCTCAACACCACTTGGTCTCGTCTTTCAACACCACTTGCTTCGAACCTGAACACCACTTGGTCTCGTCGCTCAACACCATTTGGTCTCGTCGCTCGATACCACTTCGTCTCGTCAGTCAACACCACATGATCTCGTCACTCAACACCACTTGGCCTCGCGCCTCAACACCACATCGTCTCGTCGTCCAACACCACTTGGTGTCGGACCTCAGCACCACTTCGTCTCGGGCTTCAACACCACTTGGTCTCGTCGCTCGATACCACTTCGTCTCGTCAGTCAACACCACTTGGTCTCGTCACTCAACACCACTTGGTCTTGCGCCTCAACACCACTTGGCCTCGGGCCTCAACACACCTTGGTCTCGGGCCTCAACAACACCTGGTCTCGGGCCTCAACAACACCTGGTCTCGGGCCTCAACACTACTTGGTCTCGGACCTCAACACGACTTGGTCTCGACGCTCAACACTAATTGGTCTCGTCGCTCAACAACACTTGGCCTGGACAGTGAACACCACTTGGTCTCGTCACTCAACACCACTTCGTCTCGTCACTCAACTCTTCTTAGTCTCGTCACTCAACACCACTTGGTCTCCGGCTTCAAAACCAATTTGTCTCGTCGCTCAACACCACTTGGTCTCTTTCCTGAACACCATTTGACCTCGCGCCTCAACACCACTTAATCTCGTCGTTCAACACCACTTGGTCTCGGGACTCAACACCACTTGGTCTCGACCCTGAACACCACTTTGTCTCGTCACTCAACACCACTTGGTCTCGTCACTCAACACCACTTGGTCTCGCGCTACAACACCACTTGACCTCGGGCCTCAACACCCCTTGGTCTCGGGCCTCAACACCACCTGGTTTCGGAACTCAACACCACTTGGTCTCGCGCCTCAACACCACTTCATCTTGTCGTTCAACACCACTTGGTCTCGGGACTCAACACCACTTGGTGTCGACCCTGAACTCCACTTCGTCTCGTCACTCAACACCACTTGGTCTCGTCACTCAACACCACTTGGTCTCGTCACTCAACACCACTTGGTCTTGCGCCTCAACACCACTTGGGCTCGGGCCTCAACACCCCTTGGTCTCGGGCCTCAACACCACCTGGTCTCGGGCCTCAACACCACTTGGTCTCGACCCTGAACACCACTTCGTCTCGTCACTCAACACCACTTAGTCTCGTCACTCAACACCACTTGGCCACGGGCCTCAACACCCCTTGGTCTCTGGCCTCAACAACACCTGGTCTTGGTCCTCAACACCACTTATCTCGGACCTCAACACGACTTGGTCTCGAAGCTCAACACCAATTGGTCTCGTCGCTCAAAAACACTTGGTCTGGACCCTGAATACCACTTGGTCTCGTCGCTCAACACCACTTCGTCTCGTCACTCAACACCACTTGGTCTCGTCACTCAACACCTCTTGGTCTCGCGCCTCAACACCACTTGGTCTCGGGCCTCAACATCACCTGGTCTCAGGCCTCAACACCACTTGGTCTCGGATCTCAACACCACTTGGTCTCGACGCTCAAAACCAATTGGTCTCGTCGCTCAACAACACTTGGTCTCGACCCTTAACACCACTTGAACTCGTCGCTCAACACCACTTGGTCTCGTCACTCAACACCACTTGGTCTCGCGCCTCAACACCACTTGGCCTCAGGCCTCAACACCCCTTGGTCTCAGGCCTCAACACCACTTGGTCTCGTCGCTCCACACCGCTTCGTCTCGTCACTCAACACCACTTGGTCTCGTCACTCAACACCACTTGGTCTCGCGCCACAACACCACTTGACCTCGGGCCTCAACAACCCTTGGTCTCGGGCCTCAACACCACCTGGTGTCGGGCCTCAACACCACCTGGTCTCGGACCTCAACACCACTTGGTCTCGACGCTCAACACCACACTTTCTCGTCACTCAACACCACTTGGTCTCGCGCCTCAACACCACTTGGCCTCAGGCCTCAACACCCCTTGGTCTCGGGCCTCAACACCACTTGGTCTCGTCGCTCAACACCACTTCGTCCCGTCACTCAACAGTACTTGGTATCGTCACTCAACACCACTTGGTCTCGCGCCTCAACACCACCTGGTCTCGGGCATCAACATAACTTGGTGTCGGGCCTCAACACCACCTGGTCTCGGGCCTCAACACCACTTGGTCTCGACCCTGAACACCACTTCGTCTCGTCACTCAACACCACTTAGTCTCGTCACTCATAACCACTTGGCCACGGGCCTCAACACCCCTTGGTCTCTGGCCTCAACAACACCTGGTCTCGGGCCTCAACAACACCTGGTCTCGGGCCTCAACACTACTTGGTCTCGGACCTCAACACGACTTGGTCTCGACGCTCAACACTAATTGGTCTCGTCGCTCAACAACACTTGGCCTGGACACTGAACACCACTTGGTCTCGTCACTCAACACCACTTCGTCTCGTCACTCAACTCTTCTTAGTCTCGTCACTCAACACCACTTGGTCTCCGGCTTCAAAACCAATTTGTCTCGTCGCTCAAAACCAGTTGGTCTCTTTCCTGAACACCATTTGGCCTCGCGCCTCAACACCACTTAATCTCGTCGATCAACACCACTTGGTCTCGGGACTCAACACCACTTGGTCTCGACCCTGAACACCACTTCGTCTCGTCACTCAACACCACTTGGTCTCGTCACTCAACACCACTTGGTCTCGCGCCACAACAAAACTTGACCTCGGGCCTCAACACCACCTGGTTTCGGAACTCAACACCACTTGGTCTCGCGCCTCAACACCACTTCATCTCGTCGTTCAACACCACTTGGTCTCGGGACTCAACACCACTTGGTGTCGACCCTGAACTCCACTTCGTCTCGTCACTCAACACCACTTGGTCTCGTCACTCAACACCACTTGGTCTTGCGCCTCAACACCACTTGGCCTCGGGCCTCAACACCCCTTGGTCTCGGGCCTCAACACCACCTGGTCTCGGGCCTCAACACCACTTGGTCTCGACCCTGAACACCACTTCGTCTCGTCACTCAACACCACTTAGTCTCGTCACTCAACACCACTTGGCCACGGGCCTCAACACCCCTTGGTCTCTGGCCTCAACAACACCTGGTCTTGGTCCTCAACACCACTTATCTCGGACCTCAACACGACTTGGTCTCGAAGCTCAACACCAATTGGTCTCGTCGCTCAAAAACACTTGGTCTGGACCCTGAATACCACTTGGTCACGTCGCTCAACACCACTTCGTCTCGTCACTCAACACCACTTGGTCTCGTCACTCAACACCTCTTGGTCTCGCGCCTCAACACCACTTGGTCTCGGGCCTCAACATCACCTGGTCTCGGGCCTCAACACCACTTGGTCTCGGATCTCAACACCACTTGGTCTCGACGCTCAAAACCAATTGGTCTCGTCGCTCAACAACACTTGGTCTCGACCCTTAACACCACTTGAACTCGTCGCTCAACACCACTTGGTCTCGTCACTCAACACCACTTGGTCTCGCGCCTCAACACCACTTGGCCTCAGGCCTCAACACCCCCTGGTCTCAGGCCTCAACACCACTTGGTCTCGTCGCTCCACACCGCTTCGTCTCGTCACTCAACACCACTTGGTCTCGTCACTCAACACCACTTGGTCTCGCGCCACAACACCACTTGACCTCGGGCCTCAACAACCCTTGGTCTTGGGCCTCAACACCACCTGGTGTCGGGCCTCAACACCACCTGGTCTCGGACCTCAACACCACTTGGTCTCGACGCTCAACACCACACTTTCTCGTCACTCAACACCACTTGGTCTCGCGCCTCAACACCACTTGGCCTCAGGCCTCAACACCCCTTGGTCTCAGGCCTCAACACCACTTGGTCTCGTCGCTCAACACCACTTCGTCCCGTCACTCAACAGTACTTGGTATCGTCACTCAACACCACTTGGTCTCGCGCCTCAACACCACCTGGTCTCGGGCATCAACATAACTTGGTTTCGGACCTCAACACCACTTGGTCTCGCCGCACAACACCACTTGGTCTCGTCACTCAACACCACTTGGTCTCGCGCCTCAACACCACTTCATCTCGTCGTTCAACACCACATGGTCTCGGGACTCAACTTCACTTGGTCTCGACCCTGAACTCCACTTCGTCTCGTCACTCAACACTACTTGGTCTAGTCACTCAACACCGCTTGGTCTCGTCACTCAACACCACTTGGTCTTGCGCCTCAACACCACTTGGCCTCGGGCCTCAACACCCCTTGGTCTCGGGCCTCAACACCACCTGTTCTCGGGCCTCAACACCACTTGGTCTCGGACATCAACACCACTTGGACTCGTCGCTCCAAACCACTTGGTCTCGAACCTGAACACCACTTGCCTTCGTAGCTCAACACCACTTGATCTCGTTGTTCGATACCACTTCGTCTCGTCAGTCAACACCACTTGATCTCGTCACTCAACACCACTTGGCCTCGCGGCTACACACCGCATCGTCTCGTCGTCTAACACCACTTGGTATCGGGCCTCAACACCACTTCGTCTCGGGCTTCAACAACACTTTGTATCGTCGCTCAACACCACTTGGTCTCTTTCCTGAACACCACTTTGTGTCGTCGCTCATCACCACTTCGTCTCGTCACTCAACACCACTTGGTCTCGTCACTCAACACCACTTGGTCTTGCGCCTCAACACCACTTGGCCTCGGGCCTCAACACACCTTGGTCTCGGGCCTCAACACCACTTGGTCTCGGACCTCAACACGACTTGGTCTCGACGCTCAACACTAATTGGTCTCGTCGCTCAACAACACTTGGCCTGGACCCTGAACACCACTTGGTCTCGTCACTCAACACCACTTCGTCTCGTCACTCAACTCCACTTAGTCTCGTCACTCAACACCACTTGGTCTCGGGCTTCAAAACCAATTTGTCTCATCGCTCAAAACCACTTGGTCTCTTTCCTGAACACCACTTGATCTCGTCTCTCAACACCACTTCATCTCGTCACTCAGCATCACTTGGTCTCGCGCCTCAACAGCACTTGGCCTCGGGCCTCCACACCTCTTGGTCTCGGGCCTCAACACCACTTAGTCCCGTCGTCCAACACCATTTGGTGTCGGGCTTCAACATCACTTCGTCTCGGGCTTCAACACCACTTTGTCTAGTCCCTCAACACAACTTGGTCTCTTTCCTGAACACCACTTGTTCTCTTCGCTCAACACCACTTCGTCTCGTCACTCAACACCACTTGGTCTCGTCACTCAACACCACTTTGTCTCGCGCCTCAACACCACTTGGCCTCGGGCCTCAACACCTCTTGGTCTCGGGCCTCAACGCCACCTGGTCTCGGGACTCAACACCACTTGGTCTCGACCCTGAACACCACTTCGTCTCGTCACGCAACACCACTTAGTCTCGTCATTCAACACCACTTGGTCTCGAGCCTCAACTCCACTTGGCCACGGGCCTCAACACCCCTTGGTCTCTGGCCTCAACTTTAGCTGGTCTTGGGCCTCAACACCACTTGGTCTTGGACCTCAACACGACTTGGTCTCGTCGCTCAACAACACTTGGTCTGGACCCTGAACACCACTTGGTCTCGTCGCTCAACACCACTTGGTCTCGTCACTCAACACCACTTGGTCTCGCGCCTCAACACCACTTGGCCTCAGGCCTCAACACCCCTTGGTCTCAGGCCTCAACACCACTTGGTCTCGTCGCTCAACACCACTTCCTCTCGTCACTCAACACCACTTGGTCTCGTTACTCAACATCACTTGGTCTCGCGCCTCAACACCACTTGGCCTCGGGCCTCAACACCACTTGGCCTCGGGCCTCGACACCACCTGGTCTCGGACATCAACACCACTTGGTCTCGGATCTCAACACTACTTGGTCTCGCCGCACAACACCACTTGGTCTCGTCACTCAACACCACTTGGTCTCGCGCCTCAACACCACTTCATCTCGTCGTTCAACACCACTTAGTCTCGGGACTCAACACCACCTGGTCTCGGACCTCAACACCACTTGGTCTCGACGCTCAACACCACTTGTTCTCGTCACTCAACACCACTTGGTCTCGCGCCTCAACACCACTTGGCCTCAGGCTTCAACACCCCTTGGTCTCAGGCCTCAACACCACTTGGTCTCCTCGCTCAACACCACTTCGTCCCGTCACTCTACAGTACTTGGTATCGTCACTCAACAACACTTGGTCTCGCGCCTCAACACCAACTGGTCTCGGGCATCAACATCACTTGGTCTCGGACCTCAACACCACTAGGTCTCGCCGCACAACACCACTTGGTGTCGTCACTCAACACCACTTGGTCTCGCGCCTCAACACCACTTCATCTCGTCGTTCAACACCACTTGGTCTCGGGACTCAACATCTCTTGGTCTCGACCCTGAACTCCACTTCGTCTCGTCACTCAACACCACATGGTCTCGTCACTCAACACCACTTGGTCTCGTCACTCAACACCACTTGGTCTCGTCACTGAACACCACTTGGTCTTGCGCCTCAACACCACTTGGCCTCGGGCCTCAACACCCCTTGGTCTCGGGCCTCAACACCACTTGGTCTCGGACCTCAACACGACTTGGTCTCGACGCTCAACACTAATTGGTCGCGTCGCTACACTACACTTGGCCTGGACCCTGAACACCACTTGGTGTCGTCACTCAACACCACTTCGTCTCGTCACTCAACTCCACTTAGTCTCGTCACTCAACACCACTTGGTCTCTTTCCTGAACACCACTTGTTCTCGTCGCTCAACACCACTTCGTATCGGGCTTCAACACCACTTTGTCTCGTCGCTCAACACCACATGGTCTCTTTCCTGAACACCAGTTGTTCTCGTCGCTCAACACCACTTCTTCTCGTCACTCAACAGCACTTAGTCTCGTCACTCAACACCACTTTGTCTCGCGCCTCAAAACCACTTGGCCTCGGGCCTCAACACCTGTTGGTCTCGGGCCTCAACACCACCTGGACTCGGGACTCAACACCACTTTGTCTCGACCCTGAACACCACTTCGTCTCGTCACTCAACACCACTTAGTCTCGTCACTCAACACCACTTGGCCTCGGGCCTCATCACCACTTGGTCTCGGGCCTCAACATCACATGGTCTCGGGCCTCAACACCAATTGGTCTCGGATCTCAACACCACTTGGTCTCGACGCTCAAAACCAATTGGTCTCGTCGCTCAACAACACTTGGTCTCGACCCTTAACACCACTTGAACTCGTCGCTCAACAACACTTGGTCTCGTCACTCAACACCACTTGGTCTCGCACCTCAACACCACTTGGCCTCAGGCCTCAACACCCCTTGGTCTCAGGCCTCAACACCACTTGGTCTCGTCGCTCAACACCACTTCGTCTCGTCACTCAACACGACTTGGTCTCGTCACTCAACACCACTTGGTCTCGCGCCACAACATCACTTGACCTCGGGCCTCAACAACCCTTGGTCTCGGGCCTCAACAACCCTTGGTCTCGGGCCTCAACACCACCTGGTCTCGGGCCTCAACACCACCTGGTCTCGGACCTCAACACCACTTGGTCTCGACGCTCAACACCACACTTTCTCGTTACTCAACACCACTTGGTCTCGCGCCTCAACACCACTTGGCCTCAGGCCTCAACACCCCTTGGTCTCAGGCCTCAACACCACTTGGTCTCGTCGCTCAACACCATTTCGTCCCGTCACTCAACAGTACTTGGTATCGTCACTCAACACCACTTGGTCTCGCGCCTCAACACCACCTGGTCTCGGGCATCAAAATAACCTGGTCTCGGACCTCAACACCACTTGGTCTCGCCGCACAACACCACTTGGTCTCGTCACTCAACACCACTTGTTCTCGCGCCTCAACACCACTTCATCTCGTCGTTCAACACCACATGGTCTCGGGACTCAACTTCACTTGTTCTCGACCCTGAACTCCACTTCGTCTCGTCACTCAACACCACTTGGTCTCGTCACTCAACACCGCTTGGTCTCGTCACTCAACACCACTTGGTCTTGCGCCTCAACACTACTTGGCCTCGGGCCTCAACACCCCTTGGTCTTGGGCCTCAACACCACCTGTTCTCGGGCCTCAACACCACTTGGTCTCGGACATCAACACCACTTGGACTCGTCGCTCAACACCACTTCGTCTCGAACCTGAATACCACTTGCCTTCGTAGCTCAACACCACTTGGTCTCGTTGTTCGATTCCACTTCGTCTAGTCAGTCAACGCCACTTGATCTCGTCACTCAACACCACTTGGCCTCCCGGCTACACACCGCATCGTCTCGTCGTCTAACACCACTTGGTATCGGGCCTCAACACCACTTCGTCTCGGGCTTCAACAACACTTTGTATCGTCGCTCAACACCACTTGGTCTCTTTCCTGAACACCACTTGGTGTCGTCGCTCAACACCACTTCGTCTCGTCACTCAACACCACTTGGTCTCGTCACTCAACACCACTTGGTCGTGCGCCTCAACACCACTTGGCCTCGGGCCTCAACACACCTTGGTCTCGAGCCTCAACAACACCTGGTCTCGAGCCTCAACACCACTTGGTCTCGGGCCTCAACATCACCTGGTCTCGGGCCTCAACACCACTTGGTCTTGGATCTCAACACCACTTGGTCTCGACGCTCAAAACCAATTGGTCTCGTCGCTCAACAACACTTGGTCTCGACCCTTAACACCACTTGAACTCGTCGCTCAACACCACTTGGTCTCGTCACTCAACACCACTTGGTCTCGCGCCTCAACACCACTTGGCCTGAGGCCTCAACACCCCTTAGTCTCAGGCCTCAACACCACTTGGTCTCGTCGCTCAACACCACTACGTCCCGTCACTCAACAGTACTTGGTATCGTCACTCAACACCACTTGGTCTCGCGCCTCAACACCACCTGGTCTCGGGCAACAACATAACTTGGTCTCGGACCTCAACACCACTTGGTCTCGCCGCACAACACCACTTGGTCTCGTCACTCAAAACCACTTGGTCTCGCGCCTCAACACCAGTTCATCTCGTCGTTCAACACCACATGGTCTCGGGACTCAACTTCACTTGGTCTCGACACTGAACTCCACTTCGTCTCGTCACTCAACACCACTTGGTCTAGTCACTCAACACCGCTTGGTCTCGTCACTCAACACCACTTGGTTCCTGCGCCTCAACACCACTTGGCCTCGGGCCTCAACACCCCTTGGTCTCGGGCCTCAACACCACCTGTTCTCGGGCCTCAACACCACTTGGTCTCGGACATCAACACCACTTGGTCTCGAACCTGAACACCACTTGCCTTCGTAGCTCAACACCACTTGATCTCATTGTTCGATACCACTTCGTCTCGTCAGTCAACACCACTTGATCTCGTCACTCAACACCACTTGGCTTCGCGGCTACACACCGCATCGTCTCGTCGTCTAACACCACTTGGTATCGGGCCTCAACACCACTTCGTCTCGGGCTTCAACAACACTTTTTATCGTCGCTCAACACCACTTGGTCTCTTTCCTGAACACCACTTGGTGTCGTCGCTCAACACCACTTCGTTTCGTCACTCAAAACCACTTGGTCTCGTCACTCAACACCACTTGGTCTTGCGCCTCAACCCCACTTGGTCTCGGGCCTCAACACACCTTGGTCTCGAGCCTCAACAACACCTGGTCTCGGGCCTCAACACCACTTGGTCTCGGACCTCAACACGACTTGGTCTCGACGCTCAACACTAATTGGTCTCGTCGCTCAACAACACTTGGCCTGGACCCTGAACACCACTTGGTCTCGTCACTCAACACCACTTCGTCTCGTCACTCAACTCCACTTAGTCTCGTCACTCAACACCACTTGGTCTCGGGCTTCAAAACCAATTTGTCTCATCGCTCAAAACCACTTGGTCTCTTTCCTGAACACCACTTGATTTCGTCTCTCAACACCACTTCATCTCGTCACTCAGCACCACTTGGTCTCGCGCCTCAACAGCACATGGCCTCGGGCCTCAACACCTCTTGGTCTCGGGCCACAACACCACTTAGTCTCGGGACTCTACACAACTTGGTCTCGTGCCTTAACACCACTTCGTCTCGTCGTCAAACACCACTTGGTGTCGGGCCTCAACACCACTTCGCCTCGGGCTTCAACACCACTTTGTCTCGTCGCTCAACACCACTTGGTCTCTTTCCTGAACACCACTTGTTCTCGTCGCTCAACACCACTTGGTCTCGCCACTCAACACCACTTGGCTCGTCACTCAACATCACTTCGTCTCGTCACTCAACACCACTTAGTCTCGTCACTCAACACCACTTGGTCTCGTCGCTCAACACCACTTGGTCTCGCGCCTCAACACCACTTGGCCTCAGGCCTCAACACCACTTGGTCTCAGGCCTCAACACCACTTGGTCTCGTCGCTCAACACCACTTGGTCTCGTCACTCAACACCACTTGGTCTCGTTACTCAACACCACTTGGTCTCGCGCCTCAACACCACTTGGCCTCGGGCCTCAACACCACTTGGCCTCGGGCCTCGACACCACCTGGTCTCGGGCATCAACACCACTTGGTCTCGGATCTCAACACTACTTGATCTCGCGCCTCAACACCACTTCATCTCGTCGTTCAACACCACTTAGTCTCGGGACTCAACACCACCTGGTCTCGGACCTCAACACCACTTGGTCTCGACGCTCAACACCACTTGTTCTCGTCACTCAACACCACTTGGTCTCGCGCCACAACACCACTTGGCCTCAGGCTTCAACACCCCTTGGTCTCAGGCCTCAACACCACTTGGTCTCCTCGCTCAACACCACTTCGTCCCGTCACTCTACAGTACTTGGTATCGTCACTCAACAACACTTGGTCTCGCGCCTCAACACCAACTGGTCTCGGGCATCAACATCAGTTGGTCTCGGACCTCAACACCACTAGGTCTCGCCGCACAACACCACTTGGTCTCGTCACTCAACACCACTTGGTCTCGCGCCTCAACACCACTTCATCTCGTCGTTCAACACCACTTGGTCTCGGGACTCAACACCTCTTGATCTCGACCCTGAACTCCACTTCGTCTCGTCACTCAACACCACATGGTCTCGTCACTCAACACCACTTGGTCTCGTCACTCAACACCACTTGGTCTCGTCACTCAACACCACTTGGTCTTGCGCCTCAACACCACTTGGCCTCGGGCCTCAACACCCCTTGGTCTCGGGCCTCAACACCACTTGGTCTCGGACCTCAACACGACTTGGTCTCGACGCTCAACACTAATTGGTCGCGTCGCTACACTACACTTGGCCTGGACCCTGAACACCACTTGGTGTCGTCACTCAACACCACTTCGTCTCGTCACTCAACTCCACTTAGTCTCGTCACTCAACACCACTTGGTCTCTTTCCTGAACACCACTTGTTCTCGTCGCTCAACACCACTTCGTATCGGGCTTCAACACCACTTTGTCTCGTCGCTCAACACCACTTGGTCTCTTTCCTGAACACCACTTGTTCTCGTCGCTCAACACCACTTCGTCTCGTCACTCAACAGCACTTAGTCTCGTCACTCAACACCACTTTGTCTCGCGCCTCAAAACCACTTGGCCTCGGGCCTCAACACCTGTTGGTCTCGGGCCTCAACTCCACCTGGACTCGGGACTCAACACCACTTTGTCTCGACCCTGAACACCACTTCGTCTCGTCACTCAACACCACTTAGTCTCGTCACTCAACACCACTTGGCCTCGGGCCTCATCACCACTTGTTCTCGGGCCTCAACATCACCTGGTCTCGGGCCTCAACACCACTTGGTCTCGGATCTCAACACCACTTGGTCTCGACGCTCAAAACCAATTGGTCTCGTCGTTCAACAACACTTGGTCTCGACCCTTAACACCACTTGAACTCGTCGCTCAACACCACTTGGTCTCGTCACTCAACACCACTTGGTCTCGCGCCTCAACACCACTTGGCCTCAGGCCTCAACACCCCTTGGTCTCAGGCCTCAACACCACTTGGTCTCGTCGCTCAACACCACTTCGTCTCGTCACTCAACACCACTTGGTCTCGTCACTCAACACCACTTGGTCTCGCGCCACAACACCACTTGACCTCGGGCCTCAACAACCCTTGGTCTCGGGCCTCAACACCACCTGGTCTCGGGCCTCAACACCACCTGGTCTCGGACCTCAACACCACTTGGTCTCGACGCTCAACACCACACTTTCTCGTTACTCAACACCACTTGGTCTCGCGCCTCAACACCACTTGGCCTCAGGCCTCAACACCACTTGGTCTCAGGCCTCAACACCACTTGGTCTCGTCGCTCAACACCATTTCGTCCCGTCACTCAACAGTACTTGGTATCGTCATTCAACACCACTTGGTCTCGCGCCTCAACACCACCTGGTCTCGGGCATCAAAATAACTTGGTCTCGGACCTCAACACCACTTGGTCTCGCCGCACAACACCACTTGGTCTCGTCACTCAACACCACTTGTTCTCGCGCCTTAACACCACTTCATCTCGTCGTTCAACACCACATGGTCTCGGGACTCAACTTCACTTGTTCTCGACCCTGAACTCCACTTCGTCTCGTCACTCAACACCACTTGGTCTCGTCACTCAACACCGCTTGGTCTCGTCACTCAACACCACTTGGTCTTGCGCCTCAACACAACTTGGCCTCGGGCCTCAACACCCCTTGGTCTTGGGCCTCAACACCACCTGTTCTCGGGCCTCAACACCACTTGGTCTCGGACATCAACACCACTTGGACTCGTCGCTCAACACCACTTCGTCTCGAACCTGAATACCACTTGCCTTCGTAGCTCAACACCACTTGGTCTCGTTGTTCGATTCCACTTCTTCTACTCAGTCAACACCACTTGATCTCGTCACTCAACACCACTTGGCCTCGCGGCTACACACCCCATCGTCTCGTCGTCTAACACCACTTGGTATCGGGCCTCAACACCACTTCGTCTCGGGCTTCAACAACACTTTGTATCGTCGCTCAACACCACTTGGTCTCTTTCCTGAACACCACTTGGTGTCGTCGCTCAACACCACTTCGTCTCGTCACTCAACACCACTTGGTCTCGTCACTCAACACCACTTGGTCGTGCGCCTCAACACCACTTGGCCTCGGGCCTCAACACACCTTGGTCTCGAGCCTCAACAACACCTGGTCTCGGGCCTCAACACCACTTGGTCTCGGGCCTCAACATCACCTGGTCTCGGGCCTCAACACCACTTGGTCTCGCGCCTCAACACCACTTGGCCTGAGGCCTCAACACCCCTTGGTCTCAGGCCTCAACACCACTTGGTCTCGTCGCTCCACACCGCTTCGTCTCGTCACTCAACACCACTTGGTCTCGTCACTCAACACCACTTGGTCTCGCGCCACAACACCACTTGACCTCGGGCCTCAACAACCCTTGGTCTCGGGCCTCAACACCACCTGGTGTCGGGCCTCAACACCACCTGGTCTCGGACCTCAACACCACTTGGTCTCGACGCTCAACACCACACTTTCTCGTCACTCAACACCACTTGGTCTCGCGCCTCAACACCACTTGGCCTCAGGCCTCAACACCCCTTGGTCTCAGGCCTCAACACCACTTGGTCTCGTCGCTCAACACCACTACGTCCCGTCACTCAACAGTACTTGGTATCGTCACTCAACACCACTTGGTCTCGCGCCTCAACACCACCTGGTCTCGGGCAACAACATAACTTGGTCTCGGACCTCAACACCACTTGGTCTCGCCGCACAACACCACTTGGTCTCGTCACTCAACACCACTTGGTCTCGCGCCTCAACACCACTTCATCTCGTCGTTCAACACCACATGGTCTCGGGACTCAACTTCACTTGGTCTCGACCCTGAACTCCACTTCGTCTCGTCACTCAACACCACTTGGTCTAGTCACTCAACACCGCTTGGTCTCGTCACTCAACACCACTTGGTCTTGCGCCTCAACACCACTTGGCCTCGGGCCTCAACACCCCTTGGTCTCGGGCCTCAACACCACCTGTTCTCGGGCCTCAACACCACTTGGTCTCGGACATCAACACCACTTGGACTCGTCGCTCAACACCACTTGGTCTTGAACCTGAACACCACTTGCCTTCGTAGCTCAACACCACTTGATCTCGTTGTTCGATACCACTTCGTCTCGTCAGTCAACACCACTTGATCTCGTCACTCAACACCACTTGGCCTCGCGGCTACACACCGCATCGTCTCGTCGTCTAACACCACTTGGTATCGGGCCTCAACACCACTTCGTCTCGGGCTTCATCAACACTTTGTATCGTCGCTCAACACCACTTGGTCTCTATCCTGAACACCAGTTGGTGTCGTCGCTCAACACCACTTCGTCTCGTCACTCAACACCACTTGGTCTCGTCACTCAACACCACTTGGTCTTGCGCCTCAACACCACTTGGCCTCGGGCCTCAACACACCTTGGTCTCGAGCCTCAACAACACCTGGTCTCGGGCCTCAACACCACTTGGTCTCGGACCTCAACACGACTTGGTCTCGACGCTCAACACTAATTGGTCTCGTCGCTCAACAACACTTGGCCTGGACCCTGAACACCACTTGGTCTCGTCACTCAACACCACTTCGTCTCGTCACTCAACTCCACTTAGTCTCGTCACTCAACACCACTTGGTCTCGGGCTTCAAAACCAATTTGTCTCGTCGCTCAAAACCACTTGGTCTCTTTCCTGAAGACCACTTGATCTCGTCTCTCAACACCACTTCATCTCGTCACTCAGCACCACTTGGTCTCGCGCCTCAACAGCACTTGGCCTCGGGCCTCAACACCTCTTGGTCTCGGGCCTCAACACCACTTAGTCTCGTCGTCCAACACCATTTGGTGTCGGGCTTCAACATCACTTGGTCTCGGGCTTCAACACCACTTTGTCTAGTCGCTCAACACCACTTGGTCTCTTTCCTGAACACCACTTGTTCTCTTCGCTCAACACCACTTCGTCTCGTCACTCAACACCACTTGGTCTCGTCATTCAACACCACTTTGTCTCGCGCCTCAACACCACTTGGCCTCGGGCCTCAACACCTCTTGGTCTCGGGCCTCAACGCCACCTGGTCTCGGGACTCAACACCACTTGGTCTCGTCACTCAACACCACTTGGTCTCGCGCCTCAACACCACTTGGGCTCAGGCCTCAACACCCCCTGGTCTCAGGCCTCAACACCACTTGGTCTCGTCGCTCTACACCATTTCGTCCCGTCACTCAACAGTACTTGGTATCGTCACTCAACACCACTTGGTCTCGCGCCTCAACACCACCTGGTCTCGGGCATCAACATAACTTGGTCTCGGACCTCAACACCACTTGGTCTCGCCGCACAACACCACTTGGTCTCGTCACTCAACACCACTTGTTCTCGCGCCTCAACACCACTTCAAGTCGTTCAACACCACATGGTCTCGGGACTCAACTTCACTTGTTCTCGACCCTGAACTCCACTTCGTCTCGTCACTCAACACCACTTGGTCTCGTCACTCAACACCGCTTGGTCTCGTCACTCAACACCACTTGGTCTTGCGCCTCAACACCACTTGGCTTCGGGCCTCAACACCCCTTGGTCTCGGGCCTCAACACCACCTGTTCTCGGGCCTCAACACCACTTGGTCTCGGACATCAACACCACTTGGACTCGTCGCTCAACACCACTTCGTCTCGAACCTGAATACCACTTGCCTTCGTAGCTCAACACCACTTGGTCTCGTTGTTCGATTCCACTTCGTCTAGTCAGTCAACACCACTTGATCTCGTCACTCAACACCACTTGGCCTAGCGGCTACACACCGCATCGTCTCGTCGTCTAACACCACTTGGTATCGGGCATCAACACCACTTCGTCTCGGGCTTCAACAACACTTTGTATCGTCGCTCAACACCACTTGGTCTCTTTCCTGAACACCACTTGGTGTCGTCGCTCAACACCACTTCGTCTCGTCACTCAACACCACTTGGTCTCGTCACTCAACACCACTTGGTCGTGCGCCTCAACACCACTTGGCCTCGGGCCTCAACACACCTTGGTCTCGAGCCTCAACAACACCTGGTCTCGGGCCTCAACACCACTTAGTCTCGGACCTCAACACGACTTGGTCTCGACGCTCAACACTAATTGGTCTCGTCGCTCAACAACACTTGGCCTGGACCCTGAACACCACTTGGTCTCGTCACTCAACACCACTTCGTGTCGTCACTCAACTCCACTTAGTCTCGTAACTCAACACCACTTGGTCTCGGGCTTCAAAACCAATTTGTCTCGTCGCTCAAAACCACTTTGTCTCTTTCCTGAACACCACTTGGTCTCGTCTCTCAACACCACTTCATCTCGTCACTCAGCACCACTTGGTCTCGCGCCTCAACAGCACTTGGCCTCGGGCCTCAACACCTCTTGGTCTCGGGCCTCAACACCACTTAGTCTCGTCGTCCAACACCACTTGGTGTCGGGCTTCAACATCACTTCGTCTCGGGCTTCAACACCACTTTGTCGAGTCGCTCAAAACCACTTGGTCTCTTTCCTGAACACCACTTGTTCTCGTCGCTCAACACCACTTCGTCTCGTCACTCAACACCACTTGGTCTCGTCACTCAACACCACTTTGTTTCGCGCCCCAACACCACTTGGCCTCGGGCCTCAACACCTCTTGGTCTCGGGCCTCAACGCCACCTGGTCTCGGGACTCAACACCACTTGGTCTCGACCCTGAACACCACTTCGTCTCGTCACGCAACACCACTTAGTCTCGTCACTCAACACCACTTGGTCTCGCGCCTCAACACCACTTGGCCACGGGACTCAACAGCCCTTGGTCTCTGGCCTCAACTTTAGCTGGTCTTGGGCCTCAACACCACTTGGTCTTGGACCTCAACACGACTTGGTCTCGTCGCTCAACAACACTTGGTCTGGACCCTGAACACCACTTGGTCTCGTCGCTCAACACCACTTCGACTCGTCACTCAACACCACTTGGTCTCGTCACTCAAAACCACTTGGTCTCGCGCCTCAACACCACTTGGCCTCGGGCCTCAACAAAACTTGGTCTCGGGCCTCAACATCACCTGGTCTCGGGCCTCAACACCACTTGGTCTCGACGCTCAAAACCAATTGGTCTCGTCGCTCAACAACACTTGGTCTCGACCCTTAACACCACTTGGTCTCGTCACTCAACACCACTATGTCTCCTCACTCAACACCACTAGTTTCGCGCTTCAACACCACTTGGCCTCAGGCCTCAACACCCCTTGGTCTCAGGCCTCAACACCACTTGGTCTCGTCGCTCAACACCACTTCGTCTCGTCACTCAACACCTCTTGATCTCGTCACTCAACACCACTTGGTCTCGCGCCTCAACACCACTTGGCCTCGGGCCTCAACACCACTTGGCCTCGGGCCTCGACACCACCTGGTCTCGGGCATCAACACCACTTGGTCTCGGACCTCAACACTACTTGGTCTCGCCGCACAACACCACTTGGCCTCGTCACTCAACACCACTTGGTCTCGCGCCTCAACACCACTTCATCTCGTCGTTCAACACCACTTAGTCTCGGGACTCAACACCACTTGGTCTCGATCCTGAACTCCACTTCGTCTCGTCACTCAACACCACTTGGTCTCGTCACTCATCACCACTTGGTCTTGCGCCTCAACACCACTTGGCCTCGGGCTTCAACACCCCATGGTCTCGGGCCTCAACACCATCTGGTCTCGGGCCTCAACACCACCTGGTCTCGGACCTCAACACCACTTGGTCTCGACGCTCAACACCACTTGTTCTCGTCACTCAACACCACTTGGTCTCGCGCCTCAACACCACTTGGCCTCAGGCTTCAACACCCCTTGGTCTCAGGCCTCAACACCACTTGGTCTCGTCGCTCAACACCACTTTGTCCCGTCACTCAACAGTACTTGGTATCGTCACACAACAACACTTGGTCTCGCGCCTCAACACCACCTGGTCTCGGGCATCAACATCACTTGGTCTCGGACCTCAACACCACTAGGTCTCACCGCACAACACCACTTGGTCTCGTCACTCAACACCACTTGGTCTCGCGCCTCAACACCACTTCATCTCGTCGTTCAATACCACTTGGTCTCGGGACTCAACACCACTTGGTCTCGACCCTGAATTCCACTTCGTCTCGTCACTCAACACCACTTGGTCTCGTCACTCAACACCACTTGGTCTCGTCACTCAACACCACTTGGTCTCGTCACTCAACACCACTAGGTCTTGCGCCTCAACACCACTTGGCCTCGGGCCTCAACACCCCTTGGTCTCGGGCCTCAACACCACCTGGTCTCGGGCCTCAACACCACTTGGTCTCGGACCTCAACACGACTTGGTCTCGACGCTCAACACTAATTGGTCGCGTCGCTCAACTACACTTGGCCTGGACCCTGAACGCCACTTGGTGTCGTCAATCAACACCACAACGCCTCGTCACTCAACTCCACTTAGTTTCGTCACTCAACACCACTTGGTCTCGGGCTTCAAAACCAATTTGTCTAGTCGCTCAAAACCACTTGGTCTCTTTCCTGAACACCACTTGGTCTCGTCTCTCAACACCACTTCGTCTCGTCACTCAACATCACTCGGTCTCGCGCCTCAACTGCACTTGGCCTCGGGCCTCAACACCTCTTGGTCTAGGGCCTCAACACCACTTAGTCTCGGGACGCTACACAACTTGGTCTCGCGCCTCAACACCACTTCGTTTCGTCACTCAACACCACTTAGTTTCGTCACTCAACACCACTTTGTCTCGCGCATCAAAACCACTTGGCCTGGGGCCTCAACACCTCTTGGTCTCGGGCCTCAACACCACCTGGTCTCGGGACTCAACACCACTTGGTCTCGACCCTGAACACCACTTCGTCTCGTCACTCAACACCACTTAGTCTCGTCACTCAACACCACTTGGCCACGGGCCTCAACACCCCTTGGTCTCTGGCCTCAACAACACCTGGTCTTGGTCATCAACACCACTTATCTCGGACCTCAACACGCCTTGGTCTCTAAGCTCAACACCAATTGGTCTCGTCGCTCAACAACACTTGGTCTGGACCCTGAATACCACTTGGTCTCGTCGCTCAACACCACTTCGTCTCGTCACTCAACACCACTTGGTCTCGTCACTCAACACCACTTGGTCTCGCGCCTCAACACCACTAGGCCTCGGTTCTCAACACCACTTGGTCTCGGGCCTCAACATCACCTGGTCTCGGGCCTCAACACCACTTGGTCTCGGATCTCAACACCACTTGGTCTCGACGCTCAAAACCAATTGGTCTCGTCGCTCAACACCACTTGGTCTCGTCACTCAACACCACTTGGTCTCGCGCCTCAACACCAATTGGTCTCGTCGCACAACAACACTTGGTCTGGACCCTGAATACCACTTGGTCTCGTCGCTCAACACCACTTCGTCTCGTCACTCAACACCACTTGGTCTCGTCACTCAGCACCGCTTGGTCTCGCGCCTCAACACCACTTGGCCTCGGGCCTCAACACCACTTGGGCTCGGGCCTCAACACCACCTGGTCTCGGGCCTCAAAACCACTTGGTCTCGGACCTCAACACCACTTGGTCTCGACGCTCAACACCATTTGGTCTCGTCGCTCAACACCACTTGGTCTCGACCCTGAACACCACTAGGTCTCGTCGCTCTACACCACTTGGTCTCGTCGCTCGATACCATTGCGTCTCGTCAGTCAACATCACTTGATCTCGTCACTCAACACCACTTGGTCTCGCGCCTCTACACCACTTCGTCATGTCGTCCAACACCACTTGGTATCGGGCCTCAACACCACTTCGTCTCGGGCTTCAACACCAATTTGTCTCGTCGCTCAACACCACTTGGTCACTTTCCTGAACGCCACTTGTTCTCGTCGCTCAACACCACTTCGTCTCGTCACTCGACACCACTTAGTCTCGCGTCTCAACACCACTTGGCCTCGGGCCTCAACACCACTTGACCTCGGGCCTCAACACCACCTTGTCTCGGGCATCAACACCACTTGTACTCGGACCACAACACCACTTGCTCTCGCCGCACAACACCACTTGATCTCGTCACTCAACACCACTTGGTCTCGCGCCTCAACACCACTTCATCTCGTCGTTCAACACCACTTGAACTCAGGACTCAACACCACTTTTTCTCGACCCTGAACACCACTTCGTCTCGTCACTCAACACCACTTGGTCTCGTCATTCAACATCACTTTGTCTTGGCCACAACACCACTTGGTCTTGGCCACAACACCACTTGGCCTCGGGTCTCAACACCCCTTGGTCTCGGGCCTCAACACCACCTGGTCTCGGGCCCCAACACCACTTGGTCTCGGACCTCAACACCACTTGGTCTCGACGCTCAACACCACTTGGTCTCGTCGCTCAACACCACTTGGTCTCGCGCCACAACACCACTTGACCTCGGGCCTCAACAACACTTGGTCTCGGGCCTCAACACCACCTGGTGTCGGGCCTCAACACCACCTGGTCACCGACCTCAACACCACTTGGTCTCGACGCTCAACACCACACTTTCTCGTCACTCAACACCACTTGGTCTCGCGCCTCAACACCACTTGGCCTCAGGCCTCAACACCCCTTGGTCTCAGGCCTCAACACCACTTGGTCTCGGCGCTCAACACCACTTCGTCCCGTCACTCAACAGTACTTGGTATCGTCACTCAACACCACTTGGTCTCGCGCCTCAACACCACCTGGTCTCGGGCATCAACATAACTTGGTCTCGGACCTCAACACCACTTGGTCTCGCCGCACAACACCACTTGGTCTCGCGCCTCAACACCACTTCATCTCGTCGTTCAACACCACATGGTCTCGGGACTCAACTTCATTTGGTCTCGACCCTGAACTCCACTTCGTCTCGTCACTCAACACCACTTGGTCTAGTCACTCAACACCGCTTGGTCTCGTCACTCAACACCACTTGGTTCCTGCGCCTCAACACCACTTGGCCTCGGGCCTCAACACCCCTTGGTCTCGGGCCTCAACACCACCTGTTCTCGGGCCTCAACACCACTTGGTCTCGGACATCAACACCACTTGGACTCGTCGCTCAACACCACTTAGTCTCGAACCTGAACACCACTTGCCTTCGTAGCTCAACACCACTTGATCTCGTTGTTCGATACCACTTCGTCTCGTCAGTCAACACCACTTGATCTCGTCACTCAACACCACTTGGCCTCGCGGCTACACACCGCATCGTCTCGTCGTCTAACACCACTTGGTATCGGGCCTCAACACCACTTCGTCTCGGGCTTCAACAACACTTTGTATCGTCGCTCAACACCACTTGGTCTCTTTCCTGAACACCACTTGGTGTCGTCGCTCAACACCACTTCGTCTCGTCACACAACACCACTTGGTCTCGTCACTCAACACCACTTGGTCTTGCGCCTCAACACCACTTGGCCTCGGGCCTCAACACACCTTGGTCTCGAGCCTCAACAACACCTGGTCTCGGGCCTCAACACCACTTGGTCTCGGACCTCAACACGACTTGGTCTCGACGCTCAACACTAATTGGTCTCGTCGCTCAACAACACTTGGCCTGGACCCTGAACACCACTTGGTCTCGTCACTCAACACCACTTCGTCTCGTCACTCAACTCCACTTAGTCTCGTCACTCAACACCACTTGGTCTCGGGCTTCAAAACCAATTTGTCTCATCGCTCAAAACCACTTGGTCTCTTTCCTGAACACCACTTGATCTCGTCTCTCAACACCACTTCATCTCGTCACTCAGCACCACTTGGTCTCGCGCCTCAACAGCACTTGGCCTCGGGCCTCAACTCCTCTTGGTCTCGGGCCTCAACACCACTTAGTCTCGGGACTCTACACAACTTGGTCTCGCGCCTCAACACCACTTCGTCTCGTCGTCAAACACCACTTGGTGTCGGGCCTCAACACCACTTCGTCTCGGGCTTCAACACCACTTTGTCTCGTCGCTCAACACCACTTGGTCTCTTTCCTGAACACCACTTGTTCTCGTCGCTCAACACCACTTGGTCTCGCCACTCAACACCACTTGGTCTCGTCACTCAACATCACTTCGTCTCGTCACTCAACACCACTTAGTCTCGTCACTCAACACCACTTGGTCTCGTCGCTCAACACCACTTGGTCTCGACCCTGATCAACCACTTGGTCCTGTCGCTCTACACCACTTGATCTCGTCGATCGATACCACTTCTTCTCGTCACTCAACACCACTTGGTCTCGCGCCTCTACACCACTTCGTCATGTCGTCCAACACCACTTGGTATCGGGCCTTACACCACTTCGTCTCGGGCTTCAACACCAATTTGTCTCGTCGCTCAACAACACTTGGTCTCTTTCCTGAACACCACTTGTTCTCGTCGCTCAACACCACTTCGTCTCGTCACTCAACACCACTTGGTCTCGTCACTCAACACCACTTTGTCTCGCGCCGCAACACCACTTGGCCTCGGGCCTCAAGACCACTTGGTCTCGGGCCTCAACACCACTTAGTCTCGGGACTCAACACCACTTGGTCACGCGCCTCAACACCACTTCGTCTCGTCTTCCAACACCACTTGGTATCGGGCCTCAACACCACTTCGTCTCGGGCCTCAACACCACTTTGTCTCGTCGCTCAACATCACTTGGTCTCTTTCCTGATCACCACTTGTTCTCGTCGCTCAACACCACTTCGTCTCGTCCCTCAACACCACTTGGTCTCGTCACTCAACACCACTTTGTCTCGCGCCTCAACAACACTTGGCCTCGGGCCTCAACACCCCTTGGTCTCGGGCCTCAACACCATCAAGTCTCGGGCATCATCACCACTTGGTCTCGGACCTCAACACCACTTGGTCTCGCCGCACAACACCACTTGATCTCGTCACTCAACACCACTTGGTCTCGCTCCTCAACACCACTACATCTCGTCGTTCAACGCCACTTGGTCTCGGGACTCAACACCACTTGGTCTCGACACTGAACTCCACTTCGTCTCGTCACTCAACACCACTAGGTTTTCCGCCTCAACACCACTTGGCCTCTGGCCTCAACACCCCTTGGTCTCGGGCCTCAACACCACCTGGTCTCGAGCCTCAACACCACTTGGTCTCGGACCTCAACACCACTTGGTGTCGACGCTCAACACCACTTGGTCTCGTCTTTCAACACCACTTGCTTCGAACCTGAACACCACTTGGTCTCGTCGCTCAACACCACTTGGTCTCGTCGCTCGATACCACTTCGTCTCGTCAGTCAACACCACTTGATCTCGTCACTCAACACCACTTGGCCTCGCGCCTCAACACCACATCGACTCGTCGTCCAACACCACTTGGTGTCGGACCTCAGCACCACTTCGTCTCGGGCTTCAACACCACTTGGTCTCGTCGCTCGATACCACTTCGTCTCGTCAGTCAACACCACTTGGTCTCGTCACTCAACACCATTTGGTCTTGCGCCTCAACACCACTTGGCCTCGGGCCTCAACACACCTTGGTCTCGGGCCTCAACAACACCTGGTCTCGGGCCTCAACAACACCTGGTCTCGGGCCTCAACACTACTTGGTCTCGGACCTCAACACGACTTGGTCTCGACGCTCAACACTAATTGGTCTCGTCGCTCAAAAACACTTGGCCTGGACACTGAACACCACTTGGTCTCGTCACTCAACACCACTTCGTCTCGTCACTCAACTCTTCTTAGTCTCGTCACTCAACACCACTTGGTCTCCGGCTTCAAAACCAATTTGTCTCGTCGCTCAAAACCACTTGGTCTCTTTCCTGAACACCATTTGGCCTCGCGCCTCAACACCACTTAATCTCGTCGATTTACACCTTTTGGTCTTGGGACTCAACACCACTTGGTCTCGACCCTGAACACCACTTCGTCTCGTCACTCAACACCACTTGGTCTCGTCACTCAACACCACTTGGTCTCGCGCCACAACACCACTTGACCTCGGGCCTCAACACCCCTTGGTCTCGGGCCTCAACACCACCTGGTTTCGGAACTCAACACCACTTGGTCTCGCGCCTCAACACCACTTCATCTCGTCGTTCAACACCACTTGGTCTCGGGACTCAACACCACTTGGTGTCGACCCTGAACACCACTTCGTCTCGTCACTCAACACCACTTGGTCTCGTCACTCAACACCACTTGGTCTTGCGCCTCAACACCACTTGGCCTCGGGCCTCAACCCCCCTTGGTCTCGGGCCTCAACACCACCTGGTCTCGGGCCTCAACACCACTTGGTCTCGACCCTGAACACCACTTCGTCTCGTCACTCAACACCACTTATGCTCGTCACTCAACACCACTTGGCCACGGGCCTCAACACCCCTTGGTCTCTGGCCTCAACAACACCTGGTCTTGGTCCTCAACACCACTTATCTCGGACCTCAACACGACTTGGTCTCGTCGCTCAAAAACACTTGGTCTGGACCCTGAATACCACTTGGTCTCGTGCTCAACACCACTTCGTCTCGTCACTCAACACCACTTGGTCTCGTCACTCAACACCTCTTGGTCTCGCGCCTCAACACCACTTGGCCTCGGGCCTCAACACCACTTGGTCTCGGGCCTCAACATCACCTGGTCTCGGGCCTCAACACCACTTGGTCTCGGATCTCAACACCACTTGGTCTCGACGCTCAAAACCAATTGGTCTCGTCGCTCAACAACACTTGGTCTCGACCCTTAACACCACTTGAACTCGTCGCTAAACACCATTTGGTCTCGTCACTCAACACCACTTGGTCTCGCGCCTCAACACCACTTGGCCTCAGGCCTCAACACCCCTTGGTCTCAGGCCTCAACACCACTTGGTCTCGTCGCTCCACACCGCTTCGTCTCGTCACTCAACACCGCTTGGTCTCGTCACTC
Organism: Hymenopus coronatus; assembly: GCA_030762935.1. Classification (NCBI taxonomy): domain Eukaryota; kingdom Metazoa; phylum Arthropoda; class Insecta; order Mantodea; family Hymenopodidae; genus Hymenopus; species Hymenopus coronatus. The sequence continues at coordinate 31,987,755 of CM060884.1, forward strand.
AACACCACTTGGTCTCGCGGCACAACACCACTTGACCTCGGGCCTCAAGAACCCTTGGTCTCGGGCCTCAACACCACCTGGTGTCGGGCTTCAACACCACCTGGTCTCGGACCTCAACACCACTTGGTCTCGACGCTCAACACCACACTTTCTCGTCACTCAACACCACTTGGTCTCGCGCCTCTACACCACTTGGCCTCAGGCCTCAACACCCCTTGGTGTCAGGCCTCAACACCACTTGTTCTCGTCGCTCAACACCACTTCGTCTCGTCACTCAACACCACTTAGTCTCGCGTCTCAACACCACTTGGCCTCGGGCCTCAACACCACTTGATCTCGGGCCTCAACACCACCTTGTCTCGGGCATCAACACCACTTGTACTCTGACCACAACACCACTTGCTCTCGCCGCACAACACCACTTGATCTCGTCACTCAACACCACTTGGTCTCGCGCCTCAACACCACTTCATCTCGTCGTTCAACACCACTTGAACTCAGGACTCAACACCACTTTTTCTCGACCCTGAACACCACTTCGTCTCGTCACTCAACACCACTTGGTCTCGTCACTCAACATCACTTTGTCTTGGCCACAACACCACTTGGTCTTGGCCACAACACCACTTGGCCTCGGGCCTCAACACCCCTTGGTCTCGGGCCTCAACACCACCTGGTCTCGGGCCCCAACACCACTTGGTCTCGGACCTCAACACCACTTGGTCTCGACGCTCAACACCACTTGGTCTCCTCGCTCAACACCACTTGGTCTCGCGCCACAACACCACTTGACCTCGGGCCTCAACAACCCTTGGTCTCGGGCCTCAACACCACCTGGTGTCGGGCCTCAACGCCACCTGGTCTCCGATCTCAACACCACTTGGTCTCGACGCTCAACACCACACTTTCTCGTCACTCAACACCACTTGGTCTCCCGCCTCAACACCACTTGGCCTCAGGCCTCAACACCCCTTGGTCTCAGGCCTCAACACCACTTGGTCTCGGCGCTCAACACCACTTCGTCCCGTCACTCAACAGTACTTGGTATCATCACTCAACACCACTTGGTCTCGCGCCTCAACACCACCTGGTCTCGGGCATCAACATAACTTGGTCACGGACCTCAACACCACTTGGTCTCGCCGCACAACACCACTTGGTCTCGTCACTCAACACCACTTGGTCTCGCGCCTCAACACCACTTCATCTCGTCGTTCAACACCACATGGTCTCGGGACTCAACTTCACTTGGTCTCGACCCTGAACTCCACTTCGTCTCGTCACTCAACACCACTTGGTCTAGTCACTCAACACCGCTTGGTCTCGTCACTCAACACCACTTGGTTCCTGCGCCTCAACACCACTTGGCCTCGGGCCTCAACACCCCTTGGTCTCGGGCCTCAACACCACCTGTTCTCGGGCCTCAACACCACTTGGTCTCGGACATCAACACCACTTGGAATCGTCGCTCAACACCACTTGGTCTCGAACCTGAACACCACTTGCCTTCGTAGCTCAACACCACTTGATCTCGTTGTTCGATACCACTTCGTCTCGTCAGTCAACACCACTTGATCTCGTCACTCAACACCACTTGGCCTCGCGGCTAAACACCGCATCGTCTCGTCGTCTAACACCACTTGGTATCGGGCCTCAACACCACTTCGTCTCGGGCTTCAACAACACTTTGTATCGTCGCTCAACACCACTTGGTCTCTTTCCTGAACACCACTTGGTGTCGTCGCTCAACACCACTTCGTCTCGTCACTCAACACCACTTGGTCTCGTCACTCAACACCACTTGGTCTTGCGCCTCAACACCACTTGGCCTCGGGCCTCAACACACCTTGGTCTCGAGCCTCAACAACACCTGGTCTCGGGCCTCAACACCACTTGGTCTCGGACCTCAACACGACTTGGTCTCGACGCTCAACACTAATTGGTCTCGTCGCTCAACAACACTTGGCCTGGACCCTGAACACCACTTGGTCTCGTCACTCAACACCACTTCGTCTCGTCACTCAACACCACTTGGTCTCGTCACTCAACACCACTTTGTTTCGCGCCCCAACACCACTTGGCCTCGGGCCTCAACACCTCTTGGTCTCGGGCCTCAACGCCACCTGGTCTCGGGACTCAACACCACTTGGTCTCGACCCTGAACACCACTTCGTCTCGTCACGCAACACCACTTAGTCTCGTCACTCAACACCACTTGGTCTCGCGCCTCAACACCACTTGGCCACGGGCCTCAACACCCCTTGGTCTCTGGCCTCAACTTTAGCTGGTCTTGGGCCTCAACACCACTTGGTCTTGGACCTCAACACGACTTGGTCTCGTCGCTCAACAATACTTGGTCTGGACCCTGAACACCACTTGGTCTCGTCGCTCAACACCACTTCGACTCGTCACTCAACACCACTTGGTCTCGTCACTCAAAACCACTTGGTCTCGCGCCTCAACACCACTTGGCCTCGGGCCTCAACACCACTTGGTCTCGGGCCTCAACATCACCTGGTCTCGGGCCTCAACACCACTTGGTCTCGACGTTCAAAACCAATTGGTCTCGTCGCTCAACAACACTTGGTCTCGACCCTTAACACCACTTGGTCTCGTCACTCAACACCACTTGGTCTCCTCACTCAACACCACTAGTTTCGCGCTTCAACACCACTTGGCCTCAGGCCTCAACACCCCTTGGTCTCAGGCCTCAAAACCACTTGGTCTCGTCGCTCAACACCACTTCGTCTCGTCGTTCAACACCACTTAGTCTCGGGACTCAACACCACTTGGTCTCGATCCTGAACTCCACTTCGTCTCGTCACTCAACACCACTTGGTCTCGTCACTCAACACCACTTGGTCTTGCGCCTCAACACCACTTGGCCTCGGGCTTCAACACCCCATGGTCTCGGGCCTCAACACCATCTGGTCTCGGGCCTCAACACCACCTGGTCTCGGACCTCAACACCACTTGGTCTCGACGCTCAACACCACTTGTTCTCGTCACTCAACACCACTTGGTCTCGCGCCTCAACACCACTTGGCCTCAGGCTTCAACACCCCTTGGTCTCAGGCCTCAACACCACTTGGTCTCGTCGCTCAACACCACTTTGTCCCGTCACTCAACAGTACTTGGTATCGTCACACAACAACACTTGGTCTCGCGCCTCAACACCACCTGGTCTCGGGCATCAACATCACTTGGTCTCGGACCTCAACACCACTAGGTCTCACTGCACAACACCACTTGGTCTCGTCACTCAACACCACTTGGTCTCGCGCCTCAACACCACTTCATCTCGTCGTTCAATACCACTTGGTCTCGGGACTCAACACCACTTGGTCTCGACCCTGAATTCCACTTCGTCTCGTCACTCAACACCACTTGGTCTCGTCACTCAACACCACTTGGTCTCGTCACTCAACACCACTTGGTCTCGTCACTCAACACCACTAGGTCTTGCGCCTCAACACCACTTGGCCTCGGGCCTCAACACCCCTTGGTCTCGGGCCTCAACACCACCTGGTCTCGGGCCTCAACACCACTTGGTCTCGGACCTCAACACGACTTGGTCTCGACGCTCAACACTAATTGGTCGCGTCGCTCAACTACACTTGGCCTGGACCCTGAACACCACTTGGTGTCGTCAATCAACACCACTTCGCCTCGTCACTCAACTCCACTTAGTCTCGTCACTCAACACCACTTGGTCTCGGGCTTCAAAACCAATTTGTCTAGTCGCTCAAAACCAGTTGGTCTCTTTCCTGAACACCACTTGGTCTCGTCTCTCAACACCACTTCGTCTCGTCACTCAACATCACTTGGTCTCGCGCCTCAACTGCACTTGGCCTCGGGCCTCAACACCTCTTGGTCTAGGGCCTCAACACCACTTAGTCTCGGGACGCTACACAACTTGGTCTCGCGCCTCAACACCACTTCGTCTCGTCGTCCAACACCACTTGGTGTCGGGCCTCAACACCACTTCGTCTCGGGCTTCAACACCACTTTGTCTCGTCGCTCAACACCACTTGGTCTCTTTCCTGAACACCACTTGATCTCGTCGCTAAACACCACTTCGACTCGTTACTTAACACCACTTAGTGTCGCGTCTCAACACCACTTGTCCTCGAGCCTAAACACCACTTGGTCTCGGGCCTCAACACCACTTGGTCTCGGGCCTCAACACCACTTGGTCTCGGACCTCAATGCCACTTGGTCTCGACGCTCTAAACCAATTGGTCTCGTCGCTCAACAACACTTGGTCTCGACCCTTAACACCACTTGGTCTCGTCGCTCAACACCACTTGGTCTCGTCACTCAACACCACTTGTTCTTGTCACTCAACACCACTTGGTCTCGCGCCTCAACACCACTTGGCCTCAGGCCTCAACACCCTTTGGTCTCAGGCCTCAACACCACTTGGTATCGTCGCTCAACACCACTTCGTCTCGTCACTCAACAGTACTTGAAATCGTCACTCAACACCACTTGGTCTCGTCAGTCAACACCACTTGGTCTCGTGCCTCAACACCACTTGGCCTCGGGCCTCAACACCACTTCATCTCATCGTTCAACACCACTTGGTCTCGGGACTCAACACCACTTGGTCTCGACCCTGAACTCCACTTCGTCTCGTCACTCAACACCACTTGGTCTCGTCACTCAACACAACTTGGTCTTGCGCCTCAACACCACTTGGCCTCGGGCCTCAACACCCCTTGGTCTCGGGCCTGAACACCACTTGGTCTCGGGCCTCAACACCACTTGGTCTCGGACCTCAACACCACTTGGTGTCGACGCTCAACACCACTTGGTCTCGTCACTCAACACCACTTGGTCTTGGCCACAACACCACTTGGTCTTGGCCAACACACCACTTGGCCTCGGGCCTCAACACACCTTGGTCTCGGGCCTCAACACCACCTGGTCTCGGGCCCCAACACCACTTGGTCTCGGACCTCAACACCACTTGGTTTCGTCGCTCAACACCACTTCGTCTCGTCACTCAAAACCACTTGATCACGTCACTCTACACCACTTGGTCTTGCGCCTCAACACCACTCCGTCTGGTCGTACAATACCACTTGGTATCGGGCCTGAACACCTCTTCGTCTCGGGCTTCAACACCACTTTGTCTCGTCGCTCAAAACCACTTGGTCTCTTTCCTGAGCACCACTTGTTCTCGTCGCTCAACACCACTTGGTCTCGTCACTCAACACCACTTGGTCTCGTCGCTCAACACCACTTCGTCCCGTCACTCAACAGTTCTTGGTGTCGCAACTCAACACCAGTTGGTCTCGTCACTCAACACCACTTGGTCTCGCGCCTCAACACCACCTGGTCTCGGGCATCAACATCACTTGGTCTCGGACCTCAACACCACTTGGTCTCGCCGCACAACACCACTTGGTCTCGTCACTCAACACCACTTGGCCACGGGCCTCAACACCCCTTGGTCTCTGGCCTCAACAACACCTGGTCTTGGTCATCAACACCACTTATCTCGGACCTCAACACGCCTTGGTCTCTAAGCTCAACACCAATTGGTCTCGTCGCTCAACAACACTTGGTCTGGACCCTGAATACCACTTGGTCTCGTCGCTCAACACCACTTCGTCTCGTCACTCAACACCACTTGGTCTCGTCACTCAACACCACTTGGTCTCGCGCCTCAACACCACTAGGCCTCGGTTCTCAACACCACTTGGTCTCGGGCCTCAACATCACCTGGTCTCGGGCCTCAACACCACTTGGTCTCGGATCTCAACACCACTTGGTCTCGACGCTCAAAACCAATTGGTCTCGTCGCTCAACAACCCTTGGTCTCGACCCTTAACACCACTTGGTCTCGTCGCTCAACACCACTTGGTCTCGTCACTCAACACCACTTGGTCTCGCGCCTCAACACCAATTGGTCTCGTCGCACAACAACACTTGGTCTGGACCCTGAATACCACTTGGTCTCGTCGCTCAACACCACTTCGTCTCGTCACTCAACACCACTTGGTCTCGTCACTCAGCACCACTTGGTCTCGCGCCTCAACACCACTTGGCCTCGGGCCTCAACACCACTTGGGCTCGGGCCTCAACACCACCTGGTCTCGGGCCTCAAAACCACTTGGTCTCGGACCTCAACACCACTTGGTCTCGACGCTCAACACCATTTGGTCTCGTCGCTCAACACCACTTGGTCTCGACCCTGAACACCACTAGGTCTCGTCGCTCTACACCACTTGGTCTCGTCGCTCGATACCATTGCGTCTCGTCAGTCAACATCACTTGATCTCGTCACTCAACACCACTTGGTCTCGCGCCTCTACACCACTTCGTCATGTCGTCCAACACCACTTGGTATCGGGCCTCAACACCACTTCGTCTCGGGCTTCAACACCAATTTGTCTCGTCGCTCAACACCACTTGGTCACTTTCCTGAACGCCACTTGTTCTCGTCGCTCAACACCACTTCGTCTCGTCACTCGACACCACTTAGTCTCGCGTCTCAACACCACTTGGCCTCGGGCCTCAACACCACTTGACCTCTTGCCTCAACACCACCTTGTCTCGGGCATCAACACCACTTGTACTCGGACCACAACACCACTTGCTCTCGCCGCACAACACCACTTGATCTCGTCACTCAACACCACTTGGTCTCGCGCCTCAACACCACTTCATCTCGTCGTTCAACACCACTTGAACTCAGGACTCAACACCACTTTTTCTCGACCCTGAACACCACTTCGTCTCGTCACTCAACACCACTTGGTCTCGTCACTCAACATCACTTTGTCTTGGCCACAACACCACTTGGTCTTGGCCACAACACCACTTGGCCTCGGGCCTCAACACCCCTTGGTCTCGGGCCTCAACACCACCTGGTCTCGGGCCCCAACACCACTTGGTCTCGGACCTCAACACCACTTGGTCTCGACGCTCAACACCACTTGGTCTCTTCGCTCAACACCACTTGGTCTCGCGCCACAACACCACTTGACCTCGGGCCTCAACAACCCTTGGTCTCGGGCCTCAACACCACCTGGTGTCGGGCCTCAACACCACTTGGTCACCGACCTCAACACCACTTGGTCTCGACGCTCAACACCACACTTTCTCGTCACTCAACACCACTTGGTCTCGCGCCTCAACACCACTTGGCCTCAGGCCTCAACACCCCTTGGTCTCAGGCCTCAACACCACTTGGTCTCGGCGCTCAACACCACTTCGTCCCGTCACTCAACAGTACTTGGTATCGTCACTCAACACCACTTGGTCTCGCGCCTTAACACCACCTGGTCTCGGGCATCAACATAAATTGGTCTCGGACCTCAACACCACTTGGTCTCGCCGCACAACACCACTTGGTCTCGCGCCTCAACACCACTTCATCTCGTCGTTCAACACCACATGGTCTCGGGACTCAACTTCATTTGGTCTCGACCCTGAACTCCACTTCGTCTCGTCACTCAACACCACTTGGTCTAGTCACTCAACACCGCTTGGTCTCGTCACTCAACACCACTTGGTTCCTGCGCCTCAACACCACTTGGCCTCGGGCCTCAACACCCCTTGGTCTCGGGCCTCAACACCACCTGTTCTCGGGCCTCAACACCACTTGGTCTCGGACATCAACACCACTTGGACTCGTCGCTCAACACCACTTAGTCTCGAACCTGAACACCACTTGCCTTCGTAGCTCAACACCACTTGATCTCGTTGTTCGATACCACTTCGTCTCGTCAGTCAACACCACTTGATCTCGTCACTCAACACCACTTGGCCTCGCGGCTACACACCGCATCGTCTCGTCGTCTAACACCACTTGGTATCGGGCCTCAACACCACTTCGTCTCGGGCATCAACAACACTTTGTATCGTCGCTCAACACCACTTGGTCTCTTTCCTGAACACCACTTGGTGTCGTCGCTCAACACCACTTCGTCTCGTCACTCAACACCACTTGGTCGCGTCACTCAACACCACTTGGTCTTGCGCCTCAACACCACTTGGCCTCGGGCCTCAACACACCTTGGTCTCGAGCCTCAACAACACCTGGTCTCGGGCCTCAACACCACTTGGTCTCGGACCTCAACACGACTTGGTCTCGACGCTCAACACTAATTGGTCTCGTCGCTCAACAACACTTGGCCTGGACCCTGAACACCACTTGGTCTCGTCACTCAACACCACTTCGTCTCGTCACTCAACTCCACTTAGTCTCGTCACTCAACACCACTTGGTCTCGGGCTTCAAAACCAATTTGTCTCATCGCTCAAAACCACTTGGTCTCTTTCCTGAACACCACTTGATCTCGTCTCTCAACACCACTTCATCTCGTCACTCAGCACCACTTGGTCTCGCGCCTCAACAGCACTTGGCCTCGGGCCTCAACACCTCTTGGTCTCGGGCCTCAACACCACTTAGTCTCGGGACTCTACACAACTTGGTCTCGCGCCTCAACACCACTTCGTCTCGTCGTCAAACACCACTTGGTGTCGGGCCTCAACACCACTTCGTCTCGGGCTTCAACACCACTTTGTCTCGTCGCTCAACACCACTTGGTCTCTTTCCTGAACACCACTTGTTCTCGTCGCTCAACACTACTTGGTCTCGCCACTCAACACCACTTGGTCTCGTCACTCAACATCACTTCGTCTCGTCACTCAACACCACTTAGTCTCGTCACTCAACACCACTTGGTCTCGTCGCTCAACACCACTTGGTCTCGACCCTGATCAACCACTTGGTCCTGTCGCTCTACACCACTTGATCTCGTCGATCGATACCACTTCTTCTCGTCACTCAACACCACTTGGTCTCGCGCCTCTACACCACTTCGTCATGTCGTCCAACACCACTTGGTATCGGGCCTTACACCACTTCGTCTCGGGCTTCAACACCAATATGTCTCGTCGCTCAACAACACTTGGTCTCTTTCCTGAACACCACTTGTTCTCGTCGCTCAACACCACTTCGTCTCGTCACTCAACACCACTTGGTCTCGTCACTCAACACCACTTTGTCTCGCGCCGCAACACCACTTGGCCTCGGGCCTCAAGACCACTTGGTCTCGGGCCTCAACACCACTTAGTCTCGGGACTCAACACCACTTGGTCACGCGCCTCAACACCACTTCGTCTCGTCTTCCAACACCACTTGGTATCGGGCCTCAACACCACTTCGTCTCGGGCCTCAACACCACTTTGTCTCGTCGCTCAACATCACTTGGTCTCTTTCCTGATCACCACTTGTTCTCGTCGCTCAACACTACTTCGTCTCGTCCCTCAACACCACTTGGTCTCGTCACTCAACACCACTTTGTCTCGCGCCTCAACATCACTTGGCCTCGGGCCTCAACACCCCTTGGTCTCGGGCCTCAACACCATCAAGTCTCGGGCATCATCACCACTTGGTCTCGGACCTCAACACCACTTGGTCTCGCCGCACAACACCACTTGATCTCGTCACTCAACACCACTTGGTCTCGCTCCTCAACACCACTACATCTCGTCGTTCAACGCCACTTGGTCTCGGGACTCAACACCACTTGGTCTCGACACTGAACTCCACTTCGTCTCGTCACTCAACACCACTAGGTTTTCCGCCTCAACACCACTTGGCCTCTGGCCTCAACACCCCTTGGTCTCGGGCCTCAACACCACCTGGTCTCGAGCCTCAACACCACTTGGTCTCGGACCTCAACACCACTTGGTGTCGACGCTCAACACCACTTGGTCTCGTCTTTCAACACCACTTGCTTCGAACCTGAACACCACTTGGTCTCGTCGCTCAACACCACTTGGTCTCGTCGCTCGATACCACTTCGTCTCGTCAGTCAACACCACTTGATCTCGTCACTCAACACCACTTGGCCTCGCGCCTCAACACCACATCGACTCGTCGTCCAACACCACTTGGTGTCGGACCTCAGCACCACTTCGTCTCGGGCTTCAACACCACTTGGTCTCGTCGCTCGATACCACTTCGTCTCGTCAGTCAACACCACTTGGTCTCGTCACTCAAAACCACTTGGTCTTGCGCCTCAACACCACTTGGCCTCGGGCCTCAACACACCTTGGTCTCGGGCCTCAACAACACCTGGTCTCGGGCCTCAACAACACCTGGTCTCGGGCCTCAACACTACTTGGTCTCGGACCTCAACACGACTTGGTCTCGACGCTCAACACTAATTGGTCTCGTCGCTCAAAAACACTTGGCCTGGACACTGAACACCACTTGGTCTCGTCACTCAACACCACTTCGTCTCGTCACTCAACTCTTCTTAGTCTCGTCACTCAACACCACTTGGTCTCCGGCTTCAAAACCAATTTGTCTCGTCGCTCAAAACCACTTGGTCTCTTTCCTGAACACCATTTGGCCTCGCGCCTCAACACCACTTAATCTCGTCGATTTACACCACTTGGTCTCGGGACTCAACACCACTTGGTCTCGACCCTGAACACCACTTCGTCTCGTCACTCAACACCACTTGGTCTCGTCACTCAACACCACTTGGTTTCGCGCCACAACACCACTTGACCTCGGGCCTCAACACCCCTTGGTCTCGGGCCTCAACACCACCTGGTTTCGGAACTCAACACCACTTGGTCTCGCGCCTCAACACCACTTCATCTCGTCGTTCAACACCACTTGGTCTCGGGACTCAACACCACTTGGTGTCGACCCTGAACACCACTTCGTCTCGTCACTCAACACCACTTGGTCTCGTCACTCAACACCACTTGGTCTTGCGCCTCAACACCACTTGGCCTCGGGCCTCAACCCCCCTTGGTCTCGGGCCTCAACACCACCTGGTCTCGGGCCTCAACACCACTTGGTCTCGACCCTGATCACCACTTCGTCTCGTCACTCAACACCACTTATGCTCGTCACTCAACACCACTTGGCCACGGGCCTCAACACCCCTTGGTCTCTGGCCTCAACAACACCTGGTCTTGGTCCTCAACACCACTTATCTCGGACCTCAACACGACTTGGTCTCGTCGCTCAAAAACACTTGGTCTGGACCCTGAATACCACTTGGTCTCGTGCTCAAAACCACTTCGTCTCGTCACTCAACACCACTTGGTCTCGTCACTCAACACCTCTTGGTCTCGCGCCTCAACACCACTTGGCCTCGGGCCTCAACACCACTTGGTCTCGGGCCTCAACATCACCTGGTCTCGGGCCTCAACACCACTTGGTCTCGGATCTCAACACCACTTGGTCTCGACGCTCAAAACCAATTGGTCTCGTCGCTCAACAACACTTGGTCTCGACCCTTAACACCACTTGAACTCGTCGCTAAACACCATTTGGTCTCGTCACTCAACACCACTTGGTCTCGCGCCTCAACACCACTTGGCCTCAGGCCTCAACAGCCCTTGGTCTCAGGCCTCAACACCACTTGGTCTCGTCGCTCCACACCGCTTCGTCTCGTCACTCAACACCGCTTGGTCTCGTCACTCAACACCACTTGGTCTCGCGCCACAACACCACTTGACCTCGGGCCTCAAGAACCCTTGGTCTCGGGCCTCAACACCACCTGGTGTCGGGCTTCAACACCACCTGGTCTCGGACCTCAACACCACTTGGTCTCGACGCTCAACACCACACTTTCTCGTCACTCAACACCACTTGGTCTCGCGCCTCTACACCACTTGGCCTCAGGCCTCAACACCCCTTGGTCTCAGGCCTCAACACCACTTGTTCTCGTCGCTCAACACCACTTCGTCTCGTCACTCAACACCACTTAGTCTCGCGTCTCAACACCACTTGGCCTCGGGCCTCAACACCACTTGATCTCGGGCCTCAACACCACCTTGTCTCGGGCATCAACACCACTTGTACTCGGACCACAACACCACTTGCACTCGCCGCACAACACCACTTGATCTCGTCACTCAACACCACTTGGTCTAGCGCCTCAACACCACTTCATCTCGTCGTTCAACACCACTTGAACTCAGGACTCAACACCACTTTTTCTCGACCCTGAACACCACTTCGTCTCGTCACTCAACACCACTTGGTCTCGTCACTCAACATCACTTTGTCTTGGCCACAACACCACTTGGTCTTGGCCACAACACCACTTGGCCTCGGGCCTCAACACCCCTTGGTCTCGGGCCTCAACACCACCTGGTCTCGGACCTCAACACCACTTGGTCTCGACGCTCAACACCACTTGGTCTCGTCGCTCAACACCACTTGGTCTCGCGCCACAACACCACTTGACCTCGGGCCTCAACAACCCTTGGTCTCGGGCCTCAACACCACCTGGTGTCGGGCCTCAACGCCACCTGGTCTCCGATCTCAACACCACTTGGTCTCGACGCTCAACACCACACTTTCTCGTCACTCAACACCACTTGGTCTCGCGCCTCAACACCACTTGGCCTCAGGCATCAACACCCCTTGGTCTCAGGCCTCAACACCACTTGGTCTCGGCGCTCAACACCACTTCGTCCCGTCACTCAACAGTACTTGGTATCATCACTCAACACCACTTGGTCTCGCGCCTCAACACCACTTGGCCTCGGGCCTCAACACCACTTGGCCTCGGGCCTCGACACCACCTGGTCTCGGGCATCAACACCACTTGGTCTCGGCGCTCAACACCACTTCGTCCCGTCACTCAACAGTACTTGGTATCATCACTCAACACCACTTGGTCTCGCGCCTCAACACCACCTGGTCTCGGGCATCAACATAACTTGGTCTCGGACCTCAACACCACTTGGTCTCGCCGCACAACACCACTAGGTCTCGTCACTCAACACCACTTGGTCTCGCGCCTCAACACCACTTCATCTCGTCGTTCAACACCACATGGTCTCGGGACTCAACTTCACTTGGTCTCGACCCAGAACTCCACTTCGTCTCGTCACTCAACACCACTTTGTCTAGTCACTCAACACCGCTTGGTCTCGTCACTCAACACCACTTGGTTCCTGCGCCTCAACACCACTTGGCCTCGGGCCTCAACACCCCTTGGTCTCGGGCCTCAACACCACCTGTTCTCGGGCCTCAACACCACTTGGTCTCGGACATCAACACCACTTGGAATCGTCGCTCAACACCACTTGGTCTCGAACCTGAACACCACTTGCCTTCGTAGCTCAACACCACTTGATCTCGTTGTTCGATACCACTTCGTCTCGTCAGTCAACACCACTTGATCTCGTCACTCAACACCACTTGGCCTCGCGGCTAAACACCGCATCGTCTCGTCGTCTAACACCACTTGGTATCGGGCCTCAACACCACTTCGTCTCGGGCTTCAACAACACTTTGTATCGTCGCTCAACACCACTTGGTCTCTTTCCTGAACACCACTTGGTGTCGTCGCTCAACACCACTTCGTCTCGTCACTCAACACCACTTGGTCTCGTCACTCAACACCACTTGGTCTTGCGCCTCAACACCACTTGGCCTCGGGCCTCAACACACCTTGGTCTCGAGCCTCAACAACACCTGGTCTCGGGCCTCAACACCACTTGGTCTCGGACCTCAACACGACTTGGTCTCGACGCTCAACACTAATTGGTCTCGTCGCTCAACAACACTTGGCCTGGACCCTGAACACCACTTGGTCTCGTCACTCAACACCACTTCGTCTCGTCACTCAACACCACTTGGTCTCGTCACTCAACACCACTTTGTTTCGCGCCCCAACACCACTTGGCCTCGGGCCTCAACACCTCTTGGTCTCGGGCCTCAACGCCACCTGGTCTCGGGACTCAACACCACTTGGTCTCGACCCTGAACACCACTTCGTCTCGTCACGCAACACCACTTAGTCTCGTCACTCAACACCACTTGGTCTCGCGCCTCAACACCACTTGGCCACGGGCCTCAACACCCCTTGGTCTCTGGCCTCAACTTTAGCTGGTCTTGGGCCTCAACACCACTTGGTCTTGGACCTCAACACGACTTGGTCTCGTCGCTCAACAACACTTGGTCTGGACCCTGAACACCACTTGGTCTCGTCGCTCAACACCACTTCGACTCGTCACTCAACACCACTTGGTCTCGTCACTCAAAACCACTTGGTCTCGCGCCTCAACACCACTTGGCCTCGGGCCTCAACACCACTTGGTCTCGAGCCTCAACATCACCTGGTCTCGGGCCTCAACACCACTTGGTCTCGACGCTCAAAACCAATTGGTCTCGTCGCTCAACAACACTTGGTCTCGACCCTTAACACCACTTGGTCTCGTCACTCAACACCACTTGGTCTCCTCACTCAACACCACTAGTTTCGCGCTTCAACACCACTTGGCCTCAGGCCTCAACACCCCTTGGTCTCAGGGCTCAACACCACTTGGTCTCGTCGCTCAACACCACTTCGTCTCGTCACTCAACACCTCTTGATCTCGTCACTCAACACCACTTGGTCTCGCGCCTCAACACCACTTGGCCTCGGGCCTCAACACCACTTGGCCTCGGGCCTCGACACCACCTGGTCTCGGGCATCAACACTACTTGGTCTCGCCGCACAACACCACTTGGCCTCGTCACTCAACACCACTTGGTCTCGCGCCTCAACACCACTTCATCTCGTCGTTCAACACCACTTAGTCTCGGGACTCAACACCACTTGGTCTCGATCCTGAACTCCACTTCGTCTCGTCACTCAACACCACTTCGACTCGTCACTCAACACCACTTGGTCTCGTCACTCAAAACCACTTGGTCTCGCGCCTCAACACCACTTGGCCTCGGGCCTCAACACCACTTGGTCTCGAGCCTCAACATCACCTGGTCTCGGGCCTCAACACCACTTGGTCTCGACGCTCAAAACCAATTGGTCTCGTCGCTCAACAACACTTGGTCTCGACCCTTAACACCACTTGGTCTCGTCACTCAACACCACTTGGTCTCCTCACTCAACACCACTAGTTTCGCGCTTCAACACCACTTGGCCTCAGGCCTCAACACCCCTTGGTCTCAGGCCTCAACACCACTTGGTCTCGTCGCTCAACACCACTTCGTCTCGTCACTCAACACCTCTTGATCTCGTCACTCAACACCACTTGGTCTCGCGCCTCAACACCACTTGGCCTCGGGCCTCAACACCACTTGGCCTCGGGCCTCGACACCACCTGGTCTCGGGCATCAACACTACTTGGTCTCGCCGCACAACACCACTTGGCCTCGTCACTCAACACCACTTGGTCTCGCGCCTCAACACCACTTCATCTCGTCGTTCAACACCACTTAGTCTCGGGACTCAACACCACTTGGTCTCGATCCTGAACTCCACTTCGTCTCGTCACTCAACACCACTTGGTCTCGTCACTCAACACCACTTGGTCTTGCGCCTCAACACCACTTGGCCTCGGGCTTCAACACCCCATGGTCTCGGGCCTCAACACCATCTGGTCTCGGGCCTCAACACCACCTGGTCTCGGACCTCAACACCACTTGGTCTCGACGCTCAACACCACTTGTTCTCGTCACTCAACACCACTTGGTCTCGCGCCTCAACACCACTTGGCCTCAGGCTTCAACACCCCTTGGTCTCAGGCCTCAACACCACTTGGTCTCGTCGCTCAACACCACTTTGTCCCGTCACTCAACAGTACTTGGTATCGTCACACAACAACACTTGGTCTCGCGCCTCAACACCACCTGGTCTCGGGCATCAACATCACTTGGTCTCGGACCTCAACACCACTAGGTCTCACCGCACAACACCACTTGGTCTCGTCACTCAACACCACTTGGTCTCGCGCCTCAACACCACTTCATCTCGTCGTTCAATACCACTTGGTCTCGGGACTCAACACCACTTGGTCTCGACCCTGAATTCCACTTCGTCTCGTCACTCAACACCACTTCGTCTCGTCACTCAACACCACTTGTCTCGTCACTCAACACCACTTGGTCTCGTCACTCAACACCACTAGGTCTTGCGCCTCAACACCACTTGGCCTCGGGCCTCAACACCCCTTGGTCTCGGGCCTCAACACCACCTGGTCTCGGGCCTCAACACCACTTGGTCTCGGACCTCAACACGACTTGGTCTCGACGCTCAACACTAATTGGTCGCGTCGCTCAACTACACTTGGCCTGGACCCTGAACACCACTTGGTGTCGTCAATCAACACCACTTCGCCTCGTCACTCAACTCCACTTAGTCTCGTCACTCAACACCACTTGGTCTCGGGCTTCAAAACCAATTTGTCTAGTCGCTCAAAACCACTTGGTCTCTTTCCTGAACACCACTTGGTCTCGTCTCTCAACACCACTTCGTCTCGTCACTCAACATCACTTGGTCTCGCGCCTCAACTGCACTTGGCCTCGGGCCTCAACACCTCTTGGTCTAGGGCCTCAACACCACTTAGTCTCGGGACGCTACACAACTTGGTCTCGCGCCTCAACACCACTTCGTCTCGTCGTCCAACACCACTTGGTGTCGGGCCTCAACACCACTTCGTCTCGGGCTTCAACACCACTTTGTCTCGTCGCTCAACACCACTTGGTCTCTTTCCTGAACACCACTTGATCTCGTCGCTAAACACCACTTCGTCTCGTTACTTAACACCACTTGGTGTCGCGTCTCAACACCACTTGTCCTCGGGCCTAAACACCACTTGGTCTCGGGCCTCAACACCACTTGGTCTCGGGCCTCAACACCACTTGGTCTCGGACCTCAATGCCACTTGTTCTCGACGCTCAAAACCAATTGGTCTCGTCGCTCAACAACACTTGGTCTCGACCCTTAACACCACTTGGTCTCGTCGCTCAACACCACTTGGTCTCGTCACTCAACACCACTTGTTCTTGTCACTCAACACCACTTGGTCTCGCGCCTCAACACCACTTGGCCTCAGGCCTCAACACCCTTTGGTCTCAGGCCTCAACACCACTTGGTATCGTCGCTCAA
Source organism: Hymenopus coronatus (assembly GCA_030762935.1). Taxonomy (NCBI): domain Eukaryota; kingdom Metazoa; phylum Arthropoda; class Insecta; order Mantodea; family Hymenopodidae; genus Hymenopus; species Hymenopus coronatus. The sequence continues at coordinate 32,004,649 of CM060884.1, forward strand.
CACCACTTCGTCTCGTCACTCAACAGTACTTGAAATCGTCACTCAACACCACTTGGTCTCGTCAGTCAACACCACTTGGTCTCGTGCCTCAACACCACTTGGCCTCGGGCCTCAACACCACTTCATCTCATCGTTCAACACCACTTGGTCTCGGGACTCAACACCACTTGGTCTCGACCCTGAACTCCACTTCGTCTCGTCACTCAACACCACTTGGTCTCGTCACTCAACACAACTTGGTCTTGCGCCTCAACACCACTTGGCCTCGGGCCTCAACACCCCTTGGTCTCGGGCCTGAACACCACTTGGTCTCGGGCCTCAACACCACTTGGTCTCGGACCTCAACACCACTTGGTGTCGACGCTCAACACCACTTGGTCTCGTCACTCAACACCACTTGGTCTTGGCCACAACACCACTTGGTCTTGGCCAACACACCACTTGGCCTCGGGCCTCAACACACCTTGGTCTCGGGCCTCAACACCACCTGGTCTCGGGCCCCAACACCACTTGGTCTCGGACCTCAACACCACTTGGTTTCGTCGCTCAACACCACTTCGTCTCGTCACTCAAAACCACTTGATCACGTCACTCTACACCACTTGGTCTTGCGCCTCAACACCACTCCGTCTGGTCGTACAATACCACTTGGTATCGGGCCTCAACACCTCTTCGTCTCGGGCTTCAACACCACTTTGTCTCGTCGCTCAAAACCACTTGGTCTCTTTCCTGAACACCACTTGTTCTCGTCGCTCAACACCACTTGGTCTCGTCACTCAACACCACTTGGTCTCGTCGCTCAACACCACTTCGTCCCGTCACTCAACAGTTCTTGGTGTCGCAACTCAACACCAGTTGGTCTCGTCACTCAACACCACTTGGTCTCGCGCCTCAACACCACCTGGTCTCGGGCATCAACATCACTTGGTCTCGGACCTCAACACCACTTGGTCTCGCCGCACAACACCACTTGGTCTCGTCACTCAACACCACTTGGTCTCGCGCCTCAACACCACTTCATCTCGTCGTTCAACACCACTTGGTCTCGGGACTCAACAGCACTTGGTCTCGACCCTGAACTCCACTTCGTCTCGTCACTCAACACCACTTGGTCTCGTCACTCAACACCACTTGGTCTTGCGCTTCAACACCACTTGGCCTCGGGCCTCAACACCCCTTGGTCTCGGGCCTCAACACCTCCTGGTCTCGGGCCTCAACACCACTTGGTCTCGGACCTCAACACCACTTGGTGTCGCCGCTCAACACCACTTGGACTCGTCGCTCAACACCACTTGGTCTCGAACCTGAACACCACTTGCCTTCGTAGCTCAACACCACTTGGTCTCGTTGCTCGATACCACTTCGTCTCGTCAGTCAACACCACTTGATCTCGTCACTCAACACCACTTGGCCTCGCGGCTACACACCACATCGTCTCGTCGTCTAACGCCACTTGCTTTCGGGCCTCAACACCACTTCGTCTCGGGCTTCAACAACACTTAGTCTCGTCACTCATCACCACTTGGTCTCTTTCCTGAACACCACTTGGTGTCGTCGCTCAACACCACTTCGTCTCGTCACTCAACACCACTTGGTCTCGTCACTCAACACCACTTGGTCTTGCGCCTCAACACCACTTGGCCTCGGGCTTCAACACCCCATGGTCTCGGGCCTCAACACCATCTGGTCTCGGGCCTCAACACCACCTGGTCTCGGACCTCAACACCACTTGGTCTCGACGCTCAACACCACTTGTTCTCGTCACTCAACACCACTTGGTCTCGCGCCTCAACACCACTTGGCCTCAGGCTTCAACACCCATTGGTCTCAGGCCTCAACACCACTTGGTCTCGTCGCTCAACACCACTTCGTCCCGTCACTCAACAGTACTTGGTATCGTCACTCAACAACACTTGGTCTCGCGCCTCAACAGCACCTGGTCTCGGGCATCAACATCACTTGGTCTCGGACCTCAACACCACTAGGTCTCGCCGCACAACACCACTTGGTCTCGTCACTCAACACCACTTGGTCTCGCGCCTCAACACCACTTCATCTCGTCGTTCAATACCACTTGGTCTCGGGACTCAACACCACTTGGTCTCGACCCTGAACTCCACTTCGTCTCGTCACTCAACACCACTTGGTCTCGTCACTCAACACCACTTGGTCTCGTCACTCAACACCACTTGGTCTCGTCACTCAACACCACTTGGTCTTGCTCCTCAACACCACTTGGCCTCGGGCCTCTACACCCCTTGGTCTCGGGCCTCAACACCACTTGGTCTCGGACCTCAACACGACTTGGTCTCGACGCTCAACACTAATTGGTCGCGTCGCTCAACTACACTTGGCCTGGACCCTGAACACCACTTGGTGTCGTCACTCAACATAACTTCGTCTCGTCACTCAACTCCACTTAGTCTCGTCACTCAACACCACTTGGTCTGGGGCTTCAAAACCAATTTGTCTAGTCGCTCAAAACCACTTGGTCTCTTTCCTTAACACCACTTGGTCTCGTCTCTCAACACCACTTCGTCTCGTCACTCAACATCACTTGGTCTCGCGCCTCAACTGCACTTGGCCTCGGGCCTCAACACCTCTTGGTCTAGGGCCTCAACACCACTTCGTCTCGTCGCTCAACACCACTTCGTCTCGTCACTCAACACCACTTGGTCTCGTCACTCAACACCACTTTGTCTCGCGCATCAAAACCACTTGGCCTCGGGCCTCAACACCTCTTGGTCTCGGACCTCAAAACCACCTGGTCTCGGGACTCAACACCACTTGGTCTCGACCCTGAACACCACTTCGTCTCGTCACTCAACACCACTTAGTCTCGTCACTCAACACCACTTGGCCACGGGCCTCAACACCCCTTGGTCTCTGGCCTCAACAACACCTGGTCTTGGTCATCAATACCACTTATCTCGGACCTCAACACGACTTGGTCTCTAAGCTCAACACCAATTGGTCTCGTCGCTCAACAACACTTGGTCTCGACCCTGAATACCACTTGGTCTCGTCGCTCAACACCACTTCGTCTCGTCACTCAACACCACTTGGTCTCGTCACTCAACACCACTTGGTCTCCCGCCTCAACACCACTTGGCCTCGGGCCTCAACACCACTTGGTCTCGGGCCTCAACATCACCTGGTCTCGGGCCTCAACACCACTTGGTCTCGGATCTCAACACCACTTGGTCTCGTCGCTCAAAACCAATTGGTCTCGTCGCTCAACAACACTTGGTCTCGACCCTTAACACCACTTGGTCTCGTCGCTGAACACCACTTGGTCTCGTCACTCAACACCACTTGGTCTCGCGCCTCAACACCAATTGGTCTCGTCGCTCAACAACACTTGGTCTGGACCCTGAATACCACTTGGTCTCGTCGCTCAACACCACTTCGTCTCGTCACTCAACACCACTTGGTCTCGTCACTCAACACCACTTGGTCTCGCGCCTCAACACCACTTGGCCTCGGGCCTCAACACCACTTGGGCTCGGGCCTCAACACCACCTGGTCTCGGGCCTCAAAACCACTTGGTCTCGGACCTCAACACCACTTGGTCTCGACGCTCAACACCATTTGGTCTCGTCGCTCAACACCACTTGGTCTCGACCCTGAACACCACTAGGTCTCGTCGCTCTACACCACTTGGTCTCGTCGCTCGATACCATTGCGTCTCGTCAGTCAACATCACTTGATCTCGTCACTCAACACCACTTGGTCTCGCGCCTCTACACCACTTCGTCATGTCGTCCAACACCACTTGGTATTGGGCCTCAACACCACTTCGTCTCGGGCTTCAACACCAATTTGTCTCGTCGCTCAACACCACTTGGTCTCTTTCCTGAACTCCACTTGTTCTCGTCGCTCAACACCACTTCGTCTCGTCACTCAACACCACTTAGTCTCGCGTCTCAACACCACTTGGCCTCGGGCCTCAACACCATTTGATCTCGGGCCTCAACACCACCTTGTCTCGGGCATCAACACCACCTGTACTCGGACCACAACACCACTTGCTCTCGCCGCACAACACCACTTGATCTCGTCACTCAACACCACTTGGTCTCGCGCCTCAACACCACTTCATCTCGTCGTTCAACACCACTTGAACTCAGGACTCAACACCACTTTTTCTCGACCCTGAACACCACTTCGTCTCGTCACTCAACACCACTTGGTATCGTCACTCAACATCACTTTGTCTTGGCCACAACACCACTTGGTCTTGGCCACAACACCACTTGGCCTCGGGCCTCAACACCCCTTGGTCTCGGGCCTCAACACCACCTGGTCTCGGGCCCCAAAACCACTTGGTCTCGGACCTCAACACCACTTGGTCTCGACGCTCAACACCACTTGGTCTCGTCGCTCAAAACCACTTGGTCTCTACCATAAACACACTTGGTTTCGTCGCTCAACACCACTTGGTCTCGTCGCTCGATACCACTTCGTCTCGTCACTCAACACCACTTGATCACGTCACTCAACACCACTTGGTCTTTCGCCTGAACACCACTCCGTGTGGTCGTACAACACCACTTGGTATCGGGCCTCAACACCACTTCGTCTCGGGCTTCAACACCACTTTGTCTCGTCGCTCAACACCACTTGGTCTCTTTCCTGAACACCACTTGATCTCGTCGCTAAACACCACTTCGTCTCGTTACTCAACACCACTTGGTGTCGCGTCTCAACACCACTTGTCCTCGGGCCTAAACACCACTTGGTCTCGGGCCTCAACACCACTTGGTCTCGGGCCTCAACACCACTTGGTCTCGGACCTCAATGCCACTTGGTCTCGACGCTCAAAACCAATTGGTCTCGTCGCTCAACAACACTTGGTCTCGACCCTTAACACCACTTGGTCTCGTCGCTCAACACCACTTGGTCTCGTCACTCAACACCACTTGTTCTTGTCACTCAACACCACTTGGTCTCGCGCCTCAACACCACTTCGCCTCAGGCCTCAACACCATTTGGTCTCAGGCCTCAACACCACTTGCTATCGTCGCTCAACACCACTTCGTCTCGTCACTCAACAGTACTTGGTATCGTCACTCAACACCACTTGGTCTCGTCAGTCAACACCACTTGGTCTCGTGCCTCAACACAACTTGGCCTCGGGCCTTAACACCACTTCATCTCGTCGTTCAACACCACTTGGTCTCGGGACTCAACACCACTTGGTCTCGACCCTGAACTCCACTTCGTCTCGTCACTCAACACCACTTGGTCTCGTCACTCAACACAACTTGGTCTTGCGCCTCAACACCACTTGGCCTCGGGCCTCAACACCCCTTGCTCTCGGGCCTCAACACCACCTGGTCTCGGGCTTCAACACCACTTGGTCTCGGACCTCAACACCACTTGGTGTCGACGCTCAACACCACTTGGTCTCGTCACTCAACACCACTTGGTCTTGGCCACAACACCACTTGGTCTTGGCCAACACACCACTTGGCCTCGGGCCTCAACACACCTTGGTCTCGGGCCTCAACACCACCTGGTCTCGGGCCCCAACACCACTTGGTCTCGGACCTCAACACCACTTATTTTCGTCGCTCAACACCACTTCGTCTCGTCACTCAACACCACTTGATCACGTCACTCAACACCACTTGGTCTTGCGCCTCAACACCACTCCGTCTGGTCGTACAATATCACTTGGTATCGGGCCTCAACACCTCTTCGTCTCGGGCTTCAACACCACTTTGTCTCGTCGCTCAAAACCACTTGGTCTCTTTCCTGAACACCACTTGTTCTCGTCGCTCAACACCACTTCGTCTCGTCAATCAACACCACTTGGTCTCGTCGCTCAACACCACTTCGTCCCGTCACTCAACAGTTCTTGGTGTCGCAACTCAACACCAGTTGGTCTCGTCACTCAACACCACTTGGTCTCGCGCCTCAACACCACCTGGTCTCGGGCATCAACATCATTTGGTCTCGGACCTCAACACCACTTGGTCTCGCCGCACAACACCACTTGGTCTCGTCACTCAACACCACTTGGTCTCGCGCCTCAACACCACTTCATCTCGTCGTTCAACACCACTTGGTCTCGGGACTCAACACCACTTGGTCTCGACCCTGAACTTCACTTCGTCTCGTCACTCAACACCACTTGGTCTCGTCAGTCAACACCACTTGGTCTCGTCACTCAACACCACTTGGTCTTGCGCCTCAACACCACTTGGCCTCGGGCCTCAACACCCCTTGGTCTCGGGCCTGAACACCACCTGGTCTCGGGCCTCAACACCACTTGGTCTCGGACCTCAACACCACTTGGTGTCGACGCTCAACAACACTTGGACTCGTCGCTCAACACCACTTGGTCTCGAACCTGAACACCACTTGCCTTCGTAGCTCAACACCACTTGGTCTCGTTGCTCGATACCACTTCGTCTCGTAAGTCAACACCACTTGATGACGTCACTCAACACCACTTGGCCTCGCGGCTACACACCACATCGTCTCGTCGTCTAACGCCACTTGCATTCGGGCCTCAACACCACTTCGTCTCGGGCTTCAACAACACTTTGTCTCGTCGCTCATCACCACTTGGTCTCTTTCCTGAACACCACTTGGTGTCGTCGCTCAACACCACTTCGTCTCGTCACTCAACACCACTTGGTCTCGTCACTCAACACCACTTGGTCTTGCGCCTCAACACCACTTGGCCTCGGGCCTCAACACCTCTTGTCTCGGGCCTCAACAACACCTGGTCTCGGGCCTCAACGCCACTTGGTCTCGATGCTCAACACTAATTGGTCTCGTCGCTCAACAACACTTGGCCTGGACCCTGAACACCACTTGGTCTCGTCATTCAATACCACTTCGTCTCGTCACTCAACTCCACTTAGTCTCGTCACTAAACACCACTTGGTCTCGGGCTTCAAAACCAATTTGTCTCGTCGCTCAAAACCACTTGGTCTCTTTCCTGAACACCACTTGGTCTCGTCTCTGAACACCACTTCGTCTCGTCACTCAATACCACTTGGTCTCGCGCCTCAACAGCACTTGGCCTTGGGCCTAAACACCACTTGGTCTCGGGCCTCAACACCACTTAGTCTCGGGACTCTACACAACTTAGTCTCGCGCCTCAACAACACTTCGTCTCGTCGTCCAACACCACTTGGTGTCGGGCCTCAACACCACTTCGTCTCGGGCTTCAACACCACTTTGTCTAGTCACTCAACACCACTTGGTCTCTTTCCTGAACACCACTTGTTCTCGTCGCTCAACACCACTTCGTTTCGTCATTCAACACCACTTAGTTTCGTCACTCAACACCACTTTGTCTCGCGCATCAAAACCACTTGGCCTCGGGCCTCAACACCTCTTGGTCTCGGACCTCAACACCACCTGGTCTCGGGACTCAACACCACTTGGTCTCGACCCTGAACACCACTTCGTCTCGTCACTCAACACCACTTAGTCTAGTCACTCAACACCACTTGGCCACGGGCCTCAACACCCCTTGGTCTCTGGCCTCAACAACACCTGGTCTTGGTCATCAACACCACTTATCTCGGACCTCAACACGACTTGGTCTCTAAGCTCAACACCAATTGGTCTCGTCGCTCAACAACACTTGGTCTGGACCCTGAATACCACTTGGTCTCGTCGCTCAACACCACTTCGTCTCGTCACTCAACACCACTTGGTCTCGTCACTCAACACCACTTGGTCTCCCGCCTCAACACCACTTGGCCTCGGGCCTCAACACCACTTCGTCTCGGGCCTCAACATCACCTGGTCTCGGGCCTCAACACCACTTGGTCTCGGATCTCAACACCACTTGGTCTCGTCGCTCAAAACCAATTGGTCTCGTCGCTCAACAACACTTGGTCTCGACCCTTAACACCACTTGGTCTCGTCGCTGAACACCACTTGGTCTCGTCACTCAACACCACTTGGTCTCGCGCCTCAACACCAATTGGTCTCGTCGCTCAACAACACTTGGTCTGGACCCTGAATACCACTTGGTCTCGTCGCTCAACACCACTTCGTCTCGTCACTCAACACCACTTGGTCTCGTCACTCAACACCACTTGGTCTCGCGCCTCAACACCACTTGGCCTCGGGCCTCAACACCACTTGGGCTCGGGCCTCAACACCACCTGGTCTCGGGCCTCAAAACCACTTGGTCTCGGACCTCAACACCACTTGGTCTCGACGCTCAACACCATTTGGTCTCGTCGCTCAACACCACTTGGTCTCGACCCTGAACACCACTAGGTCTCGTCGATCTACACCACTTGGTCTCGTCGCTCGATACCATTGCGTCTCGTCAGTCAACATCACTTGATCTCGTCACTCAACACCACTTGGTCTCGCGCCTCTACACCACTTCGTCATGTCGTCCAACACCACTTGGTATTGGGCCTCAACACCACTTCGTCTCGGGCTTCAACACCAATTTGTCTCGTCGCTCAACACCACTTGGTCTCTTTCCTGAACACCACTTGTTCTCGTCGCTCAACACCACTTCGTCTCGTCACTCAACACCACTTAGTCTCGCGTCTCAACACCACTTGGCCTCGGGCCTCAACACCATTTGATCTCGGGCCTCAACACCACCTTGTCTCGGGCATCAACACCACCTGTACTCGGACCACAACACCACTTGCTCTCGCCGCACAACACCACTTGATCTCGTCACTCAACACCACTTGGTCTCGCGCCTCAACACCACTTCATCTCGTCGTTCAACACCACTTGAACTCAGGACTCAACACCACTTTTTCTCGACCCTGAACACCACTTCGTCTCGTCACTCAACACCACTTGGTATCGTCACTCAACATCACTTTGTCTTGGCCACAACACCACTTGGTCTTGGCCACAACACCACTTGGCCTCGGGCCTCAACACCCCTTCGTCTCGGGCCTCAACACCACCTGGTCTCGGGCCCCAAAACCACTTGGTCTCGGACCTCAACACCACTTGGTCTCGACGCTCAACACCACTTGGTCTCGTCGCTCAAAACCACTTGGTCTCTACCCTAAACACCACTTGGTTTCGTCGCTCAACACCACTTGGTCTCGTCGCTCGATACCACTTCGTCTCGTCACTCAACACCACTTGATCACGTCACTCAACACCACTTGGTCTTTCGCCTGAACACCACTCCGTGTGGTCGTACAACACCACTTGGTATCGGGCCTCAACACCACTTCGTCTCGGGCTTCAACACCACTTTGTCTCGTCGCTCAACACCACTTGGTCTCTTTCCTGAACACCACTTGATCTCGTCGCTAAACACCACTTCGTCTCGTTACTCAACACCACTTGGTGTCGCGTCTCAACACCACTTGTCCTCGGGCCTAAACACCACTTGGTCTCGGGCCTCAACACCACTTGGTCTCGGGCCTCAACACCACTTGGTCTCGGACCTCAATGCCACTTGGTCTCGACGCTCAAAACCAATTGGTCTCGTCGCTCAACAACACTTGGTCTCGACCCTTAACACCACTTGGTCTCGTCGCTCAACACCACTTGGTCTCGTCACTCAACACCACTTGTTCTTGTCACTCAACACCACTTGGTCTCGCGCCTCAACACCACTTCGCCTCAGGCCTCAACACCCCTTGGTCTCAGGCCTCAACACCACTTGCTATCGTCGCTCAACACCACTTCGTCTCGTCACTCAACAGTACTTGGTATCGTCACTCAACACCACTTGGTCTCGTCAGTCAACACCACTTGGTCTCGTGCCTCAACACAACTTGGCCTCGGGCCTTAACACCACTTCATCTCGTCGTTCAACACCACTTGGTCTCGGGACTCAACACCACTTGGTCTCGACCCTGAACTCCACTTCGTCTCGTCACTCAACACCACTTGGTCTCGTCACTCAACACAACTTGGTCTTGCGCCTCAACACCACTTGGCCTCGGGCCTCAACACCCCTTGCTCTCGGGCCTCAACACCACCTGGTCTCGGGCTTCAACACCACTTGGTCTCGGACCTCAACACCACTTGGTGTCGACGCTCAACACCACTTGGTCTCGTCACTCAACACCACTTGGTCTTGGCCACAACACCACTTGGTCTTGGCCAACACACCACTTGGCCTCGGGCCTCAACACACCTTGGTCTCGGGCCTCAACACCACCTGGTCTCGGGCCCCAACACCACTTGGTCTCGGACCTCAACACCACTTATTTTCGTCGCTCAACACCACTTCGTCTCGTCACTCAACACCACTTGATCACGTCACTCAACACCACTTGGTCTTGCGCCTCAACACCACTCCGTCTGGTCGTACAATACCACTTGGTATCGGGCCTCAACACCTCTTCGTCTCGGGCTTCAACACCACTTTGTCTCGTCGCTCAAAACCACTTGGTCTCTTTCCTGAACACCTCTTGTTCTCATCGCTCAACACCACTTCGTCTCGTCAATCAACACCACTTGGTCTCGTCGCTCAACACCACTTCGTCCCGTCACTCAACAGTTCTTGGTGTCGCAACTCAACACCAGTCGGTCTCGTCACTCAACACCACTTGGTCTCGCGCCTCAACACCACCTGGTCTCGGGCATCAACATCACTTGGTCTCGGACCTCAACACCACTTGGTCTCGCCGCACAACACCACTTGGTCTCGTCACTCAACACCACTTGGTCTCGCGCCTCAACACCACTTCATCTCGTCGTTCAACACCACTTGGTCTCGGGACTCAACACCACTTGGTCTCGACCCTGAACTTCACTTCGTCTCGTCACTCAACACCACTTGGTCTCGTCAGTCAACACCACTTGGTCTCGTCACTCAACACCACTTGGTCTTGCGCCTCAACACCACTTGGCCTCGGGCCTCAACACCCCTTGGTCTCGGGCCTGAACACCACCTGGTCTCGGGCCTCAACACCACTTGGTCTCGGACCTCAACACCACTTGGTGTCGACGCTCAACAACACTTGGACTCGTCGCTCAACACCACTTGGTCTCGAACCTGAACACCACTTGCCTTCGTAGCTCAACACCACTTGGTCTCGTTGCTCGATACCACTTCGTCTCGTAAGTCAACACCACTTGATGACGTCACTCAACACCACTTGGCCTCGCGGCTACACACCACATCGTCTCGTCGTCTAACGCCACTTGCATTCGGGCCTCAACACCACTTCGTCTCGGGCTTCAACAACACTTTGTCTCGTCGCTCATCACCACTTGGTCTCTTTCCTGAACACCACTTGGTGTCGTCGCTCAACACCACTTCGTCTCGTCACTCAACACCACTTGGTCTCGTCACTCAACACCACTTGGTCTTGCGCCTCAACACCACTTGGCCTCGGGCCTCAACACCTCTTGTCTCGGGCCTCAACAACACCTGGTCTCGGGCCTCAACGCCACTTGGTCTCGATGCTCAACACTAATTGGTCTCGTCGCTCAACAACACTTGGCCTGGACCCTGAACACCACTTGGTCTCGTCATTCAATACCACTTCGTCTCGTCACTCAACTCCACTTAGTCTCGTCACTAAACACCACTTGGTCTCGGGCTTCAAAACCAATTTGTCTCGTCGCTCAAAACCACTTGGTCTCTTTCCTGAACACCACTTGGTCTCGTCTTTGAACACCACTTCGTCTCGTCACTCAATACCACTTGGTCTCGCGCCTCAACAGCACTTGGCCTTGGGCCTAAACACCACTTGGTCTCGGGCCTCAACACCACTTAGTCTCGGGACTCTACACAACTTGGTCTCGCGCCTCAACAACACTTCGTCTCGTCGTCCAACACCACTTGGTGTCGGGCCTCAACACCACTTCGTCTCGGGCTTCAACACCACTTTGTCTAGTCACTCAACACCACTTGGTCTCTTTCCTGAACACCACTTGTTCTCGTCGCTCAACACCACTTCGTTTCGTCATTCAACACCACTTAGTTTCGTCACTCAACACCACTTTGTCTCGCGCATCAAAACCACTTGGCCTCGGGCCTCAACACCTCTTGGTCTCGGACCTCAACACTACCTGGTCTCGGGACTCAACACCACTTGGTCTCGACCCTGAACACCACTTCGTCTCGTCACTCAACACCACTTAGTCTCGTCACTCAACACCACTTGGCCACGGGCCTCAACACCCCTTGGTCTCTGGCCTCAACAACACCTGGTCTTGGTCATCAACACCACTTATCTCGGACCTCAACACGACTTGGTCTCTAAGCTCAACACCAATTGGTCTCGTCGCTCAACAACACTTGGTCTGGACCCTGAATACCACTTGGTCTCGTCGCTCAACACCACTTCGTCTCGTCACTCAACACCACTTGGTCTCGTCACTCAACACCACTTGGTCTCCCGCCTCAACACCACTTGGCCTCGGGCCTCAACAGCACTTCGTCTCGGGCCTCAACATCACCTGGTCTCGGGCCTCAACACCACTTGGTCTCGGATCTCAACACCACTTGGTCTCGTCGCTCAAAACCAATTGGTCTCGTCGCTCAACAACACTTGGTCTCGACCCTTAACACCACTTGGTCTCGTCGCTGAACACCACTTGGTCTCGTCACTCAACACCACTTGGTCTCGCGCCTCAACACCAATTGGTCTCGTCGCTCAACAACACTTGGTCTGGACCCTGAATACCACTTGGTCTCGTCGCTCAACACCACTTCGTCTCGTCACTCAACACCACTTGGTCTCGTCACTCAACACCACTTGGTCTCGCGCCTCAACACCACTTGGCCTCGGGCCTCAACACCACTTGGGCTCGGGCCTCAACACCACCTGGTCTCGGGCCTCAAAACCACTTGGTCTCGGACCTCAACACCACTTGGTCTCGACGCTCAACACCATTTGGTCTCGTCGCTCAACACCACTTGGTCTCGACCCTGAACACCACTAGGTCTCGTCGCTCTACACCACTTGGTCTCGTCGCTCGATACAATTGCGTCTCGTCAGTCAACATCACTTGATCTCGTCACTCAACACCACTTGGTCTCGCGCCTCTACACCACTTCGTCATGTCGTCCAACACCACTTGGTATTGGGCCTCAACACCACTTCGTCTCGGGCTTCAACACCAATTTGTCTCGTCGCTCAACACCACTTGGTCTCTTTCCTGAACACCACTTGTTCTCGTCGCTCAACACCACTTCGTCTCGTCACTCAACACCACTTAGTCTCGCGTCTCAACACCACTTGGCCTCGGGCCTCAACACCATTTGATCTCGGGCCTCAACACCACCTTGTCTCGGGCATCAACACCACCTGTACTCGGACCACAACACCACTTGCTCTCGCCGCACAACACCACTTGATCTCGTCACTCAACACCACTTGGTCTCGCGCCTCAACACCACTTCATCTCGTCGTTCAACACCACTTGAACTCAGGACTCAACACCACTTTTTCTCGACCCTGAACACCACTTCGTCTCGTCACTCAACACCACTTGGTCTCGTCACTCAACATCACTTTGTCTTGGCCACAACACCACTTGGTCTTGGCCACAACACCACTTGGCCTCGGGCCTCAACACCCCTTGGTCTCTGGCCTCAACACCACCTGGTCTCGGGCCCCAAAACCACTTGGTCTCGGACCTCAACACCACTTGGTCTCGACGCTCAACACCACTTGGTCTCGTCGCTCAAAACCACTTGGTCTCTACCCTAAACACCACTTGGTTTCGTCGCTCAACACCACTTGGTCTCGTCGCTCGATACCACTTCGTCTCGTCACTCAACACCACTTGATCACGTCACTCAACACCACTTGGTCTTTCGCCTGAACACCACTCCGTGTGGTCGTACAACACCACTTGGTATCGGGCCTCAACACCACTTCGTCTCGGGCTTCAACACCACTTTGTCTCGTCGCTCAACACCACTTGGTCTCTTTCCTGAACACCACTTGATCTCGTCGCTAAACACCACTTCGTCTCGTTACTCAACACCACTTGGTGTCGCGTCTCAACACCACTTGTCCTCGGGCCTAAACACCACTTGGTCTCGGGCCTCAACACCACTTGGTCTCGGGCCTCAACACCACTTGGTCTCGGACCTCAATGCCACTTGGTCTCGACGCTCAAAACCAATTGGTCTCGTCGCTCAACAACACTTGGTCTCGACCCTTAACACCACTTGGTCTCGTCGCTCAACACCACTTGGTCTCGTCACTCAACACCACTTGTTCTTGTCACTCAACACCACTTGGTCTCGCGCCTCAACACCACTTCGCCTCAGGCCTCAACACCCCTTGGTCTCAGGCCTCAACACCACTTGCTATCGTCGCTCAACACCACTTCGTCTCGTCACTCAACAGTACTTGGTATCGTCACTCAACACCACTTGGTCTCGTCAGTCAACACCACTTGGTCTCGTGCCTCAACACAACTTGGCCTCGGGCCTTAACACCACTTCATCTCGTCGTTCAACACCACTTGGTCTCGGGACTCAACACCACTTGGTCTCGACCCTGAACTCCACTTCGTCTCGTCACTCAACACCACTTGGTCTCGTCACTCAACACAACTTGGTCTTGCGCCTCAACACCACTTGGCCTCGGGCCTCAACACCCCTTCCTCTCGGGCCTCAACACCACCTGGTCTCGGGCTTCAACACCACTTGGTCTCGGACCTCAACACCACTTGGTGTCGACGCTCAACACCACTTGGTCTCGTCACTCAACACCACTTGGTCTTGGCCACAACACCACTTGGACTTGGCCAACACACCACTTGGCCTCGGGCCTCAACACACCTTGGTCTCGGGCCTCAACACCACCTAGTCTCGGGCCCCAACACCACTTGGTCTCGGACCTCAACACCACTTATTTTCGTCGCTCAACACCACTTCGTCTCGTCACTCAACACCACTTGATCACGTCACTCAACACCACTTGGTCTTGCGCCTCAACACCACTCCGTCTGGTCGTACAATACCACTTGGTATCGGGCCTCAACACCTCTTCGTCTCGGGCTTCAACACCACTTTGTCTCGTCGCTCAAAACCACTTGGTCTCTTTCCTGAACACCACTTGTTCTCGTCGCTCAACACCACTTCGTCTCGTCACTCAACACCACTTGGTCTCGTCGCTCAACACCACTTCGTCCCGTCACTCAACAGTTCTTGGTGTCGCAACTCAACACCAGGTGGTCTCGTCACTCAACACCACTTGGTCTCGCGCCTCAACACCACCTGGTCTCGGGCATCAACATCACTTGGTCTCGGACCTCAACACCACTTGGTCTCGCCGCACAACACCACTTGGTCTCGTCACTCAACACCACTTGGTCTCGCGCCTCAACACCACTTCATCTCGTCGTTCAACACCACTTGGTCTCGGGACTCAACACCACTTGGTCTCGACCCTGAACTTCACTTCGTCTCGTCACTCAACACCACTTGGTCTCGTCAGTCAACACCACTTGGTCTCGTCACTCAACACCACTTGGTCTTGCGCCTCAACACCACTTGGCCTCGGGCCTCAACACCCCTTGGTCTCGGGCCTGAACACCACCTGGTCTCGGGCCTCAACACCACTTGGTCTCGGACCTCAACACCACTTGGTGTCGACGCTCAACAACACTTGGACTCGTCGCTCAACACCACTTGGTCTCGAACCTGAACACCACTTGCCTTCGTAGCTCAACACCACTTGGTCTCGTTGCTCGATACCACTTCGTCTCGTTAGTCAACACCACTTGATGACGTCACTCAACACCACTTGGCCTCGCGGCTACACACCACATCGTATCGTCGTCTAACGCCACTTGCATTCGGGCCTCAACACCACTTCGTCTCGGGCTTAAACAACACTTTGTCTCGTCGCTCATCACCACTTGGTCTCTTTCCTGAACACCACTTGGTGTCGTCGCTCAACACCACTTCGTCTCGTCACTCAACACCACTTGGTCTCGTCACTCAACACCACTTGGTCTTGCGCCTCAACACCACTTGGCCTCGGGCCTCAACACCTCTTGTCTCGGGCCTCAACAACACCTGGTCTCGGGCCTCAACGCCACTTGGTCTCGATGCTCAACAATAATTGGTCTCGTCGCTCAACAACACTTGGCCTGGACCCTGAACACCACTTGGTCTCGTCATTCAATACCACTTCGTCTCGTCACTCAACTCCACTTAGTCTCGTCACTAAACACCACTTGGTCTCGGGCTTCAAAACCAATTTGTCTCGTCGCTCAAAACCACTTGGTCTCTTTCCTGAACACGACTTGGTCTCGTCTCTGAACACCACTTCGTCTCGTCACTCAATACCACTTGGTCTCGCGCCTCAACAGCACTTGGCCTTGGGCCTAAACACCACTTGGTCTCGGGCCTCAACACCACTTAGTCTCGGGACTCTACACAACTTGGTCTCGCGCCTCAACAACACTTCGTCTCGTCGTCCAACACCACTTGGTGTCGGGCCTCAACACCACTTCGTCTCGGGCTTCAACACCACTTTGTCTAGTCACTCAACACCACTTGGTCTATTTCCTGAACACCACTTGTTCTCGTCGCTCAACACCACTTCGTTTCGTCATTCAACACCACTTAGTTTCGTCACTCAACACCACTTTGTCTCGCGCATCAAAACCACTTGGCCTCGGGCCTCAACACCTCTTGGTCTCGGACCTCAACACCACCTGGTCTCGGGACTCAACACCACTTGGTCTCGACCCTGAACACCACTTCGTCTCGTCACTCAACACCACTTAGTCTCGTCACTCAACACCACTTGGCCACGGGCCTCAACACCCCTTGGTCTCTGGCCTCAACAACACCTGGTCTTGGTCATCAACACCACTTATCTCGGACCTCAACACGACTTGGTCTCTAAGCTCAACACCAATTGGTCTCGTCGCTCAACAACACTTGGTCTGGACCCTGAATACCACTTGGTCTCGTCGCTGAACACCACTTCGTCTCGTCACTCAACACCACTTGGTCTCGTCACTCAACACCACTTGGTCTCCCGCCTCAACACCACTTGGCCTCGGGCCTCAACACCACTTCGTCTCGGGCCTCAACATCACCTGGTCTCGGGCCTCAACACCACTTGGTCTCGGATCTCAACACCACTTGGTCTCGTCGCTCAAAACCAATTGGTCTCGTCGCTCAACAACACTTGGTCTCGACCCTTAACACCACTTGGTCTCGTCGCTGAACACCACTTGGTCTCGTCACTCAACACCACTTGGTCTCGCGCCTCAACACCAATTGGTCTCGTCGCTCAACAACACTTGGTCTGGACCCTGAATACCACTTGGTCTCGTCGCTCAACACCACTTCGTCTCGTCACTCAACACCACTTGGTCTCGTCACTCAACACCACTTGGTCTCGCGCCTCAAAACCACTTGGCCTCGGGCCTCAACACCACTTGGGCTCGGGCCTCAACACCACCTGGTCTCGGGCCTCAAAACCACTTGGTCTCGGACCTCAACACCACTTGGTCTCGACGCTCAACACCATTTGGTCTCGTCGCTCAACACCACATGGTCTCGACCCTGAACACCACTAGGTCTCGTCGCTCTACACCACTTGGTCTCGTCGCTCGATACCATTGCGTCTCGTCAGTCAACATCACTTGATCTCGTCACTCAACACCACTTGGTCTCGCGCCTCTACACCACTTCGTCATGTCGTCCAACACCACTTGGTATTGGGCCTCAACACCACTTCGTCTCGGGCTTCAACACCAATTTGTCTCGTCGCTCAACACCACTTGGTCTCTTTCCTGAACACCACTTGTTCTCGTCGCTCAACACCACTTCGTCTCGTCACTCAACACCACTTAGTCTCGCGTCTCAACACCACTTGGCCTCGGGCCTCAACACCATTTGATCTCGGGCCTCAACACCACCTTGTCTCGGGCATCAACACCACCTGTACTCGGACCACAACACCACTTGCTCTCGCCGCACAACACCACTTGATCTCGTCACTCAACACCACTTGGTCTCGCGCCTCAACACCACTTCATCTCGTCGTTCAACACCACTTGAACTCAGGACTCAACACCACTTTTTCTCGACCCTGAACACCACTTCGTCTCGTCACTCAACACCACTTGGTCTCGTCACTCAACATCACTTTGTCTTGGCCACAACACCACTTGGTCTTGGCCACAACACCACTTGGCCTCGGGCCTCAACACCCCTTGGTCTCGGGCCTCAACACCACCTGGTCTCGGGCCCCAAAACCACTTGGTCTCGGACCTCAACACCACTTGGTCTCGACGCTCAACACCACTTGGTCTCGTCGCTCAAAACCACTTGGTCTCTACCCTAAACACCACTTGGTTTCGTCGCTCAACACCACTTGGTCTCGTCGCTCGATACCACTTCGTCTCGTCACTCAACACCACTTGATCACGTCACTCAACACCACTTGGTCTTTCGCCTGAACACCACTCCGTGTGGTCGTACAACACCACTTGGTATCGGGCCTCAACACCACTTCGTCTCGGGCTTCAACACCACTTTGTCTCGTCGCTCAACACCACTTGGTCTCTTTCCTGAACACCACTTGATCTCGTCGCTAAACACCACTTCGTCTCGTTACTCAACACCACTTGGTGTCGCGTCTCAACACCACTTGTCCTCGGGCCTAAACACCACTTGGTCTCGGGCCTCAACACCACTTGGTCTCGGGCCTCAACACCACTTGGTCTCGGACCTCAATGCCACTTGGTCTCGACGCTCAAAACCAATTGGTCTCGTCGCTCAACAACACTTGGTCTCGACCTTTAACACCACTTGGTCTCGTCGCTCAACACCACTTGGTCTCGTCACTCAACACCACTTGTTCTTGTCACTCAACACCACTTGGTCTCGCGCCTCAACACCCCTTCGCCTCAGGCCTCAACACCCCTTGGTCTCAGGCCTCAACACCACTTGCTATCGTCGCTCAACACCACTTCGTCTCGTCACTCAACAGTACTTGGTATCGTCACTCAACACCACTTGGTCTCGTCAGTCAACACCACTTGGTCTCGTGCCTCAACACAACTTGGCCTCGGGCCTTAACACCACTTCATCTCGTCGTTCAACACCACTTGGTCTCGGGACTCAACACCACTTGGTCTCGACCCTGAACTCCACTTCGTCTCGTCACTCAACACCACTTGGTCTCGTCACTCAACACAACTTGGTCTTGCGCCTCAACACCACTTGGCCTCGGGCCTCAACACCCCTTCCTCTCGGGCCTCAACACCACCTGGTCTCGGGCTTCAACACCACTTGGTCTCGGACCTCAACACCACTTGGTGTCGACGCTCAACACCACTTGGTCTCGTCACTCAACACCACTTGGTCTTGGCCACAACACCACTTGGTCTTGGCCAACACACCACTTGGCCTCGGGCCTCAACACACCTTGGTCTCGGGCCTCAACACCACCTAGTCTCGGGCCCCAACACCACTTGGTCTCGGACCTCAACACCACTTATTTTCGTCGCTCAACACCACTTCGTCTCGTCACTCAACACCACTTGATCACGTCACTCAACACCACTTGGTCTTGCGCCTCAACACCACTCCGTCTGGTCGTACAATACCACTTGGTATCGGGCCTCAACACCTCTTCGTCTCGGGCTTCAACACCACTTTGTCTCGTCGCTCAAAACCACTTGGTCTCTTTCCTGAACACCACTTGTTCTCGTCGCTCAACACCACTTCGTCTCGTCACTCAACACCACTTGGTCTCGTCGCTCAACACCACTTCGTCCCGTCACTCAACAGTTCTTGGTGTCGCAACTCAACACCAGGTGGTTTCGTCACTCAACACCACTTGGTCTCGCGCCTCAACACCACCTGGTCTCGGGCATCAACATCACTTGGTCTCGGACCTCAACACCACTTGGTCTCGCCGCACAACACCACTTGGTCTCGTCACTCAACACCACTTGGTCTCGCGCCTCAACACCACTTCATCTCGTCGTTCAACACCACTTGGTCTCGGGACTCAACACCACTTGGTCTCGACCCTGAACTTCACTTCGTCTCGTCACTCAACACCACTTGGTCTCGTCAGTCAACACCACTTGGTCTCGTCACTCAACACCACTTGTTCTTGCGCCTCAACACCACTTGGCCTCGGGCCTCAACACCCCTTGGTCTCGGGCCTGAACACCACCTGGTCTCGGGCCTCAACACCACTTGGTCTCGGACCTCAACACCACTTGGTGTCGACGCTCAACAACACTTGGACTCGTCGCTCAACACCACTTGGTCTCGAACCTGAACACCACTTGCCTTCGTAGCTCAACACCACTTGGTCTCGTTGCTCGATACCACTTCGTCTCGTAAGTCAACACCACTTGATGACGTCACTCAACACCACTTGGCCTCGCGGCTACACACCACATCGTCTCGTCGTCTAACGCCACTTGCATTCGGGCCTCAACACCACTTCGTCTCGGGCTTAAACAACACTTTGTCTCGTCGCTCATCACCACTTGGTCTCTTTCCTGAACACCACTTGGTGTCGTCGCTCAACACCACTTCGTCTCGTCACTCAACACCACTTGGTCTCGTCACTCAACACCACTTGGTCTTGCGCCTCAACACCACTTGGCCTCGGGCCTCAACACCTCTTGTCTCGGGCCTCAACAACACCTGGTCTCGGGCCTCAACGCCACTTGGTCTCGATGCTCAACAATAATTGGTCTCGTCGCTCAACAACACTTGGCCTGGACCCTGAACACCACTTGGTCTCGTCATTCAATACCACTTCGTCTCGTCACTCAACTCCACTTAGTCTCGTCACTAAACACCACTTGGTCTCGGGCTTCAAAACCAATTTGTCTCGTCGCTCAAAACCACTTGGTCTCTTTCCTGAACACCACTTGGTCTCGTCTCTGAACACCACTTCGTCTCGTCACTCAATACCACTTGGTCTCGCGCCTCAACAGCACTTGGCCTTGGGCCTAAACACCACTTGGTCTCGGGCCTCAACACCACTTAGTCTCGGGACTCTACACAACTTGGTCTCGCGCCTCAACAACACTTCGTCTCGTCGTCCAACACCACTTGGTGTCGGACCTCAGCACCACTTGGTCTCGGGCTTCAACACCACTTTGTCTCGTCGCTAAACACCACTTGGTGTCTTTCCTGAACACCACTTGTTCTCGTCGCTCAACACCACTTTGTCTCGTCACTCAACACCACTTTGTCTCGCGCCTCAACACCACTTGGCCTCGGGCCTCAACACCTCTTGGACTCGGGCCTCAACATCACCTGGTCTCGGGACTCAACACCACTTGGTCTCGACCCTGAACACCACTTCGTCTCGTCACTCAACACCACTTAGTCTCGTCACTCAACACCAGTTGGTCTCGCGCCTCAACACCACTTGGCCACGGGCCTCAACACCCCTTGGTCTCTGGCCTCAACATTACCTGGTCTTGGGCCTCAACACTACTTGGTCTCGGACCTCAACACGACTTCGTCTCGAAGCTCAACACCAATTGGTCTCGTCGCTCAACAACACTTGGTCTGGACCCATAACACCACTTGGTCTCGTCGCTCAACACCACTTCGTCTCGTCACTCAACACCACTTGGTCTCGTCACTCAACACCACTTGGTTTCGCGCCTCAACACCACTTGGCCTCAGGCCTCAACACCCGTTGGTCTCAGGCCTCAACACTACTTGGTCTCGTCGCTCAACACCACTTCGTCTCGTCACTCAACACCACTTGGTCTCGTCACTCAACACCACTTGGTCTCGCGCCTCAACACCACTTGGCCTCGGGCCTCAACACCCCTTGGTCTCGGGCCTCAACACCACCTGGTCTCGGGCATCCACACCACTTGGTCTCGGACCTCAACACCACTTGGTCTCGCCGCACAACACCACTTGGTCTCGTCATTCAACACCACTTGGTCTCGCGCCTCAACACCACTTCATCTCATCGTTCAACACCATTTGGTCTCGGAACTCAACACCACTTGGTCTCGACCCTGAACTCCACTTCGTCTCGTCAATCAACACCACTTGGTCTCGTCACTCAACACTACTTGGTCTTGCGCCTCAACACCACTTGGCCTCGGGCTTCAACACCCCTTGGTCTCGGGCCTCAACACCACCTGGTCTTGGGCCTCAAAACCACTTGGTCTCGGACCTCAACACCACTTGGTGTCGACGCTCAACACCACGTGGATATGTCGCTCAACTCCACTTGGTCTCGAACCTGATAACCACTTGGTCTCGTCGCTCAAAACCACTTGGTCTCGTCGCTCAAAACCACTTGGTCTCGTCGCTCGATACCATTTCGTCTCGTCAGTCAACATCACTTGATTTCGTCACTCAACACCACTTGGCCACGCGCCTACACACCACATCGTCTCCTCGTCCAACACCACTTGCTATCGGGCCTCAACACAACTTCGTCTCGGGCTTCAACAACACTTTGTCTCGTCGCTCAACACCTCTTGGTCTCTTTCCTGAACACCATTTGGCCTCGTCGCTCAACACCACTTTGTTTCGTCACTCAACACCACTTGGTCTCGCGTCTCAACACCAAATGGCCACGAGCTTCAACACCAGTTGATCTCGGGCCTCAACACCACCTTGTCTCGGGCATCAACACCACTTGGTGTCGGACCACAACACCACTTGGTCTCGCCGCACAACACCACTTGATCTCGTCACTCAACACCACTTTTTCTCGACCCTGAACACCACTTCGTTTCGTCACTCAACACCACTTGGTCTCGTCACTCAACACCACTTGGTCTTGGCCACAACACCACTTGGTCTTGGCCACAACACCACTTGGCCTCGGGCGTAACACCCCCGTGTCTCGGGCCTCAACACCACCTGGTCTCGGGCCCCAACACCACTTGGTCTCGGACCTCAAAACCACTTGGTCTCTACCCTGAACACCACTTGGTTTCGTCGCTCAACACCACTTGGTCTCGTCGCTCGATAGCACTTCGTCTCGTCACTCAACACCACTTGATCAGGTCACTCAAAACCACTTGTTCTTGCGCCTCAACACCACTCCATCTGGTCGTACAACACCACTTGGTCTCGCGCCCCAATACCACTTGGTCACGGGCCTCAACACCCCTTGGTCTCGGCCTCAACATTACCTGGTCTTGGGCCTCAAAACCACATGGTCTCGGACCTCAACACGACTTGGTCTCGAAGCTCATCACCATTGGTCTCGTCGCTCAACATTACTTGGTCTGGACCCTGAACACCACTTGGTCTCGTCGCTCAACACCTCTTCGTCTCCTCACTCAACACCACTTGGTCTCGTCATTCAACACCACTTGGTCTCGCGCCTCAACACCACTTGGCCTCAGGCCTCAACACCCCTTGGTCTCAGGCCTCAACACCACTTGGTCTCGTCGCTCAACATCACTTCGTCTCGTCACTCAACACCACTTGGTCTCTTCACTCAACACCACTTGGTCTCGCGCCTCAACACCACTTGGCCTCGGGCCTCAACACCACCTGGTTTCGGGCATCAACACCACTAGGTCTCGTCACTCAACACCACTTGGTCTTGCGCCTCTACACCACTTGGTCTCGCCTCTCAACACCACTTCGTCTCGTCACTCAACACCAGTTGGTCTCGCGCCTTACCAGCACTTGGCCTCGGGCCTCAACACCACTTGGTCTCGGGCCTCAACACCACTTAGTCTCGGGACTCTACACAACTTGGTCTCGCGCCTCAACACCACTTCGTCTCGTCGTCCAACACCACTTGGTGTCGGGCCTCAACACCACTTCGTATCGGGCTTCAACACCACTTTGTCTCGTCGCTCAACACCACTTGGTCTCTTTTCTCAACACCACTTTTTCTCGTCGCTCAACACCACTTCGTCTCGTCACTCAACACCACTTGGTCTCGTCACTCAACACCACTTTGTCTCGCGCCTCAACACCACTTGGCCTCGGGCCTCAACACCTCTTGGTCTCGGGCCTCAACACCACCTGGTCTCGGGACTCAACACCACTTGGTCTCGACCTTGAACACCACTTCGTCTCGTCACTCAACACCACTTAGTCTCGTCACTCAACACCACTTTATCTCGCTCCTCAACACCACTTGGCCTCGGGTCTCAACACCCCTTGGTCTCGGGCCTCAACACCACCTGGTCTCGGGCATCAACACCACTTGGTCTCGGACCTCAACACCACTTGTTCTCGTCACTCAACACCACTTGTTCTCGCGCCTCAACACCACTTGGCCTCAGGCCTCAACACCCCTTGGTCTCAGGCCTTAACACCACTTGGTCTCGTCGCTCAACACCACTTCGTCTCGTCACTCAACAGTACCTGGTATCGTCACTCAACACCACTTGGTCTCGTCACTCAACACCACTTGGTCTCGCGCCTCAACACCACTTGCCCTCGGGCCTCAACACCCCTTGGTCTCGGGCCTCAACACTACCTGGTCTCGGGCATCAACATCACTTGGTCTCGGACCTCAACACCACTTGGTCTCGCCGCACAACACCACTTGGTCTCGTCACTCAACACCACTTGCTATCGGGCCTCAACACCACCTCGTCTCGGGCTTCAACAACACTTTGTCTCGTCGCTCAACACCACTTGGTCTCTTTCCTGAACATAACTTGGTGTCGTCGCTCAACGCCACTTCGTCTCGTTACTCAACACCACTAGGTCTCGTCACTCAACACCACTTGGTCTTGCGCCTCAACACCACTTGGCCTCGGGCCTCAACACCCCTTGGTCTCGGGCATCAACAACACCTGGTCTCGGGCCTCAACACCACTTGGTCTCGGACCTCAACACGACTTGGTCTCGGACCTCAACACCACTTTGTATCGGGCTTCAACACCACTTTCTCTCGTCGCTCAACACCACTTGGTCTCTTTCCTGAACACCACTTGTTCTCATCGCTCAACACCACTTCGTCTCGTCACTCAACACCACTTGGTCTCGTCACTCAACACCACTTTGTCTCGCGCCTCAACACCACTTGGCCTCGGGCCTCAACACCTCTTGGTCTCGGGCCTCAACACCACCTGGTCTCGGGACTCAACACCACTTGGTCTCGACCCTGAACACCACTTCGTCTCGTCACTCAACACCACTTAGTCTCGTCACTCAGCACCACTTGGTCTCGCACCTCAGAACCACTTGGCCACGGGCTTCAACACCCCTTGGTCTCGCCCTCAACATTACCCGGTCTTGGGCCTCAACACCACTTGGTCTCGGACCTCAACACGACTTGGTCTCGAAGCTCAACACCATTGGTCTCGTCGCTCAACAACACTTGGTCTGGACCCTGAAAACCACTTGGTCTCGTCGCTCAACACCACTTCGTCTCGTCACTCAACACCACTTGGTCTCGTCACTCAACACCACTTGGTCTCGCGCCTCAACACCACTGGGCCTCGGGCCTCAACACCACTTGGTCTCGGGCGTCAACATCACCTGGTCTTGGGCCTCAACACCACTTGGTCTCGGACCTCAACACCACTTGGTCTCGACGCTCAAAACCAATTGGTCTCGTCGCTCAACAACACTTGGTCTCGACCCTTAACACCACTTGGTCTCGTCGCTCAACACCACTTGGTCTCGTCACTCAACACCACTTGGTCTCGCGCCTCAACACCAGTTGGCCTCAGGCCTCAACACCCCTTGGTCTCGGGCCTCAACACCACCTGGTCTCGGGCATCAACACCACTTGGTCTCGGACCTCAACACCACTTGTTCTCGTCACTCAACACCACTTGGTCTCGCGCCTCAACACCACTTGGCCTCAGGCGTCAACACCCCTTGGTCTCAGGCCTCAATACCACTTGGTCTCGTCGCTCAACACCACTTCGTCTCGTCACTCAACACCACTAGGTCTCGTCACTCAACACCACTTGGTCTTGCGCCTCTACACCACTTCGTCTCGTCACTCAACACCAGTTGGTCTCGCGCCTCAACAGCACTTGGCCTCGGGCCTCAACACCACTTGGTCTCGGGCCTCAACACCACTTCGTCTCGTCGTCCAACACCACTTGGTGTCGGGCCTCAACACCACTTCGTATCGGGCTTCAACACCACTTTGTCTCGTCGCCTAACACCACTTGGTCTCTTTCCTGAACACCACTTTTTCTCGTCGCTCAACACCACTTCGTCTCGTCACTCAACACCACTTGGTCTCTTCACTCAACACCACTTGGTCTCGCGCCTCAACACCACTTGGCCACGGGCCTCAACACCACCTGGTCTCGGGCATCAACACCACATGGTCTCGGACCTCAACACCACTTGGTCAAGCCGCACATCACCACTTGGTCTCGTCACTCAACACCTCTTGGTCTCGCGCCTCAACACCACTTCATCTCGTCTTAAACACCACTTGGTCTCGGGACTCAACATCACTTGGTCTCGACCCTGATCTCCAATTCGTCTAGTCACTCAACACCACTTGGTCTCGTCACTCAACACCACATGGTCTTGCGCCTCAACACCACTTGCCCTCGGGCTCCAACACCCCTTGGTCTCGGGCCTCAACACCACCTGGTCTCGGGCCTCAAAACCACTTGGTCTTGGACCTCAAAACCACTTGGTGTCGACGCTCAACACCACGTGGATATGTCGCTCAACACCACTTGGTCTCGAACCTGAACACCACTTCGTCTCGTCGCTCAACACCACTTGGTCTCGTCGCTCGCTACCATTTCGTCTCGCCAGTCAACATCACTTGATCTCGTCACTCAACACCACTTGGCCACGCGCCTACACACCACATCGTCTCGTCGTCCATCACCACTTGCTATCGGGCCTCAACACCACTTAGTCTCGGGCTTCAACAACACATTGTCTCGTCGCTCTACACCACTTGGTCTCTTTCCTGAACACCATTGGTCTCGTCGCTCAACACCACTTCATCTCGTCACTCAACACCACTTGGTCTCGCGTCTCAACACCACGTGGTCTCGGACCACAACACCACTTGGTCTCGCACCACAACACCACTTGATCTCGTCACTCAACACCACTTGATCTCGCGACTCCACACCACTTCATCTCGTCGTTCAACACCACTTGGTCTCAGGACTAAACACCACTTTTTCTCGACCCTGAACACCACTTCGTCTCGTCACTCAACACCACTTGGTCTCGTCACTCAACACCACTTGGTCTCGTCACTCAACACCACTTGGTCTTGGCCACAACACCACTTGGTCTTGGACACAACACCACTTGGCCTCGGGCCTAAACACCCCTTGGTCTCGGGCCTCAACACCACCTGGTCTCGGACCTCAACACCACTTGGTCTCGACGCTCAACACCACCTGGTCTCGTCGCTCAAAACTACTTGGTCTTTACCCAGAACAACACTTGCTTTCGTCGCTCAACACCACTTGGTCTCGTCGCTCGATACCACTTCGTCTCATCACTCAAAACCAATTGATCACGTCACTCAACACCACTTGGTCTTGCGCCTCAACACCACTCCATCTGGTCGTACAACACCACTTGGTATCGGGCCTCAACACCTCTTCGTCTCGGGCTTCAACACCACTTTGTCTCGTCGCTCAAAACCACTTGGTCTCTTATCTGAACACCACTTGTTCTCGTCGCTCAACACCACTACGTCGCGTCACTCAACACCACTTGGTCTCGTCACTCAACACCACTTGGTCTCGCGCCTCAACACCCCTTGGTCTCGGGCCTCAACACCATCTGATCTCGGGCATCAACACCACTTGGTCTCGGACCTCAACACCACTTGGTCTTGCCGCACAACACCACTTGGTCTCGTCACTCAACACCACTTGGTCTCGTGCCTCAACACCACTTCATCTCGTCGTTCAACACCACTTGCTCTTGGGACTCAACACCACTTGGTCTCGACGCTCAACACCACTTGGTCTCGTCGCTCAACACCACTTGGTCTCGACCCTGAAGACCACTTGGTCACGTCGCTCTACACCACTTGATCTCGTCGCTCGATACCACTTCGTCTCGTCACTCAACACCACTTGTTCTCGTCACTCAACACCACTTGGTCTCGCAACTCAACACCACTAGGTCTTGCGCCTCAACACCACTTGGCCTCGGGCCTCAACAGCCCTTGGTCTCGGGCCTCAACACCACCTGGTCTCGGGCCTCAACACCACTTGGTCTCGGACCTCAACACGACTTGGTCTCGACGCTCAACACTAATTGGTCGCGTCGCTCAACTACACTTGGCCTGGACCCTGAACACCACTTGGTGTCGTCACTGTACACCACTTCGCCTCGTCACTCAACTCCACTTAGTCTCGTCACTCAACACCACTTGGTCTCGGGCTTCAAAACCAATTTGTCTAGTCGCTCAACACCACTTCGTCTCTTTCCTGAACACCACTTGGTCTCGTCTCTCATCACCACTTCGTCTCGTCACTCAACATCACATGGTCTCGCGCCTCAACTGCACTTGGCCTCGGGCCTCAACACCTCTTGGTCTAGGGCCTCAACACCACTTAGTCTCGGGTTGCTACACAACTTGGTCTCGCGCCTCAACACCACTTCGTCTCGTCGTCCAACACCACTTGGTGTCGGGCCTCAACACCACTTCGTCTCGGGCTTCAACACCACTTTGTCTCGTCACTCAACACCACTTGGTCTCTTTCCTGAACACCACTTGTTCTCGTCGCTCAACACCACTTCGTTTCGTCACTCAACACCACTTAGTTTCGTCACTCAACACCACTTTGTCTCGCGCATCAAAACCACTTGGCCTCGGGCCTCAACACCTCTTGGTCTCGGGCCTCAACACCACCTGGTCTCGGGACTCAACACCACTTGGTCTCGACCCTGAACACCACTTCGTCTCGTCACTCAACACCACTTAGTCTCGTCACTCAACACCACTTGGTCTCGTCACTCAACACCACTTGGTCTCGCGCCTCAACACCACTTGATCTCGGTCCTCAACACCACTTATCTCGGACCTCAACACGCCTTGGTCTCTAAGCTCAACACCAATTGGTCTCGTCGCTCAACAACACTTGGTCTGGACCCTGAATACCACTTGGTCTCGTCGCTCAACACCACTTCGTCTCGTCACTCAACACCACTTGGTCTCGTCACTCAACACCACTTGGTCTCGCGCCTCAACACCACTTGGCCTCGGTCCTCAACACCACTTGGGCTCGGGCCTCAACACCACCTGGTCTCGGGCCTCAAAACCACTTGCTCTCGGACCTCAACACCACTTGGTCTCGACGCTCAACACCATTTGGTCTCGTCGCTCAACACCACTTGGTCTCGACCCTGAACACCACTAGGTCTCGTCGCTCTACACCACTTGGTCTCGTCGCTCGATACCATTGCGTCTCGTCAGTCAATATCACTTGATCTCGTCACTCAACACCACTTGGGCTCGCGCCTCTACACCACTTCGTCATGTCGTCCAACACCACTTGGTATCGGGCCTCAACACCACTTCGTCTCGGGCTTCAACACCCATTTGTCTCGTCGCTCAACACCACTTGGTCTCTTTCCTGAACACCACTTGTTCTCGTCGCTCAACACCACTTCGTCTCGTCACTCAACACCACTTAGTCTCGCGTCTCAACAGCACTTGGCCTCGGGCCTCAACACCACTTGATCTCGGGCCTCAACACCAATTTGTCTCGGGCATCAACACCACTTGTACTCGGACCACAACACCACTTGCTCTCGCCGCACAACACCACTTGATCTCGTCACTCAACACCATATGGTCTCGCGCCTCAACACCACTTCATCTCGTCGTTCAACACCACTTGAACTCAGGACTCAACACCACTTTTTTTGTCGAACCTGAACACCACTTCGTCTCGTCACTCAACACCACTTGGTCTCGTCACTCAACATCACTTTGTCTTGGCCACAACACCACTTGGTCTTGGCCACAACACCACTTGGCCTCGGGCCTCAACACCCCTTGGTCTCGGGCCTCAACACCACCTGGTCTCGGGCCCCAACACCACTTGGTCTCGGACCTCAACACCACTTGGTCTCGACGCTCAACACCACTTGGTCTCGTCGCTCAAAACCACTTGGTCTCTACCCTAAACACCACTTGGTTTCGTCGCTCAACACCACTTGGTCTCGTCGCTCGATACCACTTCATCTCGTCACTCAACACCACTTGATCACGTCACTCAACACCACTTGGTCTTTCGCCTGAACACCACTCCGTGTGGTCGTACAACACCACTTGGTATCGGGCCTCAACACCACTACGTCTCGGGCTTCAACACCACTTTGTCTCGTCGCTCAACACCACTTGGTCTCTTTCCTGAACACCACTTGATCTCGTCGCTAAACACCACTTCGTCTCGTTACTTAACACCACTTGGTGTCGCGTCTCAACACCACTTGTCCTCGGGCCTATACACCACTTGGTCTCGGGCCTCAACACCACTTGGTCTCGGGCCTCAACACCACTTGGTCTCGGACCTCAATGCCACTTGGTCTCGACGCTCAAAACCAATTGGTCTCGTCGCTCAACAACACTTGGTCTCGACCCTTAACACCACTTGGTCTCGTCGCTCAACACCACTTGGTCTCGTCCCTCAACACCACTTGTTCTTGTCACTCAACACCACTTGGTCTCGCGCCTCAACACCACTTGGCCTCAGGCCTCAACACCCTTTGGTCTCAGGCCTCAACACCACTTGGTATCGTCGCTCAACACCACTTCGTCTCGTCACTCAACAGTACTTGGTATCGTCACTCAACACCACTTGGTCTCGTCAGTGAACACCACTTGGTCTCGTGCCTCAACACCACTTGGCCTCGGGCCTCAACAACACTTCATCTCGTCGTTCAACACCACTTGGTCTCGGGACTCAACACCACTTGGTCTCGACCCTGAACTCCACTTCGTCTCGTCACTCAACACCACTTGGGTTCGTCACTCAACACAACTTGGTCTTGCGCCTCAACACCACTTGGCCTCGGGCCTCAACACCCCTTGGTCTCGGGCCTGAACACCACTTGGTCTCGGGCCTCAACATCACTTGGTCTCGGACCTCAACACCACTTGGTGTCGACGCTCAACACCACTTGGTCTCGTCACTCAACACCACTTGGTCTTGGCCAACACACCACTTGGCCTCGGGCCTCAACACACCTTGGTCTCGGGCCTCAACACCACCTGGTCTCGGGCCCCAACACCACTTGGTCTCGTCACTCAAAACCGCTTGATCACGTCACTCAACACCACCTGGTCTTGCGCCTCAACACCACTCCGTCTGGTCGTACAATACCACTTGGTATCGGGCCTCAACACCTCTTCGTCTCGGGCTTCAACACCACTTTGTCTCGTCGCTCAACACCACTTCGTCCCGTCACTCAACAGTTCTTGGTGTCGCAACTCAACACCAGTTGGTCTCGTCACTCAACACCACTTGGTCTCGCGCCTCAACACCACCTGGTCTCGGGCATCAACATCACTTGGTCTCGGACCTCAACACCACTTGGTCTCGCCGCACAACACCACTTGGTCTCGCGCCTCAACACCACTTCATCTCGTCGTTCAACACCACTTGGTCTCGGGACTCAACACCACTTGGTCTCGACCCTGAACTCCACTTCGTCTCGTCACTCAACACCACTTGGTCTCGTCACTCAACACCACTTGGTCTCGTCACTCAACACCACTTGGTCTTGCGCCTCAACACCACTTGGCCTCGGGCCTCAACACCCCTTGGTCTCGGGCCTCAACACCTCCTGGTCTCGGGCCTCAACACCACTTGGTCTGGGACCTCAACACCACTTGGTGTCGCCGCTCAACACCACTTGGACTCGTCGCTCAACACCACTAGGTCTCGAACCTGAACACCACTTGCCTTCGTAGCTCAACACCACTTGGTCTCGTTGCTCGATACCACTTCGTCTCGTCAGTCAACATCACTTGATCTCGTCACTCAACACCACTTGGCCTCGCGGCTACACACCACATCGTCTCGTCGTCTAGCGCCACTTGCATTCGGGCCTCAACACCACTTCGTCTCGGGCTTCAACAACACTTTGTCTCGTCACTCATCACCACTTGGTCTCTTTCCTGAACACCACTTGGTGTCGTCGCTCAACACCACTTCGTCTCGTCACTCAACACCACTTGGTCTCGTCACTCAACACCACTTGGTCTTGCGCCTCAACACCACTTGGCCTCGGGCTTCAACACCCCATGGTCTCGGGCCTCAACACCATCTGGTCTCGGGCCTCAACACCACCTGGTCTCGGACCTCAACACCACTTGGTCTCGACGCTCAACACCACTTGTTCTCGTCACTCAACACCACTTGGTCTCGCGCCTCAACACCACTTGGCCTCAGGCTTCAACACCCCTTGGTCTCAGGCCTCAACACCACTTGGTCTCGTCGCTCAACACCACTTCGTCCCGTCACTCAACAGTACTTGGTATCGTCACTCAACAACACTTGGTCTCGCGCCTCAACACCACCTGGTCTCGGGCATCAACATCACTTGGTCTCGGACCTCAACACCACTAGGTCTCGCCGCACAACACCACTTGGTCTCGTCACTCAACACCACTTGGTCTCGCGCCTCAACACCACTTCATCTCGTCGTTCAATACCACTTGGTCTCGGGACTCAACACCACTTGGTCTCGACCCTGAACTCCACTTCGTCTCGTCACTCAACACCACTTGGTCTCGTCACTCAACACCACTTGGTCTCGTCACTCAACACCACTTGGTCTCGTCACTCAACACCACTTGGTCTTGCGCCTCAACACCACTTGGCCTCGGGCCTCTACACCTCTTGGTCTCGGGCCTCAACACCACCTGGTCTCGGGCCTCAACACCACTTGGTCTCGGACCTCAACACGACTTGGTCTCGACGCTCAACACTAATTGGTCGCGTCGCTCAACTACACTTGGCCTGGACCCTGAACACCACTTTATGTCGTCACTCAACACCACTTCGTCTCGTCACTCAACTCCACTTAGTCTCGTCACTCAACACCACTTAGTCTCGGGCTTCAAAACCAATTTGTCTAGTCGCTCAAAACCACTTGGTCTCTTTCCTGAACACCACTTGGTCTCGTCTCTCAACACCACTTCGTCTCGTCACTCAACATCACTTGGTCTCGCGCCTCAACTGCACTTGGCCTCGGGCCTCAACACCTCTTGGTCTAGGGCCTCAACACCACTTAGTCACGGGACTCTACACAACTTGGTCTCGCGCCTCAACACCACTTCGTCTCGTCGTCCAACACCACTTGGTGTCGGGCCTCAACACCACTTCGTCTCGGGCTTCAACACCACTTTGTCTCGTCGCTCAACACCACTTGGTCTCTTTCCTGAACACCACTTGATCTCGTCGCTAAACACCACTTCGTCTCGTTACTTAACACCACTTGGTGTCGCGTCTCAACACCACTTGTCCTCGGGCCTAAACACCACTTGGTCTCGGGCCTCAACACCACTTGGTCTCGGGCCTCAACACCACTTGGTCTCGGACCTCAATGCCACTTGGTCTCGACGCTCAAAACCAATTGGTCTCGTCGCTCAACAACACTTGGTCTCGACCCTTAACACCACTTGGTCTCGTCGCTCAACACCACTTGGTCTCGTCACTCAACACCACTTGTTCTTGTCACTCAACACCACTTGGTCTCGCGCCTCAACACCACTTGGCCTCAGGCCTCAACACACTTTGGTCTCAGGCCTCAACACCACTTGGTATCGTCGCTCAACACCACTTCGTCTCGTCACTCAACAGTACTTGGTATCGTCACTCAACACCACTTGGTCTCGTCAGTCAACACCACTTGGTCTCGTGCCTCAACACCACTTGGTCTCGGGCCTCAACACCACTTCATCTCGTCGTTCAACACTACTTGGTCTCGGGACTCAACACCACTTGGTCTCGACCCTGAACTCCACTTCGTCTCGTCACTCAACACCACTTGGTCTCGTCACTCAACACAACTTGGTCTTGCGCCTCAACACCACTTGGCCTCGGGCCTCAACACCCCTTGGTCTCGGGCCTGAACACCACTTGGTCTCTGGCCTCAACACCACTTGGTCTCGGACCTCAACACCACTTGGTGTCGACGCTCAACACCACTTGGTCTTGGCCAACACACCACTTGGCCTCGGGCCTCAACACACCTTGGTCTCGGGCCTCAACACCACCTGGTCTCGGGCCCCAACACCACTTGATCTCGGACCTCAACACCACTTGGTTTCGTCGCTCAACACCACTTCGTCTCGTCACTCAAAACCACTTGATCACGTCACTCAACACCACTTGGTCTTGCGCCTCAACACCACTCCGTCTGGTCGTACAATACCACTTGGTATCGGGCCTCAACACCTCTTCGTCTCGGGCTTCAACACCACTTTGTCTCGTCGCTCAAAACCACTTGGTCTCTTTCCTGAACACCACTTGTTCTCGTCGCTCAACACCACTTCGTCTCGTCACTCAACACCACTTGGTCTCGTCGCTCAACACCACTTCGTCCCGTCACTCAACAGTTCTTGGTGTCGCAACTCAACACCAGTTGGTCTCGTCACTCAACACCACTTGGTCTCGCGCCTCAACACCACCTGGTCTCGGGCATCAACATTACTTGGTCTCGGACCTCAACACCACTTGGTCTCGCCGCACAACACCACTTGGTCTCGTCACTCAACACCACTTGGTCTCGCGCCTCAACACCACTTCATATTGTCGTTCAACACCACTTGGTCTCGGGACTCAACACCACTTGGTCTCGACCCTGAACTCCACTTCGTCTCGTCACTCAACACCACTTGGTCTCGTCACTCAACACCACTTGGTCTTGCGCCTCAACACCACTTGGCCTCGGGCCTCAACACCCCTTGGTCTCGGGCCTCAACACCTCCTGGTCTCGGGCCTCAACACCACTTGGTCTCGGACCTCAACACCACTTGGTGTCGCCGCTCAACACCACTTGGACTCGTCGCTCAACACCACTTGGTCTCGAACCTGAACACCACTTGCCTTCGTAGCTCAACACCACTTCGTCTCGGGCTTCAACAACAATTTGTCTCGTCGCTCAACACCACTTGGTCTCTTTCCTGAACACCACTTTTTCTCGTCGCTCAACACCACTTCGTCTCGTCACTCAACACCACTTGGTCTCGTCACTCAACACAACTTTGTCTCGCGCCTCAACACCACTTGGCCTCGGACCTCAACACCTCTTGGTCTCGGGCCTCAACACCACCTGGTCTCGGGACTCAACACCACTTGGTCTCGCACCACAACACCACTTGATCTCGTCACTCAACACCACTTGATCTCGCGACTCCACACCACTTCATCTCGTCGTTCAACACCACTTGGTCTCAGGACTCAACACCACTTTTTCTCGACCCTGAACACCACTTCGTCTCGTCACTCAACACCACTTGGTCTCGTCACTCAACACCACTTGGTCTTGGCCACAACACCACTTGGTCTTGGACACAACACCACTTGGCCTCGGGCCTAAACACCCCTTGGTCTCGGGCCTCAACACCACCTGGTCTCGGGCCCCAACACCACTTGGTCTCGGACCTCAACACCACTTGGTCTCGACGCTCAACACCACCTGGTCTCGTCGCTCAAAACTACTTGGTCTCTACCCTGAACAACACTTGCTTTCGTCGCTCAACACCACTTGGTCTCGTCGCTCGATACCACTTCGTCTCATCACTCAAAACCACTTGATCACGTCACTCAACACCACTTAGTCTTGCGCCTCAACACCACTCCATCTGGTCGTACAACACCACTTGGTATCGGGCCTCAACACCTCTTCGTCTCGGGCTTCAACACCACTTTGTCTCGTCGCTCAAAACCACTTGGTCTCTTATCTGAACACCACTTGTTCTCGTCGCTCAACACCACTTCGTCGCGTCACTCAACACCACTTGGTCTCGTCACTCAACACCACTTGGTCTCGCGCCTCAACACCCCTTGGTCTCGGGCTTCAACACCATCTGATCTCGGGCATCAACACCACTTGGTCTCGGACCTCAACACCACTTGGTCTTGCCGCACAACACCACTTGGTCTGGTCACTCAACACCACTTGGTCTCGTGCCTCAACACCACTTCATCTCGTCGTTCAACACCACTTGCTCTTGGGACTCAACACCACTTGGTCTCGCGCCTCAACACCACTTGGCCTCAGGCCTCAACACCCCTTGGTCTCAGGCCTCAATACCACTTGGTCTCGTCGCTCAACACCACTTCGTCTCGTCACTCAACACCACTATGTCTCGTCACTCAACACCACTTGGTCTTGCGCCTCTACACCACTTGGTCTCGCCTCTCAACACCACTTCGTCTCATCACTCAACACCAGTTGGTCTCGCGCCTCAACAGCACTTGGCCTCGGGCCTCAACACCACTTGGTCTCGGGCCTCAACACCACTTAGTCTCGGGACTCTACACAACTTGGTCTCGCGCCTCAACACCACTTCGTCTCGTCGTCCAACACCACTTGGTGTCGGGCCTCAACACCACTTCGTATCGGGCTTCAACACCACTTTGTCTCGTCGCTCAACACCACTTGGTCTCTTTCCTGAACACCACTTTTTCTCGTCGCTCAACACCACTTCGTCTCGTCACTCAACACCACTTGGTCTCTTCACTCAACACCACTTGGTCTCGCGCCTCAACACCACTTGGCCACGGGCCTCAACACCACCTGGTCTCGGGCATCAACACCACTTGGTCTCGGACCTCAACACCACTTGGTCAAGCCGCACATCACCACTTGGTCTCGTCACTCAACACCTCTTGGTCTCGCGCCTCAACACCACTTCATCTCGTCTTAAACACCACTTGGTCTCGGGACTCAACACCACTTGGTCTCGACCCTGAACTCCAATTCGTCTACTCACTCAACACCACTTGGTCTCGTCACTCAACACCACATGGTCTTGCGCCTCAACACCACTTGCCCTCGGGCTCCAACACCCTTTGGTCTCGGGCCTCAACACCACCTGGTCTCGGGCCTCAAAACCACTTGGTCTCGGACCTCAATACCACTTGGTGTCGACGCTCAACACCACGTGGATATGTCGCTCAACACCACTTGGTCTCGAACCTGAACACCACTTGGTCTCGTCGCTCAACACCACTTGGTCTCGTCGCTCGCTACCATTTCGTCTCGCCAGTCAACATCACTTGATCTCGTCACTCAACACCACTTGGCCACGCGCCTACACACCACATCGTCTCGTCGTCCATCACCACTTGCTATCGGGCCTCAACACCACTTAGTCTCGGGCTTCAACAACACATTGTCTCGTCGCTCTACACCACTTGGTCTCTTTCCTGAACACCATTGGTCTCGTCGCTCAACACCACTTCATCTCGTCACTCAACACCACTTGGTCTCGCGTCTCAACACCACGTGGTCTCGGACCACAACACCACTTGGTCTCGCACCACAACACCACTTGATCTCGTCACTCAACACCACTTTTTCTCGACCCTGAACACCACTTCGTCTCGTCACTCAACACCACTTGGTCTCGTCACTCAACACCACTTGGTCTTGGCCACAACACCACTTGGTCTTGGACACAACACCACTTGGCCTCGGGCCTAAACACCCCTTGGTCTCGGGCCTCAACACCACCTGGTCTCGGACCTCAACACCACTTGGTCTCGACGCTCAACACCACCTGGTCTCGTCGCTCAAAACTGCTTGGTCTCTACCCAGAACAACACTTGCTTTCGTCGCTCAACACCACTTGGTCTCGTCGCTCGATACCACTTCGTCTCATCACTCAAAACCACTTGATCACGTCACTCAACACCACTTGGTCTTGCGCCTCAACACCACTCCATCTGGTCGTACAACACCACTTGGTATCGGGCCTCAACACCTCTTCCTCTCGGGCTTCAACACCACTTTGTCTCGTCGCTCAAAACCACTTGGTCTCTTATCTGAACACCACTTGTTCTCGTCGCTCAACACCACTACGTCGCGTCACTCAACACCACTTGGTCTCGTCACTCAACACCACTTGGTCTCGCGCCTCAACACCCCTTGGTCTCGGGCCTCAACACCATCTGATCTCGGGCATCAACACCACTTGGTCTCGGACCTCAACACCACTTGGTCTTGCCGCACAACACCACTTGGTCTCGTCACTCAACACCACTTGGTCCCGTGCCTCAACACCACTTCATCTCGTCGTTCAACACCACTTGCTCTTGGGACTCAACACCACTTGGTCTCGACGCTCAACACCACTTGGTCTCGTCGCTCAACACCACTTGGTCTCGACCCTGAAGACCACTTGGTCACGTCGCTCTACACCACTTGATCTCGTCGCTCGATACCACTTCGTCTCGTCACTCAACACCACTTGTTCTCGTCACTCAACACCACTTGGTCTCGCGCCTCTACACCACTTCGTCATGTCGTCCAACACCACTTGGTATCGGGCCTCAACACCACTTCGTCTCGGGCTTCAACACCAATTTGTCTCGTCCCTCAACACCACTTGGTCTCTATCCTGAACACGACTTGTTCTCGTCGCTCAACACCACTTCGTCTCGTCACTCAACACCATTTGGTCTCGTCACTCAACACCACTTTGTCTCGCGCCTCAACACCACTTGGCCTCGGGCCTCAACACCTCTTGGTCTCGGGCCTCAACACCACCTGGTCTCGGGACTCAACACCATTTGGTCTCGACCCTGAGCACCACTTCGTCTCGTCACTCAACACCACTTAGTCTCGTCACTCAACACCACTTGGTCTCGCGCCTCAAGACCACTTGGTCACGGGCCTCAACACCCCTTGGTCTCGGCCTCAACATTACCTGGTCTTGGGCCTCAACACCACTTGGTCTCGGACCTCAACACGACTTGGTCTCGAAGCTCAACACCATTGGTCTCGTCGCTCAACAACACTTGGTCTGGACCCTGAACACCACTTGGTCTCGTCGCTCAACACCACTTCGTCTCCTCACTCAACACCACTTGGTCTAGTCATTCAACACCACTTGGTCTCGCGCCTCAACACCACTTGGCCTCAGGCCTCAGCACCCCTTGGTCTCAGGCCTCAACACCACTTGGTCTCGTCGCTCAACACCACTTCGTCTCGTCACTCAACACCACTTGTTCTCTTCACTCAACACCACTTGGTCTCGCGCCTCAACACCACTTGGCCTCGGGCCTTAACACCACCTGGTTTCGGGCATCAACACCACTTGGTTTCGGACCTCAACACCACTTGGTCACGCCGCACAACACCACTTGGTCTCGTCACTCAACACCACTTGGTCTCGCGTCTCAACACCACTTCATCTCGTCGTTCAACACTACTTGGTCTCGGGACTCAACACCACTTGGTCTCGACCCTGAACACCACTTCGTCTCGTCACTCAACACCACTTGGTCTCGTCACTCAACACCACTTGGTCTCGCGCCACAACACCACCTGACCTCGGGCCTCAACACCCCTTGGTCTCGGGCATCAACACCACCTGGTCTCGGGCTTTAACACCACTTGGTCTCGGACCTCAAGACCACTTGGTCTCGACGCTCAACACCACTTGGTCTCGTCGCTCAACACCACTTGGTCTCGACCCTGAACACCACTTGGTCTCGTCGCTCTACACCACTTGATCTCGTCGCTCGATACCACTTCGTCTCGTCACTCTACACCACTTGTTCTCGTCACTCAACACCACTTGGTCTCTCGCCTCTATACCACTTCGTCATGTCGTCCAACACATCTTGGTATCGGGCTTCAACACCCCTTCGTCTCGGGCTTCAACACCATTTGGTCTCGCGCCTCAACACCACTTCGTCTCGTCGGCCAACACCACTTGGTTTCGGGCCTCAACACCACTTCGTCTCGGGCTTCAACACCACTTTGTCTCGTCGCTCAACACCACTTAGTCTCTTTTCTGAACACCACTTGTTCTCGTCGCTCAACACCACTTCCTCTCGTCACTCCACACCACTTGGTCTCGTCACTCAACACCACTTTGTCTCGCTCCTCAACACCACTTGGCCTCGGGCCTCAACACCCCTTGGTCTCGGGCCTCAACACCACCTGGTCTCGGGCATCAACACCACTTGGTCTCGGACCTCAACACCACTTGTTCTCGTCATTCAACACCACTTGGTCTCGCGCCTCAACACCACTTGGCCTCAGGCCTCAACACCCCTTGGTCTCAGGCCTCAACACCACTTGGTCTCGTCGCTCAACACCACTTCGTCTCGTCACTCAACAGTACTTGGTATCGTCAGTCAACACCACTTGGTCTCGTCACTCAACACCACTTGGTCTCGCGCCTCAACACCACTTGCCCTCGGGCCTCAACACCCCTTGGTCTCGGGCCTCAACACCACCTGGTCTCGGGCATCAACATCACTTGGTCTCGGACTTCAACACCACTTGGTCTCGCCGCACAACACCACTTGGCCTCGTCACTCAACACCACTTGCTATCGGGCCTCAACACCACTTCGTCTCGGGCTTCAACAACAATTTGTCTCGTCGCTCAACACCACTTGGTCTCTTTTCTGAACACCACTTGGTGTCGTCGCTCAACACCACTTCGTCTCGTCACTCAACACCACTAGGTCTCGTCACTCAACACCACTTGGTCTTGCGCCTCAACACCACTTGGTCTCGTCTCTCAACACCACTTCGTCTCGTCACTCAACACCAGTTGTCTCGCGCCTCAACAGCACTTGGCCTCGGGCCTCAACACCACTTGGTCTCGGGCCTCAACACCACTTAGTCTCGGGACTCTACACAACTTGGTCTCGCGCCT
Organism: Hymenopus coronatus; assembly: GCA_030762935.1. Lineage (NCBI taxonomy): Eukaryota > Metazoa > Arthropoda > Insecta > Mantodea > Hymenopodidae > Hymenopus > Hymenopus coronatus. Next base: position 32,045,375 of record CM060884.1, read on the forward strand.
CAACACCACTTCGTCTCGTCGTCCAACACCACTTGGTGTCGGGCCTCAACACCACTTCGTATCGGGCTTCAACACCACTTTGTCTCGTCACTCAACACCACTTGGTCTCTTTCCTGAACACCACTTTTTCTCGTCGCTCAACACCACTTCGTCTCGTCACTCAACACCACTTGGTCTCGTCACTCAACACCACTTTGTCTCGCGCCTCAACACCACTTGGCCTCGGACCTCAACACCTCTTGGTCTCGGGCCTCAACACCACCTGGTCTCGGGACTCAACACCACTTGGTCTCGCACCACAACACCACTTGATCTCGTCACTCAACACCACTTGATCTCGCGACTCCACACCACTTCATCTCGTCGTTCAACACCACTTGGTCTCAGGACTCAACACCACTTTTTCTCGACCCTGAACACCACTTCGTCTCGTCACTCAACACCACTTGGTCTCGTCACTCAACACCACTTGGTCTTGGCCACAACACCACTTGGTCTTGGACACAACACCACTTGGCCTCGGGCCTAAACACCCCTTGGTCTCGGGCCTCAACACCACCTGGTCTCGGGCCCCAACACCACTTGGTCTCGGACCTCAACACCACTTGGTCTCGACGCTCAACACCACCTGGTCTCGTCGCTCAAAACTACTTGGTCTCTACCCTGAACAACACTTGCTTTCGTCGCTCAACACCACTTGGTCTCGTCGCTCGATACCACTTCGTCTCATCACTCAAAACCACTTGATCACGTCACTCAACACCACTTAGTCTTGCGCCTCAACACCACTCCATCTGGTCGTACAACACCACTTGGTATCGGGCCTCAACACCTCTTCGTCTCGGGCTTCAACACCACTTTGTCTCGTCGCTCAAAACCACTTGGTCTCTTATCTGAACACCACTTGTTCTCGTCGCTCAACACCACTTCGTCGCGTCACTCAACACCACTTGGTCTCGTCACTCAACACCACTTGGTCTCGCGCCTCAACACCCCTTGGTCTCGGGCTTCAACACCATCTGATCTCGGGCATCAACACCACTTGGTCTCGGACCTCAACACCACTTGGTCTTGCCGCACAACACCACTTGGTCTGGTCACTCAACACCACTTGGTCTCGTGCCTCAACACCACTTCATCTCGTCGTTCAACACCACTTGCTCTTGGGACTCAACACCACTTGGTCTCGACGCTCAACACCACTTGGTCTCGTCGCTCAACACCACTTGGTCTCGACCCTGAAGACCACTTGGTCACGTCGCTCTACACCACTTGATCTCGTCGCTCGATACCACTTCGTCTCGTCACTCAACACCACTTGTTCTCGTCACTCAACACCACTTGGTCTCGCGCCTCTACACCACTTCGTCATGTCGTCCAACACCACTTGGTATCGGGCCTCAACACCACTTCGTCTCGGGCTACAACACCAATTTGTCTCGTCGCTCAACACCACTTGGTCTCTATCCTGAACACGACTTGTTCTCGTCGCTCAACACCACTTCGTCTCGTCACTCAACACCATTTGGTCTCGTCACTCAACACCACTTTGTCTCGCGCCTCAACACCACTTGGCCTCGGGCCTCAACACCTCTTGGTCTCGGGCCTCAACACCACCTGGTCTCGGGACTCAACACCATTTGGTCTCGACCCTGAGCACTACTTCGTCTCGTCACTCAACACCACTTAGTCTCGTCACTCACACCACTTGGTCTCGCGCCTCAAGACCACTTGGTCACGGGCCTCAACTCCCTTGGTCTCGGCCTCAACCTTACCTGGTCTTGGGCCTCAACACCACTTGGTCTCGGACCTCAATACGACTTGGTCTCGAAGCTCAACACCATTGGTCTCGTCGCTCAACAACACTTGGTCTGGACCCTGAACACCACTTGGTCTCGTCGCTCAACACCACTTCGTCTCCTCACTCAACACCACTTGGTCTAGTCATTCAACACCACTTGGTCTCGCGCCTCAACACCACTTGTCCTCAGGCCTCAGCACCCCTTGGTCTCAGGCCTCAACACCACTTGGTCTCGTCGCTCAACACCACTTCGTCTCGTCACTCAACACCACTTGGTCTCTTCACTCAACACCACTTGGTCTCGCGCCTCAACACCACTTGGCCTCGGGCCTCAACACCACCTGGTTTCGGGCATCAACACTACTTGGTCTCGAACCTCAACACCACTTGGTCACGCCGCACAACACCACTTGGTCTCGTCACTCAACACCACTTGGTCTCGCGTCTCAACACCACTTCATCTCGTCGTTCAACTCTACTTGGTCTCGGGACTCAACACCACTTGGTCTCGACCCTGAACACCACTTCGTCTCGTCACTCAACACCACTTGGTCTCGTCACTCAACACCACTTGGTCTCGCGCCACAACACCACTTGACCTCGGGCCTCAACACCCCTTGGTCTCGGGCATCAACACCACCTGGTCTCCGGCTTTAACACCACTTGGTCTCGGACCTCAAGACCACTTGGTCTCGAAGCTCAACACCACTTGGTCTCGTCGCTCAACACCACTTGGTCTCGACCCTGAACACCACTTGGTCTCGTCGCTCTACACCACTTGATCTCGTCGCTCGATACCACTTCGTCTCGTCACTCAACACCACTTGTTCTCGTCACTCAACACCACTTGGTCTCGCGCCTCTACACCACTTCGTCATGTCGTCCAACACATCTTGGTATCGGGCTTCAACACCCCTTCGTCTCGGGCTTCAACACCACTTCGTCTCGTCACTCAACACCACTTGGTCTCGTCACTCAACACCACTTTGTCTTGCGCCTCAACACCACTTGGCCTCGGGCCTCAAGACCACTTGGTCTCGGGCCTCAACACCACTTAGTCTTGGGACTCAACACCATTTGGTCTCGCGCCTCAACACCACTTCGTCTCGTCGGCCAACACCACTTGGTTTCGGGCCTCAACACCACTTAGTCTCGGGCTTCAACACCACTTTGTCTCGTCGCTCAACACCACTTAGTCTCTTTTCTGAACACCACTTGTTCTCGTCGCTCAACACCACTTCCTCTCGTCACTCCACACCACTTGGTCTCGTCATTCAACACCACTTTGTCTCGCTCCTCAACACCACTTGGCCTCGGGCCTCAACACCCCTTGGTCTCGGGCCTCAACACCACCTGGTCTCGGGCATCAACACCACTTGGTCTCGGACCTCAACACCACTTGTTCTCGTCATTCAACACCACTTGGTCTCGCGCCTCAACACCACTAGGCCTCAGGCCTCAACACCCCTTGGTCTCAGGCCTCAACACCACTTGGTCTCGTCGCTCAACACCACTTCGTCTCGTCACTCAACAGTACTTGGTATCGTCAGTCAACACCACTTGGTCTCGTCACTCAACACCACTTGGTCTCGCGCCTCAACACCACTTGCCCTCGGGCTTCAACACCCCTTGGTCTCGGGCCTCAACACCACCTGGTCTCGGGCATCAACATCACTTGGTCTCGGACCTCAACACCACTTGGTCTCGCCGCACAACACCACTTGGTCTCGTCACTCAACACCACTTGCTATCGGGCCTCAACACCACTTCGTCTCGGGCTTCAACAACAATTTGTCTCGTCGCTCAACACCACTTGCTCTCCTTCCTGAACACCACTTGGTGTCGTCGCTCAACACCACTTCGTCTCGTCACTCAACACCACTAGGTCTCGTCCCTCAACACCACTTGGTCTTGCGCCTCAACACCACTTGGTCTCGTCTCTCAACACCACTTAGTCTCGGGACTCTACACAACTTGGTCTCGAGCCTCAACACCACTTCGTCTCGTCGTCCAACACCACTTGGTGTCGGGCCTCAACACCACTTCGTATCGGGCTTCAACACCACTTTGTCTCGTCACTCAACACCACTTGGTCTCTTTCCTGAACACCACTTTTCCTCGTCGCTCAACACCACTATGTCTCGTCACTCAACACCACTTGGTCTCGTCACTCAACACCACTTTGTCTCGCGCCTCAACACCACTTGGCCTCGGACCTCAACACCTCTTGGTCTCGGGCCTCAACACCACCTGGTCTCGGGACTCAACACCACTTGGTCTCGACCCTGAACACCACTACGTCTCGTCACTCAACACCACTTAGTCTCGTCACTCAACACCACTTTATCTCGCTCCTCAACACCACTTGGCCTCGGGCCTCAACACCCCTTGCTCTCGGGCCTCAACACCACCTGGTCTCGGGCATCAACACCACTTGGTCTCGGACCTCAACACCACTTGTTCTCGTCACTCAACACCACTTGGTCTCGCGCCTCAACACCACTTGGCCTCAGGTCTCAACACCCCTTGGTCTCAGGCCTCAACACCACTTGGTCTCGTCGCTCAACACCACTTCGTCTCGTCACTCAACAGTACTTGGTATCGTCACTCAACACCACTTGGTCTCGTCACTCAACACCACTTGGTCTCGCGCCTCAACACCACTTGCCCTCGGGCCTCAACACCCCTTGGTCTCGGGCCTCAACACCACCTGGTCTCGGGCATCAACATCACTTGGTCTCGGACCTCAACATCACCTGGTCTCGGGCCTCAACACCACTTGGTCTCGACGCTCAAAACCAATTGGTCTCGTCGCTCAACAACACTTGGTCTCGACCCTTAACACCACTTGGTCTCGTCACTCAACACCACTTGGTCTCGTCACTCAACACCACTAGTTTCGCGCTTCAACACCACTTGGCCTCAGGCCTCAACACCCCTTGGTCTCAGGCCTCAACACCACTTGGTCTCGTCGCTCAACACCACTTCGTCTCGTCACTCAACACCTCTTGATCTCGTCACTCAACACCACTTGGTCTCGCGCCTCAACACCACTTGGCCTCGGGCCTCAACACCACTTGGCCTCGGGCCTCGACACCACCTGGTCTCGGGCATCAACACCACTTGGTCTCGGACCTCAACACTACTTGGTCTCAACGCACAACACCACTTGGTCTCGTCACTCAACACCACTTGTTCTCGCGCCTCAACACCACTTCATCTCGTCGTTCAACACTACTTAGTCTCGGGACTCAACACCACTTGGTCTCGACCCTGAACTGCACTTCGTCTCGTCACTCAACACCACTTGGTCTCGTCACTCAACACCACTTGGTCTTGCGCCTCAACACCACTTGGCCTCGGGCTTCAACACCCCATGGTCTCGGGTCTCAACACCATCTGGTCTCGGGCCTCAACACCACCTGGTCTCGGACCTCAACACCACTTGGTCTCGACGCTCAACACCACTTGTTCTCGTCACTCAACACCACTTGGTCTCGCGCCTCAACACCACTTGGCCTCAGGCTTCAACACCCCTTGGTCTCAGGCCTCAACACCACTTGGTCTCGTCGCTCAACACCGCTTCGTCCCGTCACTCAACAGTACTTGGTATCGTCACTCAACAACACTTGGTCTCGCGCCTCAACACCACTTGGTCTCGGGCATCAACATCACTTGGTCTCAGACCTCAACACCACTAGGTCTCGCCGCACAACACCACTTGGTCTCGTCACTCAACACCACTTGGTCTCGCGCCTCAACACCACTTGGCCTCAGGCCTCAACACCCCTTGGTCTCAGGCCTCAATACCACTTGGTCTCGTCGCTCAACACCACTTCGTCTCGTCACTCAACACCACTAGGTCTCGTCACTCAACACCACTTGGTCTTGCGCCTCTACACCACTTGGTCTCGCCTCTCAACACCACTTCGTCTCGTCACTCAACACCAGTTGGTCTCGCGCCTCAACAGCACTTGGCCTCGGGCCTCAACACCACTTGGTCTCGGGCCTCAACACCACTTAGTCTCGGGACTCTACACAACTTGGTCTCGCGCCTCAACACCACTTCGTCTCGTCGTCCAACACCACTTGGTGTCGGGCCTCAACACCACTTCGTATCTGGCTTCAACACCACTTTGTCTCGTCGCTCAACACCACTTGGTCTCTTTCCTGAACACCACTTTTTCTCGTCGCTCAACACCACTTCGTCTCGTCACTCAACACCACTTGGTCTCTTCACTCAACACCACTTGGTCTCGCGCCTCAACACCACTTGGCCACGGGCCTCAACACCACCTGGTCTCGGGCATCAACACCACTTGGTCTCGGACCTCAACACCACTTGGTCAAGCCGCACATCACCACTTGGTCTCGTCACTCAACACCTCTTGGTCTCGCGCCTCAACACCACTTCATCTCGTCTTAAACACCACTTGGTCTCGGGACTCAACACCACTTGGTCTCGACCCTGAACTCCAATTCGTCTAGTCACTCAACACCACTTGGTCTCATCACTCAACACCACATGGTCTTGCGCCTCAACACCACTTGCCCTCGGGCTCCAACACCCCTTAGTCTCGGGCCTCAACACCACCTGGTCTCGGGCCTCAAAACCATTTGGTCTTGGACCTCAACACCACTTGGTGTCGACGCTCAACACCACGTGGATATGTCGCTCAACACCACTTGGTCTCGAACCTGAACACCACTTGGTCTCGTCGCTCAACACCACTTGGTCTCGTCGCTCGCTACCATTTCGTCTCGCCAGTCAACATCACTTGATCTCGTCACTCAACACCACTTGGCCACGCGCCTACACACCACATCGTCTCGTCGTCCATCACCACTTGCTATCGGGCCTCAACACCACTTAGTCTCGGGCTTCAACAACACATTGTCTCGTCGCTCTACACCACTTGGTCTCTTTCCTGAACACCATTGGTCTCGTCGCTCAACACCACTTCATCTCGTCACTCAACACCACTTGGTCTCGCGTCTCAACACCACGTGGTCTCGGACCACAACACCACTTGGTCTCGCACCACAACACCACTTGATCTCGTCACTCAACACCACTTGATCTCGCGACTCCACACCACTTCATCTCGTCGTTCAACACCACTTGGTCTCAGGACTCAACACCACTTTTTCTCGACCCTGAACACCACATCGTCTCGTCACTCAACACCACTTGGTCTCGTCACTCAACACCACTTGGTCTTGGCCACAACACCACTTGGTCTTGGACACAACACCGCTTGGCCTCGGGCCTAAACACCCCTTGGTCTCGGGCCTCAACACCACCTGGTCTCGGACCTCAACACCACTTGGTCTCGACGCTCAACACCACCTGGTCTCGTCGCTCAAAACTACTTGGTCTCTACCCAGAACAACACTTGCTTTCGTCGCTCAACACCACTTGGTCTCGTCGCTCGATACCACTTCGTCTCATCACTCAAAACCACTTGATCACGTCACTCAACACCACTTGGTCTTGCGCCTCAACACCACTCCATCTGGTCGTACAACACCACTTGGTATCGGGCCTCAACACCTCTTCCTCTCGGGCTTCAACACCACTTTGTCTCGTCGCTCAAAACCACTTGGTCTCTTATCTGAACACCACTTGTTCTCGTCGCTCAACACCACTACGTCGCGTCACTCAACACCACTTGGTCTCGTCACTCAACACCACTTGGTCTCGCGCCTCAACACCCCTTGGTCTCGGGCCTCAACACCATCTGATCTCGGGCATCAACACCACTTGATCTCGGACCTCAACACCACTTGGTCTTGCCGCACAACACCACTTGGTCTCGTCACTCAACACCACTTGGTCTCGTGCCTCAACACCACTTCATCTCGTCGTTCAACACCACTTGCTCTTGGGACTCAACACCACTTGGTCTCGACGCTCAACACCACTTGATCTCGTCGCTCGATACCACTTCGTCTCGTCACTCAACACCACTTGTTCTCGTCACTCAACACCACTTGGTCTCGCGCCTCTACACCACTTCGTCATGTCGTCCAACACCACTTGGTATCGGGCCTCAACACCACTTCGTCTCGGGCTTCAACACCAATTTGTCTCGTCGCTCAACACCACTTGGTCTCTATCCTGAACACGACTTGTTCTCGTCGCTCAACACCACTTCGTCTCGTCACTCAACACCATTTGGTCTCGTCACTCAACACCACTTTGTCTCGCGCCTCAACACCACTTGGCCTCGGGCCTCAACACCTCTTGGTCTCGGGCCTCAACACCACCTGGTCTCGGGACTCAACACCATTTGGTCTCGACACTGAGCACCACTTCGTCTCGTCACTCAACACCACTTAGTCTCGTCACTCAACACCACTTGGTCTCGCGCCTCAAGACCACTTGGTCACGGGCCTCAACACCCCTTGGTCTCGGCCTCAACATTACCTGGTCTTGGGCCTCAACACCACTTGGTCTCGGACCTCAACACGACTTGGTCTCGAAGCTCAACACCATTGGTCTCGTCGCTCAACAACACTTGGTCTGGACCCTGAACACCACTTGGTCTCGTCGCTCAACACCACTTCGTCTCCTCACTCAACACCACTTGGTCTAGTCATTCAACAACACTTGGTCTCGCGCCTCAACACCACTTGGCCTCAGGCCTCAGCACCCCTTGGTCTCAGGCCTCAACACCACTTGGTCTCGTCGCTCAACACCACTTCGTCTCGTCACTCAACACCACTTGTTCTCTTCACTCAACACCACTTGGTCTCGCGCCTCAACACCACTTGGCCTCGGGCCTTAACACCACCTGGTTTCGGGCATCAACACCACTTGGTTTCGGACCTCAACACCACTTGGTCACGCCGCACAACACCACTTGGTCTCGTCACTCAACACCACTTGGTCTCGCGTCTCAACACCACTTCATCTCGTCGTTCAACACTACTTGGTCTCGGGACTCAACACCACTTGGTCTCGACCCTGAACACCACTTCGTATCGTCACTCAACACCACTTGGTCTCGTCACACAACACCACTTGGTCTCGCGCCACAACACCACTTGACCTCGGGCCTCAACACCCCTTGGTCTCGGGCATCAATACCACCTGGTCTCGGGCTTTAACACCACTTGGTCTCGGACCTCAAGACCACTTGGTCTCGACGCTCAACACCACTTGGTCTCGTCGCTCAACACCACTTGGTCTCGACCCTGAACACCACTTGGTCTCGTCGCTCTACACCACTTGATCTCGTCGCTCGATACCACTTCGTCTCGTCACTCAACACCACTTGTTCTCGTCACTCAACACCACTTGGTCTCGCGTCTCTACACCACTTCGTCATGTCGTCCAACACATCTTGGTATCGGGCTTCAACACCCCTTCGTCTCGGGCTTCAACACCATTTGGTCTCGCGCCTCAACACCACTTCGTCTCGTCGGCCAATACCACTTGGTTTCGGGCCTCAACACCACTTCGTCTCGGGCTTCAACACCACTTTGTCTCGTCGCTCAACACCTCTTAGTCTCTTTTCTGAACACCACTTGTTCTCGTCGCTCAACACCACTTCCTCTCGTCACTCCACACCACTTGGTCTCGTCACTCAACACCACTTTGTCTCGCTCCTCAACACCACTTGGCCTCGGGCCTCAACACCCCTTGGTCTCGGGCCTCAACACCACCTGGTCTCGGGCATCAACACCACTTGGTCTCGGACCTCAACACCACTTGTTCTCGTCATTCAACACCACTTGGTCTCGCGCCTCAACACCACTTGGCCTCAGGCCTCAACACCACTTTGTCTCAGGCCTCAACACCACTTGGTCTCGTCGCTCAACACCACTTCGTCTCGTCACTCAACAGTACTTGGTATCGTCAGTCAACACCGCTTGGTCTCGTCACTCAACACCACTTGGTCTCGCGCCTCAACACCACTTGCCCTCGGGCCTCAACACACCTTGGTCTCGGGCCTCAACACCACCTGGTCTCGGGCATCAACATCACTTGGTCTCGGACCTCAACACCACTTGGTCTCGCCGCACAACACCACTTGGTCTCGTCACTCAACACCACTTGCTATCGGGCCTCAACCCCACTTCGTCTCGGGCTTCAACAACAATTTGTCTCGTCGCTCAACACCACTTGGTCTCTTTCCTGAACACCACTTGGTGTCGTCGCTCAACACCACTTCGTCTCGTCACTCAACACCACTAGGTCTCGTCACTCAACACCACTTGGTCTTGCGCCTCAACACCACTTGGTCTCGTCTCTCAACACCACTTCGTCTCGTCACTCAACACCAGTTGTCTCGCGCCTCAACAGCACTTGGCCTCGGGCCTCAACACCACTTGGTCTCGGGCCTCAACACCACTTAGTCTCGGGACTCTACACAACTTGGTCTCGCGCCTCAACACCACTTCGTCTCGTCGTCCAACACCACTTGGTGTCGGGCCTCAACACCACTTCGTATCGGGCTTCAACACCACTTTGTCTCGTCACTCAATACCACTTGGTCTCTTTCCTGAACACCACTTTTTCTCGTCGCTCAACACCACTTCGTCTCGTCACTCAACACCACTTGGTCTCGTCACTCAACACCACTTGGTCTCGTCACTCAACACCACTTTGTCTCGCGCGTCAACACCACTTGGCCTCGGACCTCAACACCTCTTGGTCTCGGGCCTCAACACCACCTGGTCTCGGGACTCAACACCACTTGGTCTCGCACCACAACACCACTTGATCTCGTCACTCAACACCACTTGATCTCGCGACTCCAAACCACTTCATCTCGTCGTTCAACACCACTTGGTCTCAGGACTCAACACCACTTTTTCTCGACCCTGAACAGCACTTCGTCTCGTCACTCAACACCACTTGGTCTCGTCACTCAACACCACTTGGTCTTGGCCACAACACCACTTGGTCTTGGACACAACACCACTTGGCCTCGGGCCTAAACACCCCTTGGTCTCGGGCCTCAACACCACCTGGTCTCGGGCCCCAACACCACTTGGTCTCGGACCTCAACACCACTTGGTCTCGACGCTCAACACCACCTGGTCTCGTCGCTCAAAACTACTTGGTCTCTACCCTGAACAACACTTGCTTTCGTCGCTCAACACCACTTGGTCTCGTCGCTCGATACCACTTCGTCTCATCACTCAAAACCACTTGATCACGTCACTCAACACCACTTGGTCTTGCGCCTCAACACCACTCCATCTGGTCGTACAACGCCACTTGGTATCGGGCCTCAACACCTCTTCGTCTCGGGCTTCAACACCACTTTGTCTCGTCGCTCAAAACCACTTGGTCTCTTATCTGAACACCACTTGTTCTCGTCGCTCAACACCACTTCGTCGCGTCACTCAACACCACTTGGTCTCGTCACTCACCACCACTTGGTCTCGCGCCTCAACACCCCTTGGTCTCGGGCTTCAACACCATCTGATCTCGGGCATCAACACCACTTGGTCTCGGACCTCAACACCACTTGGTCTTGCCGCACAACACCACTTGGTCTCGTCACTCAACACCACTTGGTCTCGTGCCTCAACACCACTTCATCTCGTCGTTCAACACCACTTGCTCTTGGGACTCAACACCACTTGGTCTCGACGCTCAACACCACTTGGTCTCGTCGCTCAACACCACTTGGTCTCGACCCTGAAGACCACTTGGTCACGTCGCTCTACACCACTTGATCTCGTCGCTCGATACCACTTCGTCTCGTCACTCAACACCACTTGTTCTCGTCACTCAACACCACTTGGTCTCGCGCCTCTACACCACTTCGTCATGTCGTCCAACACCACTTGGTATCGGGCCTCAACACCACTTCGTCTCGGGCTACAATACCAATTTGTCTCGTCGCTCAACACCACTTGGTCTCTATCCTGAACACGACTTGTTCTCGTCGCTCAACACCACTTCGTCTCGTCACTCAACACCATTTGGTCTCGTCACTCAACACCACTTTGTCTCGCGCCTCAACACCACTTGGCCTCGGGCCTCAACACCTCTTGGTCTCGGGCCTCAACACCACCTGCTCTCGGGACTCAACACCATTTGGTCTCGACCCTGAGCACCACTTCGTCTCGTCACTCAACACCACTTGGTCTCGTCACTCAACACCACTTGGTCTTGCGCCTCAACACCACTTCATCTCGTCGTTCAACACTACTTGGTCTCGGGACTCAACACCACTTGGTCTCGACCCTGAACACGACTTCGTCTCGTCACTCATCACCACTTGGTCTCGTCACTCAACACCACTTGGTCTCGCGCCACAACACAACTTGACCTCGGGCCTCAACACCCCTTGGTCTCGGGCATCAACACCACCTGGTCTCGGGCTTTAACACCACTTGGTCTCGGACCTCAAGACCGCTTCGTTTCGACGCTCAACACCACTTCATCTCGTCGCTCAACACTACTTGGTCTCGACCCTGAACACCACTTGGTCTCGTCGCTCTACACCACTTGATCTCGTCGCTCGATAACACTACGTCTCGTCACTCAACACCACTTGTTCTCGTCACTCAACACCACTTGGTCTCGCGCCTCTACACCACTTCGTCATGTCGTCCAACACCACTTGGTATCGGGCCTCAACACCACTTCGTCTCGGGCTACAATACCAATTTGTCTCGTCGCTCAACACCACTTGGTCTCTATCCTGAACACGACTTGTTCTCGTCGCTCAACACCACTTCGTCTCGTCACTCAACACCATTTGGTCTCGTCACTCAACACCACTTTGTCTCGCGCCTCAACACCACTTGGCCTCGGGCCTCAACACCTCTTGGTCTCGGGCCTCAACACCACCTGGTCTCGGGACTCAACACCATTTGGTCTCGACCCTGAGCACCACTTCGTCTCGTCACTCAACACCACTTGGTCTCGTCACTCAACACCACTTGGTCTTGCGCCTCAACACCACTTCATCTCGTCGTTCAACACTACTTGGTCTCGGGACTCAACACCACTTGGTCTCGACCCTGAACACGACTTCGTCTCGTCACTCATCACCACTTGGTCTCGTCACTTAACACCACTTGGTCTCGCGCCACAACACAACTTGACCTCGGGCCTCAACACCCCTTGGTCTCGGGCATCAACACCACCTGGTCTCGGGCTTTAACACCACTTGGTCTCGGACCTCAAGACCGCTTCGTTTCGACGCTCAACACCACTTCATCTCGTCGCTCAACACTACTTGGTCTCGACCCTGAACACCACTTGGTCTCGTCGCTCTACACCACTTGATCTCGTCGCTCGATAACACTACGTCTCGTCACTCAACACCACTTGTTCTCGTCACTCAACACCACTTGGTCTCGCGCCTCTACACCACTTCGTCATGTCGTCCAACACATCTTGGTATCGGGCTTCAACACCCCTTCGTCTCGGGCTTCAACACCAATTTGTCTCGTCGCTCAACACCACTTGGTCTCTTTCCTGAACATCACTTGTTCTCGTCGCTCAACGCCACTTCGGCTCGTCACTCAACACCACTTGGTCTCGTCACTCAACACCACTTTGTCTTGCGCCTCAACACCACTTGGCCTCGGGCCTCAAGACCACTTGGTCTCGGGCCTCAACACCCCTTAGTCTCGGGACTCAACACCATTTGGTCTCGCGCCTCAACACCACTTCGTCTCGTCGGCCAACACCACTTGGTATCGGGCCTCAACACCACTTCGTCTCGGGCTTCAACACCACTTTGTCTCGTCGCTCAACACCACTTAGTCTCTTTTCTGAACACCACTTGTTTTCGTCGCTCAACACCACTTCGTCTCGTCACTCAACACCACTTGGTCTCGTCACTCAACACCACTTTGTCTCGCTCCTCAACACCACTTGGCCTCGGGCCTCAACACCTCTTGGTCTCGGGCCTCAACACCACTTGGTCTCGGGCATCAACACCACTTGGTCTCGGACCTCAACACCACTTGTTCTCGTCATTCAATACCACTTGGTCTCGCGCCTCAACACCACTTGGCCTCAGGCCTCAACACCCCTTGGTCTCAGGCCTCAACACCACTTGGTCTCGTCGCTCAACACCACTTCGTCTCGTCACTCAACAGTACTTGGTATTGCCACTCAACACCACTTGGTCTCGTCACTCAACACCACTTGGTCTCGCGCCTCAACACCACTTGGCCTCGGGCCTCAACACCCCTTGGTCTCGGGCCTCAACACCACCTGGTCTCGGGCATCAAAATCACTTGGTCTCGGACCTCAACACCACTTGGTCTCGCCGCACAACACCACTTGGTCTCGTCACTCAACACCACTTGCTATCGGGCCTCAACACCACTTCGTCTCGGGCTTCAACAACACTTTGTCTCGTCGCTCAACACCACTTGGTCTCTTTCCTGAACACCACTTGGTGTCGTCGCTCAACACCACTTCGTCTCGTCACTCAACACCACTAGGTCTCGTCACTCAACACCACTTGGTCTTGCGCCTCTACACCACTTGGTCTCGCCTCTCAACACCACGTCGTCTCGTCACTCAACACCAGTTGGTCTCGCGCCTCAACAGCACTTGGCCTCGGGCCTCAACACCACTTGGTCTCGGGCCTCAACACCACTTAGTCTCGGGACTCTACACAACTTGGTCTCGCGCCTCAACACCACTTCGTCTCGTCGTCCAACACCACTTGGTGTCGGGCTTCAACACCATTTTGTCTCGTCGCTCAACACCACTTGGTCTCTTTCCTGAACACCACTTTTTCTCGTCGCTCAACACCACTTCGTCTCGTCACTCAACACCACTTGGTCTCGTCACTCAACACCACTTTGTCTCGCGCCTCAACACCACTTGGCCTCGGGCCTCAACACCTCTTGGTCTCGGGCCTCAACACCACCTGGTCTCGGGACTCAACACCACTTGGTCTCGACCTTGAACACCACTTCGTCTCGTCACTCAACACCACTTAGTCTCGTCGCTCAACACCACTTTATCTCGCTCCTCAACACCACCTGGCCTCGGGCCTCAACACCACCTGGTCTCGGGCATCAACACCACTTGGTCTCGGACCTCAACACCACTTGTTCTCTTCACTCAACACCATTTGTTCTCGCGCCTCAACACCACTTGGCCTCAGGCCTCAACACACCTTGGTCTCAGGCCTTAACACCACTTGGTCTCGTCGCTCAACACCACTTCGTCTCGTCACTCAACAGTACCTGGTATCGTCACTCAACACCACTTGGTCTCGTCACTCAACACCACTTGGTCTCGCGCCTCAACACCACTTGCCCTCGGGCCTCAACACCCCTTGGTCTCGGGCCTCAACACCACCTGGTCTCGGGCATCAACATCACTTGGTCTCGGACCTCAACACCACTTGGTCTCGCCGCACAACACCACTTGGTCTCGTCACTCAACACCACTTGCTATCGGGCCTCAACACCACTTCGTCTCGGGCTTCAACAACACTTTGTCTCGTCGCTCAACACCACTTGGTCTCTTTCCTAAACATAACTTGGTGTCGTCGCACAACACCACTTCGTCTCTTTACTCAACACCACTAGGTCTCGTCACTCAACACCACTGGGTCTTGCGCCTCAACACCACTTGGCCTCGGGCCTCAACACCCCTTGGTCTCGGGCATCAACAACACCTGGTCTCGGGCCTCAACACCACTTGGTCTCGGACCTCAACACGACTTGGTCTCGGACCTCAACACCACTTTGTATCGGGCTTCAACACCACTTTCTCTCGTCGCTCAACACCACTTGGTCTCTTTCCTGAACACCACTTGTTCTCATCGCTCAACACCACTTCGTCTCGTCACTCAACACCACTTGGTCTCGTCACTCAACACCACTTTGTCTCGCGCCTCAACACCACTTGGCCTCGGGCCTCAACACCTCTTGGTCTCGGGCCTCAACACCACCTGGTCTCGGGACTATACACCACTTGGTCTCGACCCTGAACACCACTTCGTCTCGTCACTCAACACCACTTAGTCTCGTCACTCAGCACCACTTGGTCTCGCACCTCAGAACCACTTGGCCACGGGCTTCAACACCCCTTGGTCTCGCCCTCAACATTACCCGGTCTTGGGCCTCAACACCACTTGGTCTCGGACCTCAACACGACTTGGTCTCGAAGCTTAACACCATTGGTCTCGTCGCTCAACAACACTTGGTCTGGACCCTGAAAACCACTTGATCTCGTCGCTCAACACCACTTCGTCTCGTCACTCAACACCACTTGGTCTCGTCACTCAACACCACTTGGTCTCGCGCCTCAACACCACTTGGCCTCGGGCCTCAACACCACTTGGTCTCGGGCCTCAACATCACCTGGTCTTGGGCCTCAACACCACTTGGTCTCGGACCTCAACACCTCTTGGTCTCGACGCTCAAAACCAATTGGTCTCGTCGCTCAACAACACTTGGTCTCGACCCTTAACACCACTTGGTCTCGTCGCTCAACACCACTTGGTCTCGTCACTCAACACCACTTGGTCTCGCGCCTCAACACCACTTGGCCTCAGGGCTCAACACCCCTTGGTCTCGGGCCTCAACACCACCTGGTCTCGGGCATCAACACCACTTGGTCTCGGACCTCAACAGCACTTGTTCTCGTCAGTCAACACCACTTGGTCTCGCGCCTCAACACCACTTGGCCTCAGGCCTCAATACCCCTTGGTCTCAGGCCTCAATACCACTTGGTCTCGTCGCTCAACACCACTTCGTCTCGTCACTCAACACCACTAGGTCTCGTCACTCAACACCAGTTGGTCTCGCGCCTCAACAGCACTTGGCCTCGGGCCTCAACACCAGTTGGTCTCGGGCCTCAACACCACTTAGTCTCGGGACTCTACACAACTTGGTCTCGCGCCTCAACACCACTTCGTCTCGTCGTCCAACACCACTTGGTGTCGGGCCTCAACACCACTTCGTATCGGGCTTCAACACCACTTTGTCTCGTCGCTCAACACCACTTGGTCTCTTTCCTGAACACCACTTTTTCTCGTCGCTCAACACCACTTCGTCTCGTCACTCAACACCACTTGGTCTCTTCACTCAACACCACTTGGTCTCGCGCCTCAACACCACTTGGCCACGGGCCTCAACACCACCTGGTCTCGGGCATCAACACCACTTGGTCTCGGACCTCATCACCACTTGGTCAAGCCGCACATCACCACTTGGTCTCGTCACTCAACACCTCTTGGTCTCGCGCCTCAACACCACTTCATCTCGTCTTAAACACCACTTGGTCTCGGGACTCAACACCACTTGGTCTCGACCCTGAACTCCAATTCGTCTAGTCACTCAACACCACTTGGTCTCGTCACTCAACACCACATGGTCTTGCGCCTCAACACCACTTGCCCTCGGGCTCCAACACCCCTTGGTCTCGGGCCTCAACACCACCTGGTCTCGGGCCTCAAAACCACTTGGTCTTGGACCTCAACACCACTTGGTGTCGACGCTCAACACCACGTGGATATGTCGCTCAACACCACTTGGTCTCGAACCTGAACACCACTTGGTCTCGTCGCTCAACACCACTTGGTCTCGTCGCTCGCTACCATTTCGTCTCGCCAGTCAACACCACTTGTTCTCGTCACTCAACACCACTTGGTCTCGCGCCTCTACACCACTTCGTCATGTCGTCCAACACCACTTGGTATCGGGCCTCAACACCACTTCGTCTCGGGCTTCAACACAAATTTGTCTCGTCGCTCAACACCACTTGGTCTCTATCCTGAACACGACTTGTTCTCGTCGCTCAACACCACTTCGTCTCGTCACTCAACATCATTTGGTCTCGTCACTCAACACCACTTTGTCTCGCGCCTCAACACCACTTGGCCTCGGGCCTCAACACCTCTTGGTCTCGGGCCTCAACACCACCTGGTCTCGGGACTCAACACCATTTGGTCTCGACCCTGAGCACCACTTCGTCTCGTCACTCAACACCACTTAGTCTCGTCACTCAACACCACTTGGTATCGCGCCTCAAGACCACTTGGTCACGGGCCTCAACACCCCTTGGTCTCGGCCTCAACATTACCTGGTCTTGGGCCTCATAACCACTTGGTCTCGGACCTCAACACGACTTGGTCTCGAAGCTCAACACCATTGGTCTCGTCGCTCAACAACACTTGGTCTGGACCCTGAACACCACTTGGTCTCGTCGCTCAACACCACTTCGTCTCCTCACTCAACACCACTTGGTCTAGTCATTCAACACCACTTGGTCTCGCGCCTCAACACCACTTGGCCTCAGGCCTCAGCACCCCTTGGTCTCAGGCCTCAACACCACTTGGTCTCGTCGCTCAACACCACTTCGTCTCGTCACTCAACACCACTTGGTCTCTTCACTCAACACCACTTGGTCTCGCGCCTCAACACCACTTGGCCTCGGGCCTCAACACCACCTGGTTTCGGGCATCAACACCACTTGGTCTCGGACCTCAACACCACTTGGTCACGCCGCACAACACCACTTGGTCTCGTCACTCAACACCACTTGGTCTCGCGTCTCAACACCACTTCATCTCGTCGTTCAACACTACTTGGTCTCGGGACTCAACACCACTTGGTCTCGACCCTGAACACCACTTCGTCTCGTCACTCAACACCACTTGGACTCGTCACTCAACACCACTTGGTCTCGCGCCACAACACCACTTGACCTCGGGCCTCAACACCCCTTGGTCACGGGCATCAACACCACCTGGTCTCGGGCTTTAACACCACTTGGTCTCGGACCTCAAGACCACTTGGTCTCGACGCTCGACACCACTTGGTCTCGTCGCTCAACACCACTTGGTCTCGACCCTGAACACCACTTGGTCTCGTCGCTCTACACCACTTGATCTCGTCGCTCGATACCACTTCGTCTCGTCACTCAACACCACTTGTTCTCGTCACTCAACACCACTTGGTCTCGCGCCTCTACACCACTTCGTCATGTCGTCCAACACATCTTGGTATCGGGCTTCAACACCCCTTCGTCTCGGGCTTCAACACCATTTGGTCTTGCGCCTCAACACCACTTGGTCTCTTTCCTGAACATCACTTGTTCTCGTCGCTCAACACCACTTCGTCTCGTCACTCAACACCACTTGGTCTCGTCACTCAACACCACTTTGTCTTGCGCCTCAACACCACTTGGCCTCGGGCCTCAAGACCACTTGGTCTCGGGCCTCAACACCAGTTAGTCTCGGGACTCAACACCATTTGGTCTCGCGCCTCAACACCACTTCGTCTCGTCGGCCAACACCACTTGGTTTCGGGCCTCAACACCACTTCGTCTCGGGCTTCAACACCACTTTGTCTCGTCGCTCAACACCACTTAGTCTCTTTTCTGAACACCACTTGTTCTCGTCGCTCAACACCACTTCCTCTCGTCACTCCACACCACTTGGTCTCGCCGCACAACACCACTTGGTCTCGTCACTCAACACCACTTGCTATCGGGCCTCAACACCACTTCGTCTCGGGCTTCAACAACAATTTGTCTCGTCGCTCAACACCACTTGGTCTCTTTCCTGAACACCACTTGGTGTCGTCGCTCAACACCACTTCGTCTCGTCACTCAACACCACTAGGTCTCGTCACTCAACACCACTTGGTCTGGCGCCTCAACACCACTTGGTCTCGTCTCTCAACACCACTTCGTCTCGTCACTCAACACCAGTTGGTCTCTTTCCTGAACACCACTTGGTGTCGTCGCTCAACACCACTTCGTCTCGTCACTCAACACCACTAGGTCTCGTCACTCAACACCACTTGGTCTTGCGCCTCTACACAACTTGGTCTCGCCTCTCAACTTCACTTCGTCTCGTCACTCAACACCAGTTGGTCTCGCGCATCAACAGCACTTGGCCTCGGGCCTCAACACCACTAGGTCTCGGGCCTCAACACCACTTAGTCTCGGGACTCTACACAACTTGGTCTCGCGCCTCAACACCACTTCGTCTCGTCGTCCAACACCACTTGGTGTCGGGCCTCAACACCACTTCGTATCGGGCTTCAACACCACTTTGTCTCGTCGCTCAACACCACTTGGTCTCTTTCCTGAACACCACCTTTTCTCGTCGCTCAACACCACTTCGTCTCGTCACTCAACACCACTTGGTGTCTTCACTCAACATCACTTGGTCTCGCGCCTCAACACCACTTGGCCACGGGCCTCAACACCACCTGGTCTCGGGCATCAACAGCACTTGGTCTCGGACCTCAACACCACTTGGTCAAGCCGCACATCACCACTTGGTCTCGTCACTCAACACCTCGTGGTCTCTCGCCTCAACACCACTTCATCTCGTCTTTCAATACCACTTGGTCTCGGGACTCAACACCACTTGGTCTCGTCCCTGAACTCCAATTCATCTAGTCACTCAACACCACTTGGTCTCGTCACTCAACACCACTTGGTCTTGCGCCTCAACACCACTTGCCCTCGGGCTCCAACACCCCTTGGTCTCGGGCCTCAACACCACCTGGTCTCGGGCCTCAAAACCACTTGGTCTTGGACCTCAACACCACTTGGTGTCGACGCTCAACACCACATGGATATGTCGCTCAACACCACTTGGTCTCGAACCTGAACACCACTTGGTCTCGTCGCTCAACACCACTTGGTCTCGTCGCTCGCTGCCATTTCGTCTCGCCAGTCAACATCACTTGATCTCGTCACTCAACACCACTTGGCCACGCGCCTACACACCACATCGTCTCGTCGTCCATCACCACTTGCTATCGGGCCTCAACACCACTTCGTCTCGGGCTTCAACAACACATTGTCTCGTCGCTCTACACCACTTGGTCTCTTTCCTGAACACCATTTGGTCTCGTCGCTCAACACCACTTCATCTCGTCACTCAACACCACTTGGTCTCGCACCACAACACCACTTGATCTCGTCACTCAACACCACTTGATCTAGCGACTCCACACCACTTCATCTCGTCGTTCAACACCACTTGGTCTCAGGACTCAACACCACTTTTTCTCGACCCTGAACACCACTTCGTCTCGTCACTCAACATCACTTGGTCTCGTCACTCAACACCACTTGGTCTTGGCCACAACACCACTTGGTCTTGGACACAACACCACTTGGTCTCGGACCTCAAAACCACTTGGTCTCGACGCTCAACACCACCTGGTCTCGTCGCTCAAAACTACTTGGTCTCTACCCTGAACACCACTTGCTTTCGTCGCTCAACACCACTTGGTCTCGTCGCTCGATACCACTTCGTCTCATCACTCAAAACCACTTGATCACGTCACTCAACACCACTTGGTCTTGCGCCTCAACACCAGTCCGTCTGGTCGTACAACACCACTTGGTATCGGGCCTCAACACCTCTTCGTCTCGGGCTTCAACACCACTTTGTCTCGTCGCTCAAAACCACTTGGTCTCTTATCTGAACACCACTTGTTCTCGTCGCTCAACACCACTTCGCCGCGTCACTCAACACCACTTGGTCTCGTCACTCAACACCACTTGGTCTCGCGCCTCAACACCCCTTGGTCTCGGGCCTCAACACCACCTCATCTCGGGCATCAACACCACTTGGTCTCGGACCTCAACACCACTTGGTCTTGCCGCACAACACCACTTGGTCTCGTCACTCAACACCACTTGGTCTCGTGCCTCAACACCACTTCATCTCGTCGTTCAACACCACTTGCTCTTGGGACTCAACACCACTTGGTCTCGACGCTCAACACCACTTGGTCTCGTCGCTCAACACCACTTGGTCTCGACCCTGAAGACCACTTGGTCACGTCGCTCTACACCACTTGATCTCGTAGCTCGATACCACTTCGTCTCGTCACTCAACACCACTTGTTCTCGTAACTCAACACCACTTGGTCTCGCGCCTCTACACCACTTCGTCATGTCGTCCAACACCACTTGGTATCGGGCCTCAACACCACTTCGTCTCGGGCTTCAACACCAATTAGTCTCGTCGCTCAACACCACTTGGTCTCTATCCTGAACACGACTTGTTCTCGTCGCTCAACACCACTTCGTCGCGTCACTCAACACCACTTGGTCTCGTCACTCAACACCACTTGGTCTCGCGCCTCAACACCCCTTGGTCTCGGGCCTCAACACCACTTCGTCTCGGGCTTCAACACCAATTTGTCTCGTCGCTCAACACCACTTGGTCTCTATCCTGAACACGACTTGTTCTCGTCGCTCAACACCACTTCGTCTCGTCACTCAACACCATTTGGTCTCGTCACTCAACACCACTTTGTCTCGCGCCTCAACACCACTTGGCCTCGGGCCTCAACACCTCTTGGTCTCGGGCCTCAACACCACCTGGTCTCGGGACTCAACACCACTTGGTCTCGACCTTGAACACCACTTCGTCTCATCACTCAACACCACTTAGTCTCGTCACTCAACACCACTTTATCTCGCTCCTCAACACCACTTGGCCTCGGGCCTCAACACCCCTTGGTCTCGGGCCTCAACACCACCTGGTCTCGGGCATCAACACCACTTGGTCTCGGACCTCAACACCACTTGTTCTCGTCACTCAACACCACTTGTTCTCGCGCCTCAAAACCACTTGGCCGCAGGCCTCAACACCCCTTGGTCTCAGGCCTTAACACCAGTTGGTCTCGTCGCTCAACACCACTTCGTCTCGTCACTCAACAGTACCTGGTATCGTCACTCAACACCACTTGGTCTCGTCACTTAACACCACTTGGTCTCGCGCCTCAACACCACTTGCCCTCGGGCCTCAACACCCCTTGGTCTCGGGCCTCAACACCACCTGGTCTCGGGCATCAACATCACTTGGCCTCGGGCCTAAACACCCCTTGGTCTCGGGCCTCAACACCACCTGGTCTCGGGCCCCAACACCACTTGGTCTCGGACCTCAACACCACTTGGTCTCGACGCTCAACACCACCTGGTCTCGTCGCTCAAAACTACTTGGTCTCTACCCTGAACAACACTTGCTTTCGTCGCTCAACACCACTTGGTCTCGTCGCTCGATACCACTTCGTCTCATCACTCAAAACCACTTGATCACGTCACTCAACACCACTTGGTCTTGCGCCTCAACACCACTCCATCTGGTCGTACAACACCACTTGGTATCGGGCCTCAACACCTCTTCGTCTCGGGCTTCAACACCACTTTGTCTCGTCGCTCAAAACCACTTGGTCTCTTATCTGAACACCACTTGTTCTCGTCGCTCAACACCACTTCGTCGCGTCACTCAACACCACTTGGTCTCGTCACTCAACACCACTTGGTCTCGCGCATCAACACCCCTTGGTCTCGGGCCTCAACACCATCTGATCTCGGGCATCAACACCACTTGGTCTCGGACCTCAACACCACTTGGTCTTGCCGCACAACACCACTTGGTCTCGTCACTCAACACCACTTGGTCTCGTGCCTCAACACCACTTCATCTCGTCGTTCAACACCACTTGCTCTTGGGACTCAACACCACTTGGTCTCGCGCCTCTACACCACTTCGTCATGTCGTCCAACACCACTTGGTATCGGGCCTCATCACCACATCGTCTCGGGCTTCAACACCAATTTGTCTCGTCCCTCAAAACCACTTGGTCTCTATCCTGAACACGACTTGTTCTCGTCGCTCAACACCACTTCGTCTCGTCACTCAACACCACTTTGTCTCGCGCCTCAACACCACTTGGCCTCGGGCCTCAACACCTCTTGGTCTCGGGCCTCAACACCACCTGGTCTCGGGACTCAACACCATTTGGTCTCGACCCTGAGCACAACTTCGTCTCGTCACTCAACACCACTTAGTCTCGTCACTCAACACCACTTGGTCTCGCGCCTCAGGACCACTTGGTCACGGGCCTCAACACCCCTTGGTCTCGGCCTCAACATTACCTGGTCTTGGGCCTGAACACCACTTGGTCTCGGACCTCAACACGACTTGGTCTCGAAGCTCAACACCATTGGTCTCGTCGCTCAACAACACTTGGTCTGGACCCTAAACACCACTTGGTCTCGTCGCTCAACACCACTTCGTCTCCTCACTCAACACCACTTGGTCTAGTCATTCAACACCACTTGGTCTCGCGCCTCAACACCACTTGGCCTCAGGCCTCAGCACCCCTTGGTCTCAGGCCTCAACACCACTTGGTCTCGTCGCTCAACACCACTTCGTCTCGTCACTCAACACCACTTGGTCTCTTCACTCAACACCACTTGGTTTCGCGCCTCAACACCACTTGGCCTCGGGCCTCAACACCACCTGGTTTCGGGCATCAACACCACTTGGTCTCGGACCTCAACACCACTTGGTCAAGCCGCACAACACCACTTGGTCTCGGCACTCAACACCACTTGGTCTCGCGTCTCAACACCACTTCATCTCGTCGTTCAACACTACTTGGTCTCGGGACTCAAAACCACTTGGTCTCGACCCTGAACACCACTTCGTCTCGTCACTCAACACCTCTTGGTCTCGTCACTCAACACCACTTGGTCTCGCGCCACAACACCACTTGACCTCGGGGCTCAACACCCCTTGGTCTCGGGCATCAACACCACCTGGTCTTGGGCTTTAACACCACTTGGTCTCGGACCTCAAGGCGACTTGGTCTCGGCGCTCAACACCACTTGGTCTCGTCGCTCAACACCACTTGGTCTCTACCCTGAACACCACTTGGTCTCGTCGCTCTACACCACTTGAACTCGTCGCTCGATACCACTTCGTCTCGTCACTCAACACCACTTGGTCTCGTCACTCAACACCACTTTGTCTTGCGCCTCAACACCACTTGGCCTCGGGCCTCAAGACCACTTGGTCTCGGGCCTCAACACCACTTAGTCTCGGGACTCAACACCATTTGGTCTCGCGCCTCAACACCACTTCGTCTCGTCGGCCAACACCACTTGGTTTCGGGCCTCAACACCACTTCCTCTCGGGCTTCAACACCACTTTGTCTCGTCGCTCAACACCACTTAGTCTCTTTTCTTAACACCACTTGTTCTCGTCGCTCAACACCACTTCCTCTCGTCACTCCACACCACTTGGTCTCGTCACTCAACACCACTTTGTCTCGCTCCTCAACACCACTTGGCCTCGGGCCTCAACACCCCTTGGTCTCGAGCCTCAACACCACCTCGTCTCGGGCATCAACACCACTTGGTCTCGGACCTCAACACCACTTGTTCTCGTCATTCAACACCACTTGGTCTCGCGCCTCAACACCACTTGGCCTCAGGCCTCAACACCCCTTGGTCTCAGGGCTCAACACCACTTGGTCTCGTCGCTCAACACCACTTCGTCTCGTCACTCAACAGTACTTGGTATCGTCCGTCAACACCACTTGGTTTCGTCACTCAACACCACTTGGTCTCGCGCCTCAACACCACTTGCCCTCGGGCCTCAAAACCCCTTGGTCTCGGGCCTCAACACCACCTGGTCTCGGGCATCAACATCACTTGGTCTCGGACCTCAACACCACTTGGTCTCGCCGCACAACACCACTTGGTCTCGTCACTCAACACCACTTGCTACCGGGCCTCAACACCACTTCGTCTCGGGCTTCAACAACAATTTGTCTCGTCGCTCAACACCACTTGGTCTCTTTCCTGAACACCACTTGGTGTCGTCGCTCAACACCACTTCGTCTCGTCACTCAACACCACTAGGTCTCGTCACTCAACACCACTTGGTCTTGCGCCTCAACACCACTTGGTCTCGTCTCTCAACACCACTTCGTCTCGTCACTCAACACCAGTTGGTCTCGCGCCTCAACAGCACTTGGCCTCGGGCCTCAACACCACTTGGTCTCGGGCCTCAACACCACTTAGTCTCGGGACTCTACACAACTTGGTCTCGCGCCTCAACACCACTTCGTCTAGTCGTCCAACACCACTTGGTGTCGGGCCTCAACACCACTTCGTAGCGGGCTTCAACACCACTTTGTCTCGTCACTCAACACCACTTGGTCTCTTTCCTGAACACCACTTTTTCTCGTCGCTCAACACCACTTCGTCTCGTCACTCAACACCACTTGGTCTCGTCACTCAACACCACTTTGTCTCGCGCCTCAACACCACTTGGCCTCGGACCTCAACACCTTTTGGTCTCGGGCCTCAACACCACCTGGTCTCGGGACTCAACACCACATGGTCTCGACCCTGAACACCACTTCGTCTCATCACTCAACACCACTTAGTCTCGCCACTCAACACCACTTTATCTCGCTCCTCAACACCACTTGGCCTCGGCCCTCAACACCCCTTGGTCTCGGGCCTCAACACCACCTGGTCTCGGGCATCAACACCACTTGGTCTCGGACCTCAACACCACTTGTTCTCGTCACTCAACACCACTTGGTCTCGCGCCTCAACACCACTTGGCCTCAGGCCTCAACACCCCTTGGTCTCAGGCCTCAACACCACTTGGTCTCGTCGCTCAACACCACTTCGTCTCGTCACTCAACAGTACTTGGTATCGTCACTCAACACCACTTGGTCTCGTCACTCAACACCACTTGGTCTCGCGCCTAAACACCACTTGCCCTCGGGCCTCAACACCCCTTGGTCTCGGGCCTCAACACCACCTGGTCTCGGGCATCAACATCACTTGGTCTCGGACCTCAACACCACTTGGTCTCGCCGCACAACACCACTTGGTCTCGTCACTCAACACCACTTGCTATCGGGCCTCAACACCACTTCGTCTCGGGCTTCAACAACACTTTGTCTCGTCGCTCAACACCACTTGGTTTCTTTCCTGAACACCACTTGGTGTCGTCGCTCAACACCACTTCGTCTCGTCACTCAACACCACTAGGTCTCGTCACTCAACACCACTTGGTCTTGCGCCTCAACACCACTTGGCCTCGGGCCTCAACACCCCTTGGTCTCGGGCATCAACAACACCTGGTCTCGGGCCTCAACACCACTTGGTCTTGGACCTCAACACGACTTGGTCTCGGACCTCAACACGACTTGGTCTCGACGCTCAACACTAATTGGTCTCGTCGCTCAACAGCACTTGGCCTGGACCCTGAACACCACTTGGTCTCGTCACTCAATACCACTTCGTCTCGTCACTCAACTCCACTTAGTCTCGTCACTCAACACCACTTGGTCTCGGGCTTCAAAACCAATTTGTCTCGTCGCTCAAAACCAATTGGTCTTTTTCCTGAACACCACTTGGTCTCGCCTCTCAAAACCAATTCGTCTCGTTACTCAACACCAGTTGGTCTCGCGCCTCAACAGCACTTGGCCTCGGGCCTCAACACCACTTGGTCTCGGGCCTCAACATCACTTAGTCTCGGGACTCTACACAACTTGGTCTCGCGCCTCAACACCACTTCGTCTCGTCGTCCAACACCACTTGGTGTCGGGCCTCAACACCACTTCGTATCGGGCTTCAACACCAATTTGTCTCGTCGCTCAACACCACTTGGTCTCTTTCCTGAACACCACTTGTTCTCGTCGCCCAACACCACTTCGTCTCGTCACTCAACACCATTTGGTCTCGCGCCTCAGCACCACTTCGTCTCGTCGGCCAACACCACTTGGCCTCAGGCCTCAACACCCCTTGGTCTCAGGCCTCAACACCACTTAGTCTCTTTTCTGAACACCACATGTTCTCGTCGCTCAACACCACTTCGTCTCGTCACTCAACACCACTTGGTCTCCTCACTCAACACCACTTTGTCTCGCTCCTCAACACCACTTGGCCTCGGGCCTCAACAACCCTTGGTCTCGGGCCTCAACACCACCTGGTCTAGGGCATCAACACCACTTGGTCTCGACCCTGAACTCCAATTCGTCAAGTCACTCAACACCACTTGGTCTCGTCACTCAACACCACTTGGTCTTGCGCCTCAACACCACTTGCCCTCGGGCTTCAACACCCCTTGGTCTCGGGCCTCAACACCACCTGGTCTCGGGCCTCAAAACCACTTGGTCTTGGACCTCAACACCACTTGGTGTCGACGCTCAACACCACGTGGATATGTCGCTCAACACCACTTGGTCTCGAACCTGAACACCACTTGGTCTCGTCGCTCAACACCACTTGGTCTCGTCGCTCGCTACCATTTCGTCTCGCCAGTCAACATCACTTGATCTCGTCACTCAACACCACTTGGCCACGCACCTACACACCACATCGTCTCGTCGTCCATCACCACTTGCTATCGGGCCTCAACACCACTTCGTCTCGGGCTTCAACAACACATTGTCTCGTCGCTCTACACCACTTGGTCTCTTTTCTGAACACCATTTGGTCTCGTCGCTCAACACCACTTCATCTCGTCACTCAACACCACTTGGTCCGCGTCTCAACACCACGTGGTCTCGGACCACAACACCACTTGGTCTCGCACCACAACACCACTTGATCTCGTCACTCAACACCACTTGGTCTCGCGACTCCACACCACTTCATCTCGTCGTTCAACACCACTTGGTCTCAGGACTCAACACCACTTTTTCTCGACCCTGAACACCACTTCGTCTCGTCACTCAACACCACTTGGTCTCGTCACTCAACATCACTTGGTCTTGGCCACAACACCACTTGGTCTTGGACACAACACCACTTGGCCTCGGGCCTCAAAACCCCCTGGTCTCGGGCCTCAACACCACCTGGTCTCGGGCCCCAACACCACTTGGTCTCGGGCCTCAACACCACTTGGTCTCGGCGCTCAACACCACCTGGTCTCGTCGCTCAAAACTACTTGGTCTTTACCCTGAACACCACTTGGTTTCGTCGCTCTACACCACTTGGTCTCGTCGCTCGATAAAACTTCGTCTCATCACTCAAAACCACTTGATCACGTCACTCAACACCACTCCGTCTGGTCGTGCAACACCACTTGGTATCGGGCCTCAACACCTCTTCGTCTCGGGCTTCAACACCACTTTGTCTCGTCGCTCAAAACCACTTGGTCTCTTATCTGAACACCACTTGTTCTCTTCGCTCAACACCACTTCGTCGCGTCACTCAACACTACTTGGTCTCGTCACTCAACACCACTTGGTCTCGCGCCTTACACCCCTTGTTCTCGGGCCTCAACACCACCTGATCTCGGGCATCAACACCACTTGGTCTCGGACGTCAACACCACTTGGTCTTGCCGCACAACACCACTTGGTCTCGTCACTCAACACCATTTGGTCTCGTCATTCAACACCACTTGGTCTCGAGCCACAACACCACTTGACCTCGGGCCTCAACACCCCTTGGTCTCGGGCCTCAACACCACCTGGTCTCGGGCTTCAACACCACTTGGTCTCGACGCTCAACACCACTTGGTCTCGTCGCTCAAAACCACTTGGTCTCGACCCTGAAGACCACTTGGTCACGTCGCTCTACACCACTTGATCTCGTCGCTCGATACCACTTCGTCTCGTCACTCAACACCACTTGTTCTCGTCACTCAACACCACTTGGTCTCGCGCCTCTACACCACTTCGTCATGTCGTCCAACACCACTTGGTATCGGGCCTCAACACCACTTCGTCTCGGGCTTCAACACCAATTTGTCTCGTCGCTCAACACCACTTGGTCTCTATCCTGAACACGACTTGTTCTCGTCGCTCAACACCACTTCGTCTCGTCACTCAACACCATTTGGTCTCGTCACTCAACACCACTTTGTCTCGCGCCTCAACACCACTTGGCCTCGGGCCTCAACACCTCTTGGTCTCGGGCCTCAACACCACCTGGTCTCGGGACTCAACACCACTTGGTCTCGACCCTGAACACCACTTCGTCTCGTCACTCAACACCACTTAGTCTCGTCACTCAACACCACTTGGTCTCGCGCCTCAAGACCACTTGGTCACGGGCCTCAACACCCCTTGGTGTCGGCCTCAACATTACCTGGTCTTGGGCCTCAACACCACTTGGTCTCGGACCTCAACACGACTTGGTCTCGGCCTCAACATTACCTGGTCTTGGGCCTGAACACCACTTGGTCTCGGACCTCAACACGACTTGGTCTCGAAGCTCAAC
Source organism: Hymenopus coronatus (assembly GCA_030762935.1). Lineage (NCBI taxonomy): Eukaryota > Metazoa > Arthropoda > Insecta > Mantodea > Hymenopodidae > Hymenopus > Hymenopus coronatus. The sequence continues at coordinate 32,075,156 of CM060884.1, forward strand.
ACCATTGGTCTCGTCGCTCAACAACACTTGGTCTGGACCCTAAACACCACTTGGTCTCGTCGCTCAACACCACTTCGTCTCCTCACTCAACACCACTTGGTCTAGTCATTCAACACCACTTGGTCTCGCGCCTCAACACCACTTGGCCTCAGGCCTCAGCACCCCTTGGTCTCAGGCCTCAACACCACTTGGTCTCGTCGCTCAACACCACTTCGTCTCGTCACTCAACACCACTTGGTCTCTTCACTCAACACCACTTGGTTTCGCGCCTCAACACCACTTGGCCTCGGGCCTCAACACCACCTGGTTTCGGGCATCAACACCACTTGGTCTCGGACCTCAACACCACTTGGTCAAGCCGCACAACACCACTTGGTCTCGGCACTCAACACCACTTGGTCTCGCGTCTCAACACCACTTCATCTCGTCGTTCAACACTACTTGGTCTCGGGACTCAAAACCACTTGGTCTCGACCCTGAACACCACTTCGTCTCGTCACTCAACACCTCTTGGTCTCGTCACTCAACACCACTTGGTCTCGCGCCACAACACCACTTGACCTCGGGGCTCAACACCCCTTGGTCTCGGGCATCAACACCACCTGGTCTCGGGCTTTAACACCACTTGGTCTCGGACCTCAAGGCGACTTGGTCTCGGCGCTCAACACCACTTGGTCTCGTCGCTCAACACCACTTGGTCTCTACCCTGAACACCACTTGGTCTCGTCGCTCTACACCACTTGAACTCGTCGCTCGATACCACTTCGTCTCGTCACTCAACACCACTTGGTCTCGTCACTCAACACCACTTTGTCTTGCGCCTCAACACCACTTGGCCTCGGGCCTCAAGACCACTTGGTCTCGGGCCTCAACACCACTTAGTCTCGGGACTCAACACCATTTGGTCTCGCGCCTCAACACCACTTCGTCTCGTCGGCCAACACCACTTGGTTTCGGGCCTCAACACCACTTCCTCTCGGGCTTCAACACCACTTTGTCTCGTCGCTCAACACCACTTAGTCTCTTTTCTTAACACCACTTGTTCTCGTCGCTCAACACCACTTCCTCTCGTCACTCCACACCACTTGGTCTCGTCACTCAACACCACTTTGTCTCGCTCCTCAACACCACTTGGCCTCGGGCCTCAACACCCCTTGGTCTCGAGCCTCAACACCACCTCGTCTCGGGCATCAACACCACTTGGTCTCGGACCTCAACACCACTTGTTCTCGTCATTCAACACCACTTGGTCTCGCGCCTCAACACCACTTGGCCTCAGGCCTCAACACCCCTTGGTCTCAGGGCTCAACACCACTTGGTCTCGTCGCTCAACACCACTTCGTCTCGTCACTCAACAGTACTTGGTATCGTCCGTCAACACCACTTGGTTTCGTCTCTCAACACCACTTGGTCTCGCGCCTCAACACCACTTGCCCTCGGGCCTCAAAACCCCTTGGTCTCGGGCCTCAACACCACCTGGTCTCGGGCATCAACATCACTTGGTCTCGGACCTCAACACCACTTGGTCTCGCCGCACAACACCACTTGGTCTCGTCACTCAACACCACTTGCTACCGGGCCTCAACACCACTTCGTCTCGGGCTTCAACAACAATTTGTCTCGTCGCTCAACACCACTTGGTCTCTTTCCTGAACACCACTTGGTGTCGTCGCTCAACACCACTTCGTCTCGTCACTCAACACCACTAGGTCTCGTCACTCAACACCACTTGGTCTTGCGCCTCAACACCACTTGGTCTCGTCTCTCAACACCACTTCGTCTCGTCACTCAACACCAGTTGGTCTCGCGCCTCAACAGCACTTGGCCTCGGGCCTCAACACCACTTGGTCTCGGGCCTCAACACCACTTAGTCTCGGGACTCTACACAACTTGGTCTCGCGCCTCAACACCACTTCGTCTAGTCGTCCAACACCACTTGGTGTCGGGCCTCAACACCACTTCGTAGCGGGCTTCAACACCACTTTGTCTCGTCACTCAACACCACTTGGTCTCTTTCCTGAACACCACTTTTTCTCGTCGCTCAACACCACTTCGTCTCGTCACTCAACACCACTTGGTCTCGTCACTCAACACCACTTTGTCTCGCGCCTCAACACCACTTGGCCTCGGACCTCAACACCTTTTGGTCTCGGGCCTCAACACCACCTGGTCTCGGGACTCAACACCACATGGTCTCGACCCTGAACACCACTTCGTCTCATCACTCAACACCACTTAGTCTCGCCACTCAACACCACTTTATCTCGCTCCTCAACACCACTTGGCCTCGGGCCTCAACACCCCTTGGTCTCGGGCCTCAACACCACCTGGTCTCGGGCATCAACACCACTTGGTCTCGGACCTCAACACCACTTGTTCTCGTCACTCAACACCACTTGGTCTCGCGCCTCAACACCACTTGGCCTCAGGCCTCAACACCCCTTGGTCTCAGGCCTCAACACCACTTGGTCTCGTCGCTCAACACCACTTCGTCTCGTCACTCAACAGTACTTGGTATCGTCACTCAACACCACTTGGTCTCGTCACTCAACACCACTTGGTCTCGCGCCTAAACACCACTTGCCCTCGGGCCTCAACACCCCTTGGTCTCGGGCCTCAACACCACCTGGTCTCGGGCATCAACATCACTTGGTCTCGGACCTCAACACCACTTGGTCTCGCCGCACAACACCACTTGGTCTCGTCACTCAACACCACTTGCTATCGGGCCTCAACACCACTTCGTCTCGGGCTTCAACAACACTTTGTCTCGTCGCTCAACACCACTTGGTTTCTTTCCTGAACACCACTTGGTGTCGTCGCTCAACACCACTTCGTCTCGTCACTCAACACCACTAGGTCTCGTCACTCAACACCACTTGGTCTTGCGCCTCAACACCACTTGGCCTCGGGCCTCAACACCCCTTGGTCTCGGGCATCAACAACACCTGGTCTCGGGCCTCAACACCACTTGGTCTTGGACCTCAACACGACTTGGTCTCGGACCTCAACACGACTTGGTCTCGACGCTCAACACTAATTGGTCTCGTCGCTCAACAGCACTTGGCCTGGACCCTGAACACCACTTGGTCTCGTCACTCAATACCACTTCGTCTCGTCACTCAACTCCACTTAGTCTCGTCACTCAACACCACTTGGTCTCGGGCTTCAAAACCAATTTGTCTCGTCGCTCAAAACCAATTGGTCTTTTTCCTGAACACCACTTGGTCTCGCCTCTCAAAACCAATTCGTCTCGTTACTCAACACCAGTTGGTCTCGCGCCTCAACAGCACTTGGCCTCGGGCCTCAACACCACTTGGTCTCGGGCCTCAACATCACTTAGTCTCGGGACTCTACACAACTTGGTCTCGCGCCTCAACACCACTTCGTCTCGTCGTCCAACACCACTTGGTGTCGGGCCTCAACACCACTTCGTATCGGGCTTCAAACCAAATTTGTCTCGTCGCTCAACACCACTTGGTCTCTTTCCTGAACACCACTTGTTCTCGTCGCCCAACACCACTTCGTCTCGTCACTCAACACCATTTGGTCTCGCGCCTCAGCACCACTTCGTCTCGTCGGCCAACACCACTTGGTATCGGGCCTCAACACCACTTGGCCTCAGGCCTCAACACCCCTTGGTCTCAGGCCTCAACACCACTTAGTCTCTTTTCTGAACACCACATGTTCTCGTCGCTCAACACCACTTCGTCTCGTCACTCAACACCACTTGGTCTCCTCACTCAACACCACTTTGTCTCGCTCCTCAACACCACTTGGCCTCGGGCCTCAACAACCCTTGGTCTCGGGCCTCAACACCACCTGGTCTAGGGCATCAACACCACTTGGTCTCGACCCTGAACTCCAATTCGTCAAGTCACTCAACACCACTTGGTCTCGTCACTCAACACCACTTGGTCTTGCGCCTCAACACCACTTGCCCTCGGGCTTCAACACCCCTTGGTCTCGGGCCTCAACACCACCTGGTCTCGGGCCTCAAAACCACTTGGTCTTGGACCTCAACACCACTTGGTGTCGACGCTCAACACCACGTGGATATGTCGCTCAACACCACTTGGTCTCGAACCTGAACACCACTTGGTCTCGTCGCTCAACACCACTTGGTCTCGTCGCTCGCTACCATTTCGTCTCGCCAGTCAACATCACTTGATCTCGTCACTCAACACCACTTGGCCACGCACCTACACACCACATCGTCTCGTCGTCCATCACCACTTGCTATCGGGCCTCAACACCACTTCGTCTCGGGCTTCAACAACACATTGTCTCGTCGCTCTACACCACTTGGTCTCTTTTCTGAACACCATTTGGTCTCGTCGCTCAACACCACTTCATCTCGTCACTCAACACCACTTGGTCTCGCGTCTCAACACCACGTGGTCTCGGACCACAACACCACTTGGTCTCGCACCACAACACCACTTGATCTCGTCACTCAACACCACTTGGTCTCGCGACTCCACACCACTTCATCTCGTCGTTCAACACCACTTGGTCTCAGGACTCAACACCACTTTTTCTCGACCCTGAACACCACTTCGTCTCGTCACTCAACACCACTTGGTCTCGTCACTCAACATCACTTGGTCTTGGCCACAACACCACTTGGTCTTGGACACAACACCACTTGGCCTCGGGCCTCAAAACCCCCTGGTCTCGGGCCTCAACACCACCTGGTCTCGGGCCCCAACACCACTTGGTCTCGGGCCTCAACACCACTTGGTCTCGGCGCTCAACACCACCTGGTCTCGTCGCTCAAAACTACTTGGTCTTTACCCTGAACACCACTTGGTTTCGTCGCTCTACACCACTTGGTCTCGTCGCTCGATACCACTTCGTCTCATCACTCAAAACCACTTGATCACGTCACTCAACACCACTCCGTCTGGTCGTGCAACACCACTTGGTATCGGGCCTCAACACCTCTTCGTCTCGGGCTTCAACACCACTTTGTCTCGTCGCTCAAAACCACTTGGTCTCTTATCTGAACACCACTTGTTCTCTTCGCTCAACACCACTTCGTCGCGTCACTCAACACTACTTGGTCTCGTCACTCAACACCACTTGGTCTCGCGCCTTACACCCCTTGTTCTCGGGCCTCAACACCACCTGATCTCGGGCATCAACACCACTTGGTCTCGGACGTCAACACCACTTGGTCTTGCCGCACAACACCACTTGGTCTCGTCACTCAACACCACTTGGTCTCGTCATTCAACACCACTTGGTCTCGAGCCACAACACCACTTGACCTCGGGCCTCAACACCCCTTGGTCTCGGGCCTCAACACCACCTGGTCTCGGGCTTCAACACCACTTGGTCTCGACGCTCAACACCACTTGGTCTCGTCGCTCAAAACCACTTGGTCTCGACCCTGAAGACCACTTGGTCACGTCGCTCTACACCACTTGATCTCGTCGCTCGATACCACTTCGTCTCGTCACTCAACACCACTTGTTCTCGTCACTCAACACCACTTGGTCTCGCGCCTCTACACCACTTCGTCATGTCGTCCAACACCACTTGGTATCGGGCCTCAACACCACTTCGTCTCGGGCTTCAACACCAATTTGTCTCGTCGCTCAACACCACTTGGTCTCTATCCTGAACACGACTTGTTCTCGTCGCTCAACACCACTTCGTCTCGTCACTCAACACCATTTGGTTTCGTCACTCAACACCACTTTGTCTCGCGCCTCAACACCACTTGGCCTCGGGCCTCAACACCTCTTGGTCTCGGGCCTCAACACCACCTGGTCTCGGGACTCAACACCACTTGGTCTCGACCCTGAACACCACTTCGTCTCGTCACTCAACACCACTTAGTCTCGTCACTCAACACCACTTGGTCTCGCGCCTCAAGACCACTTGGTCACGGGCCTCAACACCCCTTGGTGTCGGCCTCAACATTACCTGGTCTTGGGCCTCAACACCACTTGGTCTCGGACCTCAACACGACTTGGTCTCGAAGCTCAACACCATTGGTCTCGTCGCTCAACAACACTTGGTCTGGACCCTGAACACCACTTGGTCTCGTCGCTCAACACCACTTCGTCTCCTCACTCAACACCACTTGGTCTAGTCATTCAACACCACTTGGTCTCGCGCCTCAACACCACTTGGCCCCAGGCCTCAGCACCCCTTGGTCTCAGGCATCAACACCACTTGGTCTCGTCGCTGAACACCACTTCGTCTCGTCACTCAACACCACTTGGCCTCTTCACTCAACACCACTTGGTCTCGCGCCTCAAAACCACTTGGCCTCGGGCCTCAACACCACCTGGTTTCGGGCATCAACACCACTTGGTCTCGGACCTCAACACCACTTGGTCACGCCGCACAACACCACTTGGTCTCGTCACTCAACACCACTTGGTCTCGCGCCTCAACACCACTTCATCTCGTCGTTCAACACTACTTGGTCTCGGGACTCAACACCACTTGGTCTCGACCCTGAACACCACTTGGTCTCGTCACTCAACACCACTTGGTCTCGTCACTCAACACCACTTGGTCTCGCGCCACAACACCACTTGACCTCGGGCCTCAACACCCCTTGGTCTCGGGCATCAACACCACCTGGTCTCGGGCTTTAACACCACTTGGTCTCGGACCTCAAGACCACTTGGTCTCGACGCTCAACACCACTTGGTCTCGTCGCTCAACACCACTTGGTCTCGACCCTGAACACCACTTGGTCTCGTCGCTCTACACCACTTGATCTCGTCGCTCGATACCACTTCGTCTCGTCACTCAACACCACTTGTTCTCGTCACTCAACACCACTTGGTCTCCCGCCTCTACACCACTTCGTCATGTCGTCCAACACATCTTGGTATCGGGCTTCAACACCCCTTCGTCTCGGGCTTCAACACCAATTTGTCTCGTCGCTCAACACCACTTGGTCTCTTTCCTGAACATCACTTGTTCTCGTCGCTCAACACCACTTCGTCTCGTCACCCAACACCACTTGGTCTCGTCACTCAACACCACTTTGTCTTGCGCCTCAACACCACTTGGCCTCGGGCCTCAAGACCACTTGGTCTCGGACCTCAACACCACTTAGTCTCGGGACTCAACACCATTTGGTCTCGCGCCTCAACACCACTTCGTCTCGTCGGCCAACACCACTTGGTATCGGGCCTCAACACCACTTCGTCTCGGGCTTCAACACCACTTTGTCTCGTCGCTCAACACCACTTAGTCTCTTTTCTGAACACCACTTGTTCTTGTCGCTCAACACCACTTCCTCTCGTCACTCCACACCACTTGGTCTCGTCACTCAACACCACTTTGTCTCGCTCCTCAACACCACTTGGCCTCGGGCCTCAACACCCCTTGGTCTCGGGCCTCAACACCACCTGGTCTCGGGCATCAACACCACTTGGTCTCGGACCTCAACACCACTTGTTCTCGTCATTCAACACCACTTGGTCTCGCGCCTCAACACCACTTGGCCTCAGGCCTCAACACCACCTGGTCTCGGGCATCAACATCACTTGGTCTCGGACCTCAACACCACTTGGTCTCGCCGCTCAACACCACTTCGTCTCGTCACTCAACAGTACTTGGTATCGTCAGTCAACACCACTTGGTCTCGTCACTCAACACCACTTGGTCTCGCGCCTCAACACCACTTGCCCTCGGGCCTCAACACCCCTTGGTCTCGGGCCTCAACACCACCTGGTCTCGGGCATCAACATCACTTGGTCTCGGACCTCAACACCACTTGGTCTCGCCGCACAACACCACTTGGTCTCGTCACTCAACACCACTTGCTATCGGGCCTCAACACCACTTCGTCTCGGGCTTCAACCACAATTTGTCTCGTCGCTCAACACCACTTGGGGTCTGTCCTGAACACCACTTGGTGTCGTCGCTCTACACCACTTCGTCTCGTCACTCAACACCACTAGGTCTCGTCACTCAACACCACTTGGTCTTGCGCCTCAACACCACTTGGTCTCGCCTCTCAACACCACTTCGTCTCGTCACTCAACACCATTTGGGCTCGCGCCTCAACAGCACTTGGCCTCGGGCCTCAACACCACTTGGTCTCGGGCCTCAACACCACTTAGTCTCGGGACTCTACACAACTTGGTCTCGCGCCTCAACACCACTTCGTCTCGTCGGCCAACACCACTTGGTATCGGGCCTCAACACCACTTCGTCTCGGGCTTCAACACCACTTTGTCTCGTCGCTCAACACCACTTAGTCTCTTTTCTGAACACCACTTGTTCTTGTCGCTCAACACCACTTCCTCTCGTCACTCCACACCACTTGGTCTCGTCACTCAACACCACTTTGTCTCGCTCCTCAACACCACTTGGCCTCGGGCCTCAACACCCCTTGGTCTCGGGCCTCAACACCACCTGGTCTCGGGCATCAACACCACTTGGTCTCGGACCTCAACACCACTTGTTCTCGTCATTCAACACCACTTGGTCTCGCGCCTCAACACCACTTGTCCTCAGGCCTCAACACCACCTGGTCTCGGGCATCAACATCACTTGGTCTCGGACCTCAACACCACTTGGTCTCGCCGCTCAACACCACTTCGTCTCGTCACTCAACAGTACTTGGTATCGTCAGTCAACACCACTTGGTCTCGTCACTCAACACCACTTGGTCTCGCGCCTCAACACCACTTGCCCTCGGGCCTCAACACCCCTTGGTCTCGGGCCTCAACACCACCTGGTCTCGGGCATCAACATCACTTGGTCTCGGACCTCAACACCACTTGGTCTCGCCGCACAACACCACTTGGTCTCGTCACTCAACACCACTTGCTATCGGGCCTCAACACCACTTCGTCTCGGGCTTCAACCACAATTTGTCTCGTCGCTCAACACCACTTGGTCTCTGTCCTGAACACCACTTGGTGTCGTCGCTCTACACCACTTCGTCTCGTCACTCAACACCACTAGGTCTCCTCACTCAACACCACTTGGTCTTCCGCCTCAACACCACTTGGTCTCGCCTCTCAACACCACTTCGTCTCGTCACTCAACACCATTTGGTCTCGCGCCTCAACAGCACTTGGCCTCGGGCCTCAACACCACTTGGTCTCGGGCCTCAACACCACTTAGTCTCGGGACTCTACACAACTTGGTCTCGCGCCTCAACACCACTTCGTCTCGTCGTCCAACACCACTTGGTGTCGGGCCTCAACACCACTTCGTATCGGGCTTCAACACCACTTTGTCTCGTCGCTCAACACCACTTGGTCTCTTTCCTGAACACCACTTTTTCTCGTCGCTCAACACCACTTCGTCTCGTCACTCAACACCACTTGGTCTCGTCACTCAACACCACTTTGTCTCGCGCCTCAACACCACTTGGCCTCGGACCTCAACACCTCTTGGTCTCGGGCCTCAACACCACCTGGTCTCGGGACTCAACACCACCTGGTCTCGGGACTCAACACCACTTGGTCTCGACCCTGAACACCACTTCGTCTCGTCACTCAACACCACTTAGTCTCGGGCCTCAACACCCCTTGGTCTCGGGCCTCAACACCACCTGGTCTCGGGCATCAACACCACTTGGTCTCGGTCCTCAACACCACTTGTTCTCGTCACTCAACACCACTTGGTCTCGCGCCTCAACACCACTTGGCCTCAGGCCTCAACACCCCTTGGTCTCAGGCCTCAACACCACTTGGTCTCGTCGCTCAGCACCACTTTGTCTCGTCACTCAACAGTACTTGGTATCGTCACTCAACACCACTTGATCACGTCACTCAACACCACTTGGTCTTGCGCCTCAACACCACTCCGTCTGGTCGTACAACACCACTTGGTATCGGGCCTCAACACCTCTTCGTCTCGGGCTTCAACACCGCTTTGTCTCGTCGCTCAAAACCAATTGGTCTCTTATCTGAACACCACTTGTTCTCGTCGTTCAACACCACTTCGTCGCGTCACTCAACACTACTTGGTCTCGTCACTCAACACCACTTGGTCTCGCGCCTTACACCCCTTGGTCTCGGGCCTCAACACCACCTGATCTCGGGCATCAACACCACATGGTCTCGGACGTCAACACCACTTGGTCTTGCCGCACAACACCACTTGGTCTCGTCACTCAACACCACTTGGTCTCGCGCCTCAACACCACTTCATCTCGTCGTTCAACACCACTTGCTCTTGGGACTCAACACCACTTGGTCTCGACCCTGAACACCACTTCGTCTCGTCACTCAACACCACTTGGTCTCGTCATTCAACACCACTTGGTCTCGAGCCACAACACCACTTGACCTCGGGCCTCAACACCCCTTGGTCTCGGGCCTCAACACCACCTGGTCTCGGGCTTCAACATCACTTGGTCTCGACGCTCAACACCACTTGGTCTCGTCGCTCAACACCACTTGGTCTCGACCCTGAAGACCACTTGATCACGTCGCTCAACACCACTTCGTCTCGTCACTCAACACCACTTGGTCTCTTCACTCAACACAACTTGGTCTCGCGCCTCAACACCACTTGGCCTCAGGTCTCAACACCCCTTTGTCTCAGGCCTCAACACCACTTAGTCTCGTCGCTCAACACCACTTCGTCTCGTCACTCAACACCACTTGGTCTCGCGCCTCAACACCACTTGGCCACGGGCCTCAACACCACCTGGTCTCGGGCATCAACACCACTTGGTCTCGGACCTCAACACCACTTGGTCAAGCCGCACATCACCACTTGGTCTCGTCACTCATCACCTCTTGGTCTCGCGCCTCAACACCACTTCATCTCGTCGTTCAACACCACTTGGTCTCGGGACTCAACACCACTTGGTCTCGACCCTGAACTCCAATTCGTCTAGTCACTCAACACCACTTGGTCTCGTCACTCAACACCACTTGGTCTTGCGCCTCAACACCACTTGTCCTCGGGCTTCAACACCCCTTGGTCTCGGGCCTCAACACCACCTGGTCTCGGGACTCAAAACCACTTGGTCTTGGACCTCTACACCACTTGGTGTCGACGCTCAACACCTCGTGGATATGTCGCTCAACACCACTTGGTCTCGAACCTGAACACCACTTGGTCTCGTCATTCAACACCACTTGGTCTCGTCGCTCGCTACCATTTCGTCTCGCCAGTCAACATCACTTGATCTCGTCACTCAACACCACTTGGCCACGCGCCTACACACCACATCGTCTCGTCGTCCATCACCACTTGCTATCGGGCCTCAACACCACTTCGTCTCGGGCTTCAACAACACATTGTCTCGTCGCTCTACACCACTTGGTCTCTTTCCTGAACACCATTTGGTCTCGTCGCTCAACACCACTTCATCTCGTCACTCAACACCACTTGGTCTCGCGTCTCAACACCACTTGGCCTCGGGCCTCAACACCACTTGATCTCGGGCCTCAACACCACCTTGTCTAGGGCATCAACACCACGTGGTCTCGGACCACAACACCACTTGGTCTCGCACCACAACACCACTTGATCTCGTCACTCAACACCACTTGGTCTCGCGACTCAACGCCACTTCATCTCGTCGTTCAACACCACTTGGTCTCAGGACTCAACACCACTTTTTCTCGACCCTGAACACCACTTCGTCTCGTCACTCAACACCACTTGGTCTCGTCACTCAACACCACTTGGTCTTGGCCACAACACCACTTGGTCTTGGCCACAACACCACCTGGTCTCGTCGCTCAAAACCACTTGGTCTCTACCCTGAACACCACTTGGTTTCGTCGCTCAACACCACTTGGTCTCGTCGCTAGATACCACTTCGTCTCATCACTCAACACCACTTGATCACGTCACTCAACACCACTTGGTCTTGCGCCTCAACACCACTCCGTCTGGTCGTACAACACCACTTGGTATCGGGCCTCAACACCACTTTGTCTCGTCGCTCAAAACCACTTGGTGTCTTATCTGAACACCACTTGTTCTCGTCGCTCAACACCACTTCGTCGCGTCACTCAACACCACTTGGTCTCGTCACTCAACACCACTTGGTCTCGCGCCTCAACACCCCTTGGTCTCGGGCCTCAACACCACTTGGTCTCGACCCTGAACACCACTTCGTCTCGTCACTCAACAGCACTTGGTCTCGTCACTCAAAACCACTTGGTCTCGCGCCACAACACCACTTGACCTCGGGCCTCAACACCCCTTGGTCTCGGGCCTCAACACCTCTTGGTCTCGGGCCTCAACACCACCTGGTCTCTGGCTTCAACACCACTTGGTCTCGGACCTCAAGACCACTTGGTCTCGACGCTCATACACCACTTGGTCTCGTCGCTCAACACCACTTGGTCTCGACCCTGAAGACCACTTGGTCACGTCGCTCTACATCACTTGATCTCGTCGCTCGATACCACTTCGTCTCGTCACTCAACACCACTTGTTCTCGTCACTCAACACCAATTGGTCTCGCGCCTCTACACCACTTGGTATCGGGCATCAACTCCACTTCGTCTCGGGCTTCAACACCAATTTGTCTCGTCGCTCAACACCACTTCGTCTCGTCACTCAACACCATTTGGTCTCGTCACTCAACACCACTTTGTCTCGCGCCTCAACACCACTTGGCCTCGGGCCTCAACACCTCTTGGTCTCGGGCCTCAACAGCACTTGGTGTCGACGCTCAACACCACTTAGTCTCGTCACTCAACACCACTTGGTCTCGCGCCTCAACACCACTTGGCCACGTTCCTCAACACCCCTTGGTCTCGGCCTCAACATTACCTGGTCTTGGGCCTCAACAACACATGGTCTCGGACCTCAACACGACTTGGTTCGAAGCTCAACACCATTGGTCTCGTCGCTCAACAACACTTGGTCTGGACCCTGAACACCACTTGGTCTCGTCGCTCAACACCACTTCGTCTCCTCACTCAACACCACTTGGTCTCGGCATTCAACACCACTTGGTCTCGCGCCTCAACACCACTTGGTCTCTTCACTCAACACCACTTGTTCTCGCGCCTCATTACCACTTGGCCTCGGGCCTCAACACCACCTGGTCTCGGGCATCAACACCACTTGGTCTCGGACCTCAACACCACTTGGTCACGCCGCACAACACCACTTGTTCTCGTCACTCAACACCACTTGGTCTCGCGCCTCAACACCACTTCATCTCGTCGTTCAACACCACTTGGTCTCGGGACTCAACACCACTTGGTCTCGACCCTGAACTCCACTTCGTCTAGTCACTCAACACCACTTGGTCTCGTCACTCAACACCACTTGGTCTTGCGCCTCAACACCACTTGCCCTCGGGCTTCAACACCACCTGGTCTCGGGCCTCAAAACCACTTGGTCTTGGACCTCAACACCACTTGGTGTCGACGCTCAACACCACGTGGATATGTCGCTCAACACCACTTGGTCTCGAACCTGAACACCACTTGGTCTCGAACCTGAACACCACTTGGTCTCGTCGCTCAACACCACTTGGTCTCGTCGCTCGCTACCATTACGTCTCGTCAGTCAACATCACTTGATCTCGTCACTCAACACCACTTGGCCACACGCCTACACACCACATCGTCTCGTCGTCCAACACCACTTGGTCTCTTTCCTGAACACCATTTGGTCTCGTCGCTCAACACCACTTCGTCTAAACACTCAACACCACTTGGTCTCGCGTCTCAACACCACTTGGCCTCGGGCCTCAACACCACTTGATCTCGGGCCTCAACACCACCTTGTCTCGGGCATCAACACCACTTGGTCTTGGACCACAACACCACTTGGTCTCGCCGCACAACACCAATTGATCTCGCGCCTCAACACCACTTCATCTCGTCGTTCAACACCACTTGGTTTCAGGACTCAACACCACTTCTTCTCGACCCTGTACACCACTTCGTCTCGTCACTCAACACCACTTGGTCTCGTCACTCAACACCACTTGGTCTTGGCCACAACACCACTTGGTCTTGGCCACAACACCACTTGGCCTCGAGCCTCAACACCCCTTGGTCTCGAGCCTCAACACCACTTGGTCTCGGACCTCAACACCACTTGGTCTCGACGCTCAACACCACTTGGTCTCGTCGCTCAAAACCACTTGGTCTCTACCCTGAACACCACTTGGTTTCGTCGCTCAACACCACTTGGTCTCGTCGCTCGATACCACTTCGTCTCGTCACTCAACACCACTTGATCACGTCACTCAACACAACTTGGTCTTGCGCCTCAACACCACTCCGTCTGGTCGTACAACACCACTTGGTATCGGGCCTCAACACCTCTTCGTCTCGGGCTTCAACACCACTTTGTCTCGTCGTTCAAAACCACTTGGTCTCGTTCCTGAACACTACCTGGTCTCGGGCATCAACACCACTTGGTCTCGGACCTCAACACCACTTGGTTTTGCCGCACAACACCACTAGGTCTCGTCACTCAACACCACTTGGTCTCGCGGCTCAACACCACTTCATCTCGGCGTTCATCACCACTTAGTCTCGGGTTTCAACACCACTTGGTCTCGACCCTGAACACCACTTCGTCTCGTCACTCAACACCACTTGGTCTCGCGCCACAACACCACTTGACCTCGGTCCTCAACACCCCTTGGTCTCGGGCCTCAACACCACCTGGTCTCGGACCTCAGGACCACTTGGTCTCGACGCTCAACACCACTTGGTCTCGTCGCTCAACACCACTTGGTCTCGACCCTGAACACCACTTGGTCTCGTCGCTCTATACCACTTGATCTCGTCGCTCGATACCTCTTCGTCTCGTCACTCAACACCACTTGTTCTAGTCACTCAACACCACTTGGTCTCGCGCCTCTACACCACTTCGTCATGTCGTCCAACACCACTTGGTATCGGGCCTCAACACCACTTCGTCTCGGGCTTCAACACCAATTTGTCTCGTCGCTCAACACCACTTGGTCTCTTTCCTGAACACCACTTGTTCTCGTCGCTCAACACCACTTCGTCTCGTCACTCAACACCACTTGCTCTCGTCACTCAACACCACTTTGTCTCGCGCCTCAACACCACTTGGCCTCGGGCCTCAATACCACTTGGTCTCGGGCCTCAACACCACTTAGTCTCGGGACTCAACACCACTTGGTCTCGCGCCTAAACACCACTTCGTGTCGTCGTCCAACACCACTTGGTATCGGGCCTCAACACCACTTGGTCTCGGGCTTCAACACCACTTTGTCTCGTCGCTCAACACCACTTGTTCTCTTTTCTGAACACCACTTGTTCTCGTCGCTCACCACCACTTCGTCTCGTCACTCAACACCACTTTGTCTCGTCACTCAACACCACTTTGTATCGCGCCTCAACACCACTTGGCCTCGGACCTCAACACCCTTTGGTCTCGGGCCTCAACACCACCTGGTCTCGGGCATCAACACCACTTGGTCTCGGACCTCAACACCACTTGGTCTACCGCACAACACCAGTTGATCTCGTCACAAAACACCACTTGGGCTCGCGCCTCATCACCACTTCATCTCGTCGTTCAACACCACTTGGTCTCGGGACTCAACACCACTTGGTCTCGACCCTGAACACCACTTCGTCTCGTCACTCAACACCACTTAGTCTCGTCACTCAACACAACTTGGTCTCGCACCTCAACACCACTTGGCCACGGGCCTCAACACCCCTTGGTCTCTGGCCTCAACATTACCTGGTCCTGGGCCTCAACACCACATGGTCTCGGACCTCAACACGACTTGGTCTCGAAGCTCAACACCAATTGGTCTCGTCGCTCAAAAACACTTGTTCTGGACCCGAACACCACTTGGTCTCGTCGCTCAACACCACTTGGCCTCGTCACTCAACACCACTTGGTCTCGCACCTCAACACCACTTGGCCTCGGGCCTCAACACCACTTGGTCTCGGGCCTCAACATCACCTGGTCTCTGGCCCCAACACCACTTGGTGTCGGACCTCAACACCACTTGGTCTCGTCGCTCAACAACACTTGGTCTCGACCCTTAACACCACTTGGTCTCTTCGCTCAAAACCACTTCGTCTCGTCACTCAACACCACTTGGTCTCGTCAGTCAACACCACTTGGTCTCGCGCCTCAACACCACTTGGCCTCAGGCGTCAACACCCCTTGGTCTCAGGCCTCCACACCACTTGGTCTCGTCGTTCAACACCACTTCGTCTCGTCACTCAACACCACTTGGTCTCGTCACTCAACACCACTTGGTCTCGCGTCTCAACACCACTTGGCCTCGGGCCTCAACACCACCTGGTCTCGGGCATCAACACCACTTGGTCTCGGACCTCAACACCACTTGGTCTCGCCGCACAACACCACTTGGTCTCGTCACTCAACACCACTTGGTCTCGCGCCTCAACACAACTTCATCTCGTCGTTCAACACCACTTGGTCTCGGGACTCAACACCACTCGGTCTCGACCCAGAACTCCACTTCGTCTGGTCACTCAACACCACTTGGTCTCGTCACTCAACACCACTTGGTCTTCCGCCTCAACACCACTAGGCCTCGGGCTTCAACACCCCTTGGTCTCGGGCCTCAACACCACCTGGTCTCGGGCCTCAAAACCACTTGGTCTCGAAACTGAACACCACTTGGTCTCGTCGCTAAACACCACTTGGTCTCGTCGCTCGATACCATTTCGTCTCGTCAGTCAACATCACTTGATCTCGTCACTCAACACCACTTGGCCACGCGCCTACACACCACATCGTCTCATCATCCAACATCACTTGCTTTCGGGCCTCAACACCACTACGTCTCGGGATTCAACACCACTTTGTCTCGTCGCTCAAAACCACTTGGTCTCTTTCCTGAACACCACTTGTTCTCGTCGCTCAACACCACTTCGTCTCTTCACTCAACACCACTTGGTCTAGTGACTCAACACCACTTGGTCCCGCGCCTTAACACCCCTTGGTCTCGGGCCTTAACACCATCTGGTCTCGGGCATCAACACCACTTGGTCTCGGACCTCAACACCACTTGGTCTTGCCGCACAACACCACTTGGTCTCGTCACTCAACACCACTTGATCTCGCGCCTCAACACCACTTCATCTCGTCGTTCAACACCACTTGGTCTCGGGACTCAACACCACTTGGTCTCGACCCTGAACACCACTTCGTCTCGGGCCTCAACACCACCTGGTCTCGGGCCTCAACACCACTTGCGCTCGGACCTCAACACCACTTGGTCTAGACGCTCAACACCACTTGGTCTCGTCGCTCAACACCACTTGGTCTCGACCCTGAACACCACTTGGTCTCGTCGCTCTACACCATTTGATCGATCTCGTCGCTCGATACCACTTCGTCTCGTCACTCAACACCACTTGTTCTCGTCACTCAACACCACTTGGTCTCGCGCCTCTACACCACTTCATCATGTCGTCCAACACCACTTGGTATCGGGCCTTAACACCACTTCGTCTCGGGCTTCAACACCAATTTGTCTCGTCGCTCAACACCACTTGGTCTCGTTCCTGAACACCACTTGTTCTCGTCGCTCAACACCACTTCGTCTCGTCACTCAACACCACTTGGGCTCGTCACTCAACACCACTTTGACTCGCGCCTCAACACCACTTGGCCTCGGGCCTCAAGACCACTTGGTATCGGGCCTCAACACTACTTAGTCTCGGGCCTCAACACCACTTCGTCTCGGGCTTCAACACCACTTTGTCTCGTCGCTCAACACCACTTGGTCTCTTTCCTGAACACCACTTGGTCTCGTCGCTCTACACCACTTGATCGATCTCGTCGCTCGATACCACTTCGTCTCGTCACTCAACACCACTTCTTCTCGTCACTCAACACCACTTGGTCTCGCGCCTCTACACCACTTCGTCATGTCGTCCAACACCACTTGGTATCGGGCCTTAACACCATTTCGTCTCGTCACTCAACACCACTTGGTCTCGTCACTTCAACACCAGTTTGTCTCGCGCCTCACACCCATTGGCCTCGGGCCTCAAGACCACCTGGTATCGGGCCTCAACACCACTTAGTCTCGGGACTCAACACCACTTAGTCTCGCGCCTCAACACCACTTCGTCTCGTCGTCCAACACCACTTGGTATCGGGCCTCAACACCACTTCGTCTCGGGCTTCAACACCACTTTGTCTCGTCGCTCAACACCACTTGGTCTCTTTCCTGAACACCACTTGTTCTCGTCGCTCAACACCACTTCGTCTCGTCACTCAACACCACTTTGTCTCGCGCCTCGACACCACTTGGCCTCGGGCCTCAACACCCCTTGGTTTCGGGCCTCAACACCACCTGGTCTCGGGCATCTACACAACTTGGTCTCGGACCTCAACACCACTTGGTCTCGCCGCACAACACCACTTGATCCTGTCACTCAACACCACTTGGTCTCGCGACTCATCAACACTTCATCTCGTCGTTCAACACCACTTGTTCTCGGGAATCAACACCACTTGGTCTCGACCCTGAACACCACTTCGTCTCGTCACTCAACACCACTTAGTCTCGTCACTCAACACCACTTGGTCTCGCGCCTCAACACCACTTGGCCACGGCCCTCAACACCCCTTGGTCTCGGGCCTCAACAACACCTGGTCTTGGGCCTCAACCCCACTTGGTCTCGGACCTCAATACGACTTGGTCTCGAAGCTCAACACCAATTGGTCTCGTCGCTCAACAACACTTGGTCTGGACCCTGAACACCACTTGGTCTCGTCGCTCAACACCACTTCGTCTCGTCACTCAACACCACTTGGTCTCGTCACTCAACACCACTTGGTCTCGCGCCTCAACACCACTTGGCCTCGGGCCTATACACCACTTGGTCCTGGGCCTCAAAATCACCTGGTCTCGGGCCTCAACACCACTTGGTGTCGGACCTCCACACCACTTGGTCTCGTCGCTCAACAACACTTGGTCTCGACCCTTAACAACACTTGGTCTCGTCGCTCAACACCACTTCGTCTCGTCACTCAACACCACTTGGTCTCGTCACTCAACACCACTTGGTCTCGTCACTCAACACCACTTGGTCTCGCGTCTCAACACAACTTGGCCTCAGGCCTCAACACCCCTTGGTCTCAGGCCTCAACACCACTTGGTCTCGTCGCTCAACACCACTTCGTCTCGTCACTCAACACCACTTGGTCTCGTCACTCAACACCACTTGGTCTCCGGCCTCAACACCACTTGGCCTCGGGCCTCAACATCCCTTGGTCTCGGGCCTCAACACCACCTGGTCTCGGGCATCAACACCACTTGGTATCGGACCTCAACACCACTTGGTCTCGTCACTCAACACCACTTGGTCTTGCGCCTCAACACCACTTGGCCTCGGGCTTCAACACCCCTTGGTCTCGGGCCTCAACACCACCTGGTCTCGGGCCTCAAAACCACTTGGTCTCGGACCTCAACACCACTTGGTGTCGACGCTCAACACCACGTGGATATGTCGCTCAACACCACTTGGTCTCGAACCTGAACACCACTTGGTCTCGTCGCTCAACACCACTTGGTATCGTCGCTCGATACCATTTCGTCTCGTCAGTCAACATCACTTGATCTCGTCACTCAACACCACTTGGCCACGCGCCTACACACCACATCGTCTCGTCGTCATCAACCACTTGCTATCGGGCTTCCACACCACTTCGTCTCGGTCTTCAACAACACTTTGTCTCGTCGCTCAACACCACTTGGTCTCTTTCCTGAACACCATTTGCTCTCGTCGCTCAACACCACTTCGTCTCGTCACTCAACACCACTTGGTCTCGCGTCTCAAGACCACTTGGCCTCGACACTCAACACCACTTGATCTTGGGCCTCAACACCACCTTGTCTCGGGCATCAACACCACTTGGTCTCGGACCACAACACCACTTGGTCTCGCCGCACAACACCACTTGATTTCGTCACTCAACACAACTTGGTCTCGCGCTTCAACATCACTTCATCTCGTCGTTCAACACCACTTGGTGTCGGGACTCAACACCACTTGGTCTCGACGCTGAATTCCACTTCGTCTCGTCACTCAACACCACTTTGTCTCGTCACTCAAAACCACTTGGTTTTGCGCCTCAACACCACTTGTCCTCGGGCCTCAACACCCCTTGGTCTCGGGCCTCAACACCACCTGCCTCGAGCCTCAACACCACTTGGTCTCGGACCTCAACACCACTTGGTGTTGACGCTCAACACCACTTGGTCTCGTCTTTCAACACCACTTGGTTGGAACCTGTACACCACTTGGTCTCGTCGCTCGATACCACTTCGTCTCGTCAGTCAACACCACATGATCTGGTCACTCAACACCACTTGGCCTCGCGCCTCAACACCACATCGTCTCGTCGTCCAACACCACTTGCTATCGGGCCTGAACACTACTTCGTCTCGGGCTTCAACACCACTTTGTCTCGTCGCTCAACACCACTTAGTCGCTTTCCTGAACACCACTTCGTCTCGTCTCTGAACACCACTTCGTCTCTCAACACCACTTGGTCTCGCGTCTAAACACCATTTGGCCTCGGGCCTCAATACCACTTGGTCTCGGTCCTTACACCACCTTGTCTCGGACCTCAACACCACTTGGTCTCGCCGCACAACACCACTTGATCTCGTCACTCAACTATAACTTGGTCTCGCGCCTCAACATCACTTCATCTCGTCATTCAACACAACTTGTTCTCGAGACTCAACACCACTTGGTCTCGACCCTGAACACCACTTCTTCTCGTCACTCAACACCACTTGGTCTCGTCACTCAACACCACTTGGTCTCGCGCCACAACACCACTTGACCTCGGGCCTCAACACCCCTTGGTCTCGGGCCTCAACACCACCTGCTCTCGGGCCTCAACACCACTTGCTCTCAGACCTCAACACCACTTGGTCCGGACGCTCAACACCACTTGGTCTCGTCACTCAACACCTCTTGGTCTCGACCCTGAACACCACTTGGTCTCGTCGCTCTACACCACTTGATCTCGTTGCTCGATACCACTTCGTCTCTTCACTCAACACCACTAGTTCTCGACACTCAACACCACTTGGTGTCGCGCCTCTGCACCACTTCGTCATGTCGTCCAACACCACTTGGTATTGGGCCTCAACATCACTTCGTCTCGGGCTTCAACACCAATTTGTCTCGTCGCTCAACACCACTTGGTCTCTTTCCTGAACACCACTTGTTCTCGTCGCTCAACACCACTTCGTCTCGTCACTCAACACCACTTGGTCTCGTCACTCAACACCACTTTGTCTCACGCCTCAACACCACTTGGCCTCGGGCCTCAAGACTACTTGGTATCGGGCCTCAGCACAACTTAGTCTCGGGACTCAACACCACTTAGTCTCGCGCCTCAACACCACTTCGTCTCGTCGTCCAACACCACTTGGTATCGGGCCTCAACACCACATCGTCTCGGGCTTCAACAACACTTTGTCTCGTCGCTCAACACCACTTGGTCTCTTTCCTGAACACCACTTGTTCTCGGCGCTCAACACCACTTCGTCTCGTCGCTCAACACCAGTTGGTTTTGCGCCTCAACACCACTTGGCCTCGGCCCTCAACACCACTTGATCTTGGGCCTCAACACCACCTTGTCTCGGGCATCAACACCACTTGGTCTCGGACCACAACATCACTTGGTCTCGCCGTACAACACCACTTAATGTCGTCACTCATCACCACTTGGTCTCGCGCCTCAACACCACTTCATCTCGTCGTTCAACACCACTTGGTCTCAGGACTCAACACCACTTGGTCTCGTCACTCAACACCACTTGGTCTTGGCCACAACACCACTTGGTCTTGGCGACAACACCACTTGGCCTAGGGCCCCAACACCACTTGGTCTCGCGCCTCAACACCACTTCGTCTCGTCGTCCAACACCACTTGGTGTCCGGTCTCAACATCACTTCGTCTCGAGCTTCAACACCACTTTTTCTCGTCGCTCAACACCACTTCCTCTCGTCACTCAACACCACTTGGTCTCGTCACTCATAACCACTTTGTCTCGCGCCTCAACACCACTTGGCCTCGGGCCTCAACACCTCTTGGTCTCCTGCCTCAACACCACCTGATCTCGGGACTCAACACCACTTGGTCTCGACCCTGAACACCACTTCGTCTCGTCACTCAACACCACTTAGTCTCGTCACTCAACACCACTCATCCTCGTCACTCAATAGCCCTTGGTCTCGGGCCTCAACAACACCTGGTCTTGGGCCTCAACACCACTTGGTCTCGGACCTCAACACGACTTGGTCTCGAAGCTCAACACAAATTGGTCTCGTCGCTCAACAACACTTGGTCTGGACCCTGAACACCACTTGGTCTCGTCGCTCAACACCACTTCGTCTCGTCACTCAACACCACTTGGTCTCGTCACACTCAACACCACTTGGTCTCGCGCCTCATCACCACTTGGTCTCGTCACACTCAACATCACCTGGTCTCGGACCTCAACACCACTTGGTCTCGACGCTCAAAACCAATTGGTCTCGTCGCTCAACAAGACTTGGTCTCGACCCTTAACACCACTTGGTCTCGTCGCTCAACACCACTTGGTCTCGTCGCTCGATACCATTTCGTCTCGTCAGTCAACATCACTTGATCTCGTCATTCAACGCCACTTGGCCACGCGCCTACACACCACATCGTCTCGTCGTCCAACACCACTTGCTATCGGGCCTCAACACCACTTCGTATCGGGCTTCAACAACACTTTGTCTCGTCGCTCAACACCACTTGGTCTCTTTCCTGAACACCATTTGGTCTCGTCGCTCAACACCACTTCGTCTCGTCACTCAACACCACTTGGTCTCGCGCCTCAACACCACTTGGCCTCGGGCCTCAAAACCCCTTGGTCTCGGGCCTCAACACCACCTGGTCTAGGGCATCAACACCACTTGGTCTCGGACCTCAACACCACTTGGTCTCGCCGCACAACACCACTCGGTCTCGTCACTCAACACCACTTGGTCTCGCGCCTCAACACCACTTCAGCTCGTCGTTCAACACCACTTGGTCTCGGGACTCAACACCACTTGGTCTCGACCCTGAACTCCACTTCGTCTCGTCACTCAACACCACTTGGTCTCGTCACTCAACACCACTTGGTCTTGCGCCTCAACACCACTTGGCCTCGGGCCTCAACACCACCTGGTCTCGGGCCTCAAAACCA
This sequence comes from Hymenopus coronatus, assembly GCA_030762935.1. Classification (NCBI taxonomy): domain Eukaryota; kingdom Metazoa; phylum Arthropoda; class Insecta; order Mantodea; family Hymenopodidae; genus Hymenopus; species Hymenopus coronatus. Next base: position 32,098,309 of record CM060884.1, read on the forward strand.
CTTGGTGTCGGACCTCAACACCACTTGGTGTCGACGCTCAACACCACGTGGATATGTCGCTCAACACCACTTGGTCTCGAACCTGAACACCACTTGGGCTCGTCGCTCAACTCCACTTGGTCTCGTCGCTCGATACCATTTCGTCTCATCAGTCAACATCACTTGATCTCGTCACTCAACACCACTTGGACACGCGCCTACACACCACATCGTCTCGTCGTCCAACACCACTTGCTATCGGGCCTCAACACCACTTTGTCTCGGGCTTCAACAACACTTTGTCTCGTTGCTCAACACCACTTGGTCTCTTTCCTGAACACCATTTGGTCTCGTCGCTCAACACCACTTCGTCTCGTCACTCAACACCACTTGGTCTCGCGTCTCAACACCACTTGGCCTCGGGCCTCAACACCACTTGATCTCGGGCCGCAACATCACCTTGTCTCGGGCATCAACACCACTTGGTCTCGGACCACAACATCACTTGGTGTCGCCGTACAACACCACTTGATGTCGTCACTCATCACCACTTGGTCTCGCGCCTTAACACCACTTCATCTCGTCGTTCAACACCACTTGGTCTCAGGACTCAACACCACTTGGTCTCGTCACTCAACACCACTTGGTCTTGGCCACAACACCACTTGGTCTTGGCGACAACACCACTTGGCCTAGGGCCTCAACACCCCTTGGTCTCGGGCCTCAACAACACCTGGTCTCGGGCCCCAACACCACTTGGTCTCGGACCTCAACACCACTTGGTCTCGACGCTCAACACCACTTGGTCTCGTCGCTCAAAACCACTTGGTCTCTACCCTGAACACCACTTGGTTTCGTCGCTCAACACCACTTGGTCTCGTCGCTCGATACCACTTCGTCTAGTCACTCAACACCACTTGATCACGTCACTCAACACCACTTGGTCTTGCGCCTCAACACCACTCCGTCTGGTCGTACAACACCACATGGTGTCGGGCCTCAACACCTCTTCGTCTCGGGCTTCAAAACCAATTTGTCTCGTCGCTCAAAACCACTTGGTCTCTCTCCTGAACACCACCTGTTCTCGTCGCTCAACACCACTTCGTCTCGTCACTCAACACCACTTGGTCTCGTCACTCAACACCACTTGGTGTCGCGCCTCAACACCCCTTTGTCTCGGGCCTCAACACCACTTGGTCTCGGGCCTCGACATCACCTGGTCTCGGGCCTCAACACCACTTGGTCTCGGACCTCAACACCACTTGGTCTAGACGCTCAAAACCAATTGGTCTCGTCGCTCAACAACACTTGGTCTCGACCCTTAACACCACTTGGTCTCGTCGCTCAACACCACTTCGTCTCGTCACTCAACACCACTTGGTCTCGTCACTTAACACCACTTGGTCTCGCGCCTTAACACCACTTGGCCTCAGGCCTCAACACCACCTGGTCTCGAGCCTCAACACCACTTGGTCTCGTATTTAAACACCACTTGGTTCGAACCTGAACACCACTTGGTCTCGTCGCTCAACACCACTTGGTCTCGTCGCTCGATACCACTTCGTCTCGTCAGTCAACACCACTTGATCTCGGCACACAACACTACTTGGACTCGCGCCTCAACACCACATCGTCTCGTCGTCCAACACCACTTGCTATCGGGCCTGAACACCACTTCGTCTCGGGCTTCAACACCACTTTGTCTCGTCGCTCAACACCACTTGGTCTCTTTCCTGAACACCACTTGGTCTCGCCGCTCAACACTACTTCGTCTCGTCACTCAACACCACTTGGTCTCGCGTCTAAGCACCACTTGGCCTGGGGCCTCACTACCACTTGGTCTCGGTCCTTAACACCACCTTGTCTCGAGCATCAACACCACTTGGTCTCGGACCTCAACACCACCAGGTCTCGCCGCACAACACCACTTGATCTCGTCACTCAACACCACTTGGTCTCGCGCCTCAACATCACTTCATCTCGTCGTTCAACACCACTTGTTCTCGGGACTCAACACCACTTGGTCTCGACCCTGAACACCACTTAGTCTCGTCACTCAACACCACTTGGTCTCGCGCCTCAACACCACTTGGCCACTGGCTTCAACACCCCTTGGTCTCTGGCCTCAACAACACCATGGTCTTGGGCCTCAACACCACTTTGTCTCGGACCTCAACACGACTTGGTCTCGAAGCTCAACACCAATTGGTCTCGTCGCTCAACAACACTTTGTCTGGACCCTGAACACCACTTGGTCTCGTCGCTCAACACCACTTCGTCTCGTCACTCAACACCACTTGGTCTTGAGCCTCAACACCACTTGGTCTCGGGCCTATACACCACTTGGTCTCGGGCCTCAACATCACCTGGTCTCGGTCCTCAACACCACTTGGTCTCGGACCTCAACACCACTTGGTCTCGACGCTCAAAACCAATTGGTCTCGTCGCTCAACAACACTTGGTCTCGACCCTTAACACCACTTGGTCTCGTGGCTCAACACCACTTCGTCTCGTCACTCAACACCACTTGGTCTCGTCACTAAACACCACTTGGTCTCGCGTCTTTACACTACTTGGCCTCAGGCCTCAACACCCCTTGGTCTCAGGCCTCAACACCACTTGGTGTCGCGCCTCAACACCACTTCATCTCGTCGTTCAACACCACTTGGACTCGGGACTCAACACCACTTGGTCTCGACCCTGAAGTCCACTTCGTCTCGTCACTCAACACCACTTGGTCTCGTCACTCAACACCACTTGGTCTTGCGCTTCAACACCACATGGCCTCGGGCTTCAACACCCCTTGGTCTCGGGCCTCAACAACACCTGGTCTCGGGCCTCAAAACCACTTGGTCTCGGACCTCAACACCACATGGTGTCGACGCTCAACACCACGTGGATATGTCGCTCAACACCACATGGTCTCGAACCTGAACACCACTTGGTCTCGTCGCTCAACACCACTTGGTCTCGTCTTTCAACACCACTTGGTTCGAACCTGAACAGCTCTTGGTCTCGTCGCACAACACCACTTGGTCTCGTCGCTCGATACCACTTCGTCTCGTCAGTCAACACCACATGATCTCGTCACTCAACACCAATTGGCCTCGCGCCTCAACACCACATCGTCTCGTCGTCCAACACCACTTGCTATCGGGCCTGAACACCACTTCGTCTCGGGCTTCAACACCACTTTGTCTCGTCGCTCAAAACCACTTGGTCTCTTTCCTGAACACCACCTGGTCTCGTTTCTCAACACCACTTCGGCTCGTCACTCAACACCACTTGGTCTTGCGCCTCAACAGCGCTTAGCCTCTGGCCTCAACACCACTTGGTCTCGCGCCTCAACACCACTTCGTCTCGTCGTCCAACACCACTTGGTGTCCGGTCTCAACACCACTTCGTCTCGGGCTTCAACACCACTTTGTCTCGTCGCTCAACACCACTTGGTCTCTTTCCTGAACACCACCTTTTCTCGTCGCTCAACACCACTTCCTCTCGTCACTCAACACCACTTGGTCTCGTCACTCATAACCACTTTGTCTCGCGCCTCAACACCACTTGGCCTCGGGCCTCAACACCTCTTGGTCTCCTGCCTCAACACCACCTGATCTCGGGACTCAACACCACTTGGTCTCGACCCTGAACACCACTTCGTCTCGTCACTCAACACCACTTAGTCTCGTCACTCAACACCACTCATCCTCGTCACTCAATAGCCCTTGGTCTCGGGCCTCAACAACACCTGGTCTTGGGCCTCAACACCACTTGGACTCGGACCTCAACACGACTTGGTCTCGAAGCTCAACACAAATTGGTCTCGTCGCTCAACAACACTTGGTCTGGACCCTGAACACCACTTGGTCTCGTCCATCAACACCACTTCGTCTCGTCACTCAACACCACTTGGTCTCGTCACACTCAACACCACTTGGTCTCGCGCCTCTATACCACTTGGCTTCGGGGCTCAACATCACCTGGTCTCGGACCTCAACACAACTTGGTCTCGGACCTCAACACCACTTGGTCTCGACGCTCAAAACCAATTGGTCTCGTCGCTCAACAAGACTTGGTCTCGACCCTTAACACCACTTGGTCTCGTCGCTCAACACCACTTGGTCTCGTCGCTCGATACCATTTCGTCTCGTAAGTCAACTTCACTTGATCTCGTCATTCAACGCCACTTGGCCACGCGCCTACACACCACATCGTCTCGTCGTCCAACACCACTTGCTATCGGGCCTCAACACCACTTCGTATCTGGCTTCAACAACACTTTGTCTCGTCGCTGAACACCACTTGGTCTCTTTCCTGAACACCATTTGGTCTCGTCGCTCAACACCACTTCGTCTCGTCACTCAACACCACTTGGTCTCGCGCCTCAACACCACTTGGCCTCGGGCCTCAAAACCCCTTGGTCTCGGGCCTCAACACCACCTGGTCTCGGGCATCAACACCACTTGGTCTCGGACCTCAACACCACTTGGTCTCGCCGCACAACACCACTCGGTCTCGTCACTCAACACCACTTGGTCTCGCGCCTCAACACCACTTCAGCTCGTCGTTCAACACCACTTGGTCTCGGGACTCAACACCACTTGGTCTCGACCCTGAACTCCACTTCGTCTCGTCACTCAACACCACTTGGTCTCGTCACTCAACACCACTTGGTCTTGCGCCTCAACACCACTTGGCCTCGGGCTTTTACACCCCTTGGTCTCGGGCCTCAACACCACCTGGTCTCGGGCCTCAAAACCACTTGGTGTCGGACCTCAACACCACTTGGTGTCGACGCTCAACACCACGTGGATATGTCGCTCAACACCACTTGGTCTCGAACCTGAACACCACTTGGGCTCGTCGCTCAACTCCACTTGGTCTCGTCGCTCGATACCATTTCGTCTCATCAGTCAACATCACTTGATCTCGTCACTCAACACCACTTGGACACGCGCCTACACACCACATCGTCTCGTCGTCCAACACCACTTGCTATCGGGCCTCAACAACACTTTGTCTCGGGCTTCAACAACACTTTGTCTCGTTGCTCAACACCACTTGGTCTCTTTCCTGAACACCATTTGGTCTCGTCGCTCAACACCACTTCGTCTCGTCACTCAACACCACTTGGTCTCGCGTCTCAACACCACTTGGCCTCGGGCCTCAACACCACTTGATCTCGGGCCTCAACATCACCTTGTCTCGGGCATCAACACCACTTGGTCTCGGACCACAACATCACTTGGTCTCGCCGTACAACACCACTTGATGTCGTCACTCATCACCACTTGGTCTCGCGCCTCAACACCACTTCATCTCGTCGTTCAACACCACTTGGTCTCAGGACTCAACACCACTTGGTCTCGTCACTCAACACCACTTGGTCTTGGCCACAACACCACTTGGTCTTGGCGACAACACCACTTGGCCTAGGGCCTCAACACCCCTTGGTCTCGGGCCTCAACATCACCTGGTCTCGGGCCCCAACACCACTTGGTCTCGGACCTCAACACCACTTGGTCTCGACGCTCAACACCACTTGGTCTCGTCGCTCAAAACCACTTGGTCTCTACCCTGAACACCACTTGGTTTCGTCGCTCAACACCACTTGGTCTCGTCGCTCGATACCACTTCGTCTACTCACTCAACACCACTTGATCACGTCACTCAACACCACTTGGTCTTGCGCCTCAACACCACTCCGTCTGGTCGTACAACACCACATGGTATCGGGCCTCAACACCTCTTCGTCTCGGGCTTCAAAACCAATTTGTCTCGTCGCTCAAAACCACTTGGTCTCTCTCCTGTACACCACTTGTTCTCGTCGCTCAACACCACTTCGTCTCGTCACTCAACACCACTTGGTCTCGTCACTCAACACCACTTGGTGTCGCGCCTCAACACCCCTTTGTCTCGGGCCTCAACACCACCTGGTCTCGGGCATCAACACCACTTGGTCTCGGGCCTCGACATCACCTGGTCTCGGGCCTCAACACCACTTGGTCTCGGACCTCAACACCACTTGGTCTAGACGCTCAAAACCAATTGGTCTCGTCGCTCAACAACACTTGGTCTCGACCCTTAACACCACTTGGTCTCGTCGCTCAACACCACTTCGTCTCGTCACTCAACACCACTTGGTCTCGTCACTTAACACCACTTGGTCTCGCGCCTTAACACCACTTGGCCTCAGGCCTCAACACCACCTGGTCTCGAGCCTCAACACCACTTGGTCTCGTATTTCAACACCACATGGTTCGAACCTGAACACCACTTGGTCTCGTCGCTCGATACCACTTCGTCTCGTCAGTCAACACCACTTGATCTCGGCACACAACACTACTTGGACTCGCGCCTCAACACCACATCGTCTCGTCGTCCAACACCACTTGCTATCGGGCCTGAACACCACTTCGTTTCGGGCTTCAACACCACTTTGTCTCGTCGCTCAACACCACTTGGTCTCTTTCCTGAACACCATTTGGTCTTGCCGCTCAACACCACTTCGTCTCGTCACTCAACACCACTTGGTCTCGCGTCTAAGCACCACTTGGCTTCGGGCCTCACTACCACTTGGTCTCGGTCCTTAACACCACCTTGTCTCGGCTAGCAACACCACTTGGTCTCGACGCTCAAAACCAATTGGTCTCGTCTCTCAACAAGACTTGGTCTCGACCCTTAACACCACTTGGTCTCGTCGCTCAACACCACTTGGTCTCGTCGCTCGATACAATTTCGTCTCGTCAGTCAACATCACTTGATCTCGTCATTCAACGCCACTTGGCCACGCGCCTACACACCACATCGTCTCGTCGTCCAACACCACTTGCTATCGGGCCTCAACACCACTTCGTATCGGGCTTCAACAACACTTTGTCTCGTCGCTGAACACCACTTGGTCTCTTTCCTGAACACCATTTGGTCTCGTCGCTCAACACCACTTCGTCTCGTCACTCAACACCACTTGGTCTCGCGCCTCAACACCACTTGGCCTCGGGCCTCAAAACCCCTTGGTCTCGGGCCTCAACACCACCTGGTCTCGGGCATCAACACCACTTGGTCTCGGACCTCAACACCACTTGGTCTCGCCGCACAACACCACTCGGTCTCGTCACTCAACACCACTTGGTCTCGCGCCTCAACACCACTTCAGCTCGTCGTTCAACACCAGTTGGTCTCGGGACTCAACACCACTTGGTCTTGACCCTGAACTCCACTTCGTCTCGTCACTCAACACCACTTGGTCTCGTCACTCAACACCACTTGGTCTTGCGCCTCAACACCACTTGGCCTCGGGCTTTTACACCCCTTGGTCTCGGGCCTCAACACCACCTGGTCTCGGGCCTCAAAACCACTTGGTGTCGGACCTCAACACCACTTGGTGTCGACGCTCAACACCACGTGGATATGTCGCTCAACACCACTTGGTCTCGAACCTGAACTCCACTTGGGCTCGTCGCTCAACTCCACTTGGTCTCGTCGCTCGATACCATTTCGTCTCATCAGTCAACATCACTTGATCTCGTCACTCAACACCACTTGGACACGCGCCTACACACCACATCGTCTCGTCGTCCAACACCACTTGCTATCGGGCCTCAACACCACTTTGTCTCGGGCTTCAACAACACTTTGTCTCGTTGCTCAACACCACTTGGTCTCTTTCCTGAACACCATTTTGTCTCGTCGCTCAACACCACTTCGTCTCGTCACTCAACACCACTTGGTCTCGCGTCTCAACACGCTTGGCCTCGGGCCTCAACACCACTTGATCTCGGGCCTCAACATCACCTTGTCTCGGGCATCAACACCACTTGGTCTCGGACCACAACATCACTTGGTCTCGCCGTACAACACCACTTGATGTCGTCACTCATCACCACTTGGTCTCGCGCCTCAACACCACTTCATCTCGTCGTTCAACACCACTTGGTCTCAGGACTCAACACCACTTGGTCTCGTCACTCAACACCACTTGGCCTCAGGCCTCAACACCACCTGGTCTCGAGCCTCAACACCACTTGGTCTCGTATTTCAACACCACTTGGTTCGAACCTGAACACCACTTGGTCTCGTCGCTCAACACCACTTGGTCTCGTCGCTCGATACCACTTCGTCTCGTCAGTCAACACCACTTGATCTCGGCACACAACACTACTTGGACTCGCGCCTCAACACCACATCGTCTCGTCGTCCAACACCACTTGCTATCGGGCCTGAACACCACTTCGTTTCGGGCTTCAACACCACTTTGTCTCGTCGCTCAACACCACTTGGTCTCTTTCCTGAACACCACTTGGTCTCGCCGCTCAACACTACTTCGTCTCGTCACTCAACACCACTTGGTCTCGCGTCTAAGCACCACTTGGCCTGGGGCCTCACTACCACTTGGTCTCGGTCCTTAACACCACCTTGTCTCGAGCATCAACACCACTTGGTCTCGGACCTCAACACCACCAGGTCTCGCCGCACAACACCACTTGATCTCGTCACTCAACACCACTTGGTCTCGCGCCTCAACATCACTTCATCTCGTCGTTCAACACCACTTGTTCTCGGGACTCAACACCACTTGGTCTCGACCCTGAACACCACTTAGTCTCGTCACTCAACACCACTTGGTCTCGCGCCTCAACACCACTTGGCCACTGGCTTCAACACCCCTTGGTCTCTGGCCTCAACAACACCATGGTCTTGGGCCTCAACACCACTTTGTCTCGGACCTCAACACGACTTGGTCTCGAAGCTCAACACCAATTGGTCTCGTCGCTCAACAACACTTTGTCTGGACCCTGAACACCACTTGGTCTCGTCGCTCAACACCACTTCGTCTCGTCACTCAACACCACTTGGTCTCGTCACTCAACACCACTTGGTCTTGAGCCTCAACACCACTTGGTCTCGGGCCTATACACCACTTGGTCTCGGGCCTCAACATCACCTGGTCTCGGGCCTCAACACCACTTGGTCTCGGACCTCAACACCACTTGGTCTCGACGCTCAAAACCAATTGGTCTCGTCGCTCAACAACACTTGGTCTCGACCCTTAACACCACTTGGTCTCGTGGCTCAACACCACTTCGTCTCGTCACTCAACACCACTTGGTCTCGTCACTAAACACCACTTGGTCTCGCGTCTTTACACTACTTGGCCTCAGGCCTCAACACCCCTTGGTCTCAGGCCTCAACACCACTTGGTGTCGCGCCTCAACACCACTTCATCTCGTCGTTCAACACCACTTGGACTCGGGACTCAACACCACTTGGTCTCGACCCTGAAGTCCACTTCGTCTCGTCACTCAACACCACTTGGTCTCGTCACTCAACACCACTTGGTCTTGCGCTTCAACACCACATGGCCTCGGGCTTCAACACCCCTTGGTCTCGGGCCTCAACACCACCTGGTCTCGGGCCTCAAAACCACTTGGTCTCGGACCTCAACACCACATGGTGTCGACGCTCAACACCACGTGGATATGTCGCTCAACACCACATGGTCTCGAACCTGAACACCACTTGGTCTCGTCGCTCAACACCACTTGGTCTCGTCTTTCAACACCACTTGGTTCGAACCTGAACAGCTCTTGGTCTCGTCGCACAACACCACTTGGTCTCGTCGCTCGATACCACTTCGTCTCGTCAGTCAACACCACATGATCTCGTCACTCAACACCAATTGGCCTCGCGCCTCAACACCACATCGTCTCGTCGTCCAACACCACTTGCTATCGGGCCTGAACACCACTTCGTCTCGGGCTTCAACACCACTTTGTCTCGTCGCTCAAAACCACTTGGTCTCTTTCCTGAACACCACCTGGTCTCGTTTCTCAACACCACTTCGGCTCGTCACTCAACACCACTTGGTCTTGCGCCTCAACAGCGCTTGGCCTCTGGCCTCAACACCACTTGGTCTCGCGCCTCAACACCACTTCGTCTCGTCGTCCAACACCACTTGGTGTCCGGTCTCAACACCACTTCGTCTCGGGCTTCAACACCACTTTGTCTCGTCGCTCAACACCACTTGGTCTCTTTCCTGAACACCACCTTTTCTCGTCGCTCAACACCACTTCCTCTCGTCACTCAACACCACTTGGTCTCGTCACTCATAACCACTTTGTCTCGCGCCTCAACACCACTTGGCCTCGGGCCTCAACACCTCTTGGTCTCCTGCCTCAACACCACCTGATCTCGGGACTCAACACCACTTGGTCTCGACCCTGAACACCACTTCGTCTCGTCACTCAACACCACTTAGTCTCGTCACTCAACACCACTCATCCTCGTCACTCAATAGCCCTTGGTCTCGGGCCTCAACAACACCTGGTCTTGGGCCTCAACACCACTTGGTCTCGGACCTCAACACGACTTGGTCTCGAAGCTCAACACAAATTGGTCTCGTCGCTCAACAACACTTGGTCTGGACCCTGAACACCACTTGGTCTCGTCCATCAACACCACTTCGTCTCGTCACTCAACACCACTTGGTCTCGTCACACTCAACACCACTTGGTCTCGCGCCTCTATACCACTTGGCTTCGGGGCTCAACATCACCTGGTCTCGGTCCTCAACACAACTTGGTCTCGGACCTCAACACCACTTGGTCTCGACGCTCAAAACCAATTGATCTCGTCGCTCAACAAGACTTGGTCTCGACCCTTAACACCACTTGGTCTCGTCGCTCAACACCACTTGGTCTCGTCGCTCGATACCATTTCGTCTCGTCAGTCAACATCACTTGATCTCGTCATTCAACGCCACTTGGCCACGCGCCTACACACCACATCGTCTCGTCGTCCAACACCACTTGCTATCGGGCCTCAACACCACTTCGTATCTGGCTTCAACAACACTTTGTCTCGTCGCTGAACACCACTTGGTCTCTTTCCTGAACACCATTTGGTCTCGTCGCTCAACACCACTCGGTCTCGTCACTCAACACCACTTGGTCTCGCGCCTCAACACCACTTCAGCTCGTCGTTCAACACCACTTGGTCTCGGGACTCAACACCACTTGGTCTCGACCCTGAACTCCACTTCGTCTCGTCACTCAACACCACTTGGTCTCGTCACTCAACACCACTTGGTCTTGCGCCTCAACACCACTTGGCCTCGGGCTTTTACACCCCTTGGTCTCGGGCCTCAACACCACCTGGTCTCGGGCCTCAAAACCACTTGGTGTCGGACCTCAACACCACTTGGTGTCGACGCTCAACACCACGTGGATATGTCGCTCAACACCACTTGGTCTCGAACCTGAACACCACTTGGGCTCGTCGCTCAACTCCACTTGGTCTCGTCGCTCGATACCATTTCGTCTCATCAGTCAACATCACTTGATCTCGTCACTCAACACCACTTGGACACGCGCCTACACACCACATCGTCTCGTCGTCCAACACCACTTGCTATCGGGCCTCAACAACACTTTGTCTCGGGCTTCAACAACACTTTGTCTCGTTGCTCAACACCACTTGGTCTCTTTCCTGAACACCATTTGGTCTCGTCGCTCAACACCACTTCGTCTCGTCACTCAACACCACTTGGTCTCGCGTCTCAACACCACTTGGCCTCGGGCCTCAACACCACTTGATCTCGGGCCTCAACATCACCTTGTCTCGGGCATCAACACCACTTGGTCTCGGACCACAACATCACTTGGTCTCGCCGTACAACACCACTTGATGTCGTCACTCATCACCACTTGGTCTCGCGCCTCAACACCACTTCATCTCGTCGTTCAACACCACTTGGTCTCAGGACTCAACACCACTTGGTCTCGTCACTCAACACCACTTGGTCTTGGCCACAACACCACTTGGTCTTGGCGACAACACCACTTGGCCTAGGGCCTCAACACCCCTTGGTCTCGGGCCTCAACAACACCTGGTCTCGGGCCCCAACACCACTTGGTCTCGGACCTCAACACCACTTGGTCTCGACGCTCAACACCACTTGGTCTCGTCGCTCAAAACCACTTGGTCTCTACCCTGAACACCACTTGGTTTCGTCGCTCAACACCACTTGGTCTCGTCGCTCGATACCACTTCGTCTACTCACTCAACACCACTTGATCACGTCACTCAACACCACTTGGTCTTGCGCCTCAACACCACTCCGTCTGGTCGTACAACACCACATGGTATCGGGCCTCAACACCTCTTCGTCTCGGGCTTCAAAACCAATTTGTCTCGTCGCTCAAAACCACTTGGTCTCTCTCCTGTACACCACTTGTTCTCGTCGCTCAACACCACTTCGTCTCGTCACTCAACACCACTTGGTCTCGTCACTCAACACCACTTGGTGTCGCGCCTCAACACCCCTTTGTCTCGGGCCTCAACACCACCTGGTCTCGGGCATCAACACCACTTGGTCTCGGGCCTCGACATCACCTGGTCTCGGGCCTCAACACCACTTGGTCTCGGACCTCAACACCACTTGGTCTAGACGCTCAAAACCAATTGGTCTCGTCGCTCAACAACACTTGGTCTCGACCCTTAACACCACTTGGTCTCGTCGCTCAACACCACTTCGTCTCGTCACTCAACACCACTTGGTCTCGTCACTTAACACCACTTGGTCTCGCGCCTTAACACCACTTGGCCTCAGGCCTCAACACCACCTGGTCTCGAGCCTCAACACCACTTGGTCTCGTATTTCAACACCACATGGTTCGAACCTGAACACCACTTGGTCTCGTCGCTCGATACCACTTCGTCTCGTCAGTCAACACCACTTGATCTCGGCACACAACACTACTTGGACTCGCGCCTCAACACCACATCGTCTCGTCGTCCAACACCACTTGCTATCGGGCCTGAACACCACTTCGTTTCGGGCTTCAACACCACTTTGTCTCGTCGCTCAACACCACTTGGTCTCTTTCCTGAACACCATTTGGTCTTGCCGCTCAACACCACTTCGTCTCGTCACTCAACACCACTTGGTCTCGCGTCTAAGCACCACTTGGCTTCGGGCCTCACTACCACTTGGTCTCGGTCCTTAACACCACCTTGTCTCGGGCAGCAACACCACTTGGTCTCGACGCTCAAAACCAATTGGTCTCGTCTCTCAACAAGACTTGGTCTCGACCCTTAACACCACTTGGTCTCGTCGCTCAACACCACTTGGTCTCGTCGCTCGATACAATTTCGTCTCGTCAGTCAACATCACTTGATCTCGTCATTCAACGCCACTTGGCCACGCGCCTACACACCACATCGTCTCGTCGTCCAACACCACTTGCTATCGGGCCACAACACCACTTCGTATCGGGCTTCAACAACACTTTGTCTCGTCGCTGAACACCACTTGGTCTCTTTCCTGAACACCATTTGGTCTCGTCGCTCAACACCACTTCGTCTCGTCACTCAACACCAATTGGTCTCGCGCTTCAACACCACTTGGCCTCGGGCCTCAAAACCCCTTGGTCTCGGGCCTCAACACCACCTGGTCTCGGGCATCAACACCACTAGGTCTCGGACCTCAACACCACTTGGTCTCGCCGCACAACACCACTCGGTCTCGTCACTCAACACCACTTGGTCTCGCGCCTCAACACCACTTCAGCTCGTCGTTCAACACCAGTTGGTCTCGGGACTCAACACCACTTGGTCTTGACCCTGAACTCCACTTCGTCTCGTCACTCAACACCACTTGGTCTCGTCACTCAACACCACTTGGTCTTGCGCCTCAACACCACTTGGCCTCGGGCTTTTACACCCCTTGGTCTCGGGCCTCAACACCACCTGGTCTCGGGCCTCAAAACCACTTGGTGTCGGACCTCAACACCACTTGGTGTCGACGCTCAACACCACGTGGATATGTCGCTCAACACCACTTGGTCTCGAACCTGAACACCACTTGGGCTCGTCGCTCAACTCCACTTGGTCTCGTCGCTCGATACCATTTCGTCTCATCAGTCAACATCACTTGATCTCGTCACTCAACACCACTTGGACACGCGCCTACACACCACATCGTCTCGTCGTCCAACACCACTTGCTATCGGGCCTCAACACCACTTTGTCTCGGGCTTCAACAACACTTTGTCTCGTTGCTCAACACCACTTGGTCTCTTTCCTGAACACCATTTGGTCTCGTCGCTCAACACCACTTCGTCTCGTCACTCAACACCACTTGGTCTCGCGTCTCAACACGCTTGGCCTCGGGCCTCAACACCACTTGATCTCGGGCCTCAACATCACCTTGTCTCGGGCATCAACACCACTTGGTCTCGGACCACAACATCACTTGGTCTCGCCGTACAACACCACTTGATGTCGTCACTCATCACCACTTGGTCTCGCGCCTCAACACCACTTCATCTCGTCGTTCAACACCACTTGGTCTCAGGACTCAACACCACTTGGTCTCGTCACTCAACACCACTTGGCCTCAGGCCTCAACACCACCTGGTCTCGAGCCTCAACACCACTTGGTCTCGTATTTCAACACCACTTGGTTCGAACCTGAACACCACTTGGTCTCGTCGCTCAACACCACTTGGTCTCGTCGCTCGATACCACTTCGTCTCGTCAGTCAACACCACTTGATCTCGGCACACAACACTACTTGGACTCGCGCCTCAACACCACATCGTCTCGTCGTCCAACACCACTTGCTATCGGGCCTGAACACCACTTCGTTTCGGGCTTCAACACCACTTTGTCTCGTCGCTCAACACCACTTGGTCTCTTTCCTGAACACCACTTGGTCTCGCCGCTCAACACCACTTCGTCTCGTCACTCAACACCACTTGGTCTCGCGTCTAAGCACCACTTGGCCTCGGGCCTCACTACCACTTGGTCTCGGTCCTTAACACCACCTTGTCTCGGGCAGCAACACCACTTGGTCTCGGACCTCAACACCACCAGGTCTCGCCGCACAACACCACTTGATCTCGTCACTCAACACCACTTGGTCTCGCGCCTCAACATCACTTCATCTCGTCGTTCAACACCACTTGTTCTCGGGACTCAACACCACTTGGTCTCGACCCTGAACACCACTTAGTCTCGTCACTCAACACCACTTGGTCTCGCGCCTCAACACCACTTGGCCACTGGCCTCAACACCCCTTGGTCTCTGGCCTCAACAACAACATGGTCTTGGGCCTCAACACCACTTTGTCTCGGACCTCAACACGACTTGGTCTCGAAGCTCAACACCAATTGGTCTCGTCGCTCAACAACACTTTGTCTGGACCCTGAACACCACTTGGTCTCGTCGCTCAACACCACTTCGTCTCGTCACTCAACACCACTTGGTCTCGTCACTCAACACCACTTGGTCTTGAGCCTCAACACCACTTGGTCTCGGGCCTATACACCACTTGGTCTCGGGCCTCAACATCACCTGGTCTCGGGCCTCAACACCACTTGGTCTCGGACATCAACACCACTTGGTCTCGACGCTCAAAACCAATTGGTCTCGTCGCTCAACAACACTTGGTCTCGACCCTTAACACCACTTGGTCTCGTGGCTCAACACCACTTCGTCTCGTCACTCAACACCACTTGGTCTCGTCACTAAACACCACTTGGTCTCGCGTCTTTACACTACTTGGCCTCAGGCCTCAACACCCCTTGGTCTCAGGCCTCAACACCACTTGGTGTCGCGCCTCAACACCACTTCATCTCGTCGTTCAACACCACTTGGACTCGGGACTCAACACCACTTGGTCTCGACCCTGAAGTCCACTTCGTCTCGTCACTCAACACCACTTGGTCTCGTCACTCAACACCACTTGGTCTTGCGCTTCAACACCACATGGCCTCGGGCTTCAACACCCCTTGGTCTCGGGCCTCAACACCACCTGGTCTCGGGCCTCAAAACCACTTGGTCTCGGACCTCAACACCACATGGTGTCGACGCTCAACACCACGTGGATATGTCGCTCAACAACACATGGTCTCGAACCTGAACACCACTTGGTCTCGTCGCTCAACACCACTTGGTCTCGTCTTTCAACACCACTTGGTTCGAACCTGAACACCTCTTGGTCTCGTCGCACAACACCACTTGGTCTCGTCGCTCGATACCACTTCGTCTCGTCAGTCAACACCACATGATCTCGTCACTCAACACCATTTGGCCTCGCGCCTCAACACCACATCGTCTCGTCGTCCAACACCACTTGCTATCGGGCCTGAACACCACTTCGTCTCGGGCTTCAACACCACTTTGTCTCGTCGCTCAAAACCACTTGGTCTCTTTCCTGAACACCACTTGGTCTCGTTTCTCAACACCACTTCGGCTCGTCACTCAACACCACTTGGTCTTGCGCCTCAACAGCGCTTGGCCTCTGGCCTCAACACCACTTGGTCTCGCGCCTCAACACCACTTCGTCTCGTCGTCCAACACCACTTGGTGTCCGGTCTCAACACCACTTCGTCTCGGGCTTCAACACCACTTTGTCTCGTCGCTCAACACCACTTGGTCTCTTTCCTGAACACCACCTTTTCTCGTCGCTCAACACCACTTCCTCTCATCACTCAACACCACTTGGTCTCGTCACTCATAACCACTTTGTCTCGCGCCTCAACACCACTTGGCCTCGGGCCTCAACACCTCTTGGTCTCCTGCCTCAACACCACCTGATCTCGGGACTCAACACCACTTGGTCTCGACCCTGAACACCACTTCGTCTCGTCACTCAACACCACTTAGTCTCGTCACTCAACACCACTCATCCTCGTCACTCAATAGCCCTTGGTCTCGGGCCTCAACAACACCTGGTCTTGGGCCTCAACACCACTTGGTCTCGGACCTCAACACGACTTGGTCTCGAAGCTCAACACAAATTGGTCTCGTCGCTCAACAACACTTGGTCTGGACCCTGAACACCACTTGGTCTCGTCCATCAACACCACTTCGTCTCGTCACTCAACACCACTTGGTCTCGTCACACTCAACACCACTTGGTCTCGCGCCTCTATACCACTTGGCTTCGGGGCTCAACATCACCTGGTCTCGGACCTCAACACCACTTGGTCTCGGACCTCAACACCACTTGGTCTCGACGCTCAAAACCAATTGGTCTCGTCGCTCAACAAGACTTGGTCTCGACCCTTAACACCACTTGGTCTCGTCGCTCAACACCACTTGGTCTCGTCGCTCGATACCATTTCGTCTCGTCAGTCAACATCACTTGATCTCGTCATTCAACGCCACTTGGCCACGCGCCTACACACCACATCGTCTCGTCGTCCAACACCACTTGCTATCGGGCCTCAACACCACTTCGTATCGGGCTTCAACAACACTTTGTCTCGTCGCTGAACACCACTTGGTCTCTTTCCTGAACACCATTTGGTCTCGTCGCTCAACACCACTTCGTCTCGTCACTCAACACCACTTGGTCTCGCGCCTCAACACCACTTGGCCTCGGGCCTCAAAACCCCTTGGTCTCGGGCCTCAACACCACCTGTTCTCGGGCATCAACACCACTTGGTCTCGGACCTCAACACCACTTGGTCTCGCCGCACAACACCACTCGGTCTCGTCACTCAACACCACTTGGTCTCGCGCCTCAACACCACTTCAGCTCGTCGTTCAACACCACTTGGTCTCGGGACTCAACACCACTTGGTCTCGACCCTGAACTCCACTTCGTCTCGTCACTCAACACCACTTGGTCTCGTCACTCAACACCACTTGGTCTTGCGCCTCAACACCACTTGGCCTCGGGCTTTTACACCCCTTGGTCTCGGGCCTCAACACCACCTGCTCTCGGGCCTCAAAACCACTTGGTGTCGGACCTCAACACCACTTCGTGTCGACGCTCAACACCACGTGGATATGTCGCTCAACACCACTTGGTCTCGACCCTGAACACCACTTGGGCTCGTCGCTCAACTCCACTTGGTCTCGTCGCTCGATACCATTTCGTCTCATCAGTCAACATCACTTGATCTCGTCACTCAACACCACTTGGACACGCGCCTACACACCACATCGTCTCGTCGTCCAACACCACTTGCTATCGGGCCTCAACACCACTTTGTCTCGGGCTTCAACAACACTTTGTCTCGTTGCTCAACACCACTTGGTCTCTTTCCTGAACACCATTTGGTCTCGTCGCTCAACACCACTTCGTCTCGTCACTCAACACCACTTGGTCTCGCGTCTCAACACCACTTGGCCTCGGGCCTCAACACCACTTGATCTCGGGCCTCAACATCACCTTGTCTCGGGCATCAACACCACTTGGTCTTGGACCACCACATCACTTGGTCTCGCCGTACAACACCACTTGATGTCGTCACTCATCACCACTTGGTCTCGCGCCTCAACACCACTTCATCTCGTCGTTCAACACCACTTGGTCTCAGGACTCAACACCACTTGGTCTCGTCACTCAACACCACTTGGTCTTGGCCACAACACCACTTCGTCTTGACGACAACACCACTTGGCCTAGGGCCTCAACACCCCTTGGTCTCGGGCCTCAACAACACCTGGTCTCGGGCCCCAACACCACTTGGTCTCGGACCTCAACACCACTTGGTCTCGACGCTCAACACCACATGGTCTCGTCGCTCAAAACCACTTGGTCTCTACCCTGAACACCACTTGGTTTCGTCGCTCAACACCACTTGGTCTCGTCGCTCGATACCACTTCGTCTACTCACTCAACACCACTTGATCACGTCACTCAACACCACTAGGTCTTGCGCCTCAACACCACTCCGTCTGGTCGTACAACACCACATGGTATCGGGCCTCAACACCTCTTCGTCTCGGGCTTCAAAACCAATTTGTCTCGTCGCTCAAAACCACTTGGTCTCTCTCCTGAACACCACTTGTTCTCGTCGCTCAACACCACTTCGTCTCGTCACTCAACACCACTTGGTCTCGTCACTCAACACCACTTGGTGTCGCGCCTCAACACCCCTTTGTCTCGGGCCTCAACACCACCTGGTCTCGGGCATCAACACCACTTGGTCTCGGGCCTCGACATCACCTGGTCTCGGGCCTCAACACCACTTGGTCTCGGACCTCAACACCACTTGGTCTAGACGCTCAAAACCAATTGGTCTCGTCGCTCAACAACACTTGGTCTCGACCCTTAACACCACTTGGTCTCGTCGCTCAACACCACTTCGTCTCGTCACTCAACACCACTTGGTCTCGTCACTTAACACCACTTGGTCTCGCGCCTTAACACCACTTGGCCTCAGGCCTCAACACCACCTGGTCTCGAGCCTCAACACCACTTAGTCTCGTATTTCAACACCACTTGGTTCGAACCTGAACACCACTTGGTCTCGTCGCTCAACACCACTTGGTCTCGTCGCTCGATACCACTTCGTCTCGTCAGTCAACACCACTTGATCTCGGCACACAACACTACTTGGACTCGCGCATCAACACCACATCGTCTCGTCGTCCAACACCACTTGCTATCGGGCCTGAACACCACTTCGTTTCGGGCTTCAACACCACTTTGTCTCGTCGCTCAAAACCACTTGGTCTCTTTCCTGAACACCAC
Organism: Hymenopus coronatus; assembly: GCA_030762935.1. Taxonomy (NCBI): domain Eukaryota; kingdom Metazoa; phylum Arthropoda; class Insecta; order Mantodea; family Hymenopodidae; genus Hymenopus; species Hymenopus coronatus. The sequence continues at coordinate 32,117,781 of CM060884.1, forward strand.
TTGGTCTCGCCGCTCAACACCACTTCGTCTCGTCACTCAACACCACTTGGTCTCGCGTCTAAGCACCACTTGGCCTCGGGCCTCACTACCACTTGGTCTCGGTCCTTAACACCACCTTGTCTCGGGCAGCAACACCACTTGGTCTCGGACCTCAACACCACCAGGTCTCGCCGCACAACACCACTTGATCTCGTCACTCAACACCACTTGGTCTCGCGCCTCAACATCACTTCATCTCGTCGTTCAACACCACTTGTTCTCGGGACTCAACACCACTTGGTCTCGACCCTGAACACCACTTAGTCTCGTCACTCAACACCACTTGGTCTCGCGCCTCAACACCACTTGGCCACTGGCCTCAACACCCCTTGGTCTCTGGCCTCAACAACAACATGGTCTTGGGCCTCAACACCACTTTGTCTCGGACCTCAACACGACTTGGTCTCGAAGCTCAACACCAATTGGTCTCGTCGCTCAACAACACTTTGTCTGGACCCTGAACACCACTTGGTCTCGTCGCTCAACACCACTTCGTCTCGTCACTCAACACCACTTGGTCTCGTCACTCAACACCACTTGGTCTTGAGCCTCAACACCACTTGGTCTCGGGCCTATACACCACTTGGTCTCGGGCCTCAACATCACCTGGTCTCGGGCCTCAACACCACTTGGTCTCGGACCTCAACACCACTTGGTCTCGACGCTCAAAACCAATTGGTCTCGTCGCTCAACAACACTTGGTCTCGACCCTTAACACCACTTGGTCTCGTGGCTCAACACCACTTCGTCTCGTCACTCAACACCACTTGGTCTCGTCACTAAACACCACTTGGTCTCGCGTCTTTACACTACTTGGCCTCAGGCCTCAACACCCCTTGGTCTCAGGCCTCAACACCACTTGGTGTCGCTCCTCAACACCACTTCATCTCGTCGTTCAACACCACTTGGACTCGGGACTCAACACCACTTGGTCTCGACCCTGAAGTCCACTTCGTCTCGTCACTCAACACCACTTGGTCTCGTCACTCAACACCACTTGGTCTTGCGCTTCAACACCCCTTGGTCTCGGGCCGCAACACCACCTGGTCTCGGGCCTCAAAACCACTTGGTCTCGGAACTCAACACCACATGGTGTCGACGCTCAACACCACGTGGATATGTCGCTCAACACCACATGGTCTCTTTCCTGAACACCACTTCGTCTCGTCTCTCAATACCACTTCGTCTCGTCACTCAACACCACTTTATCTCGCGTCTCAACACCACTTGGCCTCGGGCCTCAATACCACTTGGTCTCGGTCCTTAACACCACCTTGTCTCGGACCTCAACACCACTAGGTCTCGCAGCACAACACCACTTGATCTCGTCACTCAACACCACTTGGTCTCGCGCCTCAACATCACTTCATCTCGTCGTTCAACACCACTTGTTCTCGGGACTCAACACCACTTGGTCTCGACCCTGAACACCACTTCGTCTCGTCACTCAACACCACTTAGTCTCGTCACTCAACACCACTTAGTCTCGTCACTCAACAGCCCTTGGTCTCGGGCCTCAACAACACCTGGTCTTGGGCATCAACACCACTTGGTGTCCGGTCTCAACACCACTTCGTCTCGGGCTTCAACACCACTTTGTCTCGTCGCTCAACACCACTTGCTCTCTTTCGTGAACACCACTTTTTCTCGTCGCTCAACACCACTTCGTCTCGTCACTCAACACCACTTGGTCTCGTCACTCAACTCCACTTTGTCTCGCGCCTCAACACCACTTGGCCTCGGGCCTTAACACCTCTTGGTCTCGACCCTCAACACCACTTCGTCTCGTCACTCAACACCACTTAGTCTCGTCACTCAACACCACTTAGTCTCGTCACTCAACAGCCCTTGGTCTCGGGCCTCAAAACACCTGGTCTTGGGCATCAACACCACTTGGTCTCGGACCTCAACACGACTTGGTCTCGAAGCTCAACACCAATTGGTCTCGTCGCTCAACAACACTTGGTCTGGACCCTGAACACCACTTGGTCTCGTCGCTCAACCCCACTTCGTCTCGTCACTCAACACCACTTGGTCTCGCGCCTCAACACCACTTGGCCTTGGGCCTCAACACCACTTGGTCTCGGGGCTCAACATCACCTGGTTTCGGGCCTCAACACCACTTGGTCTCGGACCTCAACACCACTTGGTCTCGACGCTCAAAACCAATTGGTCTCGTCGCTCAACAACACTTGGTCTCGACCCTTAACACCACTTGGTCTCGTCGCTCAACACCACTTGGTCTCGTCGCTCGATACCATTTCGTCTCGTCAGTCAACATCACTTGATCTCGTCATTCAACACCACTTGGCCACGCGCCTACACAGCACATCGTCTCGTCGTCCAACACCACTTGCTATCGGGCCTCAACACCACTTCGTCTCGGGCTTCAACAACACTTTGTCTCGTCGCTCAACACCACTTGGTCTCTTTCCTGAACACCATTTGGTCTCGTCGCTCAACACCACTTCGTCTCGTCACTCAACACCACTTGGTCTCGCGCCTCATAACCACTTGGCCTCGGGCCTCAAAACCCCTTGGTCTCGGGCCTCAACACCACCTGGTCTCGGGCATCAACACCACTTGGTCTCGGACAACAACACCACTTGGTCTCGTCACTCAACACCACTTGGTCTCGCGCCTCAACACCACTTCATCTCGTCGTTCAACACCACTTGGTCTCGGGACTCAACACCACTTTGTCTCGACTCTGAACTCCACTTCGTCTCGTCACTCAACACCACTTGGTCTCGTCTTTCAACACCACTTGGTCTTGCGCCTCAACACCACTTGGCCTCGGGCTTCAACACCCCTTGGTCTCGGGCCTCAACACCACCTGGTCTCGGGCCTCAAAACCACTTGGTCTCGGACCTCAACACCACTTGGTCTCGCCGCTTAACACCACTTGGTCTCGTCACTCAACACCACCTGGTCTCGCGACTCAACACCACTTCATCTCGTCGTTCAACACCACTTGGTCTCTGGACTCAACACCACTTGGTCTCGACCCTGAACTCCACTTCGTCTCGTCACTCAACACCACTTGGTCTCGTCACTCAACACCACTTGGTCTTGCGCCTCAACACCACTTGGCCTCGGGCTTCAACACCCCTTGGTCTCGGGCCTCAACACCACCTGGTCTCGGGCCTCAAAACCACTTGGTCTCGGACCTCAACACCAGTTGGTGTCGACGCTCAACACCACGTGGATATGTCGCTCAACACCACTTGGTCTCGAACCTGAACACCACTTGGTCTCGTCGCTCAACTCCACTTGGTCTCGGCGCTCGATACCATTTCGTCTCATCAGTCAACATCACTTGATCTCGTCACTCAACACCACTTGGACACGCGCCTACACACCACATCGTCTCGTCGTCCAACACCACTTGCTATCGGGCCTGAACACCTCTTCGTCTCGGGCTTCAACACCACTTTGTCTCGTCGCTCAAAACCACTTGGTCTCTTTCCTGAACACCACTTGTTCTCGTCGCTCAACACCACTTCGTCTCGTCACTCAACACCACTTGGTCTCGTCACTCAACACCACATGGTCTCGCGCCTCAACACCCCTTGGTCTCGGGCCTCAACACCACCTGGTCTCGGGCATCAACACCACTTGGTCTCGGGCCTCTACATCACCTGGTCTCGGGCCTCAACACCACTTGGTCTCGGACCTTAACACCACTTGGTCTCGACGCTCAAAACCAATTGGTCTCGTCGCTCAACAACACTTGGTCTCGACCCTTAACACCACTTGGTCTTGTCGCTCAACACCTCTTCGTCTCGTCACTCAACACCACTTGGTCTCTTCACTCAACACCACTTGGTCTCGCGCCTCAACACCACTTTGCCTCAGGCCTCAACACCACTTGGTCTCAGGCCTCAACACCACTTGGTCTCGTCGCTCAACACCACTTCGTCTCGTCACTCAACACCACTTGGTCTCGTCACTCAACACCACTAGGCCTCGCGCCTCAACACCACTTAGCCTCGGGCCTCAACACCCCTTGGTCTCGGCCCTCAACACCACCTGGTCTCGGGCATCAACACCACTTGGTCTCGTCACTCAACACCACTTGGTCTCGCCGCACAACACCACTTGGTCTCGTCACTCAACACCACTTGGTCTCGCACCTCAACACCACTTAATCTCGTCGTTAAACACCACTTGGTCCTGGGACTCAACACCACTTGGTCTCGACCCTGAACACCACTTCGTCAATTCACTCAACACCACTTGGTCTCGTCACTCATCACCACTTGGTCTTGCGCCTCAACACCACTTGGCCTCGGGCTTCAACAACCCTTGGTCTCGGGCCTCAACACCACCTGGTCTCGGGCCTCAAAACCACTTGGTCTCAGACCTCAACACCACTTGGTGTCAACGCTCAACACCACGTGGATATGTCGCTCAACACCACTTGGTCTCGAACCTGAACACCACTTGGTCTCGTCGCTCAACACCACTTGGTCTCGTCACTCAACACCACTTGGCCACGCGCCTACACACCACATCGTCTCGTCGTCCAATTCCACTTGTTATCGGGCCTCAAAACCCCTTGGCCTCGGGCCTCAACACCACCTGGTCTCGGGCATCAACACCACTTGGTCTCGGACCTCAACACCACTTGGTCTCGCCGCACTACACCACTTGGTCTCGTCACTCAACACCACTTGGTCTCGCGCCTCAACACCACTTCATCTAGTCGTTCAACACCACTTGGTCTCGGGACTCAACACAACTTGGTCTCGACCCTGAACTCCTCTTCGTCTCGTCACTCAACACCACTTGGTCTCGTCACTCAACAACACTTGGTCTCGCGTCTCAATACCACTTGGCCTCGGGCCTCAACACCACTTGATCTCGGGCCTCAACATCACCTTGTCTCGGGCATCAACACCACCTGGTCTCGGACCACAACATCACTTGGTCTCACGGCACAACACCACTTGCTGTCGTCACTCATCACCGCTTGGTCTCGCGCCTCAACACCACTTCATCTCGTCGTTCAACACCACTTGGTCTCAGGACTCAACACCACTTTTTCTCGACCCTGAACACCACTTCGTCTCGTCACTCAACACCACTTGGTCTCGTCACTTACACCACTTGGTCTTGGCCACAACACCACTTGGTCTTGGCCACCACACCACTTGGCCTAGGGCCTCAACATCCCTTGGTCTCGGGCCTCAACAAAACCTGGTCTCGGGCCCCAACACCACTTGGTCTCGGACCTCAACACCACTTGGTCTCGACGCTCAACACCACTTGGTCTCGTCGCTCAAAACCACTTGGTCTCGTCGCTCGATACCACTTGGTGTCGACGCTCAATACACGTTAATATGTCGCTCAACACCACTTGGTCTAGAACCTGAACACCACTTGGTTTCGTCGCTCAACACCACTTGGTCTCGTCGCTCGATACCAATTCGTCTCGTCACTCAACACCACTTGATCACGTCATTCAACACCACTTGGTCTTACGCCTCAACACCACTTCGTCTGGTCGTACAACACCACTTGGTATCGGGCCTCAACACCTCTTCGTCTCGGGCTTCAACACCACTTTGTCTCGTCGCTCAAAACCACTTGGTCTCTTTCCTGAACACCACTTGTTCTCGTCGCTCAACACCACTTCGTCTCGTCACTCAACACCACTTGGTCTCGTCACTCAACACCACTTGGTCTCGCGCCTCAACACCCCTTGGTCTCGGCCCTCAACACCACCTGGTCTCGGGCATCTACACCACTTGGTCTCGGGCCTCAACATCACCTGGTCTCGGGCCTCAACACCACTTGGTCTCTGACCTCAACACCACTTGGTCTCGACGCTCAAAACCAATTGGTCTCGTCGCTCAACAACACTTGGTCTCGACCCTTAACACCACTTGGTCTGGTCGCTCAACACCACTTCGTCTCGTCACTCAACACCACTTGGTCTCGTCACTCAACACAACTTGGTCTCGCGGCTCAACACCACTTGGCCTCAGGCCTCAACACCCCTTGGTCTCAGGCCTCAACACCACATGGTCTCGTCGCTCAACACCACTTCGTCTCGCCACTCATCACCACTTGGTCTCATCACTCAACACCACTTGGCCTCGCGCCTCAACACCACTTGGCCTCGGGCCTCAACACCCCTTGGTCTCGGGCCTCAACACCACCTGGTCTCGGGCATCAAAACCACTTGGTCTCGGACCTCAACACCACTTGGTCTCGCCGCACACCACTTGGTCTCGTCACTCAACACCACTTGGTCTCGTGCCTCAACACCACTTCATCACGTCGTTAAACACCACTTGGTCTCGACCCTAAACTCCACTTCGTCTCGTCACTCAACACCACTTGGTCTCGTCACTCAACACCACTTGGTCTTGCGCCTCAACACCACTTGGTCTTGCGCCTCAACACCACTTGGCCTCGGGCTTCAACACCCCTTGGTCTCGGGCCTCAACACCACCTGGTCTCGGGCCTCAAAACCACTTGGTCTCAGACCTCAACACCACTTGGTGTAGACGCTCAACACCACGTGGATATGTCGCTCAACACCACTTGGTCTTGAACCTGAACACCACTTGGTCTCGTCGCTCAACACCACTTGGTCTCGTCGCTCGATACCATTTCGTCTCGTCAGTCAACATCACTTGATCTCGTCACTCAACACCACTTGGCCACGCGCCTACACACCACATCGTCTCGTCGTCCAATTCCACTTGTTATCGGGCCTCAACACTACTTCCTCTCGGGCTTCATTAACACTCTGTCACGTCGCTCCACACCACTTGGTCTCTTTCCTGAACACCATTTGGTCTCGTCGCTCAACACCACTTGGTCTCGCGTCTCAACACCACTTGGCCTCGGGCCTCAACACCACTTGATCTCGGGCCTCACCACCTTGTCTCGGGCATCAACACCACTTGATCTCGGACCACAACACTACTTGGTCTCGCCGCACAACACCACTTGATCTTGTCACTCAACACCACTTGGTCTCGCGCCTCAACATCACTTCATCTCGTCGTTTAACACCACTTGGTCTCAGGACTCAACACCACTTTTTCTCGACCCTGAACACCACTTCGTCTCGTCACTCAACACCACTTGGTCTCGTCACCCAATACCACTTGGTCTTGGCCACAACACCACTTGGTCTTGGCCACAACACCACTTGGCCTCGGGCCTCAACACCCCTTGGTCTCGGGCCTCAACACCATCTGGTCTCGGGCCCCAACACCACTTGGTCTCGGACCTCAACACCACTTGGTCTCGACGCTCAACACCACTTGGTCTCGTCGCTCAAAACCACTTGATCTCTACCCTGATCAACACTTGGTTTCGTCGCTCAACACCACTTGGTCTCATAGCTCGATACCACTTCGTCTTGTCACTCAACACCTCTTGATCACGTCACTCAACACCACTTGTTCTTGCGCCTCAACACCACTCCGTCTGGTCGTACAACACCACTTGGTATCGGGCCTCAACACCACTTCGTCTCGGGCTTCAACATCACTTTGTCTCGTCGCTTAACACAACTTGGTGTCGCGTCTCAACACCACTTGGTCTAGGGCCTCAACACCACTTGGTCTCGGGCCTCAACATCACCTGGTCTCGGGCATCAACACCACTTGGTCTCGGACCTCAACACCACTTGGTCTCGACGCTCAAAACCAATTGGTCTCGTCGCTCAACAACACTTGGTCTCGACCCTTAACACCACTTGGTCTCGTCGCTCAATACCACTTGGTCTCGTCACTCAACACCACTTGTTCTCGTCACTCAACACCACTTGGTCTCGCGGCGCAACACCACTTGGCCTCAGGCCTCAACACCCCTTGGTCTCAGACCTCAACACCACTTGGTCTCGTCGCTCAACACCACTTCGTCAGGTCACTCAACAGTACTTGGTATCGTCACTCAACACTACTTGGTCTCGCGCCTCAACACCACTTGGCTACGGGCCTCAACACCCCTTGGTCTCGGGCCTCAAAACCACCTGGTCTCGGGCATCAACATCACTTGGTCTCGGACCTCAACACCACTTGGTCTCGCCGCACAACACCACTTGGTCTCGTCACTCAACAACACTTGGTCTCGCTCCTCAACACCACTTCATCTCGTCATTCAACACCACTTAGTCTCCGGACTCAACACCACTTGGTCTCGACCCTGAACTCCACTTCGTCTCGTCACTCAACACCACTTGGTCTCGTCACTCAACACTACTTGGTCTTGCGCCTCAACACCACGTGGCCTCGGGCCTCAACACACCTTGGTCTCGGGCCTCAACACCACTTGGTCTCGGACCTCAACACCACTTGGTCTCGACGCTCAAAACCAATTGGTCTCGTCGCTCAACACCACTTGGACTCGTCGCTCAACACCACCTGGTCTCGAACCTGAACACCACTTGCCTTCGTAGCTCAACACCACTTGGTCTCATTGCTCGATACCACTTCGTCTCGCAACACAACACCACTTGGTCTCGTCACTCAACACCACTTGGTATTGGGCCTCAACACCACTTCGTCTCGGGCTTCAACCACACTTTGTCTCGTCGCTCAACACCACTTGGTCTGTTTCCTGAACACAACTTGGTGTCGTCGCTCAACTCCACTTCGTCTCTTCACTCAACACCACTTGGTCTCGCCACTCAACACCATTTGGTCTTGCGCCTCAACACCACTTGTTCTCGAGACTCAACACCACTTGGTCTCGTCCCTGAACACCACTTCTTCTCGTCACTCAACACCACTTGGTCTCGTCACTCAACACCACTTTGTCTTGCGCCTCAACACCACTCCGTCTGGTCGTACAACACCACTTGGTATCGGGCCTCAACACCACTTCGTCTCGGGCTTCAACACCACTTTGTCTCGTCGCTTAACACAACTTGGTGTCGCGTCTCAACACCACTTGGTCTAGGGCCTCAACACCACTTGGTCTCGGACCTCAACACCACTTGGTCTCGACGCTCAAAACCAATTGGTCTCGTCGCTCAACAACACTTGGTCTCGACCCTTAACACCACTTGGTCTCGTCGCTCAATACCACTTGGTCTCGTCACTCAACACCACTTGTTCTCGTCACTCAACACCACTTGGTCTCGCGGCGCAACACCACTTGGCCTCAGGCCTCAACACCCCTTGGTCTCAGACCTCAACACCACTTGGTCTCGTTGCTCAACACCACTTCGTCAGGTCACTCAACAGTACTTGGTATCGTCACTCAACACTACTTGGTCTCGCGCCTCAACACCACTTGGCCACGGGCCTCAACACCGCTTTGTCTCGGGCCTCAACACCACCTGGTCTCGGGCATCAACATCACTTGCTCTCGGACCTCAACACCACTTGGTCTCGCCGCACAACACCACTTGGTCTCGTCACTCAACAACACTTGGTCTCGCTCCTCAACACCACTTCATCTCGTCATTCAACACCACTTAGTCTCGGGACTCAACACCACTTGGTCTCGACCCTGAACTCCACTTCGTCTCGTCACTCAACACCACTTGGTCTCGTCACTCAACACCACTTGGTCTTGGCCACAACACCACTTGGTCTTGGCCACAACACCACTTGGTCTTGGCCACAACACCACTTGGCCTCGGGCCTCAACACCCCTTGGTCTCGGGCCTCAACACCATCTGGTCTCGGGCCCCAACACCACTTGGTCTCGGGCCTCAACACCACTTAGTCTCGGGACTCTACACCACTTGGTCTCGCGCCTCAACACCACTTCGTCTCGTCGTGCAACACTACTTGTTGTCGGGCCTCAACACCACTTCGTCTAGGGCTTCAACACCACTTTGTCTCGTCGCTCAACACCACTTGGTCTCTTTCCTGAACACCACTTGGTGTCGTCGCTCAACACCACTTCGTCTCGTCACTCAACACCACTTGGCCTTGGGCCTCAACACCTCTTGGTCTCGGGCCTCAACACCATCTGATCTCGGGCATCAACACCACTTGGTCTAGGACCTCAACACCACTTGGTCTCGCCGCACAACACCACTTCATCTCGTAGTTCAACACCACTTGGTCTCGGGACTCAACACCACTTGGTCTCGACCCTGAACTCCACTTCGTCTCGTCACTCAACTCCACTTGGTCTCGTCGCTCGATACCATTTCGTCTCATCAGTCAACATCACTTGATCTCGTCACTCAACACCACTTGGACACGCGCCTACACACCAAATCGTCTCGTCGTCCAACACCACTTGCTATCGGGCCTCAACACCACTTCGTCTCGGGCTTCAACAACACTTTGTCTCGTCGCTCAACACCACTTCGTCTCTTTCCTGAATACCATTTGGTCTCGTCGCTCAACGCCACTTAGTCTCGTCACTCAACACCACTTGGTCTCGCGTCTCAATACCACTTGGCCTCGGGCCTCAACACCACTTGATCTCGGGCCTCAACACCACCTTGTCTCGGGCATCAACACCACTTGTTCTCGGACCACAACATCACTTGGTCTCGCGGCACAACACCACTTGATGTAGTCACTCATCACCGGTTGGTCTCGCGCCTCAACACCACTTCATCTCGTCGTTCAACACCACTTGGTCTCAGGACTCAACACCACTTTTTCTCGACCCTGAACACCACTTCGTCTCGTCACTCAACACCACTTGGTCTCGTCACTCAACACCACTTGGTCTTGGCCACAACACCACTTGGTCTTGGCCACCACACCACTTGGCCTAGGGCCTCAACATCCCTTGGGCTCGGGCCTCAACAAAACCTGGTCTCGGGACCCAACACCACTTGGTCTCGGACCTCAACACCACTTGTTCTCGACGCTCAACACCACTTGGTCTCGTCGCTCAAAACCACTTGGTCTCTACCCTGAACACCACTTGGTTTCGTCGCTCAACACCACTTGGTCTCGACGCTCAACACCACATGGTCTCGTTGCTCAAAACCACTTGATCTCTACCCTGAACACCACTTGGTTTCGTCGCTCAACACCACTTGGTCTCGTCGCTCGATACCACTTCGTCTCGTCACTCAACACCTCTTGATCACGTCACTCAACACCACTTGGTCTTGCGCCTCAACACCACTCCGTCTGGTCGTACAACACCACTTGGTATCGGGCCTCAACACCACTTCGTCTCGGGCTTCAACACCACTTTGTCTCGTCGCTCAACACCACTTGGTCTCTTTCCTGAACACCACTTGTTCTCGTCGCTCAACAACACTTCGTCTCGGCACTCAACACTACTTTCTCTCGCGCCTCAACACCACTTGGCCTCGGGCCTCAACATACCTTGGTCTCGGGCCTCAACACCACCTGGTCTCGGGCATCAACACAACTTGGTCTCGGACCTCAACACCACTTGGTCTCGCCGCACAGCACCACTTGATCACGTCACTCAACACCACTTGGTCTCGCGCCTCAACACGACTTCATGTCGTCGTTCAACACCACTTGGTCTCGGGACTCAACACCACTTGGTCTCCTGGTCTCGACTCTGAACACCACTTCGTCTCGTCACTCAACACCATTTTGTCTCGTCACTCAACACCACTTGGTTTTGCGCATAAACACCACTTGGCTTCCGGCCTCAACATCCCTTGGACTCGGGCCTCAACACCACCTGGTCTCGAGCCTCAACACCAGTTGGTCTCGGACCTCAACACCACTTGGTCTCGTCTTTCAACACCACTTGGTTCGAACCTGAACACCACTTGATCTCGTCACTCAACACCACTTGGCCTCGCGCCTCAACACCACATCCTCTCGTCGTCCAACACCACTTGCTATCGGGCCTGAACACCACTTGGTCTCGGACCTCAACACCACTTGTTCTCGACGCTCAAAACCAATTGGTCTCGTCGCTCAACAACACTTTTTCTCGACCCTTAACACCCCTTGCTCTCGTCGCTCAACACCACTTCGTCTCGTCACTCAACACCACTTGGTCTCGTCACTCAACACCACTTGGTCTCGCGTCTCAACACCACTCCGTCTGGTCGTACAACACCACTTGGTATCGGGCCTCAACACCACTTCGTCTCGGGCTTCAACACCACTTTGTTTCGTCGCTCAACACCACTTGGTCTCTTTCCTGAACACCACTTGGTCTCGTCGCTCAACACCACTTAGTCTCGTTACTCAACAACACTTGTTGTCGCGTCTTGACACCATTTGGCCTCGGGCGTCAACACCACTTGGTCTCGGGTCTCAACATCACCTGGTCTCGGGCCTCAACACCACTTGGTCTCGGACCTCAACACCACTTGGTCTCGACGCTCAAAACCAAATGGTCTCGTCGCTCAGCAACACTTGGTCTCGACCCTTAACACCACTTGGTCTAGTAGCTCAACACCACTTCGTCTCGTCACTCAATACCACTTGGTCTCGTCACTCAACACCACTTGGTCTCGCGCCACAACACCACTTGACCTCGGGCCTCAACACCCCTTGGTCTCGGGCCTCAACACCACCTGGTCCCGGGCCTCAACACCACCTTGTCTCGGAACTCAACACCACTTGGTCTCGACGCTCAACACCACTTGTCCTTATCACTAAACACCACTTGGTCTCAGGCCTCAACACCACTTGGCCTCAGGCCTCAACACCCCTTGGTCTCAGGACTCAACACCACTTGGTCTCGTCGCTCAACACCACTTCGTCTCGTCACTCAACAGTACTTGGTATCGTCACTCAACACCACTTAGTCTCATCACTCAACACCACTTGCTCTCGCGCCTCAACACAACTTGGCCTCGGGCCTCAACACCCCTTGGTCTCGGGCCTCAACAGCACCTGGTCTCGGGCATCAACATCACTTGGTCTCGGACGTCAAAACCACTTGGTCTCGCCGCACAACACCACTTGGTCTCGCGCCTCAACACCACTTCTTCTCGTCGATCAACACCACTTGGTCTCGGGACTCAACACCACTTGGTCTCGACCCTGAACTCCACTTCGTCTCGTCACTCAACCACACTTGGTCTCGTCACTCAACACCACTTGGTCTCGTCACTCAACACCACTTGGTCTTGCTCGTCAACACCACATGGCCTCGGGCCTCAACACCCCTTGGTCTCGGGCCTCAACACCACCTGGTCTCGGGCCTCAGCTCCACTTGTTCTCGGACCTCAACACCACTTGGTGTCGACGCTCAACACCACTTGGACTCGTCGCTGAACACCACTTGGTCTCGAACCTGAACACCTCTTGCCTTCGTAGCTCAACACCACTTGGTCTCGTTGCTCGATACCACTTCGTCTCGTCAGTCAACCCCACTTGATCTCGTCACTCTACAACACTTGGCCTCGCGGCTACACACCACATCGTCTCGTCGTATAACACCACTTGCTATCGGGCCTCAACACCACTTCGTCTCGTCACTCAACACCACTTGGTCTTCCGCCTCAACACCACTTGGCCTCGGGCCTCAACACCCCTTGCTCTCGGGCCTCAACAACACCTGCCTCGGGCCACAACACCACTTGGTCTCGGACTTCAACGCGACTTGGTCTCGACGCTCAACACTAATTGGTTTCGTCGCTCAACAACACTTGGCCTGGACCCTGAACACCACTTGGTCTCGTCACTCAACACCACTTAGTCTCGTCATTCAACTCCACTTAGTCTCGTCACTCAACACCACTTGGTCTCGGGCTTCAAAACCAATTTGTCTCGTCGCTCAAAACCACTTGGTCTATTTCCTGAACACCAATTGGTCTCGTCCCTTAACACCACTTGGTCTCGCGCCTCAACAGCACTTGGCCTCGGGCCTCAACACCTTTTGGTCTCGGACCTCAACACCACTTAGTCTCGGGACTCTACACAACTTGGTCTCGCGCCTCAACACCACTTCGTCTCGAGCTTCATCACCACTTTGCCTCGTCGCTCAACACCACTTGGTCTCTTTCCTGAACACCATTTGTTCTCGTCGCTCAACACCACTTCGTCTCGTCACTCAACACCACTTGGTCTCGTCACTCAACACCACTTGGTCTCGTCACTCAACACCACTTTTTCTCGCGCCTCAACACCACTTGGCCTCGGGCCTCAACACCTCTTGGTCTCGGGACTCAACACCACCTGGTCTCGGGACTCAACACCACTTGGTCTCGACCCTGAACACCACTTCGTCTCGTCACTCAACACCACTTACTCTCGTCACTCAACACCACTTGGTCTCGTTCCTCAACACCACTTGGCCACGGGCCTCAACACCACTTGGTCTCGGACCTCAACACGACTTGCTCTCGAAGCTCAACACCAATTGGTCTCGTCGCTCAACAACACTTGTTCTGGACCCGAACACCGTTTGGTCTCGTCGCTCAACACCACTTCGTCTCGTCATTCAACACCACTTGGTCTCGTCACTCAACACCACTTGGTCTCGCGCCTCAACACCACTTGGCCTCGGGCCTCAACACCACTTGGTCTCGGGCCTCAACATCACCTGGTCTCTGGCCCCAACACCACTTGGTCTCGGACCTCAACACCACTTGGTCTCGACGCTCAAAACCAATTGGTCTCGTCGCTCAACAACACTTGGTCTCGACCCTTAACACCACTTGGTCTCTTCGCTCAACACCACTTCGTCTCGTCACTCAACACCACTTGGACCCGTCAGTCAACACCACTTGGTCTCGCGCCTCAACACCACTTGGCCTCAGGCCTCAACACTCCTTGGTCTCAAGCCTCCACACCACTTGGTCTCGTCGCTCAACACCACTTCGTCTCGTCACTCAACACCACTTGGTCTCTTCACTCAACACCATTTGGTCTCGCGCCTCAATACCACTTGGCCTCGGGCCTCAACACCACCTGGTCTCGGGCATCAACACCACTTGGTCTCGGACCTCAACACCACTTGGTCTCGCCGCACAACACCACTTGGTCTCGCGCCTCAACACAACTTCATCTCGTCGTTCAACACCACTTGGTCTCGGGACTCAACACAACTTGGTCTCGACCCTGAACTCCACTTCGTCTTCTCACTCAACACCACTTGGTCTCGTCACTCAACACCACTTGGTCTTCCGCCTCAACACCACTAAGCCTCGGGCTTCAACACCCCTTGGTCTCGGGCCTCAACACCACCTGGTCTCGGGCCTCAAAACTACTTGGTCTCGGACCTTAACATCACTTGGTGTCGACGCTTAACACCACGTGGATATGTCGCTCAACACCACTTGGTCTCGAACCTGAACACCACTTGGTCTCGTCGCTCAACACCACTTGGTCTCGTCGCTCGATACCATTTCGTCTCGTCAGTCAACATCACTTGATCTCGTCACTCAACACCACTTGGACACGCGCCTACACACCACATCGTCTCGTCGTCCAACACCACTTGCTATCGGGCCTCAACACCACTTCGTCTCGGGCTTCAACACCACTTTGTCTCGTCGCTCAAAACCACTTGGACTCTTTCCAGAACACCACTTGTTCTCGTCGCTCAACACCACTTCGTCTCGTCACTCAACACCACTTGGTCTCGTCACTCAACACCACTTGGTCTCGCGCCTTATCACCCCTTTGTCTCGGGCCTCAACACCACATGGTCTCAGCCATCAACACCACTTGGTCTCGGACCTCAACACCACATGGTCTTGCCGCACAACACCACTTGGTCTCGTCACTCAAGACCACTTGGTCTCGCGCCTCAACACCACTTCATCTCGTCGTTCAACACCACTTGGTCTCGTCACTCAACACCACTTGGTCTCGTCACTCAACACCACTTAGTCTCGCGCCACAACACCAATTGATCTCGGGCCTCAACACCCCTTGGTCTCGGGCCTCAACACCACCTGGTCTCGGGCCTCAACACCACTTGCTCTCGAACCTCAACACCACTTGGTCTCGAAGCTCAACACCACTTGGTCTCGTCGCTCAACACCACTTGGTCTCGACCCTGAACACCACTTGGTCTCGTCGCTCTACACCATTTGATCGATCTCGTCGCTCGATACCACTTCGTCTCGTCACTCAACACCACTTGTTCTCGTCACTCAACACCACTTAGTCTCGCGCCTCTACACCACTTCGTCATGTCGTCCAAATCCACTTGGTATCGGGACTAAACACCACTTCGTCTCGGGCTTAAACACCAATTTGTCTCGTCGCTCAACACCACTTGGTCTCGTTCCTGAACACCACTTGTTTGCGTAGCTCAACACCACTTCGTCTCGTCACTCAACACCACTTGGTCTCGTCACTCAACACCACTTGGTCTCGCGTCTCAACACCACTCCGTCTGGTCGTACAACACCACTTGGTATCGGGCCTCAACACCACTTCGTCTCGGGCTTCAACACCACTTTGTTTCGTCGCTCAACACCACTTGGTCTCTTTCCTGAACACCACTTGGTCTCGTCGCTCAACACCACTTAGTCTCGTTACTCAACAACACTTGTTGTCGCGTCTTGACACCATTTGGCCTCGGGCCTCAACACCACTTGGTCTCGGGTCTCAACATCACCTGGTCTCGGGCCTCAACACCACTTGGTCTCGGACCTCAACACCACTTGGTCTCGACGCTCAAAACCAAATGGTCTCGTCGCTCAACAACACTTGGTCTCGACCCTTAACACCACTTGGTCTAGTAGCTCAACACCACTTCGTCTCGTCACTCAATACCACTTGGTCTCGTCACTCAACACCACTTGGTCTCGCGCCACAACACCACTTGACCTCGGGCCTCAACACCCCTTGGTCTCGGGCCTCAACACCACCTGGTCCCGGGCCTCAACACCACCTTGTCTCGGAACTCAACACCACTTGGTCTCGACGCTCAACACCACTTGTCCTTATCACTAAACACCACTTGGTCTCAGGCCTCAACACCACTTGGCCTCAGGCCTCAACACCCCTTGGTCTCAGGACTCAACACCACTTGGTCTCGTCGCTCAACACCACTTCGTCTCGTCACTCAACAGTACTTGGTATCGTCACTCAACACCACTTAGTCTCATCACTCAACACCACTTGCTCTCGCGCCTCAACACAACTTGGCCTCGGGCCTCAACACCCCTTGGTCTCGGGCCTCAACAGCACCTGGTCTCGGGCATCAACATCACTTGGTCTCGGACGTCAAAACCACTTGGTCTCGCCGCACAACACCACTTGGTCTCGCGCCTCAACACCACTTCTTCTCGTCGATCAACACCACTTGGTCTCGGGACTCAACACCACTTGGTCTCGACCCTGAACTCCACTTCGTCTCGTCACTCAACCACACTTGGTCTCGTCACTCAACACCACTTGGTCTCGTCACTCAACACCACTTGGTCTTGCTCGTCAACACCACATGGCCTCGGGCCTCAACACCCCTTGGTCTCGGGCCTCAACACCACCTGGTCTCGGGCCTCAGCTCCACTTGTTCTCGGACCTCAACACCACTTGGTGTCGACGCTCAACACCACTTGGACTCGTCGCTGAACACCACTTGGTCTCGAACCTGAACACCTCTTGCCTTCGTAGCTCAACACCACTTGGTCTCGTTGCTCGATACCACTTCGTCTCGTCAGTCAACCCCACTTGATCTCGTCACTCTACAACACTTGGCCTCGCGGCTACACACCACATCGTCTCGTCGTATAACACCACTTGCTATCGGGCCTCAACACCACTTCGTCTCGTCACTCAACACCACTTGGTCTTCCGCCTCAACACCACTTGGCCTCGGGCCTCAACACCCCTTGCTCTCGGGCCTCAACAACACCTGCCTCGGGCCACAACACCACTTGGTCTCGGACTTCAACGCGACTTGGTCTCGACGCTCAACACTAATTGGTTTCGTCGCTCAACAACACTTGGCCTGGACCCTGAACACCACTTGGTCTCGTCACTCAACACCACTTAGTCTCGTCATTCAACTCCACTTAGTCTCGTCACTCAACACCACTTGGTCTCGGGCTTCAAAACCAATTTGTCTCGTCGCTCAAAACCACTTGGTCTATTTCCTGAACACCACTTGGTCTCGTCCCTTAACACCACTTGGTCTCGCGCCTCAACAGCACTTGGCCTCGGGCCTCAACACCTTTTGGTCTCGGACCTCAACACCACTTAGTCTCGGGACTCTACACAACTTGGTCTCGCGCCTCAACACCACTTCGTCTCGAGCTTCATCACCACTTTGCCTCGTCGCTCAACACCACTTGGTCTCTTTCCTGAACACCATTTGTTCTCGTCGCTCAACACCACTTCGTCTCGTCACTCAACACCACTTGGTCTCGTCACTCAACACCACTTGGTCTCGTCACTCAACACCACTTTTTCTCGCGCCTCAACACCACTTGGCCTCGGGCCTCAACACCTCTTGGTCTCGGGACTCAACACCACCTGGTCTCGGGACTCAACACCACTTGGTCTCGACCCTGAACACCACTTCGTCTCGTCACTCAACACCACTTACTCTCGTCACTCAACACCACTTGGTCTCGTTCCTCAACACCACTTGGCCACGGGCCTCAACACCACTTGGTCTCGGACCTCAACACGACTTGCTCTCGAAGCTCAACACCAATTGGTCTCGTCGCTCAACAACACTTGTTCTGGACCCGAACACCGTTTGGTCTCGTCGCTCAACACCACTTCGTCTCGTCATTCAACACCACTTGGTCTCGTCACTCAACACCACTTGGTCTCGCGCCTCAACACCACTTGGCCTCGGGCCTCAACACCACTTGGTCTCGGGCCTCAACATCACCTGGTCTCTGGCCCCAACACCACTTGGTCTCGGACCTCAACACCACTTGGTCTCGACGCTCAAAACCAATTGGTCTCGTCGCTCAACAACACTTGGTCTTGACCCTTAACACCACTTGGTCTCTTCGCTCAACACCACTTCGTCTCGTCACTCAACACCACTTGGACCCGTCAGTCAACACCACTTGGTCTCGCGCCTCAACACCACTTGGCCTCAGGCCTCAACACTCCTTGGTCTCAAGCCTCCACACCACTTGGTCTCGTCGCTCAACACCACTTCGTCTCGTCACTCAACACCACTTGGTCTCTTCACTCAACACCATTTGGTCTCGCGCCTCAATACCACTTGGCCTCGGGCCTCAACACCACCTGGTCTCGGGCATCAACACCACTTGGTCTCGGACCTCAACACCACTTGGTCTCGCCGCACAACACCACTTGGTCTCGCGCCTCAACACAACTTCATCTCGTCGTTCAACACCACTTGGTCTCGGGACTCAACACCACTTGGTCTCGACCCTGAACTCCACTTCGTCTTCTCACTCAACACCACTTGGTCTCGTCACTCAACACCACTTGGTCTTCCGCCTCAACACCACTAAGCCTCGGGCTTCAACACCCCTTGGTCTCGGGCCTCAACACCACCTGGTCTCGGGCCTCAAAACTACTTGGTCTCGGACCTTAACATCACTTGGTGTCGACGCTTAACACCACGTGGATATGTCGCTCAACACCACTTGGTCTCGAACCTGAACACCACTTGGTCTCGTCGCTCAACACCACTTGGTCTCGTCGCTCGATACCATTTCGTCTCGTCAGTCAACATCACTTGATCTCGTCACTCAACACCACTTGGACACGCGCCTACACACCACATCGTCTCGTCGTCCAACACCACTTGCTATCGGGCCTCAACACCACTTCGTCTCGGGCTTCAACACCACTTTGTCTCGTCGCTCAAAACCACTTGGACTCTTTCCAGAACACCACTTGTTCTCGTCGCTCAACACCACTTCGTCTCGTCACTCAACACCACTTGGTCTCGTCACTCAACACCACTTGGTCTCGCGCCTTATCACCCCTTTGTCTCGGGCCTCAACACCACATGGTCTCAGCCATCAACACCACTTGGTCTCGGACCTCAACACCACATGGTCTTGCCGCACAACACCACTTGGTCTCGTCACTCAAGACCACTTGGTCTCGCGCCTCAACACCACTTCATCTCGTCGTTCAACACCACTTGGTCTCGTCACTCAACACCACTTGGTCTCGTCACTCAACACCACTTAGTCTCGCGCCACAACACCAATTGATCTCGGGCCTCAACACCCCTTGGTCTCGGGCCTCAACACCACCTGGTCTCGGGCCTCAACACCACTTGCTCTCGAACCTCAACACCACTTGGTCTCGAAGCTCAACACCACTTGGTCTCGTCGCTCAACACCACTTGGTCTCGACCCTGAACACCACTTGGTCTCGTCGCTCTACACCATTTGATCGAACTCGTCGCTCGATACCACTTCGTCTCGTCACTCAACACCACTTGTTCTCGTCACTCAACACCACTTAGTCTCGCGCCTCTACACCACTTCGTCATGTCGTCCAAATCCACTTGGTATCGGGACTAAACACCACTTCGTCTCGGGCTTAAACACCAATTTGTCTCGTCGCTCAACACCACTTGGTCTCGTTCCTGAACACCACTTGTTTGCGTAGCTCAACACCACTTCGTCTCGTCACTCAACACCACTTGGTCTCGTCACTCAACACCACTTGGTCTCGTCACTCAACACCACTTGGTCTCGTCACTCAACACCACTTTGTCTCGGGCATCAACACCACTTGGTCTCGGACCTCAACACCACTTGGTCTCGCCGCACAACACCACTTGGTCTCGCGCCTCAACACAACTTCATCTCGTCGTTCAACACCACTTGGTCTCGGGACTCAACACCACTTGGTCTCGACCCTGAACTCCACTTCGTCTCCTCACTCAACACCACTTGGTCTCGTCACTCAACACCACTTGGTCTTCCGCCTCAACACCACTAAGCCTCGGGCTTCAACACCCCTTGGTCTCGGGCCTCAACACCACCTGGTCTCGGGCCTCAAAACTACTTGGTCTCGGACCTTAACACCACTTGGTGTCGACGCTTAACACCACGTGGATATGTCGCTCAACACCACTTGGTCTCGAACCTGAACACCACTTGGTCTCGTCGCTCAACACCACTTGGTCTCGTCGCTCGATACCATTTCGTCTCGTCAGTCAACATCACTTGATCTCGTCACTCAACACCACTTGGACACGCGCCTACACACCACATCGTCTCGTCGTCCAACACCACTTGCTATCGGGCCTCAACACCACTTCGTCTCGGGCTTCAACACCACTTTGTCTCGTCGCTCAAAACCACTTGGACTCTTCCCAGAACACCACTTGTTCTCGTCGCTCAACACCACTTCGTCTCGTCACTCAACACCACTTGGTCTCGTCACTCAACACCACTTGGTCTCGCGCCTTAACACCCCTTTGTCTCGGGCCTCAACACCACATGGTCTCGGGCATCAACACCACTTGGTCTCGGACCTCAACACCACATGGTCTTGCCGCACAACACCACTTGTCTCGTCACTCAAGACCACTTGGTCTCGCGCCTCAACACCACTTCATCTCGTCGTTCAACACCACTTGGTCTCGTCACTCAACACCACTTGGTCTCGTCACTCAACACCACTTAGTCTCGCGCCACAACACCAATTGATCTCGGGCCTCAACACCCCTTGGTCTCGGGCCTCAACACCACCTGGTCTCGGGCCTCAACACCACTTGCTCTCGAACCTCAACACCACTTGGTCTCGAAGCTCAACACCACTTGGTCTCGTCGCTCAACACCACTTGGTCTCGACCCTGAACACCACTTGGTCTCGTCGCTCTACACCATTTGATCGATCTCGTCGCTCGATACCACTTCGTCTCGTCACTCAACACCACTTGTTCTCGTCACTCAACACCACTTAGTCTCGCGCCTCTACACCACTTCGTCATGTCGTCCAAATCCGCTTGGTATCGGGACTAAACACCACTTCGTCTCGGGCTTAAACACCAATTTGTCTCGTCGCTCAACACCACTTGGTCTCGTTCCTGAACACCACTTGTTTGCGTCGCTCAACACCACTTCGTCTCGTCACTCAACACCACTTGGTCTCGTCACTCAACACCACTTTGTCTCGCGCCTCAACACCACTTGGCCTCGGGCCTCAAGACCACTTGGTATCGGGCCTAAACACCACTTAGACTCGCGCCTCAACACCACTTCGTCTCGTCGTCCAACACCACTTGGTATCGGGCCTCAACACCAATTCGTTTCGGGCTTCAACACCACCTTGTCTCGTCGCTCAACACCACTTCGTCTCGTCACTCAACACCACTATGTCTCGCGCCTCAACACCACTTGGCCTCGGGCCTCAACACCCCTTGGT